>JANHMN010000008.1:40115012-40221989 GCA_030674055.1 Rhabdomys pumilio
TCTTCTTCTTCTTCTTCTTCTTCTTCTTCTTCTTCTTCTTCTTCTTCCTCTTCCTCTTCCTCTTCCTCTTCCTCTTCCTCTTCCTCTTCTTCTTCTTCTTCTTCTTCTTCCTCTTCTTCTTCTTTTTGTTTTTTGAGACAGGGTTTCTCTGTGTAGGCTGTCCTGGAACTCACTCTGTAGACCAGGCTGGCCTAGAACTCTGAAATCCACCTGTCTCTGCCTCCCAAGTGCTGGGATTAAAGGCATGCGCCACCACTGCCGGGCCCCATACTTCTTTTTAAAGGGTCCTTTTTTACTGTTTCTCTTCATAATCCTCTCTCATCATCCAATTTGCGCTCCTTCTCCAATTGAACCTCTAGTTCTAGTTTTCCCTCTCCATTGATAACTTTTTATTCTATCATGTTTTTCTAGGAGATCTATGTGCCCTCTTCTCATCACCTATACTATACCTAATCTCCATGATTCTATGAATTGTAGCTTGTTTATCATTGACTTAACAGCTATTATTCACATATAAGCAAATATGTACCATATTTGTCTTTATGGATCTGGATTAATTCACTAAGGATGATTTAAATGGTTTACATGCATTTACCTGAAAATTACAGTTTTATTTTAATAGCTGAGTAACAGTCCAATGTGTGTGTGTGTGTGTGTGTGTGTGTGTGTGTGTGTATGTGTCTGTGTGTTGAGCAACGTTTAGGTTGTTTTCAGTTTCTGACTAATATGAAGAGAACATCTATGAACATGGATAAACAAGTGTTTCTGTGTAAGATAAAACATTCTTTGAGTATATGCTCAAATTTATATAGCTGGATCTCAACGTACATCAATTCACATCTTCCTGAAGGACTGCCCCACTGATTTCCACAGTGACTGTACAACTTTGCACTCCCACCAGCAATAGATGAGTGTTCCTCTTGTCCCATTATCTTCACCAGCATGAGGTATCACATATTTTATTAATCTTAGCGATTCTTACAGGTGTAAGATGAAATCTAAAAGTAGTTTTTAATGTATTTCCCTAATGACTACGGTTGTTTCTTGGCCATTTGAATTTCCTCTTGAAAATTATGCTTAAATCAGTAACACATTTTTCTTTATTATGTTTTTTTTACTTTTAAAAACAATTTTAACTATTAATGTATTTTGAACACATTTTCACTCACCCCTAAGTCCTTGTAGATTCTGTTCCTTTCCTTATCCACCCAACTTAAAGCTCTTTGTCAAAAAACTAAAACCCAATTCAACATCAAAGTCCTAAAACACAAAAGACAAAGAAAAG
The DNA here is from genome assembly GCA_030674055.1 of Rhabdomys pumilio. NCBI lineage: Eukaryota > Metazoa > Chordata > Mammalia > Rodentia > Muridae > Rhabdomys > Rhabdomys pumilio. The sequence goes on from JANHMN010000008.1 coordinate 40,116,298, forward strand.
AACAAAAACAAACAAACAAACAAACAAACAAAGCCACTCAAAGTGTAACCACATAAATACACAGACAGAAAATTGTGGAGTTCATTACACGTTGAACAACTATTTCTTAACGTGAAGCCTGCCCTGTAATGGTGGTATACCCAGTGTCACTCCACTGGAGAAAACTGGGTTTCCCTATTCCAACAAGTCTAATTGTCAATTAAGTTGTTATTCTTTACTGTAGTGGTTAGATTTCATTCATATATTCCCTCATTAAAAATATAAATAAACAAGTGATAAAAAGTAAAAAGAATAAACAAAAATATCACATAGAACCAATAGAAGGGAAAGAGTTCAAGAGAAGGCATTAAGAGTTGGAGACCTAGTTGTTAGACCCTCAGAAATCTACAAAAAGACTAAATTGGAAGCTATAATATAACTCAAGAGAGCCTGGTGCCAGCTCATGCTCATCTCTGCTTGGTGATTCAGAAACTCTGAGTTTACATGTACTTTGCTCATGTTGATTAGAGGGACTTGTTTTCTTGTTGTCCCTCATTTATACTAGCTTTACACTATTTCCACATCTGAAAGGTGGAGTTTGACAGACATTTTAATTAAGTTTGAGTATTTCAAGGTTTCTTACTCACTGTGTAATGTCCATCTGTGGGTTGTTATTTTTTTTCCATCTATTGTACATGAAAGCTTCTCTGAGGATAGCTGAACAGCACAGTAATCAGTTTAGTTAGTCCTTCTCTTTACTGGGGAATTGAGACTTTACTGTTGTGAGATATCAATAACCAAAGATTTCTGCTTCCTATTATTTTGTTGTTGATGTAATTGTTGTTGGTGGTGGTAGTGATGTTACAGTGTGTGTGTGTGTGTGTGTGTGTGTGTGTGTGTGTGTGTGTTTGTGTACGTATGTGTTCCTGTGTGTGTGCTTTCGACTTTGCTGGTTTGGAATTATTCATTCCCTGTATTTTCCTGGCTGTAATTAACCTCTTTAGATTGGAGTTTTCCTCCTGATGTCCTCTGTAGGGCCGAATTTGTAGATAGATATTACTTAAGTTTGGTTTTAACATGAAATTTCTTATTGTCTCCATCATTGGCAGTGGAAATTTTGCTGGGGATAGTAATGTGGACTTGTATTTGTGGTATACAAATACAATATATAATATATAAATGTATTATATATTATAGCACATTTTTTCCAAGACTGCTGAGTTAGGCTCTGGTATAGGAGGATTAATAGGGATGAAGTTTGGAGTAGAAGATCTGGGTGATCTCCTGGAGGTAGTGACAGAGAGGAAAGCAGGCTTCAGCTGATGGTCTGCAATTAAACTTGGGAATGAACCTGGAGGATTGGATTTAGAGAAGAGAGAGAAGTGTAATTCTCCAGAGAGGATACAGGTTTCCATAGCTGGAGTGTCCTCAAGTTTCTCAGGAAATGTCTTCTGTCACTGGAGGCTGATATAAAGTAATAAGTGGCAAGGAAAATGCTTTGTGGGTGAAGGTCTCTGTGTTGTCTCAATTCTTAATCAAGAAGGATACATTTGTTCTTTTTTTTCCTCATGTTTGAAATCAACACTCTGCTTAGTTCAAAGGCTTACCTTCTTTTTGATGGTTCTACCAGCAGCATCTAAGTTAGTTCTTTTAAAATTACCTAATAAACTATTACTCCTGATCTCTGCTACTTTAAATGTTTCCAGTGCTAATTAAGAAATCAGAGGCAACAGCTCACTGGAATATTTAAGATCATCCTTAGAATGGAGTCCAACTTAATATTCAGGTCTTGCCAAATGAAAAACACCTTGTATCTCTAGTCAGATATTTAGGATATTTTAAGTTTAATATTTCTTTACACTCTGTAAAATATTTACTCCCCCAGTTTATAGTTTACTCCCCCATTGCCACCATTTTCATATTTTTCATTGGCAATTATTCTTTGACAGTTTATTAGATATTTTTAAGACAACTAACGTATTTAATTTGGGAGTTAGGGGTGAGATGTAGATATTCATAATATATTTTCCCAACTCTTGTTTAGCTGGAGGAATGACATTGAGAGTTGAACATATAGAATCTTGCAGATTCAATAAGTATTAAATCACTGAGCTATCTTCACTCCTGCATTCTTGAGTTCAATCACCCATGGTTGCCAGTACATTGTTAAAGATGTCTGGGGTGCATCCCAAAGCCATCATGTTTTAGTATGTGACTTAGACTACATCATTTCAGCTTTTCCTGCTCCTCAGTATATAAATGGACTAGTAATTTCCCACATATTATCTATTTGTGTTTGCACTGCTTTGTCATAGGTACTGAGGCTATTGGGTATCATAAAATTAGAATCTAATAACCAGCATAGTCTAGCATCCTTCATCTGCATTCTGGCTTTCAAACTCAGAAACTTCATATATGTGCTACTAAACAGCATTTATATATTATTTTTCTCTATTGCTCCAAACTGCTAATATAAATTTAGCACATCGAATAAATACTGTCACATGCTCAAAGTCAAAATACTGCAAATCATAGCCAAGATTTTGATCATATTTGGAAATTGAACAAAACTTTTTATTTCTCACTAAATTTGGTCCTTCTCGTTTTCTTTTCATTCTTTGCATTAAAAAATATGTCACGGGAATGTTTAAAAATTCATTAACATTGGCTTTAGCAACTTTCAGAAATATGTGAAATACCAGGAAGTATTTTCCTTCTTTTTTATTCATTTTTTTGAGAATGTCATACAACTTAGTTTGCTACTGTTTCTCCTCACTCAACTCTGTTAAGTCCTTCACAACTTCATGCATTTTTTTTATCTTAATCCCAAACCAAAACAAACAGAAAGGACATATGCGCGCACACACACACACACACACACACACACACACACACACACATACACCCTCACACCATACTGTTTCCACCAAACAGCTACTGGTCTCTAAGGGATACTCTCATAAGTCACACCCAATCACAGCAGTAAAATTAATGTCTTCAGTAGAGAGTTAGATGATGAAATAAATAATATGAAACATTAGCAGTTGTCAAATACAATTATTCATTTATCTCATTTTTTTATCTGTAACTAAAGCCTAAAAATGAGAAATAATAAGTGAAGAAAATGAGTGAGCAATGGAACAGTCTCCAGGACTTTAGTACTATGGCATTGGTAATGCAACTGTGTAAAAATGACCTCAGTAGCAAAGTAAAATCTGTAATAAACTCAATGGATTTATATTTTAATTAACTTTAATTAAACAGTGCTTTTTCAAATGGTAGGCAAGATTGTTTAATCTTTGATAAACTGAATGATGTGTACCATATCAACAAGAAAAGGAATAATTATGTTAGTTTATAAGAAAACTTAATAAAATCAAACTCATCCGTTATAATATGTTTCTAGTGATACAAGTAAAAAGGGAAGTTTTCTTTCACTTAATAAAACTTAACATGGTCTCTGGAATGGAGGGCCTTAACAGTGAAATTGCAAATTCTTTAGCCCTAAATCTGATGGCAAAGAAAGTATAGACTAATCTCAGCATCCTATTCAGCCTAATATAAGGAGTTCTAGCCATGTTAACAAGAAATACAACATGTAACAGGTCAACAACATGGCTCTGGAGTTAGAGGGACTTGTCACACAACCCAGACGACCTGAGTTCCATAGCCAGTACAGACAGAGTAAAAAGAGAGAACCAATCCCCAACAGTTGTTTTCAGACCTTGACAAATATACCAAAGGATGAGCATTCCCACATGAATACTAATCAATGAATCAAGTAGCCAATTAATCAATCAAATAACATAAAACTAAGGTATGAATATTGCAAGGAAGGGATGTGCCCATTCCTATTTGTAAATTTGTAAGTTGCTGCTGATACATAAGATAATTATATAAAATGACCTGAAAATATGATGCAAGTTCACCAGCTTTTGCAGTTTCTGGATCCACAGACAACATTGTATTTAAGCTTATGTCAGAAATAGTTGTAGACACTGGGTGAAAAAATATGCTCTATAATAAATACAAAAATAAGATATTTAGGTATATTTATAGCAATGTATGTGTAAAATGTCTATTCTGAAAATTAAAAATGATAATTAAAGAGAATTTAAATAATATATGTGTATATGTGTAGGGCCGTGAAGAGATGGTTTGGTCTTCCCAGTAGAGCACTGGGTTTGAGATAGCCAGAGACCCAACAGGACCATGGCCTGTGAGAGACATGGCCTGTGAAGAATGGCATATATTTTCCCACGCCTCCGGATTCAAGACTCCTCCATGCAGTCCACATCTCTCATTAACCTGAACCTTATTGACACGTTTGGCTTAGTAGCTCCTCCCAGAGAGGTTTTGTGTCAGCATCTAAGGTAGAGGGCATGACTAACAGGACTCAGCCTCGAGATTTCCATATTCATAAGTTATCTAAAGGGGGGGGGAGCGTAGCTCAATTAAGTTTCTCCTCTTTCCCCTTCCATATTTAAGACAGCTCCCCCCTGGCTTTTACTGGGGCGGGGGGCATGCACATCCAGACCCATCCACATTCTCCATGAACAGTAAAGCTTTATAACTCTTGGACTCCACGTGTCTTCTGGGGCCTGCTGCCAAGATTCCAGCCTTTGGAAACAGACTTTCTAGTATCTACTGGGACCTGCCATCATGTGGCCAGAGTAGAGGACTTCCCTACCCAGCCACTGGTCCTGCCTCTGAGGCTGTGTGTATGTGGGACACACCTGCGGAGTGGAATGCCCTGCAGCGGGGCTCAGCCACTGCTGAGCTTGTTCACACATGTATGTGTGTGTACATACAGATAACAAAATTTAATAGAGAATTTTTTGTAAGAAGAGATGGACATAGTAGTACATAACTACATTCTAAGATTCAAGAGGTGGAGGCAGGAAGATCAGAATTCTTGGTCTTCCTTAGGACAGCAAATTACAGCTTGAGGTACATAAGAATGTCTCTCAATTAGAAACATTAATAACATCAAAATACCAAACTTAAAAATTTCTATAAAGAAAATAACTTAAAAATTTTCTCCTACCTATTTATTTATTTTGTTTGTCTCTACAGAAGTGTGGGCACAACAATGTATATGTGGAAGGCAGAAGGTGACTGGTAGGGTATGGTTGCATCCTGTTTCCCAGGAATTGAACTTATGTTCTTACGATTTGATGCAAGTATCTTTACCCACTGGTCCAGCTAACTAGCTCTGATATTTATTTTTAATGAATGTTTTCCAAAGTAATATATAATATAAGCAATGAGGTAAAATTTAAATTTAGGATTAGCTTAAGTTAGCAATTTCACGTGTGTACATATCACATAGACATTGCTTACTATAAACATGAGTAGTTTTATTTGAAATTTAAAAATATAATAGTATTAGCATGACTTAAGAGTTTTATGATAAATGTAACATAAATTTCAACTTGAGAAATTGACTTAAAAGTTTACTGTGTATTGCTCAGCTGTAAAATTATCTTTATATAATCAACAAATCCTGATAAATTTTGTGTTAGTAGACATTTGAGGTAGCTTCAAAATAAGCTTAAAAGACACTTAACCAATCTTCAAAATACATGCTCAATCAGAAATCAATTTATATAAAATTATAAAAAAAAATCATTGAGATCTGCCCTGACAGTGCAGCACCATGGAAACTCTCCATGTCACTGTCATCTAGTCATTGATCTCTTATCTTGGCAATAACAAGTAGTATCATATGGACAGAAGATATCCTCTTTAAACACATGTTAAAGCTCATAGAAATCTTTGTGGTTTACTTTGATATGCAGTTGAATAAAGCAGACTGCTTAGCTCTTTGCAAAGGGCATAGGTCATGCACTGGCTAGTGCCTTTTTGGTGTTCAGTTCATAGCTTCCATTCATTATTGAATCTCTTTTGTCAATTAGTAGTGCAGATTAAGACCTCACGAACACTGGTAGATGCGCACAAAATGCACAATAACATATAAGCAAAATGTGAAGAATTGCTTGCTTGAACTTTGGAGGTTATAGTCTCAACCTTTTTTCAAGTTAAAGAAATACAAACAAAAACTATTTAGTATGAATCGACTCTTAAAGAATAAAAGAAACAGATTCCACACATATTATTAGAAGTTATTATGTTCAAAGAAACACAGGGCCATCTCCTGGTCCTATTTATCTCAGCCTTGTCTGGCATGGTTTAAAGATTCTGTAGCAAATAAAACCCTACACCTTAAATCATGTTTCCCTAAATGATGTTTCCGTTGTGGAACATGTCACGGCCTTCCTCTTTAACTCTCTTTCTCTCATTTAGCTTGCCTCTCTAACATTTGTGTTCATCTTAATCACTCACTCATCCTAGAAATAGCCAAATTTAAATGTCATGTGTTTTTATTCACAGAGCATGGAATCAATCTCATTATACACTTGAATGCACATCTTCTATTTAGAGACCCCCCCTTCTAAGCCAGAAAATCAATTTATGTTTAACTGGAGGAATGATATATTTTTTAAATGTTGGCAAAGGCGAAACATAAAGGAAGCAAGGAGCAACTGCACTGAATATATGCTAAAATACTACCCTGTGTCTGCTCCCATGTACTAGAGAGATTTGGCAGCTCATTTCCATTGTCAAGATGTGTTAGTCTCACCTTCAATTTCATTTTTCTTCCTGAATTATGTAATTGCAGCTGATATTCTGCCACTGGTGATGGAGGATCATGTTACACATTTGATATGTTTACGTAGTGCAAAAAAAGTAAAGGGCAGTATTCAAAGGGTTCTCAGGAATTCTGTTTACCACAAAGATTGTGAAGACTGAATACGTAAATTTTAACATAGGATATAACCTGTAAGATCATAAACTTGTTTGTGGAGCTAAGAAAAGTTAAAGTTTACATTCATAGCTTCTTGCTAAGAAGATACTCATTTTACTTCTCCTAATAGTATGCCAAGGTTAGAACCAGAATTCTCTCTATGATGTCTCTTAGTTGACAGTGTAATAGATTAGGTAGCTTTCTAAAAGTCCTGGGATTTCGTCTTGACTGAAATTCAAATGTTTTAATGTAAAGCTTCAAAATTTTAACCAACTGCTTTCATGGATCCCCTTGGGTTGATTCTAGCAAATAGTTTATAAGTAGACGGATATGTTACCAAGTGCATCAAGCATGTGATGATAAGCACACAGGTAGTAAAATAGTTGAGTCCTCATTCTGCTTAATGGTAGAAGGAATGTATGCTTAAATAAAGGAATGTACGTGAAGAGTACTAACACCATGTTCTTAGAAGTATTATGGTGTTCTGCCCACTGACTGACTTCTGTTGCTCAGTTTGTTTCTAGATGATGCAAATCAATGGCTCTGAGTGATACAGTAAGAAAGCAGCACAGATTTTCTTCTGTCAAATGCACAGGATCATGCCACAAGACATTTAGTATTTCTAGATAATACCGAGTAATATTCTGATTCTTATCATCGCAAAAACTTCTGTACAAGAAAATTGAAGGGAAGAAAGAGCTTTGAAAAATTTCTAGCCTGATTTTCCACATTTTGTTTTCTATTAGAAAGAACCTTATTGTATGTTTCCGACTGCCTGTGAACTTGTGACTTTCCTGTTGGCGCCACCATAGTTTCAGAAGCCACATCATGTTGAATCTTGAACATGTGCAATCAAGCATTGTAAATTTGTAATGTATCACATACATTCACTTCCTGAACTTAGTATCTTCATTTTGAATTCTACACCATATTAGTATCACTTTTGTGAACTACTATATCAGTATCAAATTAAAGTATATTTAGGCTTAAATAATATGCTGCCATGCTTAATCACCTTAACATTTCATTACTGCTAAAACATTTGCCTTTTTTAAAATTAATAGTTTTCCGACATATCGATTTAGTTGACAATTGCAATATTGTAAAGAAATGGAATGAATAATCCAACATGTGTTTTATGCATTGCAAGTTGTAGAATACAGGTGTACAAGTAGATTTTACAGCCTTCATTAGTTCATGGTGTTCTCATTAGTTATATTTTACATGTGCCAGAGAAGTAGGAAATAATGAGCGTTTTTGAATGAAGAAAGGACAAGTGGTAAGTTGGGGAATCATTCTTTTCCTATTGTAAGCAGAACTTAGTTACAGCTGTTGCTAGCCAAAATTTGCACCTAATCAAGTTCAAGCAGTAAGATGTCCCTAAAAGAAGTACACGGATACATTCTGTCTAGTCTCAAGTTCTATTTTGAAGTTGCAGTCACAGAATGATTAAAAAAAAAAAAACAGTTATAATAACAATAGTTCCCTAACTGAAAATACTGCAATGGCTACAAGTTACTATATTTGTTATAGAAAAATAGCCATTATAAAAATTAAACTCCATAATAGAAATTCTTTTGTCATTCATGGAAGCATGCTAGATATTTCTGATGGATAACAGCCTGATGATACAAGAATGCAGATACTGTCCCTTAATGATTCAGGATTGTCCGCATCCAAAGGAAGGGTAAAGCAAGCGTGAAATATTCATAATTATTCTTAAACATGTTATCCCAGATGTTCATGCAATTTTAATACATTCAATTTGCCAGAATTAGTCTGATAGTCATAATTATATGAACTTGTGTCTGGGGATATGTTCTTTCAAATGGCAGTCATTTCCCAGAGAGCACAGTCTCCTGTAAAAGACAGAAGACGGTTTTATACTAAACAACCAATGGTCTAAGCTCAGACCTGTTCCTTAGGTGGCACATGAGTCCATGCATGTGTTGTTTGAGACTATGTACTGCTCATTTTTGCTCACTCACTATTATTTTTTTAATATTTTAAAATATATTTTTAATGCTATGTTTCTTTGTTCGTTATAAAATTTTGTGTCTGCTTTCTCTCTTTCCCTTTTTGCCTGCCTGATGATTGTGCTACAACTGGACTAGCCATGCTTCTGACCTGAATTGTGTAATTTACTCTATGACACTCATTCACTGCCATCCCTTTTTTGTTTACATTTCCTTGTTTTGTCAGTTTAATTATGTGAGCATGGCTTCCTACTTGAGAATATTATGTATGAGGTTTTTCCATCTGCTTTTAGGGCCCCAAATACACTCTTCAGCACATAACAGAAGCTTGGTAGATACTGTGTTAGCGAGTAAATGTGAAATCATCAAAACCTCAAAGAATTCTATAATTGTCCTCTGCATTCAAACATTTAAGTGCACCCTTTAGTGATATTAATGCATTGTGTTGCGATTTCCAAGAAGACTTTAACTTGGATATTTAGATTAAAGTAGTTTATATCTCGGTATAGGGAATATGAATAGAGATGTGGGAAAGTGGTACATAGAGTGGCTGGTAGCTAGTCATGTGTTATTAAGTCGCAGATCATAATGGAATGATCTCTTATGGACCACAGAAAAATAACTTTAAGTTTTATGCAAGGCTGGGCAGATGACTCATTCTGCATATTAAACATGCCTAAAGTTCTAAGATCAGATTACTTGTGCCCACATAAAAGCAGGCACAGCAGGAAGCATCTGTAATTCCCAGTGCTAACAGTAAGGGACAAAGACAGGAAAATCCTAGTGCCCTCACTCTGATTCTGTGTGCCCTCACTCTGATTCTGTGTGCTCTAGGTTCAGGAAGAAAGCCTGTCTCATAAACTAAGGCAGAGAGCAAAATCAGTATTAACTTGTCTCCTATACATCCTAATGCATAGTAAAGAGTGCGTGCGCGTGCGCGCGCGCACGCACACACACATACACACACACACACACACACACACACACACACACTGCATTCAAGTTCTCGAGCTGTGCAGCTGTGTCATTAAAGACTGATACCTGTTTGTCCTCAATATTTATGACTGATATGCTGCTATGGAGGAGTCTTGTTTTCCACCTGGCATACATCAAACATAGTGGTCTTCTTTGAAAAGAATCTGAATAAAAAAGGCAATTTTGAGACCTTGGCTCAGAGCCCATGATGCATGCTGTAAAGAAGTGCACCATGGATATGACCAAAGCATTCATCACATCCGGCACAAGTTCTGCCTGTTTTCTGTCTTAACTATTTCTAATTTTTCATATCTGCCCCACATGCCCTTTCCAGTCAATGTGGAACACCAGGCTGAGATGAGCCTTCTTCATACTTCTCATTATTTATGTCCTGTGCAATCTCACTAGCCCCCATTGAGAAGGAATTTCCTGTCAGTCCCATTCTAAAAAACCCACTCAGCTTCTGTTCTGTTATTTGTATAATTTGGTCTTATTTTCCTTCCCCTTCCAATTTTGATATCCATTATCGAATTATATCCTGCCCCACATTTCTATTCTTTCTGCCTAATGTCCCCTATCCCTTCTTATTATCCCTGGAATAATCTTGGCTTATTGAATCCTCATTTATTCCAGAGAGAACTCAAATCTACATTTCCTTAGTAGAACATTTTGCATCAAAATTACCGAAATACACTGCCCTAGGAAGTGATGTGTTTGTTCTGTGTGTTTTAATGCGGCTGTTCAGCAAAAGATGTGGTTGTGTAATTCAGCTGAAAATGCGGCAATAAAGTGATAGATATCAAACTTCCAAATGCCCTCTCTGTCTGTGAGACAGTGAAGTGTGCTCTAATCAGTCCTACCCATATTGATTGTTCGGTGAAATGCCTTTGACCTGCTTGGTTTTCATAACTAATCAAATGTACTTTTATAGACTATGACAACTTTTATGCATCTATGCCTCATCTCGCTCACTGTGTTTTCAATTCACAGAGGGAATGGTTGTGCTATAATTCAATTTTTCTCTCAGATTGTCAGTGTTTCCCTTCTGGTAGGCACTGAACTGATATAGAATGAGGCAATAGATATTTTTCAACAGCCTGAAGGAAGTTTCATTTTCCTGTATTTTAATCTTAACCATAACCTAGCATACCCTAAATATGTAATGAAGCAAGCCCTCATGACTCTTTAGCTCAGGTACAGTGGTAATATGTGCTCGTACTCTTAAGAGTGTACGTGTCTCTCTGAAAATAAACTGTGCAAACCTCTTTGATTATCTTATTTACAGGAATCTTGTCAGAATTCTCAGTGTTGAACAATAAATAATGTATACTGTCTTGGGAAAACAGTGCATCAATTGCTTGTATTTATGGTCTAGGAAACTTGAGGGAATTTTTACAATCTTCATCCCTTATCTAATAATTGAACCTTAACCCGAGGGCTTGTGTCTGGTAGACATACTTCTTGTGTATGTTTCTGTCCATCCCCGTTCGTGCTTATTGAATATAGGATATTTACTTGCAAAGTAGAGTAAAATTGGGTGATAGCTCTACTCTCAGTTTATGTGCTGAAATTACAGCTAAACAATTCTTAAAAATACAGATAGAATTGATAATATTAAGCCAAATATGTTGTTGATGAGCTGAAATCTTTTCTTGGCAGTTCCTCTTTGGTTCTAGGACATATTTTCTTAGTTCATGCACAGATTAAAATTTTCTTTTTACCTCTTTAAGCCATCTAGTGACAATTTAATCCTGTTTCTCAGTTTGTTATTGAGAGTTCTCCTCTCAATAGTGAATTAAATACAGTTTTAAAATGAGACTTTGTAGTCCAAAACTATTTATATCAAGAGTGAACTATTTTATAATGTTCACAAAGTTCATTTGTTGTGTTTTCATTGCTACTACAACCTTACGCAAAAACAAATAAAAAAAAAAACAGATAAAAAAAAACTAATATTGAGTCTATCTAAACCTAAACCCTAGAATATTACATATATACCAACATTATAATAAGAGGTTTTAGTCATGCTGAATTGGCTAGAATTCATCACTTTTCTCATATAGTGTATATATTTGTGGTATGCATGTATATATGAGTATTTGCATGTATATGGGTGCATTCATGTGTAAATACATGTAGATCTGAAGGTGATTTAGAGTATCTTCCTTCATTTAGTTAGAGTCTCTCACTTGCTCAAGAGAATGTCTTGTCTCTCATTCTTGAGTCTTGAAATTAAAGGCTGTCTCCACTCTTGAAGAGCTATATGTTGGTACTAGAATCCAAACTCTTTATCTATAGACTTGCAAAGCAACTGTCTTATTCACTGAGATATCTTCCCATCTATAGCCAAGAGTCATCCTGTTATTGTTGGTTCCTTAGGTCCTCAGCATCAGGACCAGTTAGGAGATCTCATTGGAAGTATAATCAGAGTTATTATTATCTTAGTTTGACTAAATCTCAGTTTACCTATGTAAGTGATATATAAACAGATTTTGGGCATATGAAAGGTGGACACTCCAATATTGAACTTGCCTGGAGTTTTAAAAAAACATAATTTTGTTTGTAATCACAAATGGCTTCTTGGTAACTCTGCCTGTAGTTTGGTATGGCGATGGATGTAAATATCAGTTAGTAGATCTGGATGGCATGATCTATATGGACTGATCTGACCAAGATGTGGCTATGAAAAGTACCAGCTTCTTTTCCTACCGGATGTTTTTGTAGATAGTTCAAATGTGGGTAGACAAACTGGACCCATAGAAGAGAGTCAAATATTCAGATGAGTTTAGCAATCTAGAATGCCCTGATAAAGAGAAGAGCTTTCATCTTTATTCAGCCACTTCTATTGTTTGCTGTTTTCAGACGAAAATGACCTAGATAATTTCATGTCTAAATCTGAACCTATCATTCTGTTTTAAACGATTCATAATAGTACATAACAAATACCCATGAACAATTTTAAGTCTTTTACATTGTGTTTTCAACAGCTAAGTTGTTACATCATGATTCAATTATTAATTCAAGCCAATGACCATATTTATCTATTTTGCAAGTTCTAAATCATACCACTAAGCTACTTTTGAATTAAGAATATGTCACTTTTTAGCAGTTAAATGATCAAAATGTTACCAGGAAAATATCCTAGAGCAGGCGATATAATTAAATAGCTATTTATCTTTCTGATTTTGAATGTTAATTTAGGTCTTATTTCTTAAACCCAACATAATTGCATTTTTTCTGATTATACAGTTTTATACTTGGCAAAACAAATTGTGTTTAACTTATGGACTTATCTTACTACAACAGGATCCCCTAGAGATTTTGCAAATATTCTTTGCATAGTATTTTGCATAAAGAATGTTTATTCTGAGAGTCTGTTTCTACTTTGCATCCTTGTTCTAAAAAGAAAGTTTTGTAAAACTTTTTTAAAGTTTTCAATTTACAGAAAAATTAGAACACTTCGATTCCTTTTGTATCTTGGGCCTTTGTTCCACAGTTGCCCTATATATAGAATGAACTAAGGATTGATATTATTTATACAATTTTTTGTTGTCATTATTTTACAAACATTATAACATGAGAAATACTTACGACATTATTTCAGGCATTGTAAGCAATCTAGAGTAGAATGTTCTTATATTAATTTCTGTTTTCATTACATGTTTTGCTTGACTGTATGCATGTGAATCATGTGTGTTTAGTGCCTTTAGAGGTGAGACTAAGGCACTGTGTTCCCTGAAACTGGATAACAGTGGTTGAGAGCAACCATAAGGGTGATTGTAACAGAACTCAGGCTCTACAAGAGCATGAACTTCTCTTAGCCTCTAAATCATCTCCCTTTAGAGCTGATTTAAGGCAGTGAAGTATGTATAGGTCATAAATAAATAATACACTATTTTAGAGAAAGGGCTTTAGACTTCGTGTGTGTGTGTGTGTGTGTGTGTGTCCACATGTGTGTTTGTGAATGCCATAGATACAATACTTTGATTATAACTCATTGAGCAACAACTAAATCCCACATCAATTTTATGTATATCTCTCATTAATATAAATCATTTCTTCCTGCTCATAAATTAAGTAATACATTGTTGTCTACAAATTTTGATGCTTTTTGAATATCCATAGATTTACTTAATGCTTTCTCTTCATTAGAATCCAATCTAAATTAATTTTATTGTCATGTCTTCTGAAATTGCTAAGGGTCTGGTAATCTTTTATACATTTTGTTTTAATGATATACGCCCATGTTTTTTGTTACTGGTTAGGAATTTGGTTCAATGGCCATATCTTGTATTTTCTGACATGTTCTTCTGATTAAACAGATATGATGCTAACTTCTTCGGAAGATCACAGAGCTAAGTACAATTTGTATCTCATCACATCCCATGTGACCACAAACATTCTTTATGACAATATTTATCATTGTGGTACATAGTATTCATTGTACTTTTTTCTCCTACATAATAATTGTTTTCTTATTTTCCTTCATCTTCACCCTACTTCTTTTCAGGAATTCACGCATACACATACCCAAACAAAGTATGAAGTTTCACTTCCTACTTAAATTTTAAATTACTTATTTTTTGAGGTTAGAATTATATCATTTCCCATTTTTGTTTCTGCTTTTCAAACAGCCCCGTATATATTTCTTACTGTATTTCAAATAAATCACCTCTCTTTTTATTAATCCAAGCACAACTAATATGAAGGGTCTGGGGAGCCCAGGAGACTTCAACACCATACAAAGTACAGAGAAGCAAAAAATTAATTATTTATATAAAAAATAACATGTTTTCTCTAGCTCTATCTATCTGTCTCTCTATCTATCTGTCTATCTATCTATTGATAGATGATATATAGATTAGTTGTGTATATAGATATATAGATATATAAATTATATATCTACATAGATCATATAGATTATAATCCATATAGATTTTAGAGATAGAGATAGAATGTCCGATATATACTTTTTTATGCAAATATAAATATTTGTGGAGAGATATTATGGAATCTCCCTCTTTGCCTAATGTACAAGAAATATTAACAAAACACGCATATAAAAATGCTTATTGATTTAAATTTTGGACATTGTTTGATAGATAAGCACTTCCCCAATTGATAGTACTTCTGACATTACTGAAGGGATAGTTTCACTATGTTACTATGATATATATATATTTCATAGTATATATATATATATATTTGTGTGTGTGTGTGTGTGTGTGTGTGTGTGTGTGTATTATATACCATTGTGGATTAGACTGATAAATGCTTTCTACAGTCATCACAATTATTAAGTGGTGAACCATGTTATTTAGTCCAGGATAAGTGTAGGTCACATTGATGAGTTTGCTTTATTATTCTTGAGTACCATATGAGACTTAGAGATTGTATTCATTATAACTTAGTTTATACATTCAGAGAGTTTTATCTGTGATTTTTATTTCAATTTTCATATAGTGATGACTATATGGAAAATGAAACTAATCATTCACAATTTATTGAGGAAATACTGACCATAATTAATTTCAAAAATGTGATAAAGTATATGGAGATTTGAATTTGGAAGATTAAAAGCATTTAGGTGATCCATGATTTCTATACTTGAATTTCTCACATCCTTTCTTTTCTCCCTTTAATCTCTTTCATCTTTGCACACTGTAGAATATTTCAAGAAATCATAGTTAAAGGTGATATAGTAGGGAAGCTTCTGTTTGTCTTCTGCTTGCAGAATGAAGGCAGAATTTTATATTCCATGAAAAGGTTTCAGTATTATTTATTTATTTATTTTTATTGGATATTTTTATTTTACTTACATTTCAGATGTCATCCCCTTATTCCATTTCCCCTCCCTAGAAAACCCCTATCCCATGCCCTCTTTTCCTTTTTTCCTTTTATACAATTTTTAAAAAATATTAATCAAAGGCTTTATAAGTTTGATAATGCTCAATCAGAAGTGTAACCCAATACCCAACCTAGATATATCAACTATCTCTGACTAGTGGAGATACGTGAACATTTGCCTCCATGTCCCCCCACTTTCTCTCTCTCATCACCTAGCTTCTCTTCTCCTTCTTCTCCCCCCTCTCTTTACTCCTTCTCTTCCTCTCCATACTCCTCCCACCTTAGCTCCTCCTACATATCACCCTTCCTGTTAAAATAAAACTTTTCTCTCAAAATACAACTAGAGCATAATTATGCCAATTTGTACCAGTGAGGTACAAGACAGTCCTAATACCCAGTCCATCATTTTGTTGACTAACCAGAACCTCTGTCATCTCTCCTAACTAAAACATTTAGTTCTGAACCTGGAATTTTTTTCTTGGCTTGGAATGAATGTCAGCTGAAAACCATCCACTCAAATCTTTTCTCTCAAAGTAAATAGCCAGGATTGGCTATGAGCCTATAAGTTTTCAACCTCGTCAGAAATTCAGAATGACTGAGTTAACTGAAATTATGGGAAGCAAAAAGCATAGCTTCTAAAACTTAGCCAATTTATAGAGACCGCTGAACACCTGGACAGTACCTATACTACAAAACGTTGGAGCATCTGATCTTCAGCCTTCTGGCCCAGGATCATCTGACCGACCTTAGTGATGCAGAATTATTAAGGGCTGATTACTCTGTCTAGGCAGATATAATCAGTCGACTATTCTGCAAGTGTGTCCTTTTCTGGACAGTAATTTGTCTTTAGATGAGAAGATGCAATTCTTGCCCTGTGGATGTCTCACCACAACTGGAGTAACTCCAAAGATGCTCAATTTCTTCTTAGAATACAAGACAGGAAGCTGTCAGGAACAAACAGGTCTCTAATCAAAATGAACATTAATACAGAAATGTTTGTAAAGTCAATTCTGTGGACTTCTGACGTTTTGAAAACCAACTATCCATGTAAGGCAATCTGGACTGTTGTCTGTTAACTCCTCTCAGCTATTTTTAAATAAAATATAGAAAACACCCTAACAATAAACTCAAAGCCATAAATTTGCTATAGTCCCTTAACTCACAGGCTAACCATCTCAAATCAGTTAAAAAATGTTAAAGAAGGACTGGGTCTAAGCCCTGTATTCCTAAATGTGTTATATAGGCAAATGCCTATGAGAGTAACAATATTAATCTCACTTTTATATCAATAAGAAGCTCGTACCAATGAAAACCTTAAATTTGAAATCGAAGTAAATTTTGTACAATTTAAGAAATTATACACCCATCTTAGAATAATTATACATATTTGCACCAATAGGTTATAGCTATGAAATAAATCCTAGCTAATCCTCCCTGTTCCAACAAAACCACTAATTTTCCCTAATAAGACAGCCCAATATTAACCACCTTATGATGATAATAAGCATGCATCTTGTTTTTGATTCCATTAACTGGATGGTAATATGATTGCTTAACAAAATTTACAAGCAACTGAAAGCTGTCACAATGATGTCATTCATAACAATTGATCCACTTTATACAAACTTTTGCATGTGTATTTAAAAGCCATTAGCTTATTATTGCAAATTTAATGTGCTTATTATTGATACCTAAAGAATTAACAAGACATCAGTCATTTACACAAGTTTCCAAACAGAATGACATTGAATAGAAATTTCCCTGCTCCAAAGGCAGTCACTAGAATGACTTGAAAACACTCACTTAATGGAATTAGAAATGAAACTTTTGAAAGGGGTTTCTCATAGAAATAAATCGAGGACAGTTTAGCAATAATTTCAATGTGCTAGTGTGTTCAGGGATTGGTGAAGAAAGGTGCCTGTTTATTTAAACTTCTTGTTAAGAATTTTTTCTCATTTACTTACTATCACAATTACTGTTGTTCAATAAAGAACTTAGACAAATTCATTAGTCTGTCTGCTCTAAAATGCACTGTTTAAGCTTATAAATTCCAGAGAAATGAAAATGGCTTTAAATAACTTATTTTCATCTACACTATGATCACACTATTTTATCATCTTAAAAGGATCAGTGTTTGAAAACCGAGGTCACTGCTCTAATTATGTAAAGCTTTAAGCTTTTATCATCTCCACTGAACTAACAGAAATGATCTCCAGCAATGACACATTGGGGGATTTCAATTTCATTATCTAATATGTCTTCAATAAGAATGAAATATCCAACAACATCAATAATGCATAATATAGACCTGTTAACATATGCAAAATATATCCACTCTTTCGATTTTCAACCAGCAGTAATTGCAAGGTTTTTTTTTTTCTTTCAAATTTTGTTTTCTTTCTATTGAAATTATATTTGAAATGCCATGAACAGTATTTTTTTCTTTTGGTAGTCTTAAACTTCCCAACAGGTTTATGCTATTGAAGCTTCATTTTATATAATTTTTTTTTAAATTACAAATTTAACATCAATAACCTTTAAAATAAAAATTAAATTGAAAGTATATGTCCTAATTACAAGTCCTAATGCTGGAAATTTACTTCATTGTTCCTAAGTAAGAAGAATAAAAATTTTAAAATTGATATATACATCATTACTCAAAAAAAGAGGCCATGAGTTTTAAAAAAATTGGGAGGGGTTTATGAGAGGATTTAGAAAGAGGAATGGAATGGGTGAAATGTAATAAAACTATAATCCCTAGTACAAAAATTAAAAGAGATATGATATTGTTGGATTAAACTGAGTTTAATATCCAGAGCTATTGATAGTCCTTCATTCCTTCAACCCTGGTTATAGACACTTAATTTTGCTTGGAACATACTGTCATCAGAGAAAAACATGAAGTCCCATATCTACATGTGCAAGTTTCCTACCTCAACTATTTTATCTAAGCCTCACCCAAAGGTTGTTGAGATCTTCACCTCTATCCGGCTGAAGATTGGGGTCCTCATTCTTCAAATGAACAATCTCACACTGATGAGGTGAATTCTATCTTTCCCCTTGCCTGGATTCACCACCTAATCTTCCTTAGGGACATAACTACTGTAAAAAGCAAGCACTCTTTTAATAACACAGATACATGGTACTTATTTGGTTAAACTAGCTACGAATAGAAGGAAACTTTATTACATGGAGATTGATCATAAGGTATTTTATTTGAAAATGGGATCTGGAAAATTTTTAGATTCTCAATTTTTAAAGCTGAAATGTTAGAGTATATGAATAGATAAATCAATAAGTAGTTTTATAAAGGATTGGACAGGGTGAAGTCAACAGAAATAATAATGCTTTCATATCCTATCTTGATTTCATGGAAGTTTGCCGTATTTTCAAATATAGTAAATTACACTGATTTATAGTAAGAGCAAAACAATTTTAATGTTAAGGTAATTGGAGATTTTAACAATCACTACATCACCTGTGTTTTACATGTAAAGAAGCTTCAGTCCATATTTATTATGTTAAAAAATCTACCAACTCTGATATCTTTAAGATTATAAAATTATAAATAATACATCATCTTCAAAATAATTCTCATCATTTATGAAGATAATTAAAAAGTTTAATGTGAGCACTTAATAGCATGTATGATGTGGATGTATCCATATGACTAAACTACTCAGGCATTCTTGAAATAAAGTATTTGATAATGAGTACTAGTTTGCCCATGCGGTATTACTGTCAGGCTGCTAATATTTCTTTTAAAATTTTAAATTGGTATTCGTGGGTGATGTTGACCTGTGGTTTTCTTTCCTTATGCTGTGAAACTGTAGACTAATATCAGTATTATTATTTTCATAAGACAAATTGAAGTTTTAAAATTTGTAGAGCATTACTATGAGTGCCTTTGACTGCTGACATTGCCAAGAAATCAGGAGGCCAAATGCTATTGCTATTCCTACTATGCTAGTTTTTCTTCTGTGGAAATGGGAGAACTGAGCTTCTGATTTGAATGTAACAAATTTTGAGAATATGAATTATTCAATCAAACAATGCAGAGTTACATGTTAATTTATCTAGAAGTACAATAAAAAATACATACTTTACATTTTCTTGGGTTTAAATGGTCATTTACCCCCATCTATTTTATTTTCAGTTTTTTGAGAGTTTTGTACAAAGTACTTTAATTATCTTCATCCCAACACAATGATTGAACTCTTGCCCCTATTCACCCAACTTTGTATCCAGTTTTTCTTCAGTCTCTGAATTTGTGCTGCCCAAATATTCCTGGATACTTAGTATCCTCCTGGAGCATGGTGGAATTACCATGGCTACACTCAGAGAACAGTGAAACGTTCCTAGCCTCACACTTAGCCATGAAATAATTTACCCCTCCTCTACTTCAATTTTGTAAGCTTATACTTTTTCCATTTTTATATATGAAATGAGATGAGTATAAAATATATTCAATGTGTATTATTTTAAACTTAAATATAAAATCTCATCTTAATTAAGTTTCTGGAAAACCAAAAGTATATTTGAAACAATTTGGGAAAGTGAATTAACTTTTTAGGTAGTAAATTTTATAAAATCTAAACTGTATATCAAATATTTCTAATACAAACTTAATATATAAGATCAAAGACCAAGAGAATCTGTCTCCAACACAGCCACTTAATTCAAATGAATTATTTTGTGACAAGAAGGACATTAATGGTTCCATGTTCTTTTTTGTTTTCCTCAAATTCTTTGTCCTGCTTTGAATTTATTGCCTTTCAGATGAGATTAACACCTTTTATCATAGTTATATTTTATGTCTCATGTGTACATCCCTTTGTGACTACAGCTTCTAAAAATAACGACTTACATCATTTTTGTATTTTCTTGTGATACTTATAACTTTCCATTTTCATAGTGCTTACAAGCACACACACACACACAGACACACACACACACACAGACACACACACACACAGACACACACGTATAATATATTATATATTGACCTAATTTTCTTCCCTTCCCTCATTTTTTCTACCCACCAATGTTTTCAATCCTTCTCCCTCCCATATGCACAGGGCCTCTTCTTTAATTATTATTGTTACATATGCATATAAATGAATATATATACACATATAGGCATATGTACATATATATGTATGTATGTAAATATTTATACATATTATATATACAACTTGCTGAGTCTATCAAGTGTTGCATATATGTTTCTAGGGCTGACTTCTTGGCATTGGATAACCAAATAAGGATGAGCCTCTATTTGAACAAAGTTTTTGGTTTTATATTTTATGTACTTAAAAAAAATCCAGTTTTTTAAAATACTTCCCATGTAGAGTTTTTTAAATTACATATTTGCTCACTAAATGTGCAAAAAATCCTGAGACTGAAGACAATAACTAATCACTTTTGTAGTTTTCTCTACCTTAGCCTGATGCTGGATTTTTTTCTCATATACTCTACCACAGTTGCATTCATTTATTTTGCATTAGTGCTTACATTGCATTATAGTTGCATTAGTGCTTACTTGAATGTTTCTCTGAACACTCTTTTTCAATGATATAATAACTTACTTTATTATTGTTAGTTTCAGATATATATTTAATGTTCTTTAGTTTCTATTTGCTAATTTATAAATATATAGCAGAAAATTATCAACATTAACAGAATAGAGTGAATTAGCTGCATCTTTTCGGTAGTGGCTCCAGCTTAGAGACATGACCTTTATAGTTCACTGTCAGGTGAAAGTCACACAGTATTGTAAATTATAGATATATATTACTTTTATATGATTTAATATCTGTATAATATTTTTAAATACTTTACTATTTTGTATTCTCTGTAGACAGCAGAGGTCATGTGTCTCTTTAGAACCTTAAATTAGCAAAAATTAATTTATCTTTCCTTGAAACTAGAGCATTATCAGTTAATGAAGCACTTTCAACTACGTCCTACAATGGGGGCATGGCAAAAATCCATCTCTTGTTGAAGTATGTAGTAGATACAATATAAAAACGTAACAGTAAAGCAAGTGCTTGCATTGGTACAGTAGCTATAGCTTTCAGGTTTACATCATTCACTGTTCAGTGGACATCTCTGTTTAGTCTTGTATTGATGATATACAAGAATTTTTTAAGAGTTCTCCTTCCACCTATTTTTCTTATTCTTATTCATATTTGAGACATCAGCCTTCTGGGTAATTCTCTTAAGTAATTTCTTTAGAGAAATTTGAGTGATTTAGTCATATTTTCTTGGCAGCATTAATGGATTTGACATCAATATGCTTCTGATACTTTTCTTCTTTGTAACTCGATATGAAATGTATCTTCAGCTTTGCTACTGTTATATCAAGTTAAACTCTACTATGAATCATCACCATTATGTCCATATCTTTTTAATTGTTGATGGGTCAATATATGTATGTGCTAAAGGCTGATTTTAGAAAATCAATGGACTATCATTATTCAATATAAGTATATAAAATGAAAATAATGATATCAGTCATAAAGGTATTATGTAGTATATTATAGGAATCAAACAGTGAGAGAAGAAAATATAGCACAGTAACTACACATAGTAGGAACTTACAAGAGTTTCTTAGTAACTGTGAATAGTCATCATGTAGGTTTAACATTACTAACATCACAGTGATACCCATATTTTCAGTATGTATGTCAATCCTTGCAATTACACTGCAAAGTATATTTTTATTGCTTTTGTTTCATCAAAATTATTCTTATGTACTCAGTTATCCCATTTAAAGTGGGATTCACCCAGTATTAACAATTAGTGCTGGAATATAAGAGAGAGTAAGGGTCTTTAACCATTACCAGGGTAGGCTAGAAGGGTAATGCCTCAAATTCAAATAATTTTAGGATTAAATAACATTTTACTGCTGCTCCCAAGAAATATTTTATGTTGCTTTTAAGATGAAAGACTGCTGGCAAATAATATGAGGGTGAAGGAAAAACCAGAGCAGCACACTGCAATGACTTCTCAAGTGAGTTGTAGCTAGCCAGTTCTAGAATAGTGAAATTGATTGGATTTCTTTGTCTTCAAACACGTATACTTCTCAAAACACAAGTAATATTTTCTAAACAAAAGGTACTTTTGAAATTATTGTTGTTTGAAACCCATTTAAAATACATCTTAGATTTCTACTGTACCTATAGATATGCCTCATCTAGCCTCAATAGGAAAAGATGGTAGTCTTACTGCAACTTGATATGTCAAAGCATGATGGTTTACATGGGGTGCCTTCCCTTTTCTGAAGAGAAAGGGAAGAGTGAATGGGAGGGGAAGTGGTGAGGAGCAACTGGGAAGAGTGGAGGCGGAAAAATACAGTCAGGATGTAAAGTAAATAAAATTATTAATTAAAAAAGAGTTCATGAAATCAGAAGTAAAGGTGGTAGTTGGGGGCTGGATAGAGAATAATTGGAGAAGAAAATTGTGTGGAGTTGATTAAAATACATTATATGAAGTTATGAAATTTTCAAACAAGAAAAGCAGAAAATGTAAAAAAAAAAAAAAAAGAAAAAAAAGATAAGTCATAGCATTCTCTTCTTATTATAGGGTCATCTCAATCAAAGAGCCAGCAAGTAGATCTTTTGGGTTTAGGTTGACTTCTTCTACTAGCCAGTTTTGTAATGATCAAAAACACAGTTGCCTCCACTCATTAATGAAAAGCAAAACTGTAAATTAGAACGGTTCTGAAAATTTAAAGAGAAAATGTCTGAATATATGGACCTTTATATTCTAAGTACTGGTAAAACCATTAAAAGCTTTCATAGTAGAATAATGAGGACATTATGGTTTACAAAGATTCTAGTTGAAGACTCAATTGGAAAAGAGGGGCAAAAAAAAAAAAAAGGAGAATCAATCTGTTATTTATCTATACTTAGAGACAACAAGCCAGAATGGTTAATTCAGAGGGTACAGTGGTTAATGGTTGTGAATAAGATGGAGAAAAGATATTGAGGAAATGTTGCAAAATTATAAGAGTATTCCAGTCTAATTGAATGGGTAAAATACAGTATTAATTCTTAATATAATTGTGTCAAGACAGTGGAATTGTATGTGGAAGAATATCATAAGTAGGTTTAGACCTTAAAAATTGGATGATTTTTATGCTGTTAAATAGTCTGTTATTTAACTTGTCATGGATCAAATCATATTTCATGTATCATCCATGCATTTTATTATTTGACAAAGAGACCTAGATGGCAATATAAATTCTTTTTGATGTGGATCATGTCACTTTAGTTATGCTCATTATTAAAAGGAACATGTCATTGTGTTACTGAACTGATCTATTGATGATTAACATAAAGGAGGCATTCAGAAATCAAGATCACCAGTGACTTCTGGTCCTATGATAGATCTTAGTAGAATGTGGCACATTATGACAGAATAGTGGGAATTATTCAAAGACACATTTCCCTGAATAGTGTTATATGAATAATATATATATATAAGTTGAAGTAAGACACATTTACTTATCCTTTGTTGTGGAGTTTCTATTCACTTCCTGTCCTTTATTGTTGGATGCAATGTAGATTGTAAACAGCTGTATAATATACTAATTCATCTTTGAAGTAAATAGCCATGTTCTTCACTGCTGTCTGGACTATGTTCTATGGGTAATTATAAGTGGTATCTCTTTTTAAGGTGTTTTTGTTTCCCAACAAACCATGGACTGTGGTTTAACCTAGTGGAGATTCCCAATAGAAGATGCAGCACAATGTCTCAAGAAAGAGATACAACTTGAAATCTACATTTAAGGATCATTCACTCTAGTAGGAAATTTTCAAAATGAAAGATAAAGGATTTATATATATAAAAAAATAAGTAAACATGACTGGAATTTTTGGAGCAGCTACACAGAAGGGAAGAAATTTCAGTAATGATGAATGATATGAGAAAGAATGGGAATTTTTTTCTGGTTGGGTGATTTTAACGAAAAATAAATCATCTTAAATAATGCATGTACAAAACTAATGAAGAAAAGACCATCAGTTAGATCATGGAAACTGAAATAGTTAGAATAAATGTCCCAAGTGATAAGTCCTTCCAAGGAGGAATTAAGGTTGACAATTGGTCATAAATTAAGGAGACAACTCTGAACTCTTCCAAATGTACTAATTCTATCACCAGCATCCTTTATACATGAAACAGAGAGGATGGTCATTATTAATGCTGGTGTGTGAGACTGCATAGTCAATTTCTTGCTTTAAAGAGAGAGCTGGATAGAAGTTACTGAGTAAAGAAAGCAGGCAGCCAACATCCTGAAAGATAAAATTATACTTTACAGAAAAGAGCATAATGCTGATAACACATTGGTTTTAGTACAATTTAACTCATTTTGGACATTGCTTCTCCATAAGTGTAAAATGATGATGATCTTAAACTTCTAAATATGTATGAATTTGCAGTAGCAGCAACAGGAAGTTACTATAAAAAGAACACTTCACAGAGACATGCTGTTTTAATTGGAAAGATACCTATTTATTTCATATTCTTACAAACGAGCAACCAAAGTTGCAGGTGTGACTAATATTTTGATCAAATTAGAAACCAAAATAAGGAATATAATAGCATGATGATTTCTGAGAAACTGTTAATTGAAGAAAATTCAAATAGATCTAATTAAGTAGAAATAGCTTTGATAGAGGAATATATCTTATTACATTTTGTTCCCTTGCAATGAAGTAGAATATTTGTTACGATGATATAAAACATTATTGTCAAAGCAAACAAATGAAAATTTCTCAAACGAATGGCTGTAATAAGTAAGATTGAGAAACTTACACACACAGAGCCATCTAATTTACAATAAAGAATCATTAAAAATATCTGTTATCTCAAAATTGTGTGGAACAACAAACACCACCAATTATGAGTGAGATTAAAATAGACAAGTAAAAACTGGTAATTCATAAAAAAATATTATGAAGTCAATTTTACTTATTAAAGGAAAACATATTACTGTGTTGGCATGCTAAGTTAGAAAATAGAGATAATTATTTCAAATCAAAGCATAAAAATATAGAAAAACAGATGAAAATGCGTTTGTTCATAAAAATCAGTATTTATACAAAAATTACCCTAACATTCCACATAATTCTGACTCATGGAAGCTGAGGAAGATTTTACAACAAATAAAAACTAAGCCAACCAAATAGTTCGATAGACAATACTGATTTCTATGTTACTACAGAGGCACAAGCTTTCCCCCACTACATAGGTTTGATGATAGATCAAGAAACAGAAGGCATGTGGGATGGATCTCCAGGTGGGGCAGTCTCTGAATATGTATCTGCTCCACTCTTTGTCCCTGTATTTCCTTTAGACAGGAGCAATTCTGGGTTAAAATTTTGGAGATGAGTGGGTGGCCCCATCCCTCAACCAGGGGGCCATGTCTAACCTCTGGATATGGTCTTGACAGGTTCTCCCTCCACTTTGTAAGGTATTTTAGCTAACGTCATCCCCATGGGGGTACTGGGAAGCTCTTTCTTTTCTGGCATCTGGAACTTTCTGGTTGCTACCCTCAGTTCCCCATACCCCATTGCTACAAACCTCTGTTCACTTTCCTGACCCTATGTATATCTCCTCTGTCAGGCCTGACATGAGGTCTAATCTCCATTCCACCTTCACCCTTCAGTCACTTACACAGGTGGGCATGATAAACAGGCCCCAGGCCCTAGAGTGATTTATACTAGTGAGGTACCTGAAGGCCAGAGGGTGGAGCTAATTAAGCATTCCTTTCCAGCCCCTCTCCCCTCTTCCCCTCCCTATATAACTCAAGTTCGCACTGGGTTTTGGGGTCGCACATCCAGATTCATCCTCCATCCACCATGCCAATAAACTAGTTTTGGAAACCCAAGGACTTCCTCCTGTGTTGGGGCTGCACTGTGAGGAACCATGGAGAGGTCTTTTGGTAAGCAGCCGGGCCTAACTTCTGACTGGAGGAACCCGGGGTGTTCTCAGCCAACTACACACAGCATGGTGTGAGTGAACCTGTGTTCCCCAGCCATATTTATTTTTTTACCCAAACTCCTCCATCTCCTCTCATACCTGATTCTTTCCCTCTTTTTTTCCCTCTCCGTCTTCTCTTCCTCCCAAGTCCCTCCCACCCTCTACTTCCCTTTATTATTTTGTTCCCTCTTCTAAGTAGGACTGACGTATCCA
The DNA here is from genome assembly GCA_030674055.1 of Rhabdomys pumilio. NCBI lineage: Eukaryota > Metazoa > Chordata > Mammalia > Rodentia > Muridae > Rhabdomys > Rhabdomys pumilio. The sequence goes on from JANHMN010000008.1 coordinate 40,143,085, forward strand.
CTCTTTGGTCTTCCTTCCTCTTGAGGTTTGTATGGTCATGTTGTCAATCCTGCACCAAACCCAGACACTATTGCAGATGTCTAGAAGTGCTTGCCGACAGGAGCCTGATACAACTGTCTCCTGAGAGACTCTTCCACATCCTGACCAATACAGATGTGACAGCTCACAGCCAAACATAGGACTGAGCACAGGGACTTCAATGGAGGAGTAAGGGGAAGGACTGAAGGAGCTGAAGGGGCCTTATCTGGAATCAATGGGAAGGGGAGGCCCTTGGTTTGATGCTCCAGTGTAAAGGAATACTAGGCCAGTGAGGTGGGAGTGGGTAGGTAGGTTGTGGAGCACCCTCATAGAAGCAGGGTAAATGGTAATGAGATAGGGACTGTACAGATACGAAACTGGGAAACAGAATAACATTTGAAATGTAAATAAATAAAATATTCAATTAAAAATAAAAATAAATAATTAAAAAAGAAACAGAATGTACTTTGTGAATAGAAATAACCAAATTTAAATTAAAAATGATTCATTTACCAAATGATTTAGAGGAAATGCCGTAGCAGGTTCTATCTAAATTAATGGTGCCTGGTATTCTGTATTGTGATACACCTAAGCATTATTTGTACAAGGTGGAGATTGCTTTATAGATTTTCATGCTTTTTAACATATTATTTTCCTAAGAAAATATTTTTACGTCCAACTCTTTGCCAGATAAAATTTTAATGAGTAAAAGTGTCTTGATTTTGTCTGTCCTGAGATTTCAACCTAGATTTAAAGATATGAATCTATATTCTGTTAGATCATTTTAAAATCTACTACTGAAAGTGAAAAATAAAATATCAGACTCATTGTGAAACATTCTTCTAAATTTTTGTTGCTTTTAGGGATCCTGCAAATTGTGGTGAACTGTTGATTTCATCCTCCTCCTTCTTGGGTTACAAATTCATCACCCTGCTGGGTAGAGTTTTCAACACATGGTGTTTCTTTTTACAGGAAGTTTTCCTTGCCTCATCGGTTTATTTGGGGAGGAGGGACAATTAGTTCCTGTCAAAATCCATGTTCTTGATACTTTTTCCTAACAGTTTCCTCTGTATGTAATTGATAAGGTTTGCCTTCTTTGCTTACCACTCCATCATTCCTTAGTTTGAGAACTACCAATGCACAATATTTGATAAGCACACATTATACTATTCATGTTTATTGATTTACCTCAGGCTTCACAGTTCAGGGTTAGATGCAAATATATTTATTGCACAAGGAAGAAAACCGAACATGAAAGACCCTACATTTAGTCGAGAGATGGTCCTTAGGAAATCTGAGCATTGCGTATTGATTTGTTTTTGTTTTCTTCAAAATTTCTGTTGAAACTAGGTTCTAATTTATGTCTTCTATCTTAACACATGGGAATCTTCAAAACAAATTTTTGGTTTAGGTTGATAGAAGAGGATGGATCTATTATTTGTCACAAGCAAAGCCTACAGACATTGGGACAACATTGGTAGTAGTGAAAATACACAAAGTCACAGGTGGTGGCCTCTGATTTCACCTATGATTCAGGGTGAACCCTAAATCTGTAACTCAACACCTGGTCTTTGATTTCCTTGGGATACCCTCCTGCCTGTCATTTACTTTATTCCTTACTGCTTCTTCATGACACTTACGCCAACCTTAAAGAACTTGATTTCATACTTATGAGTATGAAGTTTCATGACTATTGGTAACCACTACCTCAGTTTAGACATTTTAGTCTCTTCCACACATCTTCTGAAAAGTCCTGAAATAATAACACTCCTAGGTAGGGGATGATCATCTTTTTCAGTCTTTCTCCCTACTGTTTTCTCTGACACTAGAAAGTTGTTTCATATCATCCATGTCTACAATGCCTAGGGGAATATACTCAGCTGTAGTGTATTAAAAATATGCCCCGATTCCTAGACTTTAGGTTACATATCTGTCCCCTTTTCCTTATAAATATGGCTAGTGACTTAATTAGCATCAGATGTTTCAACTTAAAATTACCTAGGAAGCTATTTTTAAACCCCTAGTAAGAGCTTTACTTGCTTTGGAGAAAACCTGTGTATTAATATCTTTTAAAGAACCACAGCTGATTTCAGAATGCATGTGGGAACAGGAACTATGCCTAAATATAGCACATATCTCACTAGTGTTCTTATGTAGGGTAAACCTATGCATCCTCTAAAGGAAGTCTTGGTACATTTTATTTCTGTGCTTCTTGTGTATCTTAAGGACAACTGAGTGATGGTTTGCTGGCGTCATTAGAGATAAGCTGCCTTCTAGTTCCAGTATCTTTGCTTCAGATGATTAATTACTGCACTATTCTATTCATGAGAATAATCTAAGAAAAATCATTAAAAATTCAGGATATCTACTCAAATGTCGAAAGGATTTGTTTGTTGGTTTGCTTCAGATAATAGCTTAGAGTCTGCATTTTAAAACAAATTGAATTGTTCTGATTTGATTCTAATGAAGATGATACTCAAACTCTGGTAAAATATGTATATATATATACACACACACACACATATATATATATACATATATATGTATATATTACTGGTTTATGTTTATTTTAAATATGAGTTTATTACAGTAATATAGAAAACACACATGGAGTACCATATCCCCCAATTCTCTGTATATTTTCTGCCTCCTCTAACAGTCCAGGAAATGTGTTATATTTGAAAAACCCACCTTCACATTGTTATCACCACAAAATTCTGCTTATATTATCTGTGAACCTTTTGTAGTATATAGTCACTGGACACTGACAAATATACAGATGGTTTCTCTGTTCCTAAAATTCCACAATGCATTGTCTCTTGTTTCTTCTACTTTTTCAATTCCTAGTAGTCTTTTTGCTGTCTAGAGTTTTATCTTTTCCGGATAACATATATTTGGAGTGGTAAGGCATGTATCCTTTGGAAGTTGGCTTGTTCCTCTTCATAATATATTGTTTCAAGATTGTCTATGGCTTTTCACAGTTTAGTAAACTGTTTCACTTGAGTCTTGAATCCCATTCTATTTGGGGATATACTACGTGTTATAAAACCTCCTATTAAAGAACATTGTAATTTCTTCCATGTTTACAATTGTGAGTAAGCTGCTATAGATATTCATGTCAATATTTTCATGTGTACCTAAGTTTTAAGCAACACTGAAATAAAAATTATGAATTTGGAGATACAAAGAGATGGTTCAGTGGTTCAAAGCACAGGCTTCTCTTCTAGAGGACTAGGATTAACTCACTGGATCTACATATTGTCTAACAATCATCTTGTCAACAATATTGTCAATGTGTTGAATTTTATATCATTTTCATGTGTATCTAGTGACATGCACCTATGGTTTTAATTTGCAACTAAGTAAAATAGATTACTCTACTTTTCATATGCTTATTTTTCCATGTCTATATTACTGTATATTATTGTTCAATGTACATGTTTTGTCCAGTTTTTAAATTTTATTAAGTTTTTGAGAATGTCATATATCAGAAATATATTTTTTGCCACCTTCCATGTTTCTAATGACTTTCACTCTTTCATGATCTCTTCTGTCACTGTTATGGCTATTATTGCATATATGCTTATATATATGCATATAGAATAATTTTTATGCATTTACTTTTATATGATAATTGATATTGATTGCTTGTAGCTGTTTATCTAGGGGTGGAGTCTTATAAAACTATCTATATCCATTTTGTTATTTTAAATATATTTACTTTTAGTAAGGCAGAATTACATGACATCTTAGAATACTTAATACTTAGGCATTTACCTCAGCTATTGTCCTATGATCTGACTTCACATTCTTTTATAAAATCTTTTGCAGAGGTCAACATTATTTTTTTATCTGTAGAACAAACTATAAATTTTCTCCCAACTTTGCCTTTGGTCTTGAGTTTTTAAAGTCCTCATTCTCATTTCCATCTAATTTTTCTCTTACACTAGACTCTAAGAGTTTTTTGTCTTTATACATTAAAAACAGGTCTCCCATGAGTTCTCTTGTAAATTAATTTTATCAATTTCTAAATTCATTTTTGTTTTATGTGTTTATTTATTATTAAGTATTTTATGTCATATATTTTAACTGTATTCTTACCTGTCCCTCAACTCCTCCCACACCTGCCCTAGATGCTGATACAGTCATTTTAGTGGTTCTAGCACTTGTAACAAGGACCGACATTTTCTTACTGCTCTTGAATCTTTGTCCAGGCAAGTTGACTGTATCTGTGCAGAAACTTTTCTCACTTGCTAATTCTATATTGGTCTGTTTGCTATTCCATTAACTAATTCACTTTTGCTCATTGCAGCATCAAAGCATACTTAAGTAAGATCTTGTCAATTCACAGTTTTGAGTTTGAATTTTGAATTCTTGAAATTTTATTTGTTTTAAAGTGTTATTTGGGAGCACTTGGGGATTTTAATGTAAGACATCCACAGGTAAATAATGAAACCCAAAGATGTAATCTCATCAAATACTAAAATCTTATAATGTCCTGTTTATTTCACATTCTGCACTTGATCAATAAAACAGAATTTGTATGCATTATAAACTGAAGTATATGAAGAAACTAAGTATTAAAATAATTTGACTGAAGGTGTACAGTTCATAAGTGATAGAAGTTTTGATACAAAATTTATTCTGATTTCTTAATGCCATCACTTAAGCATTACTGATGGATTTGGTTATCACTCAAACCACCTGATGAGGATTGTAAAAGATCTGTTATTTTAAGCAGGAGAAAAGACTTTACATCAGTGTTGTAAAGTGTATAATAAAAAAATATATTAGTATATTATTGGAGTCAGAATATTAATATATAGCCCTTTGAAAAACCTTCATATCTTTCCCACTTACTTCTGCTTGACTTAAGGCAGATTCAAAGCAGGCCCATTTATTTTTCTGTGACCTTTTATTGACCCATCATAGCCACCATAGTTTAGAAAGACGATAAACAAATAATCACCGTCTTTATGAAATAATTTCTCCCTCAATACTTTGGCAACTCTCTCAGAAGTTTGAAACATTTTTCAGAAAGTCTCATCTCTTCTGTTTCTAATGGTAAAACCATCCGCATGGCTTCTCCACCGCTTTGTAACTTATCTCTTATTTATCATATTCAAATCTGCAATCTTGATGCTATTTTTGCAGTCGTAATTCATGCTCAGCAATCTGCTACCATTCTCAACTCAGTGAGCTGGCAATCAATTTCTTAGTGATATTTAGAAGAAAGCAAAATCTAAAAATGAAGCCATTAATATATTACAAGTAAGTACTTAATCTGCTAGGTAGAAGCTGACAGATCACATTCGAATGAGTGCCCTTGGGCACCGTGAGGCTGGAGAAGGGACTTATGATACATGGCACTATTATGACCTTTGAGTTACTCAATTTATCAGAAAGGGAAAAATAGTTTCCTTTCTGTAGGTAAAATCCACTAAGTGAGCCCTTTAACCTAGATTTCCAGAAGAAGCAAATTGGTCATTGCAAAAGCACACTAATTAGGCTGTTTATCCTCCTGTACAGAAATGGGATTGTAAAAAACTCACTAAAATGCATTTAGCCTTAGTGGTTCTAGCTTCATGTTGTGTAAGATCATGATAAAAAACAGAATATACTGTGAGCATTACTGGGTATGTTTGGGTAGCCTTTTACTATTAGGCTTTTTAATTATCCAGCCATCTATCATCATTATATGCTCTCATATTGTTATTAATAGATATTTATTTATGATAAACATGGTCATGCCCTAAAATTAAGGTTTCCAACTTGTTCCAAGTACTTATTTTTAAAATGGCTTTTGGGACCAGAGAGATGTCTCAGTGGTTAACAGAATTTATTGCTCTTACAGAGGAACTGGGTTCAATTCTTAACATCCACACAGTGTTTACAACTACCATATGGCACACATGCATAACTCCAGTTCTGTGAGATTTGTTATCTTTTCTGACCCCTTTTGCACTGAGCATGAATGTGACATACACACACACACACACAAACACACACACACAAAGAGAGAGAGAGAATATATAAGATGATATGACTAAATCTAATTTCATAAATATGAAAATTTTAAATTGCATTCTTGTACTTTTACAATATTTTATGACAGAAGAATTACTTGTCCCCATCTTACTGATGTGAACATTGGGGATTTGTTGGGGTAACTGGATGGTTAGCTTTTCCTTCAGACTGAGCTCCACTCTTTGTCTGTGCATTTGCTTTAGACAAGAACAATTCGTGTTAATATTTTTGAGATGGGTGGGTGGCCCCATCCCTTAACTAGAGTACTTAATCTCTGAATATGGTCTCTAACAGATTCTCTCTCACCTTTGTTGGGTATTTCAGTTAATGTCATTCCCTTTGTATCCTGGGAGCCTCTTACTTTCATAGTGTCTGGACTTTCTAGTGGCTACCCCAGTTCCCCATCACTCACTGCTACACACCTCCCTCTGTACTTTTCCCCTGTCTCCTACCATACCTGATCCTGTCCCCCTTTCCCTCCTCCTCCTCCTCTCTCCCTCCCTCCTAAGTTCCTCCTGCCCTCTGCTTTCTATGATTTTTTTCCCTCTTTTAAGTAGAACTGAAGCATTCACATTTTGGTCTTTCTTCTTCTTGAGCTTCATATGGTCTGTGTACTGTATCTTTGGTATTCCAAGCTTTTTTTATGGCTAATATCCACTTATCAGTGAGTGCATACATTGTGTTTTGTGGTTTTTTTGTTTTTTGTTTTTTGTTTTTTGTTTTTTGTTTTTTGTTTTGTTTTGTGTGTGTGTGTGTGTGTGTGTGTGTGTGTGTGTGTGTGTGTGTTCTTTTGTGGTTGGGTTACCTCACTCATGATGATATATTTTAGTTTCATCCATGAAGGCAGGTCATGTCTACACAAAGTTCACAACCAGTTTTCACTTTTGTTTAAAATACTTTTAGTTCACCATTGCTTATCTCTATTCCTGATGGGACAAGATGCCTTGCCTCAAGTTTTTAGACCTTGTGGAACAGAGAATCAAAAAGACAAGTTATAATGACTCTTGTATTGTTCTTAAATGTGACCAGTTATTATGACTCAACCATGGACTGGTCTAGAAATCAATCCAATGTTAGAAATTACATTCTTCATTTGGAAGTCTAGTTCTGGACATTTGCAGAGACATATTTGGAAGTTAATTGCAGTTCTTTATGATGTTATGTTAGCAAGAGATAATGTTTGGGCAGGATCTGGTTTTCAAACAGGTGTTAGCACACGTGTTAAGGCTCTTTGAATTGTTCAGTTAAAATTACTTTTGTTTCTTTTACAGTATATAATGTCAGTTGCGTTGATTAATCACTTTTTAATTGTGTAAGTGTGTTGAAATCCAGAATGTCAGTTATGAAGGCCTATCGACCAACTTTTGTTTATAGTGCCCTGAGTATCACAGAATCTTTGGCATAATTCAAACACCTCTCTGAATGTTTTAACTTTTACATAGTGAGCTTATGAATTCCAAGAATACTGCTCTCCTGAGCTTTGATGCAGCAGATATTGCTGATATTTTTCATGGCCTAAGGTCTGTATTTCTATTTGGGTCAAACTTAAAGAATGGCATATATAGGTTGATCATGCTAGCCCTTTTGATCCTGGGAATACTTTTATTCCTGCCCAGTGTGTTAAAGCTTGTTACAATATCAACATGTTGGCAGCCAAAGTACATAACTTGAACCTGAAAATGGACCCCCCCCCCAGCCAGAGATATTAAATTAACAGGCTGGCAAGCCAAGGATGAGTAAGATTCTGTACAGAGCCTAACCAACCTAAGACAGAAATTCATTGCTTTGGATAATGCATATTCCATGATGGGTACAGATGGCATTCTTGTCAGAATGACAGCAGACAGGCTCAGTCTTGTTAATGAAATTAAAAAGGAGATAGACAGGGAGCTTTTGGGGCTACTTGGCAAGAATCTGACACTGGCCAAGTACAAGGAAATGGGCTGCTTGGTAGGAATATGGCATTGGCCAAGGACAAGGAAGTGGGCTTCAGGCAAGAATCTGACATTACACTAGACCAAAGAAGTAATTTCAAGCAGGAATCTAAATATTAGGTTAGAACAAAGAAATAATTTCAGAAGGGACTCTAAATTTTCGGCTAGAATGAGGAAGTAAACTTCAGATATGAAAATGACTTTGGGCTAGAACAGGGAAGTTGGCTCAGATATTTTGGTCATCCAGATAAGCCCGTAGAAACAGTGATCACAGGAGTGTTCTCAAAAATTTGTTTATTGTCTTGCTTGTTCTTTCACTATTTGAGTTTATTGTCTTTCTTGTTCCTTGACTATTTGCATCTATTTTATTGGTAGTCCCTCAACCTAGAACTGACCTGAATATTTGCATATAATTCAAAGGGTATAAAAGCCAAAAGGAGGAGGGGGATGTAATGGGGGGGGGGGTTTCCAGGAAGGAGAAATGGGGAAAGAGATGACATCTAAAATGTAAATAAATAAAGTATTCAATAAAAATGCTTTTAGTTTTATCCAGATTTTTCATGTGTAGTACAGTCATTTTCCTCTATTAACTTATAAGTCTTTTGACATTGTTATGATATATTTGTTATTTTACATCCTACTATCATCCAGGATTCTATAGGACATTTTGTCATTGTATTTTTTGAAGTTTTTTTACATTTTGGCAGTCTTATACTTTCTTTTCTTTTGTAAATTTGAAGATAGCTGAATATTTTATAAAAGTCTCATCAATTGTAATGTCTAGTTTTCTTTCTCCGTTCTTTCTCTCTCTCCTTCTTTCTTTCTCTGTCTCTTTCTTTCTTTCTCTCTCTCTTTCTTTCTTTCTTGTTTAGAAATTGTGCATCTGTGTATTGTGTATATATGTGTTTGTATACCTGTGTGCATTCATGTGTGTGTGTGTGTGTGTGTGTGTGTGTGTGAACCAGAGACCAAAATCTGATGTGTCCTCCATTATTCTTCACCTCATTGTTTGAGACTGTCTTTCACTAAAGCCGCAGTTCAATCATTCAGTTGGGGTGACTGACTAGTAGCAACAGTGGTCTTCTTGTTACTACACCCTGTGCTATGGTCACAGGTGCACACCATATCTTCATTTCACATGAGTATTCAAATTCAGGCTCTTCTACTTGCATAGCCAATATCTTTTTAAATTCATCATTTCCTCAAACTTGCTTAAAATAATATTACTGGTATATACTGTTGTATATACCATGTGTATTTAAGTATATTTTATATAGTGACTATATTCACCCTGTTCCAACTTTCTATGCAGCTGAATGACCCCAGACAGGCTCAGTCTTGTTAATGAAATTAAAAAGGAGATAGGCAGAGAGCTTTTGGGGCTACTTGGCAAGAATCTGACACTGGCCAAGGACAAGGAAATGGGCTGCTTGGTAGGAATATGACATTGGCCAAGGACAAGGAAGTGGGCTTCAGGCAAGAATCTGACATTACACTAGACCAAAGAAGTAATTTCAAGCAGGAATCTAAATATTAGGTTATTTATTGTTCCAACTTCCTATACCCTGTCTACCCTCCTCCTTCATTGTTCTTTCAACTATTATACCATTATATATTTTATATGATTATATATAAAACCTAGAATGAACAAATCAGATATATTCTTGAGTAGCATTTATATCACATAAAAGTTATCTGTTTTTACTATGTTTTCATTGTTAGCATGCACATAGCAGATGGACATCTCTGTCAGGTTTTCTCACTGTAAAATGATATTTGTTCCTCCTTTCCATAATTCACAAAGTATAAAAAATACAAAGTTACACTCTGTGCCCTTTAGTGGGGGTGCCTTGAGAGTATTTAAAATGCCTCTGCCTATTCCTCCAATCATTTATATATTAATCCTTCCATTAATTAAATACTATGTTTTATTGCCTTGTTTGTATATTTTAGCAGTGGCCATTGCATCATTTTATCCTTTGGTCTATCAATTCAGTATTTCTTCCATTATTTATGTTTGGTTTACTTTTGGTTTTATTTTTAGTGTTTTATTTTTCTCTGTTTCTACAGGATATTATCTGATCATCTTAAATCTTTTATACTTATCTATTAAGAAATGACATCGATCATTTCTTCAGTGATTTCTGATTCTTTTTTGCTGTGTGGCAGATATATTAGTGGCTGAAGAATATGATTCTTGTCAGATTCCTTATTGTGTTAAAAAAATCTCTATATTAATCCTTGTAATCACCGTTCCATAATTCTAACTACTGAGGAATCCATATTGTGGTAACTAGGAATTCCTTTTAAACAAATCAAGTTAATTATACTCTTGCATAATGCATAGGTTCACAGATTGTTTATCTAATAATCCAAAAAACAATTGAAGAGCATGAGTCTGGCTCCTGTCCATTTGCTTGTCTAATGCAGTACTTATAGACAAGCGATTCTCAATGGCAAGACTATGCCCTGTAGAAAATAACTTTACCAGCAGGAATAGAGTTTTTATATGCATTTGATTTTGCTTTAAGACTGGATGATTCTAGTTATTTCCAATGCTAACTAAGCAGAAAATTGTTGGACACTGAAAAAGGTTTATTTAGTGTTTAATAATGTAATTAAAAGCACAAAAAGCTGCAGAGTTACTTAAAATTATGGGTAGCTCAGTAATATAGTTCTATGTCTATGGAGCTTATAAAATATACTGATACAAAACTTTATTTAAAGTCTTTTTTGTCTTGTCTGGAAGTAGCTTAGTGCTAAAATTATTGATTATTATGCAGGAAGTTTCAAGTTTAAACTGCAGCACTATAAAAATATTTTTTTCTTTTTATGGTTTATGTTATCACAATTTTTGTGCATTATAGACACCTAAAAAGAAATATTCAACAGTACATATCAATAATTTGGTATAAAACTAAGCTAAAACTGTATAGGCTTATTTCATTATTGGTATCAATTAACTTAAGTATGTAATAGTATGTATTGAAAAAAGCATACTAGTGTCTAAAGTGAGAGTTCAGTGGATAGGAGTGGAATGTTGTGATTTCCAGAAAACCAGAGTTTAGTCTCTAGCTCTCACATCAGGTGGCTAACATCTGATTGTAAATGAGTCTTCATGTCACCAACTCCAGCATCTTCAGGCACCTGCATCAACATGTTAATGCAGACATATGAATGCAGGTACATGTAGACTGTGATTATAAATATTAAACTTATATTTAAGAACATTTTATCTTAGATTGCAAATATCAAATTACTATCAAAGTCATGACAAATATCAAATTACTACTTAAATGTGTTTTAATACAAATTATATAAATAACTATCTACCTTTTAAGTAATAAAATATTATGCAAATATGTTTTTCCTTACAAAACAGACAATCATGCTGAATTTAGTGAGTTCTTCTTCCAGAGATTCCCAGAGAAATCTTAAAATTGTTAATAACCCTTAAAAAAAGGATTAAAAATTAATAAAACCTCTCATACCCATTTGGACTGAGTTCAAAATATTGTCTTCAAAATGTTCAATTAGCACCATAAAGTAATTAAGAAATTCTGTAATTTGTAAAGAGAAATAAATGATAGATGGGAGGCTTTATTTTCTGTTTAAGTCAGGCTAGATAGCAGGATAAAACTCTTCATCACTCAGTATCAAGGATCTACAGAGGTTGGGGAGGAGGTGTGTGATTCCTGAGATTAAGGCAAATAGAATGAACAATGCTTCAAGGATAAGGCAGTCAAAAAGAGCAAACCTTTCCCTGAATATCGGATATTAAACATTCAGTAGTCTACACTGAAGGAATCTTCTTTTGATTAAAATTTAATGTTTTTTATTTATAAAATGACTACCTTTGAGGTGTTATATATTCATAACTTCAAGGGTTTCTTAGGTATTTCAAGTACATTCAAGCTTTTGTAATAAGGAGTCGTTTTTAATTAATGATTTATTACTTCCAAAACCATTTTAATGCAGTTTGTAATGTGATATTGAGCTCCGAAGAGAAGGTGCCTCCCTGAATGCTCTATTGGTAGGTTTCTTCTGTCTTAACAGAATTTAAAATGAAGTGCTTTATACCAGCCACAGAGATGGGAAACTATATGTGTACTTACCAAAACACACACATTAATACACATGTAATTTGTGGTGTTCTTTCCAAGGCATGATGGGTGAAACACAGAAGTGAAGGTGTTTTTGATTTTGAGCCAAGTTACAGTGGTTACAATGTTTGCCTTTCCTTTTGGTGTTTGCTAGAGAATTTGCAATGTATACCAATGTATTTGCCAGATTCAACCTTCACTGACTTGTCTAGAAAACTAGTGAAAACCCAAGACCAGAAATATAGCTCATTTGTATAGTATGTGATCATCATTCACAGGGCTTAACCGAATTTCAGGTGATACCTTGTCTGCCCTCCAAATAATTGGCTGACCACTGCAACTCTGTTTTATCCATGTTACTTCCTGTAAAATAAGATTTATTTTTCTGCTCTAGTTTTCTCAGGAGCCTACTATTCCATCTGATATCCTAGACTTAGTCCTGGAAGCTTCTAGCTTCTAGCCACCATAAAAATCCAATCAAGGCCTAGAATATTTTCAGCCTCAAAGACTGAGTACTGAATAATCTCCCTCATCTTTGTTCTTTTTGATCTCTGGCTGGCTTGCTCAACTTAGTTTATCTCACTCAAACTCCTCTCCTAGCTGACTTATTCAATCTTGCCTTTCTTTTGGCCTCCGAATTGCTATGCTTTGCCTCAAACTATCTCCAGCAATCTTTCCTAATCTTCTGTCTCCTTCTCATTCTCTTGCTCACTTTGTATTTACCTGTGCCTAGCTTGTACTCTCTTCATTCAGATTCTGTAAAATTCTCCTAGTAAAATGGCCTCCTTCTCCCTCTCTGTGCTACTCTACTCTCCCTGTCATTTCTAGTGCACTGCTCTCCATGAACTCTCCTGTATTACCTTATTGTACTCTCTTCCTTCTGTACTGTCTATCTCCCCTTTGAGTAGCTTCCCTTAACTCTATCTTCTCCCGAGAATTTGGCATATAATCCTCTTATTTGTATTTTCTGAGTGACATTTTTTGTCACTTAATTAGACATTTCTTTCAAACATGAGTGCTTCGTTCTACAAACTAATTTATCTTCATTGTTTGGAATTAAAGGTGTGTACTAAGGGCATGAATGAATTTCAGACAGAGAGATTGAAAGTGTGTGGTAAGTAGTGAGCCACACTCGAACTAGCATCAGGTTCAAATATCCTGTGATATCTCCATGTATGTTTGACAATAACTTAGGAATATAGCCACTAAAAACAATCATTTCTAAAATAACTAAATTCCTCTCACTGTCATGCTCATGGTGGCTCCAAGACTTAATAATGTGAATGATATAAATATATAAACAAATGTAAAAAGGAGATAAAACTAAGTACCATCAAAACTACAAAACTAATAACAGGTATTCAAGAGAACAAAACCTCTCAGTATTAATGAGATTAGGAAAACTCATCATTAATTTAATGATTATACTTTAGAAGTCACAGAAAGACAAGTTATCCTTAAAATGAGTAATGAGTAGTAATAAAGATTTTTGAATATATAAAAATGTAGAGTTTTTTGGTAGAAAATGATAGTAGTATTAGTTATATATTTTATAGCTTTCTGGTTAAAATATAAATGTAAGGTACATATAAAAAATAGTAAATTCTAAATCTGAAAGTAAATAATAGGATGATTCTTCTGAATATTTAAAATGTCAGGATGAAGAGTTTGTATTAACAATGAGAAAAAACATCTTCAACCATATTTTTACATTTCAAAAATAGGTACAAAATAGTTCATGTAAAAGGATAAAATATAAGACAGAATGTACATATAAGAATCCAAGATTTGGTATGATCATACAGATGAGAAACAAGGTCTAAACTAATTTGAGCATAGTCAACATTTTAGAACACAGTAAGTATTCAAATATTATGATCTTGTGACTAACAAATTTGCTAACACTCATAACTATTAAAATATGAAATCAAAGATAACACACAAGTTCTGGTTCCAAATTTCTGTCAGAGAATGCACCCTTAACACTGGTGAGAATATTTGGCTCCTATAAACTTGGAAAAGATCCTCGGAGACTGTGTCTTGTTCTGATCACAAGAATACCTCTACTGCCATGCTCTGCTGTTTTAACTAATCCTGGACTGGGCCTCTTGGGAATGTACTGTGTTCTTCACTAATTATGACATGACCAGAATCAGTTACTAGCAAAGAAATCATCATTTCGCAGAGGCATTTTTGTTCTCCTGATACACATTTTCATATTCTTCTAAAAATATTGTAAATTTGAGGCTGAAGAGATTGCTCAGCAGCTAAGAACATTTGCTGATCTTGCAGCAGCTGGAAGTTCATTTCTCAGCTCCCATGTCAGGTGCTCAAAACCCAATGAAACTCTAGTTCTGGTGGAACTGACTCCTTTTTTGGCTTTTGATTGTACTTTTTCTTAATGTGCTTATGTGTCCACACATAGAAACACACACACACACACACACACACATAAATAAATAAATATAAAATAAAAATTTTAACAATTATAAAATTCTAGAGATATAAGAAAGAATAAATATGTGAACTCTATTTTATAAATCAGGAACATAATTGTGTTAGACTGAGTATGCTAAAAGTAAACTTGGATTAATATATTTGAATTTTGTTGATATCAATTGGAAAAATAGGAATAAAAACAAAAAAGGAGGGGGATGAAATAGGGGGGTTATAGGTAGGGGAAATGGGGAAAGGGCATGGGATCTGAAATGTAAATAAGTAAAATATCCAATATAAAAATAAAAATTATAAAATGAAAAGAAGAATTTTAGTTCCCTGGAAATTATGTTTATCCATGCACTCAGTTATGTGAAATCAATTGCAACTTATTTTGTACATTGTTTTGATGGTTAGTTTTTATTGTCAACTTGGCAAAATGTAGAATCACGTGAAAAGATTTTCAGAAAAAAAGATTGTTTTCAGGAGATACACTTGTGGACATGTCTACAGGGCATTTTCTTAGTTACAATAATTAGTGTGAAAAAACCTCAGCCTGTCCTCAGGAGCACAATCCTCTGAGCTCAGGGCCCTGGATTGTGTTAACAGTAGGCAAATTGAGCCAGGCATTTTAATGGTGTCTTCAGTTCTCTCTGTCCTTGACTGTGGGTAGACTATGGTACATTTTTAAAAATTCAAGTCACTTCGATTTTGTGTCTCTACTGTAACCTAAAATTCGGGGCTAAAATAAACCCTTTCTATCCTAATTTTCTTTTTGTCAGGGTGTTTTAACTTAACAATAGAAAGGAATCTAGTACAAATATTGTTACTAATGTGTTTGTATATTTACTTCTTTAGTGTGTGTGTGTGTGTGTGTGTTTGTGTGTGTCTGTGTCTGTGTTTGTGTGTCTGTGTGTCTGTGTGTTCATATGCATGTACATGTGTGGTACTCAAAATTAAACCCAAAACATCATGCATGCATATTAAGCACTTTACCATCTAGTTACATGGCAAGCCAATATCTTTTAGATTTTGGCCTATTTCAAATAGGAATATCTATGAACTGACTTAAATAAAATAAATGCTAAAAATTTTAAGCATTAACTTATATTTTATATTTGACTTTGCTATTAAATTTGACTTTTGGAAATTTGTAAAGCTTTGAAGTAGCCAATGGATGCTAATGAAAGAAGAAGAAACTTCCATAAAACTACTATAAAAGATTCATATAATTTAGGTAGACAAGGCACTCTAAGGAAATAGAAATGCAATTCTGAAAATGAGGAGCAGAAAATGTCTATGTCTTCTACCACGCACACTTTTAATTTTTAAAGAGCAATTTTGGTGTAAGAAAAAGCAAAAGAATGTTATAACTTTTCTTGGGAAGCATGAGATTTGTTGGATTTTTCTTGGTCACTTAGTTGCAACACAGTGCTCGGTGACAATATCATTAGAACAGAAGAGCATGGAAACACAGAAAGATATTTACCGGCATCAAGTCAAAGAAGCATATCCGTTCCTGTGGGGCTTTCTCTATTGTCTTTGTATTTATGAGTCCATTGTCAGTGCAAGTCAATAAATTTGTACATATTTTTCCTCATCCTTAAAACTCACATGCATGACTGGACTTTTTCATCGATAAATTTTCCAGTATTTGAACAGTGGATTCATTGGCCATTACAGCTTCTTGCTTCCTACTTACTCTATCTATCTCTTATCTTCCCTATGTACGCTATCTCTTATCTCCATTGCTTTAAATGTGTCTTTTTAGTTATTAAATGTGATTGGGGACTCTGATGTGAACATACACTGAAGACGGAGGGGAAGAAAATCTACGTGTGTGTACTTTTAAATGAAAAGGAAATGTCCTGCTGGATTTGGTGGACAGCAGATGGGCGCATGGCTGTCTATCCCTAGCTTTGGAGATAGAGGAAAGGAACTCATGCCAGAAATAAAGGTGTTCTCTACTCTAAACTTAAAGTTAGAAAGAGAAGTGAAACAACAACCTGGCAACTTTGAGCAACTATATTCTGCACTCCCACTGTCACTTCCTTATATGCAAACATTCCAACTCTAGAAGTCAGTCTCCACATATAAGAGAGAATTGGTAGGACTTCGATAGCAAGCAAAGACAGCATCTAATGCCACCGCTTTGTAAGGATTTGATTCTTTGGAAGGCTTAGGTTTCACTTTTGTCTTTAAAAAGTTATATCTATGCAGTTCTAGTTCTGATGGTGCTTTGGTTTATCCACTAATCTAAGGGATTGCTAGAGACAAGTCCAATAAGTTATTTAAATCAGACATTTGTCTTCACAGAAAGATCTTTTCTTGTTCTAGTGATCTTAATTGAATTACCCAATAATGTATAAAACTAACATTTTTTAAATTAAATGAGGTTCCTTCTGAAGAAATAGATAAAGGGAAAACGTCATTTTGGAAAAGCAAGCAACCCTTGGTGGGCCATGGTGAGAGGCTTAGCAGGAAATGGGAGAGCAGTGTGGAAACTGGATGGGGAATTATTTATTGCAAGGAGTGAGGAGAAGTGGCATTATTATGGGAAAATGTCACAAAGAGACTAGAATAAAAACATTGCTGCCAGGTGAGTACTACAGTAGGATCTTTTGGTAGTAAATGTATAGCTAATACTACATGTTTAGCTATAACCTTAGATGAGCTAAACAATGATAATTAAGAGCTGGAGATGATGTCCTAAATTATATTATAGCAGGGATGAGATATGATGGGTTGTACACTAACAGGCAGCTTAGATTTAGATAGAGATATATTTGAGAATATAAAAAAACAACGGGGAAGACACTGAAAAAGGAAGAGAAAGATTGTGACATTACTCTGAGTTTTACCTTAATGGTAGAATAGTTGACTAATGTGTGTAGAGCTTTGCATTTGAATCTCAACACTACATCACATGCACACGAACACACACACACACACACACACACACACACACACACACACACACACACACTCAAAGATTATCACTGAAGTTAAAACAAATATACCCTTTCCTTCTCTTGTTTCTTCCCTTTTCTTATCCTACTTCCTGGTGTGGGAATAGCCCTAAATTTTGATCCAGTGGCTCTGTAAAAGAAAATACTAATGCTTGTTAAAGTCAGTGATGTTTTACATCTCTGAAAAGATTTGTAAAGTGTGAATCTGTTTTCAGATTGGTTTGTGTTCTTTTTATCAAGATGTTCAGTGTAAACAAAGTACTGCTATTAGAATGATATATGTTAGGCTTCCAATGCACTTTGGTAGAAAAAAATGTTATATAAATGGAAAGTGAGGCATATATTTTAAAGAAATACATGAGTTTATTCCTCTAGGGGACATGCTAATTTACGAACTGTGCTTGTTCCAGAGGTAAGTGCATGATTCATAAGTTAGTTTGCAAGTAATTTTATATTACAGAAAGGGAGCTAAGAGGATACTTAACTGTTACCTAGTATTTGAAAGATTTATTTATGGTAATCAACTCTTCACCATTTTATTGTGGCAAAGAAAAAGCGAAAATGAATTTAAATTTTACCTGTAAAACTTTGTTTAAGTTATAAATCTTGCTTAAGCATATTGCATTCTTGTGGACTGTTGTAACAGGAGTGATATATCTTATTTTTATTCTGTTTTATAATTCTTTTGTCCCTGTGCTTTCTCATGTTAATGTCTATGCTTCTATATTTTCCCAAATAATTAAATGAGTTTGGGTCCTTTTCTGTCTTTAAGATATCTTCATTAGTATCTTTAATCCTAACCAATGCCCTGTTGGCTATATTTAGTAATTTGTACATCTCCATCTTTGAATCCCATTGCAAAATTTAAATATGCCTCAGGACTAGGATAAATTAGCAATTACGTGGATATAACAACTTGCCTTTCTCTATATCTCTGTATACATATGAGGCTGGGTATATTGTTCATTGAAAAACTGGCTCAGGGGTTAAAGATATCTAAAACTTATGTTAATCATCTGAGTTCAATCTCTTTGTCCTCATAACGTAGAGAGAATCACCCTCTACCCTATATACATACACTATATCATGCATAAGCCCCATTCACCACACACAATAAATACACAAATATCATAGAGTTTTATAAATGGGTGTTTTAGATTTTAGATTCTGGGTTAAATACTTAGCACCCAAAAAGGAAAAAAGTGGAATGTTTTCAGCTTAACCACTAATGATGTCTACTATCTCGCTTTCTATTACATTGTGTTTTGGTTCAGTAATGCCAATTTTTCTTTAACAAGCAAATGACTGAGAAAATTGTCATTATTATGCCAACTTGTATAATTTCTATTGCATTTTCTTATTTTGATGCACTGTACAATCTTAAGGAAGAAATTCTCTATAAAAACAAGATTACTGTATATTATTATTATTATTATTATTATTATTATTATTATTATTTATTATATCCATCTTACTGCACCTTTGCAGCCATCAGTGTGTTCTGCGAACATAAATATGATGTAAGGATTACTGCAAGAATTAACAATCGCTTAACTATTATCTCAACCACAATTCCCTTCGCCTAAAGAGGAGAGTACTCTAAATTGGTGATTAGAGTCTCAATATGTTTAGTTAAAAAAACAAAACAAAACAAAAAAACAAACAAACAAACAAAAAAAAAACCAAGATGCTTTAAGCCACTAACAAAATGTGAAAGAAAAAATAATTTCTCTCACCCACTGTGGATTTTAAAATGCTCCAGGATATCTTAGTTCCACAGCTAGGAGCATAATAAATTAAAGGAATGTATTGCTGAGCTGAATTACTGTGGGATGTGTAAATGATATAACAGGTAGGGAAGTAGAGGTCTTAGAAAGGAAGAACATAGATACCCTTAGTTAGACAATGTAAGAACCAGGAAACAAGGTGCACAAACGGAGCGTGGACAGTCTAATGCCTTATACATCAACTGTGCTTCCCGCAGGCATTTTGCATTGTGGATTTGTACACCTAAGCTTTATGGAAATGGACATTTGGTAAAACTGAATGCATGAGTAAACGAGTGGAAGATGCATGTTCCTGAGTAAAAGGAAGTTCAGAGAGAAGCAAGATAAAAATAGTACAAAAAGGAGGATGAGTGGAATGACACTTACCTAGAGACAGACATTAGGTGTTTGAAATAGATAATGTCCTTTGTTTTCCTCAAGAAATCCAATATGTAATTTGTTCAATGCAAGTAAGGAAAATACAGCACAAAAATACAATATTATCTACACTTTGTAATTATTTCATCCAAACTTTTAATAAATACCTCATTGGCAGGGGGCAGAGGGGGAGGTGTCACAAATTTTGACATGAAACAAAAATGTGATGTTTTTACAACCTCATGTATGAACCATAATGGTGTCATCAAAAATTCATAGCATATGTTTACATTCTTTTTACATTTTATTTAAAAATAAATTTATTATTTATTCAGTGTAATATAACATATGCATCTGTTACAGTGTCAATGTAAAAGTCAGAAGAAATCTTAGGAAAATTAGGTTTCACCTTCTACCATGTAGTTTCCAGGCATCAAAATACAGGATGTCAGACTTGGCAGCAAGTGCTCATACTCACTGAGCCATGTTGCCAGCATGTACATGTAGTTTAAATTACTTAATGTTCATTGTTAACACATAGAAAGTAGACACTAAATTGCAAATACATACTTAATAGAAGCATATGGAGCCTTAATTAGTAGTAAACTTACAAGATAAGATCTTCTTTCTTATTGGATACTAATCAGTCCTGAATTCAGTCCAGCATTATTAGCCTAACATTCCTTGATTAAACTGTCTATAAATATCCATTTCATCAACTGTTCTTGGAGCCAATATTAACATCTTATTTCCTCATTAGTTGTGAGTTGCATAAAATTTTACAACATTGTATATTTACAAGAGAATGCAAAATAAAGGAAGACTGAGTTGAGGGCTGGGTCAAAAGGCTTCACCCTTTTTCTTAGATAAAAATCACTCAATGGAAATATGGTAAAGGATTTGCATAAGTAAAACTGGAGAGTAGGGAGCTGGCTCACCATTGTAAATGTAGGCAGAAGTGCTTGTGTCACAAGTGTGAAAATATGCATTCAAATCCTCAATACATATTGAGACTGACCCCAGCAGTGTTGGGTGTGAGGGGTGTGAAGAAAGCAAAGCTTGGAGGAACACTGAGCCTTTCTGACTGCCAGGTTAATCCCAGGTGCAGTTAAAAAGCAAGTCAAAAGGGAGAGAATGAGTGATAGAGCTGGTTTCTTATTCCTCTAATGGCCTCTGTATGTACCCATGGGCATGCATTGCCACATACACATACACAGACATGAGCATGCGGGCACACACACACACACACACACACACACACACACACACAAGTGCCATAGAGAGCACACACACACCACACTCACATACTACCTCCCTCCTCACACAGACAAACATACACATAAAGATTTAGTTTCAAAAGTGTGGAATAGGAACTGGGAAGACAAAGATCATAAAAGGTTCAGATGTGGCAATGGATTTAAAGCTAAATCTATCTATCTATCTATCTATCTATCTATCTATCTATCATCTATCTATCTATCTCCTAGACACAGTTGATTTGTTTATCTCCCATTTTTTCTTTTTTTTTTAACCTTTGAGGAAGAGTTGTAGTTTTAGTTATCATCTTTACCCTCTCTTTACATATTTCCCTCATCTTATACTGTGTATTCACACACAGTTATAAAGCTGAGAAGTGAATCCTGAAGTGCATTCTTGCTGATGAGAGAATAGCTTTCTATGATCTTGATGAGGAGTGGCTAGATGTTAACTACAGAAATTAGTATTCCAGGCACTACAAGTCAGGGGCAACTTAACAGATTAAATCAATAAATTTTATCAATAAATTTTATCAATAAATTTTATTTGGAAGCTAGCACTATAAACATGCAGTTTCTTTTTAGGAAAGTTTGGAGTACCTCAGAGGGGATCTATTCTAAATCCTGGGAACCATTGTATAGAAGAAAATAAGATGTAGCTGGCTAGAGAAGACAAACTTGCCTTGTTTCTGAGATAAATAATCTTAAATGTTATTGACCTGTCAAAAGTCCATAATGAGAGGTGATTTTTTTTGTACAAAACTAAAATAATTTAGTTATGACTTTTCAGCTTTAACTCTACCTTAAAATTCATAAGCTGGGAATAACCACTATTGATATTTTTGTTTGTATTCCTAAAACTACATATTTGAACAAGAAAAATATTATACCATCCTATAGTGCTTTATGTATTTTTACTATAACAAATATGTCTTACGTGTCAATGTACATCTGAAATATCAAGTTCAAAAATCTACAAGGGCTCTCCACAGTTTTAATTTTTTCTCTTGTCATTTCTCTATTGATTTCCTTTCCATTTGTTCTTCTAGAAAAAAACATTCTGATTGACAAGCTTCAGTATAGAGATATTAGAAAAACATTTCACCTTTTACCAGGGCAGTTTATTGTTTGATCTTGTGTATGGTTTACTATGTAATTTTTTGTTTTGTTTGGAGACCAGGTTTTATTATGTAGCCTTCACTACCCTGGAACTCGTTGTGTAGAAAGACTAGGGTGGTGCTGAACACAGAACTCCACTTCCTCTGCCTTCTTAATGCTAAGCTAAAGGTTGTACCATCACATTGATGCATTAATGCAGCCAGAACACCAGATGCTTTTGTGCATTTTCAGAAATTACCTTTTCTTTTTTCTGTCTCTCCTCTTTTCTCTTTCTTCAAGATGGCTTCAGTGTGTCTGCGTGTGATTTTGGTCTGTATTTTTGTTTTATAATACCACTATAACAAAATGATTTGGACTATATGTGAGATAAGATTAAAAATTTAAAGATAGTTAAGTAAGTGTAATCATAGATATGAACTTTTCTTGGTAATGTAGTAAAACACCATATTCACCCAACTAATTGACTATCTTATAGAAACATAACTAGACTAGATTATTTCATACCAGGGAGAATTTAATGCATTATAATTTCTATTTTCAAGTTTAAATTTGCTAAACAGATATTTTCTAAAAGAAATTGAATTGAACTGCATACATATCTAGGTTCAAACCCTGGGATGATCACAGTCTGATCTCAGATGTTTCAGTGTTGCCAGAGACAAACGTCTGGAGTTTTCTTTTATTGCAATGTATTGTCCTTCAACATTTCATGTGCTGACATTTGTGTCAGCTACATTGAGTGCAGTTTGTCTAAGGCAGGAGCGTCAGAAATTTGATGTTGTCCTTGGCTGAATATTAAGTTTAAAAACACACCAAGTCATGCCAAGAAAAATGACAGAGAGACACAAAGAAACAAAGAAATTGTGGTTGCCTACTAGGTAGCAATTATGAGAACCCCAACATGACTTTTGTAGAGTTCAAAAAGCATTCAAAATTTCTATAAGTAAATGATGTAACTTTACACATGCAAAGTACCTATCACCAATCCCACCATATACTATGAGACTGTTCTATGTCTATGCTCAGATCCTCCTGTAGAGTTGAAAATCGCAAGCTGTGTATCAGGATATGTATTTAAAGGTACCAAGCTGAACAGTGACTTATACCTATATTCTCAACACTCACAAATCTGAAATAAGAGAATTGCTATCTAGAATAATATTATGATTTCCTCCTCTAAATAACAATAGAAAAATTAAAATAAAACCATAAATTCAACACACACACACACACACACACACACACACACACACACAATATCTCAGAGCATAGTTGTCATGTTCTAAATGCCTTTGGTGATCCAATACTTAGCATTCTTTGAACATGTTTTATGAACTTTTCTGACCCTATGTGATAATTAATATTTATTGTCAATCATTTTCCCTTAGGTGATAGTTAACAATATGTGGTAATTTACATAATTTTAAAAGCATTCAGGGAACACACAATGTATCTATGAGGGAATATAGAGAGAGGTTCAACACAGAAGAAAAGATACTTCTCTAGTTGTGAGACATCTTTGTATGGGTTGGAGGCTCACAATGAATAGAAAGGGTAAAAATACAAAGCCAGAGGACCTCCATTTTTGTCTTTCTCTGAGTATTGCTTGTTGCTGAACAAGTTGCTGCAGTAACCAGCAATTCCCACCATGGTGGACTGCATCATTTTCACTTTGAGCCAGAATGCAACTGTCCTTTCTTATGTTATTTCTTCCAAAGTGTTTTGTTATATCTATTAGAAAAATGACACTTTAACATTACTTTTCAGTGAATTTGAATTACAGTCCTTACATATTTTGGTAAAATATGTAAGATATAATATGGAAGGTTTATTTTTATTTTGAAATGATATAGGCTTCAAGAAATTGAACAATATAGAAGTATATGAAGGGAAAGACAAGGAAGATACATTTTCTCTTTGACCCAAGCCTAACATCCTTAAAATGTTTGATGCTGACAGATTGACACAGATGCTGCCAGTTTTCTGTGCGCTTCCAGGAACATGAGTTTTTCTCTTTTAAAAATATGCAATGATATGAATATACTAAAATTATTTTCCTGGAACTGCTTATTTTTAACTTATTACTTTATTACCATTTCTAAACCATAAGTGTAACTTAGAAAGAGAGCATAATTGGTTTATGTTGAGTGAGAAATATGTGCTTAATGTGCACAATCATTTTAAATTCATACTATTCATATTATTATCAATTACTTATCTCCACTAAACACATGAAAGTAAACATTATTTGTCCAAAATTATGGTTTTCAGACACCCCAGTGGCATTTATATTGTGGAAGAAATCATAACATATAGTTGTTTACAATATAATTTACCAAAGCCTGAATTGTGCAAAGCATAGCCAGCAGTTTTGAAAGTATTGACTTCTTTTCTCTCAACATTTATTTCAGGAGTTTCTTATTCTCTCCCCTTTCTTGGTCATTTTTCTCACCTAACCTCTGCTCACCTCTCTTCCCTTTACTGCTTGCTGGTTCTTTCCATCAATTCTTCCTTCATATTTCTCTTACCTTGTTTCAGGTTTGTCTGCCTATTTTCTATACTCTTCCTTTGTATTTGCAATAAGTTTGGAATCCATTGAGATTATCCATGTATTTTTTTATTCTTTCCTCATACAATATATCCTTCCTGTAGACTCCTCTCCTTCCACCGTTCCCAGTCCTCCCTGACTTCCCCACTCCCAAAGATTCCACTGCCCTTCTGTTTTAGTTCAGGAAAGATCAGGACTCACAGTGGTATCAATCAAACAATATGCAAGAAAGTAGGCACTAATCCTAATATCAAGGCTTAGTTTGTAACACAGTAATAGGGAAAAAATCCCAGGAACAGTCAAAAGAGTAAGAGACATTCTTACTTCAAATGTTTTGAGTCCAACGGAAACCTCAAACTAAAGAAAAACAGCATGTTTGCAGTGGGCTTGGTGCAGACCCATGCAAGCTCTGTACTTTCAGAGTTAATATTTATGAGCCCCCCATTTGCCCTGCCTCTCTTCTATGAGGTTCCCTGAGTTCTGCCTTGTGTTTGGCTATGGGTCACTCTATCTGTTACCATCAGCTGCTACAAGAAGCCTCTCTAATGACGATTAGGCAAAACACCAATTCTCTACCAATATATATCCTAATATTTTTAGGAATCGTTTTATTAACTATTTTTCTCAGTTTTATTTGGTTCTCCTCTAGCTCTCTGAGCCTTTCATCTTCTGGATCCAAGCCAGCTAGACACTTTTGGAGGTGGGCATCCTTTCATGGTGCGAGCCTCAGTCTAAACTAATCATTGCTTGCCCACTCCCACAATATCTGAGCCACTATTGTCCTAGAACATTTTTCAGGCAGGGCAGGTTATGGGTCATATATTTTGGCATTGGGTGCACGTCCCAGTCTCACCACTGAAAATCTAGTCAGGTTCCATATTCTCCATTAATAGGAGTCCTTACATGAGTCAACCTCATAGTCTCCAGGAAGTTTCCATTGTACTAGGTTTTCATATCTTCCTCTAAATGCCAACCTATTTCTCTTATTTCTTTTCATACTCTTTCACTCTGACCTTCCCTCTTCTACCTAATCTTTCCTGTTCCCATCTGCATCTATGCCTAGTCCACCAACAAAATCTCTTCTATTTCCCATTTCCAGGGAGATCCATGTGCTCCCCACCACCTCTCCTCTTTATCTAACTTCTGTGAATCTGTGGGTTGTAGTGATATTATTCTTTATTTAACAGATGACATTCACTTATAAGTGATTACGTATCACATTTGTCTTCCTGGGTATGGGTTACCTTGCTCAGGATGAGAGCAGGAGCACAGATTCATAAAACCACTATGAAGAAGAATATGGCAGTTCCTTAGAAAGGCAGGAATTGATCTACCTCAAGGTCTCGCTATACCAATCTTTGGCATATACCCAAAGGGTTCCCCCATGGTACCCTAAGGACATAATTGCCAGAAACTTGAAACAACAAAGAGTAGATAAAGAATATGTAGTACATTTAAACAGTAGAGTATTATTTAGCTGTTAGGAAAAAATGACGTCATGTAATTTTTAGGCATTGAATGAAAGTAGAAAATATATATAGATTTATTTTAAATAATAATTTTATTAAATTCCTGAAAATTGAGGTTTTGGTTAGTCAACAAAATGATGGACTGGGTATTAGGACTATCTTGCACCTCAATGGTACAAATAGGCATAATTATGAGAGAAAAGATTTTTTTTTTAACAGGAAGGGTGATATGTACGAGGAGCTAAGGGGGAAGAAGTATCTAGAGGAAGAGAAGGAGTAAGGAGAGGAGAAGAAGAAGGAGAGGAGAAGCTAGGTGATGAGAAAGAGAAAAAGTGAGAAAGAGAGGGGGGCGAATGGAGACAGATGTTCACGTGTCTCCACCAGTCAAAGATAGATTATATATCCAGGTTGGGTATTGGGTTACACTTCTGATTGAGCATTACCAAACTTATAAAGCCTTTGATTAACAGTTAAAAAAATTGTATAAAAGCAAAAAGGAAAGGGGAGCATGGGATAGGAGTTTTTTAGGGGGGGGGAATGGGGAAAGGGGATGGCATCTGAAATGTAAGTAAAATATCCAATAAAATAAATAAATAAATTCCTGAAAATTTCATTCAACATATATTGATCATATTCATTCCCCAAAACTATTCCAAGATCTGCCTTCACACTCTCATCCAATATTGAATTTTCTTCAGTTTTCAACCCCTGGAGTTCAGTTTGCTTTGCCAAACTACTCTTGGGATTGGGGCTTGTCTTAGAATGTAGTTGACCTAACAGTGTCATTACATTAAGGAAAGCTGAATCTCATGCTCCAAGCAACCTTCAAATGTCCATAACTCCTCACCTAGAGTACAGTTTTGCGCCTACCTGCTGATCATCATACTACGATACTGTCTGGTTTGAGCTTGCACAACAGTTATACATTAAAGTGTACAATTGTTCTGTTGTATGCAGAAAAGATTTTCCTTGAAGTAATCCTCCAGTTCTATCTCTTCCAGTCATTGTACTACATTTCCCTAAATATACTTAATCATTTTTAATATTTTATTTACATTTCAGATGTTATCCTCTTTCCCCATTTCCCCCTATCCAGAACTCACCTATCCCATCCTCCCTCCTCCTGCTCCTATGAGAATGTGCCCCCACCCACCCACCCACCCACTCCCATCTTCGCGCCCTTGAATTCCCCCACACTGGGGCATTTAACCTTCATGGAACCAAAGATCTCCTCTCCCACCTATGCCCGACAAGGCCTTCCTCCCCTACATATTCAGCTAGAGCCATGCATCTCTCCCTTTGTGCTCCCAGGCTAGTGGCTGAAAACCTGGGAGCTCTGGTTGGTTGGTACTGTTGCTTTCTCTATGGGGCCACAAACCCTTTCAGATCCTTCAGTCTTCTCTCTAACTCCTCCATTGTGAACCCTGTAATCAGTTCAATCATTAGCTGTGAGCATCCACCTCTGTATATGTCAGGTTCTGGCAGACCTATAAGGAGACAACCATATTAGGCTCCTGTCAGCATGCACTTTCTGGCATCCACATCAGTGGCTACCTTTGGAGACTGCACATGGGATGGATACCTAGGTGGAACAGTCTCCAGATGTCCTCTCCTTCAGTTTCTGTCCCACACTTTGTCTCCATATATGCTCCCATGAGTATTTTGTTACTCCTTCTAAGAAGGACAGAAGCATCCACACTTTGGTCTGTTTTCTTCATGAGCTTCATGTGGTATGTGAGTTGAATCTTGAATATTACAAACTTTAAGACACTGAATCTTAAGGGGAGGATGTGTCGCTGCCCGTTCCGACCCGCAGAAAGGAACGACACGACACAAGATTCTTCCCAACACAGTTTACTCAGGAACCTTCTTACAGTCTCTCTCTGGAAGGGCAGATCCCAGTTCCACTTTTCCTTTTTTCCCCATGCCTGGTTACTCAGAGCCTGCCACATGGGCACACACCATTGGCACACATCAAGTGGCCCGATTCTACGAGGCAGCGAGTCTACGCAGTAGCTCTGCAGACGTGGCTCCGACTGGGTGTTTGAGGAAATCAGGCGCCATTCACAAAACTTGGCTGGTGCCATTCATAAGCTATGGTGCTACCTTAGCTGGCCGCCACACCCACTCTCCACAAGGGTGCAATATGTATATTCCACCAAAGTGTCTTATTCTCTTCATGTTGACCAGCTGAATGTTTAATTGTTATCTATTGCAATAAAATCTTTGATTAAGGTAGAGAGATACAGTGTTCTGTGAGTATATCAACATCATTAGGAGTTCTTTTAATAATATATCCATGTAGCAAAATAATAGAATTTGCCATAGATCTTAGGCCTATGATGTATCTGGCCATAGATACTTGGTTCTCTCAATGGTGCCAGAATGAGAAACTTAAAATATCTTTCTAATTTGTCATCATCTTTTAGCATCTAAACAGTACTAGAAGATTAATGGTCCTATTGCTATATACACTGGAAACCCAGAAATATTATAGTAGATAATGGACAAATAAAATTTATAAAATTGAAAATAAGACCTATTAATGTATACCGGGATAGTGGGCTGCTTCAAGAGTTGTAAATAATATAATTTTGACTTTAGAACCTTGACTTGCCAGGCTGTATTAAGAATATATTGTTAATACATATGAGACATGAATAAATGTATTGACCTTCTCATTTTCAGATTCTACTCTATACAAGGAGAAACATGACTATTATACTGAATTTAATTAAAATAAACTTGTAATTTCTGCAGCAGTGCATGTAAAGTACATTAAACATTGAGGTGAAATAATTTGCAACTGTTTCTAAATGAAAAGACAAAGAGCAAAACTCTAATGTTGATGGTTGCAGAAGGATAAAGAAATGGTTAAAATTTGCCTCTACTTAAAATTGTACCTACAATCAGAACACTAAATATATTCAATTTTCTATCTTTGTGTCTCTCTTATACTGGGGTCTTATGTTATCTTTTGTGGTATATGTCAACACTGAGTCATAGCGCTATTTCTTGCTTTATTTTGACAACATAATTGTATTAAGTGGAATATTTACTAATTATATGCACTAAAATAAATGTACTGAACAACACTATGTGATACTTGTTTCTTACTGGTTTTATTGACTCACATGTTAGAGGCTTCATAATCTAATTACACACTCAGTGATTAATCTTAAGTTATTCGATGATAGCATATTTACTGTGTCTATTTATACTAAGCAAACAATATAAAGTTTGGTCTCAAGGTCTGATAGCTTAATGGAAGAAATATGCATTCATCAATAAGATTTATCAATGTATATCTATACACAAACAAGCCAACTCAACATTAGTTGGTTCTACTTTAATAGGCAAGAAAAGCAAGATTATTACATTCACTGAAAAAAATATAGAAGAAACAGCTTATCCTATAGTTTTAAGTGTGACATGTGGTCGTGACATTTAAATATTTTTAAAAATTAAAAACAGGAATCAAAACTGCCCTGCAGCCTGAGGAAATGGCTCAATAGGTAGTGCTTGTGCCATACAAGCTGGAGGACTCAAGTCAGAGTCCACAGAACATATATAAAACTGGGTAGGGTAGTGTGCTTTTTTAACTGGTCCAATAGCAAGATGTGGATCAGAGGCAGAAGAATCCTCAGCATCCTGTGATATCTAGTTATCCTATAGTATGCAGAGAAACAACAAAAATATGTCTCCAGGTATAAAGCAAGGATGAGGGCAAAACATACCTGATGTTATCCTCTACCAGCTACACATGTGCTGGGAGATATGTATACCCTGCCCCCATATATGCACACATGAACATGCCTTCACCCAACAGCACACATGCTCTACTTAAGGGCATGTGTAGATACAAAATAAACAAAACATTTCTTTCTGTATTTTACATTTGATAAATGATAGCAACTGCACATAGTACTGTAAACAAAAGGAATTGTTATTTGCTGCAAAGTTATCAACTAAGACAACAGTAGAAACTATTATGTGATTCAAGATTAGAAGCCATTCTACAAAGCTTGTTTGATAATACATGTTATATAATACAACCTGAATGCATAGCACCATTGATTAACTTTATTTTTCAATCCTTATGAGATCTCAAAATGTAAATATTGGGATGCACATTATACACAATGTAAAATTTGTAATTCCAAAAACTCTATATTCTTAACGTTGTATAGCAGTGACCAGAATGCCTAAGAAAACATCTTATGGTAGGAATTACAAATTTGGGCTCAGTTTCAGAAGATTAAGTCTAGATGTTTGGTTTCATGGGCTTTGACATTGCATGATGGTGAAGGACATTCCTCATGGTGTGGCAAAAAGAGGCAAAAAGAGGAAAGGAAGGATCAGGAGAAAGATATAAACCTCAATAAAATGTTACCAGTATACTACTTTATATAGGCATTACAACATTGTAGAACCTCTCCAAAACAGTAGCACAAGTTGGAGACCTTCCAGTCAACACAAAGACATTACATGTTGAAACCATAGGTAGTAGTCTGCATATTCCTTTCTAGGATCCTTCTGTTATGAAGTGTTTTTGTTTCTTTGAAATTGTTGAGCATAGGGACATTCCTGTACTGTTTTCTATACAGCACTGTAGTCACTCCAGGATTACATGAACTGAGTGCACATCAGGATAGCAGAATTGCTCACTTGTTCATCAGTTGCTTGAGGAGTAGAAATGGACCCTATTCTCCAGAGACTGTCTATCTCAGCATGCTGGGATGGACTTTGTGAAATTGGAGACATATGTGACCTGAGATTCAGAACTATTTGTCTTTGTGGAGCATAACCTTTCTAGTGGGAAAATCCATCCAGTTTATCAAATTATAGAATAGAAGTTTGTTTTGTGAGTAAAGGGAATTGGGGTTTTAAGGGATATTTCTAGGTTAGCTGCTAAATTGAACTTATTTACTCTGAGGATAGTTCTTACTAAAGAAGTAGAATTCACTTTTCAGAACTATGCAGTTTTCCTTTCTGATAACTAAAAAGAAAATATTACTACTGTCTGAATATTGGTTAGGCATTGCATACAATTTAATTTTTGCAGGACTGAAATAAGACTAAGACATTTCCAGGTCTATAATCCTTTCATTTAGACAATAGAGCAACAAAGAGGCTTGAGGGAATGAATAGATCCTAGTATCTGAGAGATGCCAAAGTCAAGACAAAGCCATGGTAGCGTCTTCCTTTCCTGGAATCTTGTCTGCTTCCAAGATGCCAAAGCATGCTCAAAGTTCTTTTGTCTCAGGACCAAAAGTAATTCCTATCTATGATTAACTTGAAACACTACTCACAATTCAAGAAATCCAAATTCCTTGTCTTATGAAATAAATCCCATTTTTTCCAATCTATGAAATAAAAGTGCTAAGTGAACTGTAACTATAGTCAGATGTAAAGCTAATGCTAGCATCTACCACTTTAGAGTATGGAATAGTTTATTTTTTCCATAAAGAATATGGTTTTCTTCTACGGAATTGACAATGAACTTGGTGAAAAAACATAGTTGTTTAAGATTCAAATTACTGTCTAAAAGTTTTTTTCTTCCTAAGAAATTTCTTTTCTTACCAAATAAAGCCACACTATTCAGAAATACAGACTTAATGTCAAAGAACAAAATTCTAAAACAAATTGTAGTGCAATGTTTGTTTTTTAAAAAAACTTAATCTATTTATTTCATATCTATTGATGTTTTTAACTATGCCTATGTATTATGTGTCTGCCTGATGTTCTAGCAGGCCAGAAGAATATGTTGTGTATACTGAGAATGGAGTTACAGAAGATTGTGAGCCCTCAGGTGGGTGCTGGAGATTGAAACCAAATCCTCTGCTAAGGACAACTTAGCACTCCTAAACCCTGAGCCTTCTCTCAACTCCAAAGATATACCTTCTAAACTAAGAAATATATTTTGAAAGATTGATTATTCTATGTAATATTAGTGAAAGTAGCAGCCGCTTATTTGGTAGTTTTCACTGACTGCAAGAAACCCTAGTACTACATAAAACAGGCATGGTGGCAAATAGCACCAATTATAAAATTCAGGAGATGGGGCAGGAATTTCAGAACTTCAAGGTACATTGTCACCTCCACAGAATGCCTGAACTAGCAATGCAAAGTAAGATATTGTCTTAAAATATAAATTTACCCCTTTACTTATCTGCAGGAGAGACAGCCTCCACTGCCCCATCATATGAAGCAGGGGACCAGTTCATATCAAGTTCGGTCCTAAAGATCCAAAGCTGCAGGATCTGATGACACAGAGCAGCAAGATGATATCTGTGAGGAATCCCAGTGACTGTCCAGTATTGACAGTGTAGCAGAGGCCAGAGGCCTCCAAACAGACTAATGGCTCATGGCAATAAACTTTTTCAAACAAATTTTGGAAGAAAGTATATACTATGGGATACATTGCAGCATACTGCACATTCCATGATGAGATGGTTTTTGTGTTGTTTTGTTCCTTTTATTTTATTTTAACTTTTTTAAAATTTTCTTTTGAAGGAGAAAGTTGTAAGGGCAGAGGGTGCATATGAGTTAACAGAGATATGAGTCGAATTGAGGTGCATGATGAATCAATAAAAATTTAATAAAAATAATAATTATAAATAATTACATATAGTATATAGTGTATAGTGTATATTGTACAGTGTATAGAGTATAGTATATAGTATATAGTATACACACACACACACACACACACACACACACACACACATATATTTATCTTCTGAAATTCAAAAGATTTCAGTAGTACCCAAGATCTAAACATAGACGGTGACATATATTTAACAAAAAAACCCCAAAGTTTCTACTAGTAAGTTTCAATGTTTGAGAATTCACCTTAAAAGTTTACACATTCTCTGCGTGAACACCACATTCTGAACTCAGCTGTAGGTTTCCAACATAAAACTTTCAAAAAATAAGCAGAAATCAGAGGCAGTATTGTGAGTTAAGAGACTAACTCCCATAAAAAGCACCCTGAATTTGTGAAATGAAGACATCAAGACACAGAAGCGCTTGCTTTGCACTTCTGATTCAATAAGCTCTGAACAGATATGACCCTTACTGCTGACTCTTCAGCTCATTTTGGACCAGCCCACTACAAATTATATATCAGAGGAAGACATGAGAACACGGCATATTTAAGTGATAAATGTTTTACGACTTCTCATTTAAATCATGAAACATTTAGATTCTATTGCTGCCTTTTCAAGAAGTTTCTTCATGGTCAGTATTATGGTCAGTGAGATAGTTATTTGCTTCAATGTGAAAACCAAGTTTGAAAAAGGCCCAACACTTATTTTATTGCTTACAAAAGCTGTTTGATTTTAGCCTTTAGCTGTGTAACTTTAATCAGAAGTGTTTGGGGTTTAGAGCACAGTAGCATGTTTATTTTTACAATCCATCATATCATTAAATCCTTGGGGAAAATGACAGTAAACAGCTTATAATTTTTCCAAGAATTTATTTGTGCGAGCATGCCTTGTATGCCTGTGATAATATTGAATAGAAAACAAATAAGTGACTTCTCCAGAAAGATAAGCTGTCATTGTTTAGACACTTGACATATGTTTCCTAGCTTATTTTTAATGACTGTGTGCTTTGTCCATTAGCACTCTGGTGGGTCTTTAAGTGTGATCCTTAGTCCATAACAATAAACTGGGCAGAATTTAACAGAGTGGATTTCTTTCCCTCATGTAAGAACATTAAATTAAACCTTTGGGAAGCAGACTCCAGGGGCTGCATTTCTTCCTATAAATGAAACTATAGACCAGCAATGATTTTACCTGCACTGATGCCAGCATTCTGGAGAAGGAGACGGGATTACCATGTATTACAAATCTCCTTGAGGTTAGGCAAACCTACGTCATAAGACCCTGTCTCCAGAAACTCAAAATCAAACCAAATTGGCCAAACAAAACCAAATCAACCTAGCAGATAGTGTGTTCTTTGGCAGAACCTAAATTCATCCCTAGTCTCACAACTGAAAAATTTATAATTTAGATCAATTTATTCTTAATATACAGAACAATGTGAGTTTAATCTCATTTTGTTCCCTTTTTAAATATTTTATTTATTCTATGAGAAATCCATAGAATATATTTTGATCATATTCACTCTCCGTTTCAAGTTCACCTAGAAATGCTGCCATCTCCCAACACACCCAACTTCATGAACTTTCTTTCTCTCTCATAAAAACCAAAAGCATCATCAACAACAAAATAACCAAAAAGCATGGAGTCCAATTTATGTTAGCTTATTACTCCTGAGTGTAGGGTCAGCTATAGACTGCGTTTGATAAATCCAAGTATCACACCACTAGTAAAACTGACCTC
This sequence comes from Rhabdomys pumilio, assembly GCA_030674055.1. Lineage (NCBI taxonomy): Eukaryota > Metazoa > Chordata > Mammalia > Rodentia > Muridae > Rhabdomys > Rhabdomys pumilio. The sequence goes on from JANHMN010000008.1 coordinate 40,177,459, forward strand.
CATTCACCCATCAACAATCAAATGCTAATATCTACTTGGTTAGGAGAGGGAGATTATGTCCATGCACTAACATATGGGTATAGCAATGTGTCATTAGGAATTATTTAATCACTATGTCTCTTTATCATAACAATATTAATAGATTTTTCCCTTAGTGCCCATAACCTAACCTGAGATTCTTGGTCTCATGCTTGACACTTTTTTTTTTTTTTTTTTTTTTTTTTTACGAGAACAATCCATTGTCTTGTTCTCACTGAACTAGCATTTTCACTTGTGGCCCTTTAGTTTCTGTCTATTCTCACTCAAATGTCCTTCTACTTTCCTTTGTTTGACAAGAACAAAATGATTCTGAGCTTTTTGTTCCAGTCTCAGTTCTCTCATGTTTCTGTTTCTCACATTTTTTTTTAACCAAGATCAGAAGATTATGGTACATTAATGAAGAACAGGCACCCAAGATAGAGAGACGTGCAGTAAGACAAGCTCATTTTCACTCACACTTGTATGTCTAGCTTGGGGCTCAGGTGTGTCCTGGTGCTGTTTGTGCTGCATTCACAACACGTTTACTATACCCTCTTAGGCACTTAGCAATCATCTCTCTACAGGCCTTTTTCTTTTCTTTTCTTTTCTTTTCTTTTCTTTTCTTTTCTTTTCTCTTCTCTTCTTTTCTTTTCTTTTCTTTTTTTTGGACAAATTGGTTTAGTTTAATCTTGTAATGTGGCATTAACAAAGTACAATACAGTAAAATCAACATGACTAATTACATTCTCCACTGGTGTAGAAATAGAAGTAACATGGTAAGCTTTCATAGCATTTCTTCCTCTTCTGATTTTTTTATTTTTTTATTTTATTATTATTTTTTATTTTTAATGCTCTCATTAGGCAATATAGCTAGTTCTTGTCAACTTGCAAGCTGAGCTTGCATGTGCTGCACAGAAACATTTAATTACTGGTCTGAGAATCCTAGAAATATTTACTCTAATACCACAGGTAGGACTTGTGTGGTTTCGTAAGGATTATGACAAGCAGAGCTTTGTTTCAGATTCCCAAGTGAAATTGAGTTGTTGGTTATACTAGCATGACATCAACTATCTAGACTCTTTACAAGGTAAGTTAGAGATTCATTTTGCATTTTCTTATGTCCCCAATATGTTGAGCCAATGTCTATGCTTTCCCCATGGCTCAGTAAAAAATTCTAGGTGAAGTTTGCAGTCTTTAATGATGCATCTCATCAAGAATGTAGATTGTTCCTCCTCAGAGGCAATTGGCCAGTATAGTAACAGGACGCCACACTTGCAAAAGGGGGTATTGATTCACTTTAACTTAAAGGATGAAAGAATTTAGCGTTAATCAAAACTGATGATGTGCTTGATATCACATCATAAATAATAATTTTGTACTTAGGGACTTTCCACAGGTATTTAATTTAGAAATAGAAAGTGACTTGGAGAATCTGATGTGATATCAAAAGTAATAGTGAATCAAACAGATTCCTATGTCTAAAATGTTTTTTAAAAGTGCTTTAAGAAAAAACACAATGAGAATTTTTTTGGTTGAAAATGTGTTTCCAGATTTGACAGAAATTAATAACTTCATTTTATTATGATATTACACAAATCACTTTAATAGAAATGTCTAATCTTAGAAAAACAAAATTGTGAGATTCGAATCTACAAATCTTTACCTAATTCTTCCCAAAGAAATACAAATTTGGTTACTTATTTCCTCTATATTAGTGTACCCACTTATGTTTGTGCATCACATGTGTGCCCTGTGCCTGCTGTGGTCAGAAGAAGGAATCAAATCTACTTGAAATGCAGTAAACAGTCAATTATGAGCTGATGGGAATCAAACCTGGGTCTCCTACAAGAGTAAGAGCTTAAGTACTGAGCCAACTCTCCAAGCTCTGAAAGTACAAATATAAAACAACTGAATATCCTATTTATCAAATGAGAAATACTGTTTTAAATAATGATAATAACAAAGGCAATGGTAGTAAAAAATCAATGGAACTGACGTTAACTATGATAAGCCTGGAAGTGTTCTCAAATTTATTCTTTTAGTATTTGGAAACTGAAGAATGCATTGTAAAACAATATTGCAAAGATTTCCTAGGGATGCATATTTAAAGGTGCCATTGTAATGTCACTAACAGAAATGAAGAAAATGTATGTTTAACTACAATTACTGAATGACGATGCTTCCATCTAAGCTGGAGAGATGGTTTAGAGGTCAACAGCTTTAATACTCTTGAAAAGAACTGAATTTGGTTCCCAGTATTCCAGCCAGGCAGCTGACAATCCTGTGTAAATTCAACTCCACAGAATTGAACAAGCACTTCTGTCCTCCACAGGTATTTGTACCCACCCATGCACATGTAAAATACACAGACACATACATAACAATAAAATAAATCTTAATAAAATAAAGAGAAGAAAAATGTTTGGAAGATACCAATTTTCCTATAAAGAGAACAGAGGAATGTAAGACTGGAGTATGTAGGGTGAGTTACATGTTTAATATATATTAGTATAGTACATTAAACATATTTATATAATATATAATATATATTAGAAGATAGTTCAAGAAAGTTAGGGAAAAGGGTGAGATAAAGTGTATATTACTTATTGCTGGGTAATTTGCAAATTTTGCCCTTTAGTCCTCTTTACATGTTTTGGATATATTTTATTTTACAACAATTTTATAACCCCAGCAAAAATGAATACAAAATGTAGAGAACTCTCATATTTCCCCACCCCTGCATAAGATCATCCTTCCTCTACAAAATCTAAAACTCTATAAAAACTAAGTTTCACATAGTTTACAATTCAAAACCTAAAGGGACATGTGAAAAATTATTCAAGGCCCATATGTATAGCTGTCACCATACATATTCTGGAGTTTTGTAATTATAACATCTGTTGTCAACCAGTAGAATGTCATGTGAGTATCTCCTTTGCTGTAAAACTCATTTGTGCTCTGACTACTCACCTCGCTTTCTCAGAAATCTCTAGAAACTAAATATTTCAATGACCTGTATTGCTCCTCCTTTTAGGAGTTATAATGTATGTATAACATTCCTGTTTAAATAGGCAGATTTTCCTAACGAAATGACTCCAGTTAAGAAATCCTGCTGCTCTTTATTATTATCTGAGTTTGTTTCATTCCCTGAATCCACATTTGACTGTTCAAAACCAATTTTAGCTCCACATCTGCAGAATCTGATTCTCTCTTCTGGATTTCAAACATACATTGTTTGAAAATATTAGTTTTCAAAAGAAAATTATAAATGTTTTTGCTCTTAACTATCTTAGGTTCAGTTTTATGTTTTAAATGTTTTATGATTTATTTTGTACTCCCATCTTTACCATCCATCTGTATAACTCTTTATCCCAGAAAATTACCCATGCTGTAAGATGTGTTTAAATATGTCTGCCTCATTAGCTGTTCCTCTATAGACTTTGAAAAGGAAATATCTGCTGATGCTCTTAGCCTAGGTCATCACTTTTGTGTGGTAGATCTCCTGATGCTGTTAATATTATTTTGGATTGCATGTACATGTCATTACCTTGTTTGCTTATTTGATATTCTACCTGAGTTTTGAATACAATGCATTTTGCTGTATATTTCAGTAAGTTTTTCTTTAAGTTATCTGAATGTTGTAGAAGCTGATGTTCATGTCTTTCAGAAAGTTCTAGATGTTCTTGTGGGTTTGTCAAACATTTTCTTTCTTTTTATCATCTATTGCTGGGATTGTCACAATATGTGAGATGGTCACTTAGATTGGTCTGTTTGATGGTGTCTCACAAGGTCCCTTGGGACATTTACTTTCCTTCCTTGTGTATATATATATATACACAAACACACACATATGTGTATATATATGTGTAATACATGCATATTTACATACACACAAACATTATATATATATATATATATATATATATATATATATATATATATATGTTTAATCATGCATGTTTAATCATGTATGGGTAGTATCTAGGAGAGATCCATATGAGTGTAATCCCCATAGAGTCCAGGAGAAGGTGATAGACTTCTTTCAGCTCTTGTCACAGGCAGTTTGGATCTTGTCAATGTGGGTGCTGGTAACTGAATTCTGGCTCTTGAGAAGAACTGTCTATGCTCTTTTTCCCAGAGGCATTACTTCAGGTTCTTGATAATTTTTCTTTCCATCCTTCCAAAATGAGTGTTTCCGGTGCCATACAACCAAATCTATTGATTCTTTTTCATGCTAAAGTCATTTTTGAGGTTTCTAAAAATAAAATTAGTTTCAAATTAATGGAAGTTAAATGAAATTTATTATTTATTCACTACCTACCAACTCCAACAATGAATATCAGAATTTTAAAGGGTAGCACTCAACATTAGATATGCCAGATGGATTTGACCATCGCCATTTTTAGTAGCTGAAACTCAGATTTCTGGCACTTGGTTCTTTGCTTCTTTGTTAACCTCTTTTTCAGTCTCTTTTCTTTAAGTATTTTTGTCTTTATTGTGACCTAATAGGAATTATTTTAACACAGAAAGAGTTTATTTTGAAGCATGATTTTACAGACAGAGTTCGTGCCAAGAAAGTGAGAGAAATGAGGACAGCTTGCTTGTGACATTGATGAGAAATTCTCACCATGTACAGAAACAGAGATAAAGAAAATGGCCGTGTAGATGCTCAGCTGTCATTGTCCTCTTCCCCTTTTTATGCAGCTCATGAGGGTGCCAACCACACTCAGAGTGTGTCTTTGCTCCTTCTTCAAATGTTTCTGGGGACACAGTTACAGATCTACCCAATGGACAGCTTCAGGAATGCTCTATGCATTTCCTAATACAATGAAGCTGACATAAAAAGTCCACTATAAAAAGTAGCTTGTCAGCAGCAAAGACATTGATATTTGTTGAGACATTATGTGAATAATCTGTGATATGAATATTATTGAATCAAAACCATCTGGGTCACACATACAGAGCAAGTGATAGCTGTTGTTTTTGTTGCAAGTGTACTATTCTTCATACAGAATTCAGGGTTTTCAGATAAATGGAACGCAACTTTTTTATCTACCAATAAAAAGCAGGATCGGAAGAATAAGGGAAAAACCAAGCTACAAAAAGAATTTAGAGTTAATACAGAATAGAAACAACGTTAGAGAATTCTGAAATAGCAAAAACAAGGAAGGGCTCCTGGAGTGTGAGGATTGCTGAAACTGCATAAACAGATAATGGCTTCAACATATGGTGAAAAAAGGAGGTTCTCATTGTCCCAATGAAAAGCTCTAATAGTCACAGTATAACTTTGTGGAGATAATATGGACACAAGATAAGTAAAGAGAAGAAGGCTAAGAAATTAAGATATCAAAATTTTAGAAGGCTGTTCAAATTATTATTGCATACAGCAAAATTTATAGTAGAAATTGGGTTCGAGAAGAGGAAGCTCAAGCGGTTTCCATTTGTTAGAGCAAGTGAGGGAAGTAAATGATGCTGTCTGGTAACATGAACCCCAGAACTGAGCATATCTGGAAAGCAGAGAAGAAACATGGTTTTGAATAAAATACCTTTCTTCAGAGCAAGGAACAGTTTTTATTTTATTGTGCTGTGGTATAATGCCCTGATAAAAACCAACTTTGAGGAAAGGGTTTATTTTGCATTACAACTTCAAATAGATTCTGTGATGATAGGGAAGGCTGGATAGCAGGAACAAATAGCTAGCTCATCATGTGGCTTCTGCACAAATGAAACAGAGAGAAAATAGCAAGTGATACCAGGCTGCACAATCTCAAAGCCCATCCTCTAGTGACTGCTTCCCATCCAAGTTTTTACTTTATAAATACTTCCCAAATGTACCATCAGCTGAGAATAAAGTTTCAAATACATGCATCTATGGGTATGTTTTATGTTCTAATCACAATAGACCCATTCTATTGTTATGACTGGAGATAATAAACTGGAAAAAAACAACCAAACAGACATAGCTTTAAGAAAAAAAGAGCTGTAGAAAGTTATCCTCTCTAGAAAGAGTGAGGAATCCAGTGCAGATCAAATTTTAATCGAAAGATTCAAAATAAGAGTAAGAAATATAACTTAATTTACTAGAACCATAAAATCTACATGCTACAATGAAAGAACAGCTTTAAGAGCCAGTGAGTATGGGATGTTGGGTCAGACAGATCTTCAGAGCCCTGAAGTTACAGTTTTCTTGCAAACACTAACAAGTACCCTGAGGTACTGTTATGGGATGTGACTAAGTGACCTGTGATAGAAAATAGGTAGACTGTGGTTGGAGATCAAATGTGTGTTAGAGAACTAGGAGAGAAATATTCCCAGAAATACGTCATGGTTTGGACTCCACTTTTGCAGTTCTCTCTAGGCCCCTGAGAGTTTAGGATTGACAGCTGGGATGAGAAAGTGTCCCAGAGAAAGAGGTTTTTGTGAATATCCATTTCAAGGGGTTAATATTAGCTACCCTGGAAAATTGACTTTAAGCATGCTCTCCACTTTCATGTGCTTCTTTAATGTTTTAGGTGATTGTTTTCAAGGCAATTTATTCAAGAAAGACATATATGTTTTACACACACACACGTGTGTGTGTGTGTGTGTGTGTGTGTGTGTGTGTGTAAAACTATAACGTGTTTGACTATATTTATATTTGTACTTTTATATTTTTAGAAATAAGCATATGTACATATTCTAATTTTGTAACTGAGAATAAAAGATTTGGCCTGAAAAGAAAAAGTATTGGTGATATCTAATATTCGTTCAACAAAACATCCTTCTATCTCTATTTGTTTCAGCTGTGTTATTGAAATCACTTGGCTAATGTAAGCACATGTTCATAAAGAAAATCATCATTATTTTTAAATAAAGTTGTTGAAATATGAGACTGATTGGGCCCTAACAATTACATGTATTGATGTGTCAGTTGTGAAACACGGAACAGATGTCATCTGTATAGTCTCTGTAATGATGCCTGGATATGTTCAGGGAGGTTTTAACTAAATTGGAAGCTGCTGAATGGATTCTCCCCAGGCCTGATGCCTGCATTATATTTTTATTTTTCAGACATTTCTCAAATCTACTAGTTCCTCTGTCTGGTAAGTGTTGGTTTCTGCACCTACCCCTACTATTTAGAGTTATGGTTAATAGTGTAAGCATGGGCTGCAGAATTAGATTATTCGAGTCTGAATCATAGCAATGTTTAAAAGACAGGCTTTTGTCCTTAGTGTTCATAGCATACCCACTGAACAAAGGCAGATACTTCACTTTGCTCAACACAAAACAGACTGGAATAAGTTTAATAACATTGGATGAATGGATAGAAGATATTAAATAACATAAAGAGTATGGCCTATGAGTATCAGTTTTAGTAGAATTATTATAAGAATTAAAATTATTATAAGAATTATTATAAGAATTAAAATCATGTGGAGGAGAAGAAACATTTCAAACAGATATGAATTCAATGAATGTGCTAGTTTTCTTTCTGTTGTTGTGATAACATACCCCAATGAAGAAAACTTGGTGATAACAAGCTGTATTTTAGGTTGTAGGACACTGACAGGACAGACTCCGCTGAGATGGAAAGACAGAACTGGAAGGCTAACCACATTGAACCTTCACTCAGAAAGCCAAGAGTGATCAAGAGCAGTCAGAAACCCCTAAGTCCTCACACAGTGATATGTGTGCTCCAGTAAGGCACGACTTTCTAATGGTTTCATAGCATCACCTTGGAGCAAAGTTTTCAAACACACAAGTCTATTGGAGATGGTTGACCATAGCAATAAAGCAATGAAAAAATGAACTTGTGGGTTTGTGGAAGACTCTAGAAAGGTATGTATGTATGTTGAAGAATTGGGACCTTGAAAGCAGTGGTTTAAATTACCTTGATGGTACATGAATGTGAGTGAGCCCAGGAATTCTGATTTGCTTAACTCTCAGTTTGATTTTATGGCTTATTAAAAAGAGTACAGTATAAATGGTGATGTGGAGTGTAGCTTACTCCAAGACTGATTCTGCATTGAAGGAAACTAGTAAAATACTTTCAATCAATTATTTATCTGACTATAGGGTGCCAAACAAATAATGTTCCTGATGTTTTAAAAAATCTTTTAATGGACTAAATGACTATTTTTAAAGGTTAATTAACTGGGTAAATGTTGGGGATTACTTCTAATGCTTTGTCTTAATTCAGTTCCCCAAAGGTACATTTCCAGATGCTGGTTTGATTGGTAATAAAGAGTTGCTGTACAGCCAATGACTGGGTAGGGAAACAGAGGTGGAACTTTTAGTTTTTGTGGGCAAAGGACTGATGGAGAAAGGTAGAAGAGGAGGAGAATCTTAATGAGTGGGAGGAGAGAGATCAGTTTTAAGAGCTGCAGGAGAGAAAGCATCCAACAATGGAGGTGAAAAGGGAATGCAGCCATTATGGGGGATGGTGGAGGGGTGGTGCTTCTAATAAGGTAACAGGGCAGCAAAGATAAAACAGATTTAAATGTTAAGCCAGGAATACTAGATGGGAGTGTGTGCTAGTCACAGGGAGATTTAAAAATGCCCAACCTTTGAACTAGTCAAGGCATATCAAAATTAGCTGGCATGTGTTTGTCTTTTATTCATGAATCTACAGCTCTTGTGTGGGTGCAGTGCACACTCAACACTCTGGGAGCCAAAGCAGATAAAATCTTCACTGCTACAGGTTAAGGTAAGTACAAATACATATTAAACTCATGATATTATTAGGAGAAAGTGATAAGCGTGGTATACCCATTACTCAATAGACAGAAGCAATAATGCCATGTGTTCCAACCCAGCCTGCGATCCTGGTCTACATAGCAAGTCTAATGTTATGTGTTGATACTCTGTAAAAATAAAGCAAAGACCAACCAGCTGAACTCACAAATACCTCAGAATAAAACAAGAGTAGGAAAATGTATGCTGTAGTAAAATATCCAAAAGGAAAAGGAAAAAAGGAGAGAGAGAGAGAGGGAGAGAGAGAGAGAAAGAGAGAGAGAGAGAGAGAAAGAGAGAGAGAGAGAGAGAGAGAGAGAGAGAGAGAGAGAGAGAGAGAGAGAAATTATATCTAGTTGGGATTTGTGTTATTTAATATATTTAATATCTGACATTTTTAAATGAACATGCTTCCTTATTCCTTTCTTTGTTTTGAAGAGATGATGACTTAGGACAAAAGATAATATATTTTCTACATAGAATCCTATACAGATTTTGCTCTTTGGAGTACACATGGTTTATGTTAGTCCTCAGCTCTGCTTTGACAGGGTGAAAGGTGAAATTTCTATCAGAGAGAATGACAACCTTCCACTTAAGTTTTATTTCCCAAGTTGATTATTTTGTTATATTTGAATAATAGACACAGTTTGCTAGCACTCTCTAATATTTGAAATTTGTCTAAAGAAAACTGAAGGAATATGGTAACATTATAATGCAGTCATGTAATGATGGGTACTCAGCAGATGCCAACATGGAGCCATTGCTGAGAACCAACAGAGAAACCAGCCCTGGCCAAGGTGATAAAAATTCCAACTCAGTGATACTTCTATAGTCGACCCCAATGATTATTTTATATTTCTTCCACTGTTTACAGGAAAAAAAAAACCCAATCAATCTAACTTAAGTTAAAGGCAGGTGTAGCTCAGTGAGAAATAAACCTCCCAGAAACAGAAGCTATAAAGCTAAGTCTCATGAGAAAAATGGAATAGGAGTAAGTAATTATACTGGAACCTTTCCTCCTGTGGGCGATTTCATCCTTTTAGAAAAGCCCTGTGTGGTAAACGTTGATATTCCCATTGTGCAAATAAGAAAAGAAAGACACAGGCAGCTGGCTGTACAACGTGGAAAATCTCAGATCCTAGTTTTAAATTCTGATATCCAGAGTCAATCCTTTCAAACACAGTTCTCTATAAGCTTATATGTTTAAATTGTTTTTATCTCCATCATTTGACTTAAGGTATGGAAAACAATAGCATTAAATAGTGGTAGATTCTTAGATTATTAATCACTTAGTAAATGCTAGTGTGTGATAAAAATCATCTCATTTAATTGCTATATCTAGTGTCACCTAAAGTTATACAAATAGCAAAAGAATAAGATCACTTGTTGAGGAAAATAAAAAAAAGCAACATATCGATCTTTCTTTTCGCCCTGCAAAAGGGGAAGAAATATAAAATAATCACTGCTGTTGGCGACTGAGTTAAAAGACTGTCAAGTAGTTACATAGCAAAACAGTTACCACAGATTAATGTAAACTGCTTCCTATTAACTTGAGAAAACCAGGGACCTATATGATAAGATTCAAGAAATCATGCATATGATGTCATCAGGATAGATTGGGTTCTGTAACACAGGACTAGTTCAGAGACAGGATGTGCAGAATGAACTTCCTTTGGAAATCTGAGAAGTAAAGTATGCTGGTCGAACCCCTGATTTGTCAGCAATGTTGGAGAACAGCATAACAACGATACTGCTGGGGAACTGTTGAAAACAGGAGCTGTAAACACACACATGCACGCACAAACACACACACACATGTGCATAGGCACATGCACACATACACATATATGCAGAGTATCCACACATTCACATCCATGCACACACACACACACACACACACACACACACACACACACACACAGGCACATATGCACAGAGCACACACAATGCCAATGCATATACACACACACTCATGCACACACACACACACACAAACACACACATACAATAATTAAAAAAAAACTAGTACACTTAACAGAATCATGTGCTGTGTCAACTGAGAAAATGATTTATGAATAAGGACTAGTACAGTTTATAAAATAGTGCCTTCTGGTTACATCTAAAAAAATAGCATAAATGTCAATCAACAGAAGATTAGAAAACAAGCTAAGCCCATACAATGAGGTGGGCAGAGGAGTGAACTAGCCATACGTTCATCTATGTAACATAATCTTTTACATAATTACCTGAACATAGCATAATCCTGGCCAAAGAAAAATATACTCTTTGACTTGATTTATAACAGATTCTATAAGGGTAGGTAACAGCAATTGATTTATCTTTAAACAGTGTCCATTTTATTGTTTATTTTTCATTTTGTGTGTGTGTGTGTGTATGTGCGCGCGCGCATGCACATGTTCATGTACAAATATGACAGACCAATATTGTGGTGGTCAGAAGTCAACTTGCAGAAGTAAGTTCTTTCTTACTACTTTGAGAGTACTGGAGATTAAACTTGGCCATCAGAATTGATGGTAAGAACCTTTGGTCACTGAGCCATTTCAGAGGCCTAAGAGTAATTAATTGCTTCACTGAAAACAAATCAGGAATGGTTTGACAGAGTAGGATCAACAATAACAGACTACTCAAAAAAAGTGGGGATAATTTTGTGTGTGTGTGTGTGTGTGTGTGTGTGTGTGTGTGTTTTCTGCAGGTATACTCATGAAAAGTTACTGTAATATGGTCTTAAAACTATTTTTTTCTTATGTGTCATTTTCATTGCAATAACATTGTACAGGCATCAGAGTGGTTTGCAAATTAACTGAAATCAAGTTATATTTCAGTGTGCTACAAAAATGGTATGGTAAAATTTTAAAGGTTGCATCATGCACATATTCAGAACAGTGCCCATAAAAAAAAGGAAACTAAATATGTAGTGTTAGTCATTTGTCCTTTGTTAAAGAGAGTGAAAACATATTTTATATAGACTGTGTTTGCTTTCCTCACTAGCTCCAAGGTAAAATGTGTATCATTTCCTCTTTGTATTCCTCTTCCAGAAACTGAAAGAGGAATGATAACTTGTAGGATAGATATGTTTTAATTATTTATTGAAAATGTAAACTGCTTCAAGCAATGTGGCACTATAAATAAAAGTGGCTAATTTTAGAAGCATTAAAGTGTACTGATAATTTCAGTTTTCTGTCAACTCAAACTAGCAACCAGGGAGAGTTTCATGGAATCTTCAGTCTCTCTGTCACAAATTTACCCCAAGGGAAGAAAGTCTTGATGGGTAATTTTGCCTGCCTTGGGTAGAGAATAACACCTCTGAGTGTAATTTGAAGATGAAAATTTAATGATAATTTTTGTGAAATATTTACAGTGGAACTAAAAATAGAGTTTTCTTTAAGTTGATAAAATATTTTTCATTATTCTCTCTCTCTCTCTCTCTCTCTCTCTCCCTCTTTCTCTCTTTCTCTCTCTCTCTCTCTCTCTCTGTGTGTGTTTACATCGACACTGGGTTCCATTATGCATCATAAACTACCCTGATTCAAACTCACCATCTGCCTATCCCATTAATACATAATATTCTGATTACAATTGTCATCACATTCCCAGCTTGCTTGATTCTTCACTTTTTCAAACATGAAAACACAACTCTCTGTCATTTCTCATTTCTTTTTACAGGTCTTTGTTTGTGACAAGTGCCCCAGTCCAGAGATCAGGCATGAGTCCTAACTCTATCTTCTCTTCACTATCATTCAGTACTGAATCTAAAAACAAGAAAGGATATATTTATTAGCATACTTAAAATAGGAAATGACTATGCATGCTCACTTCAGTTACTTTTGCTATACTCTAAGTTTGTAATCCACAGAACTACACTTTGTATCTACAAAAAAGGACATTTTAAATGTGATCTAGAATTTCTATTGACATGTTGATTCCTTTCTTATAATTATGGAATAAATTCTCTTTGTACATTTTTTTCACTTTCTGTATAGAAAAAAAATAAAACATGCTTCTGTGTAGAGTTGGTTTATTTATGCCTCAGGGAGACCAAGTTGGAAGTGGCATGTTGTTCATTGGCTGGATCATGAGCAGATAGGATTAAAAATACTTCCCAGTAAAGATAAAAGTAACATGATTCAAATGATGAAATAATGACTAACATTTGGACTTTTTTGAGTTTCCAGGGACAGTCCAGGGAGAAATGAGCTCCATCTCCTCTGAAGGAGTTTAATTGTCTTTTCTAATAGCATAGCCCATCCATGTTAAACATTTTCTGTGATTATGATTAGGTTTAAGTATGTGACATACTATTAATAATTGTTAAATGTAATAACTTAATAAATGTTTTATATGATTATCAATGACTGATTTATCAATAATAGAAATTATTCTTGAATCTAGTTAACACATCTTGGTATCTACAGCATAAAATACTTTAAATGTTTAACTGCATTTATCCAGTATACTCTAGAGAAGAAATTCTTGATATTTTTTTGCTCATGAACCATAAAGCATTCATTTTTCAAAACTGTTTTATATGTTGCCAGATGTATAAGTGTATAGAGTAGTATATAAAATAAAATGTTTACTGAAATAAGTTAGGAAGTAATTTATTTTTAAAACACTTCTTCTGTGTCCATGTAAGTCTACTATTTAATAAAAATTTAATCTTGTTCTCTGAGATGGGAGTATGTATTAGTTATTTTGTTGTTGCTTTTATAATATATCACAACCATGACACATTATAGTAGGAAGAGTTTATTTGAGCTTATGAATTCAGATGCTGTAGATTCAGTTACAGCAGTGAGACATGGAAGCAAGCATGATGGCATGCTTTGGGCATGACGACAGTCACATGAATCTGAGAGATCACCTCCTAACTGTCAATATGAAGCAGAGAAAGCAACTGGAACAAAGACAGGACTATAAATACTTAAAGGCCATCCCCAAGAGATATAATCACTCCAGCTAGGCTCCATATGCCAGTAATCTACAATACTAATACCTACCAAATTGGACCTAGTATTAAAATATTTGAGAATCTGGAGAGCATTCTTATTCAAAGCACCATGCCCCACTTTCTGGCTCCCATAGGTTCATGGCCAAATCACAATTCAAAATTTATTTAGTACAACTTCTAAAATCCTTTCTGAGAATTCAAGTGAATACCTTAACTGATACCCCTGTAAAACCAAAAGGCAGGATATATATTTCTAACTGAAAATGGCACTGAATATACATTTCCAAGTGGGTCATAATGAAGATATACTTTGCTAAAGCAGTATTAGAACCACACAGGGCAACCCCCATTAGACATAGCTTCTTGTCCAGTGTCAAGGGGCTTAGATAGATGTGTCCTTCCAGCTTTGCTGCCTTCGCCATATCTTTCACTTAGGATGGTCCCTGTCTCTCTATGTAACAATCCACAGCAGACAGCACATCCCACTATCCGCTCCAACATCTTTTGGTCTTCACTGAATACAGGGCTCACTTTGGCAGTTTCACAAGCTGTATGCTTTCAAGACCAAGAAATAGGATCCTCTAATGCTTCTTTTACTAAGATGTAGTCTACTGTACTTTCTGGTAAAAGTTTAATGGATTAATACTCAAAGAGTCCCAAGTGCTATAGGTTTGAGTCTTTTATATATTATTGGCTTCTTGGTCTTGTGTGTGATGGCAAACAATTTGATTGGGTACTTTAAACTATGAGGCAGTGACATGGCATGTTGACACATACCTTTAATCTCAGCTGCTCAAAGGCAGCAGCAGGCACATTTGTGTGAGTTCAAGGCCAGCTTGGTCTACATAGTCAATTATAGGATAGCCAAACAATCAAGATTTAAAACTATTAAGCAATAATGGCTGGAATGCAAAGGAAGGGGTAAAAAGTTGTGTGGTAGATGTGAATTTGGACTTTGCACATCACTAGAGGTCACTGACTTGATTAAAGCACATGGACAATGGCAGGCCTGCCTGCCTATTTTTTTCCCACTTCACTTATAGGAATCTTCTCCCACTAACACAATAGCCTCTTCACACAGGGAATTCACTGCCACAAATTGCTTGCCATGAAGAACTCTCTGAAACTACAGAGGAAGACCCCATAACCCTGTCACTCTTGCATCTTCTATTCCTTTGAAGGTAAACCCACCCAGAAGGCACTGCCAAGTTTCATTACCAGCTTTCCCTTTGTCCCAGTAGAGAGCAGACTTATTCTTAATGGTGCTAATTTCCTTGATAATTACAGCTTTTCTTCCGGATATTACCTTGCCAGTAACCTTAAACTCCCAGTGCTTCTTTCTCATTGATCTATACATTTTATAGTTCTGTTTATAACATGTTTTTTATTGTAGACCTGCATGTGCATTATCAAATACAATCACCCAGCAGATTCAAATTTATGCTATGTTGATATGTCTTTGCCAAAATAATATTCCATTACTTTTGACTTTTAGCTTTATGTTAGTTCTTAGGTTATGGGCAGAAAGAAGCCAGATTCTTTGTGAGGATGTCAAAGAAATTACATTAAGTCCAGTTGCTAGTATTGTTCTCTCCTGGACTGGGCCTCTATTATTTGAATTTTCTCAGCATTATTGTCTTCTAGGATCTTATTTTAAAACTCACTTTACATTCTGCTATTGCCCCCTCAGTTACCCCTTTCCAGAATCCTTTTACCATCCTCCCCTCTTTCACTTCTAAAAGGGTGGAGCCCTCCTACCGGGTATTTCCCACCCTGACACATCAAGTCTCTATGGGACTAGGCACATCCTCTCCCACTGAGGCCAGAAAAGGCAGCCCAGTGATAAAAAGAAACATATCCAACAGACAGGCAACAGTTTTGGGGATAGCCCCTGTTCCAATTATTCAGGACCCACATGAAGACTAAGCTGTACATCTGCTACATATTTGTAGGTAGGCCTGGGTCCAGCTGCGTATGCTCTCCAGTTGGTGGTTCAGTCTCTGAGAGCCCCAAAGATCCAAGTTAGTTGACTCTGTAGTTCTTCTTGTGGAATTACTATTTGCTTCAGTACCCAAAATCCTTCTTCCTATTCTTCCATAAAAGTCTCCAAACTCCATCCACTGTTTGGCTATGAGTGTCTGTATCAGTTTGAGTCCACTTCTGTGTAGAACTTCTCAGAGATCTATATGCTCCTGTCTGCAAGCATAAAAGAATATAATTAATAGTATCAGTGATTGGTGCTTGTCCATGGCTTAGGTCTCAATTTTGGCCAGTTATTGCTTGGCCATTCTCAGAGTCTCTGTTTCATACTCTATCCTGAATTCCTTGTAGCCAAGATAAATTTTGGCTTGAAATTTTTTTGGGAGGGTTGATGTCCCTACTGCTCCTCTCTGGTTTCTGCTTGGCTATAGGATGTGGCCTCGTCTAGCTCCATATACCCTGTGCTATGAGTTACAGCTAAGAACACTCCAGTTGGGCACTTCCCTTATCCCAATTTTCCTGTCCCTGCCCACACCTGATCCTGAAACCTCCATTCCTCTCCCTATCTCTTGTCCCATCCCGTTCCTTCCCTTGTTCTGCCTCCTATGACTGTTTTATTCACTTTTCTAAGCATGATTCAAGTATGCTATTTTGAGCCTTCCTCCTTGTTTTCCTTCTTTGAGTCTGTGAAGTGTAGCAAGGGTATCCTGTATTTTACGGTTAATATCCACTTATAAGCAAGGACACACCATGCATGTACTTTTGGGCCTGGGTTATCTCACTCAGGATGATATTCTCAAGTTCTATTCATTTGAAATTCATGATGACTTTGTTTTTAATAGCTGAATCATATTTCATTATGTAGTTGTACCAAATTTTCGTTATCAGTATTTCAGTTGAAAGACATCTAGGTTGGTTCCAGTTTCTGATTATTGCAAATAAAGCTGTTATGAACATAATTGAGCAAGTGTCTTTGTGGGATGGCGGAGCATCTTTTGGGTATACTCCTAGTAATGGTATAGCTGCGTTTTGAGGTAGAACTATTCCCAGTTTTCTGAGAAACCACCAAAATTACTTCTAAAGTGGCTGTACAAGTTTGTACTCCCACCAGCAACGGAGGAGTGTTTCCCATACTCGGCATCAGCAGCAGCCTATGCCATTACTTCGTTTTTTGTTATTAGTCATTCTGACTGGTGTAAGATGGAATCTCAGAGTTGTTTTGATTTGCATTTCCCTGGTGACTAAAGACTTTTACAAAGAAAAAATAAATAGTCCAAGAACAAAGTTAGAGAAACAATACCCTTTATAATAGCCATGAAGAATATAAACTATCTTGATGTAACTCTAACAAACCAAGTTAAAAACCAATATGACAAGAACTTCAAGTCACTAAAGAAAGAAATCAAGGAAGCTATCAGAAGAGAAAAGATCTCCCATTCTCACGGATCAGTAGGATTAACATAATGAAAATGGTCATCGTAGTATAATCAGTCTACAGATTCAATGCAATTCCCATCAAATTCTAACATAATTCTTTACAGATCTTGACAGAGTGATTCTCAACTTCATATGGAAAAACAAAAACAAACAAGCAAAAAACAAACAAACTAAACCAACCACCAAACAAATGAATAAACAAAAAACCTTAGGATAGCAAAATAAATCCTAAACTATAAAAGAACTTCCAGAGTTATCACCATCCTTGACCACCAGCTATACTACAGAGCAATAGTAGTAAAAGATGCATGGTATTGGTACAGGAACAGATAAATGGAATCGAACTGAAGACCGTGACATAAACCCACACACCTATGGATGCTTGAGTTTTAACAAAGGATGTAAGACCATACAATGGAAAAACGAAAACATGTTCAATGAACAGTGCTAATGTAATTGGATATTTACATGTAGAAAAATGCAAATCGATCTACCAACCTTCACAAAACTTTGGAAATCTGGAAATATCTTATAAATTTGCTATCTGGTCACCATTGAAACTGACATCTATCATTCACTGACATATGTGCTGGATAGCTTTATGTCAACTTCACACAAGCTGAAGTCAACTGAGATGAGGGAAACTCAATTAAGAAAATGTCTTCATTAGGTCAGACTGTTAGCAAGCCTAAGGGGCCATTGTCTTAATTAGTGAATAATGAGGGAGGAATCCTCCTATTTGGGTAGTGTTATCCCTGGAATGGTGGTCTTAGCTTCTATAAGAAAGTAGGCTGAGGAAGTCATGAAGAGCATGTATCACAATTTTCCTGTGACCTCTAGATCAGCACCTGCTTTCAGGTTCTACCCTGCTAGAGTCCTTCTCTTGACTTTCTTTGATCATGAACTGTGGTATGCTAGCATAAGTCAAATGAACATGTTCTTCCAAAGGTACTTTGATTGTGGTATTTCATCACAGTAATAGTAACCCTGATGAAGACAGCATGGTAGCTACAATATTTATAGTTCCTCAGGAAGAAAGAAGGTTGGTACTGAAGGCTGGCTTTCTCTTTTTCTTTTATTCTGATCAGTCATAAATTTATTAGTTGGCAATGCCAAATTCAGGAAAGCCCTTTTATCTCACTTTATTCCACATGTTTGTCTTCTCTGGACACACACACATAGACCTAATCCAAATCATATTGCACTAATCTAATGGGCATCTATCAATCTACTAAAGATGGCTTTCTAGACAGCATCACAATAATATTTAATATTTATTTGATCAAATGACAATGAAAAACAGGGAGACTAAAATCATGTTGTTTTTAGATGGCTTCAATCTCAGGTACCATTAATGTCAATTATTCATATTATTCATAACCAAAACATTGCTATGAGTATGTAACTCTCATTGCTCCCAATCTTTAGTGTTTTTCTTATTTCCTTTGCTTTGTCTTGGAGAAATAAAAAGGTTGGACTCAGACTCCCAGCCTTGTTCAGGATGATCTTGCACTTTAGATCTTTCTGTCACCATCTCTAAAGAGCAGAGACTAGCTTTACTTTACGTAGCTCTATATTATGTAGTTTTAAATTTTAATTTAGCAACTAGATATGGAGTAACATGCAATCCGGCTTTTTTTTTTTTATTAAGTTGGGGTTGCAAAGTTGACAGATAAATATTATACCTTAATTTATATCATGTCTCAATTACATGAACCATCCAATTAGTCATCTCCAATCATGGCATGTCATAAGAAGCTATTTAATTTTAGCTCTTTCAAAATATAGATTTGCAATACAAAGATAGCAAGGACTAATACGATAGAATGACATTAGTAATCTCTAATATGAATTGATAAATTTACCTGATTATTTCTTTCAATATTCAATATACTTATATTGTTTATATATTTAAGCTTATATATATTATATATGAATATATAAATAATTTTGATGAGGTCAAAATTAAATAGCAATTATAATATTATTATTAATAATAAATTTCTCTTTATCTTCTAGTATTACATTATTATCATATGTTTCCTATGTTCTTGGTGCTTTATTAATACAAACATCATTTTTAATTTTTTATTTTTAGTTAAGTGAAAACACACATATACCACTAGACAAGTTGATGATTGCATAAAATATAAACTAAAAATATTACATGATAATAAGAGGAAAGGAGTCTGTAAATGTTTGCCTTTGCATTTCAGTTATCGTGTAATCTTGTGAAAAGAGTCTAAGGTCTACTGTTTTATAATTTTAATATGTGAATTGTAGTTTGAACTTATTATAATATAACCTTTGAACTGTTGCCAGTGTTATGTTACTTTTGTAGCTATATGTCTATTGTTTGAATCTATATTTTGCTTATTCAAGATGGTGGGCAAGATCTTTCATATTGTTCTTTGTTTCTTAAGCCAACTGTTCAAAACAAATAGAAAATATTATCAAAATCCTGCCCATAGAATTGGCAAGTGAATATATTTAAAATGTGTGTATGTGAACTGTTTAATTAGATTTGAGAGGTGCTCATGAAACTGTCATCAGTAGAATTGATAACACCAAACTTGTAAATTACATTTTATATGTGTTAAAGCTATGATATTTGTATTCTGGGGGGAAATGTTTTTTTTTTTTAAAGTAACAGAGGGTATGGAATTAACAAAGGCTGTGTGATTGATGAGGGTGACAGATTAGTCCAGATATGTGATATTTATAACGTCCTCCCTCTAGTTACCTATTGCAGGTGCTTTTTGAATTCCCAGGCTACTGCTGGAATATACACAAGGTATACTCATAATTGTTGGTCCTAAACTTGATAAAGTAATGTTTAGTTCTTTCTTTCAATATTTGAACACATATTTTAGCAGATCTGTCTTGTTTCATCCATCTTAAAAACACACATCCAATTGTAAATTGTTTTGGGCTTTCATTTTAATCCGGTGGAGATGAGTGAGACTTATTTTTTTCCCTTTCTGACATGCTTGAACGAGAAAACATAGCTACCCCATCATTCCCTAAATAGAACAACCTCACTCTTGGTGGATGAGTTTGGAAAAATAAAAACACAAATCAAAACACCTAACAGCACATCTGTTCTTATTTACAGGAATTAGATGTTGCAAGCTGCAGCTCAGAATCAGAGGTAAGCATTACATTTAATCTGTCATGCCTCCAGGTTTTTATGGAGTTCAAACGTTTTAAAAGGTTTGGCTTGACAAAACTCCCTCATTACGTTTCTTGAGGTAGCACTGTCATCTCAGTCCAGTATCTCACTAATAACATTTCCAGTTCAGTAGGAGCAGACATTGTTCATTGCATTTTATTTGATCTCAGGCTATTTAACAGTAGAAGATGCTGTGTGCACACCATTCCTTTAGGATTTGAAACCACTGGGTTAAAGGTACATCCAATTATGTTATATCTTTAAGCAACTTGAAAGTGTAGTTTTATATATAGAAATTTACTACTGAACTATGGTGAGATAAAGTTAAGGTGGTGAACACTCTGACAAGTGAAGGAATTCAAAGTTAAGGATGACATTTTGTCCTTCTTTTGTGCTGCAGTGGGAATGAATGGAGTTGAGTGGAAGAAACTGAAAGAGACTGGAGTTTTTATTATTATTTAAACCATTGTTGCAATTGTATAACACACAAGACATAAATATTTTTAATTTAAATGTAATTAAATTTAAATTTAAAATATGTATGCATGTGTGGGTGTACCATAGTCTACTGTGGCAGTCAGAAAAGAAGTCTACAGATTTGTTCTGTCCTTTTACCCTGGGAGTACGTGAGATCAAATTCAGGTTGTCAGACATGTTAGCAGGTACCTTAGTCACAGAGTCTTCTTACTGTCCCAATAGCCAGGAGTTTATAAAACACATTCCTGGGTCTATTTGGTTTCTCTTAAAGCAAAAATGGTTGTAAGACATAATTTTTTTTTTAAAAAAAAATGTTGATATTGTTTGTTTTTTCCCCAAAGAATAATAAAGAATTTTAAGGGGAATTATCTTATTTACTTTTGAAAAATCAAGAAATGTAGCTGCCAAGTATTGCCGAACCCACGTATTCAGACAAAGTTGGCACTCTCTATAGTCTGCTGTAGTAGAACTGTCAGTAAGCATGTATGATGTGTTAATACGCTGAAAAACACTCACCCACTTGAATAGAAAGAGAAAAGGGGGGATCGAAGCCCAGCAAACATTACACATTTGCTTGAAGAATTAGAAGGTCAGTGGCAATTTTGAGAAATCTGTGATTGATTGTCTTCAAACATCAAGTCTGAGATACAAGTTTTGAAATAGTCATGTCTTTAGGAGAGAAATATAATAGACTTCAATTGCCTGCAAGGATAACTAAAAAGAAAGGATGGGAAGAGTTGATGAGTTCTATCTGTCTCTGCTTGGTTATTTTAAACTCCACCAAATACACAGAAGCTATATGCAAATGAGTACCACCAAACACATGACATTCAAAATTCCTAAACAGTACTGTATAGCTGCATTATACTTGGGTATGTAGAATTAGAAATATTTTGTATCTGGTATAGAAAGGGAAATTGTAATAGAGAATCACCATCTACCCAGAAAAGGAGTCCAAACATTTTGATCGATGCTCAATAGAGAAAAAAGTAATAATCATGTATTTTTAGAGAGAGAGAAAAGCATTTGTATACAGTAATACCTTACTTCTAGAAGCCAGTAGGTGAAATGCAAAAGCAAGCCAAGACTGGTTCACTAGGAACAACATCAGAAAAAAATTTAAATATATATTTTTACTCACAGCTATAAACTCAAAAGACTGCATGGACTTCTGACCCAAGGCTATTTTAATATATCTTTGAAAGATGATAGATTCCTTTGGGTATATGCCCTGGAGTAGTATAGCTGGGTCATAGTTTGGAAAAATATTCCAGACTCATTTCTATTATGTATGTATTATTTTTCACATCTACCAAGAGTGTATCAGGAATCTTCTTTTTCCACATCCTTGCCATCATTCTATCAGAGTCCTCAATGATAGCCATTTTGATTGGCAAGTCTCAGAGCATTTTTAGTTCACATGTCCCTGGTGGCTAGTGATGTTAAAAACATTTTAAAATACTTTCTGACCATTTGTTCTTTTGTGGACTGCCTGTGTATTTCATTAGCACATTTGTTGATTGACAGTTGGGATTTTTTTGATGTTTAAGTTTTGTACATATATAAGTATTGTTATTCTACTTACAGTATCATGGAAATGGAACAAGTCTATTTGTCCATCAACAGAAGAATGCATAATGAAAATGTAGTACTTATACCCAGTGGGATTATTGTTGAATTGTAAAGAAAATGAAATTTACAGAAGAATAAATGGATCTGGAAAATATTAAAATAAGTGAGCTCAGGACAGAAAGTTCATGTTCTCTCTTATGTACAAATTTTAGCTTTCTGTGTGAACCTGTATGCATATAAATGAGTGTAAATATGAGAAAGACATAAAAAAATAGAAGAATGACCCAGAGAGTAAAAATAAGAGCTTAGGAATGTTGGAGAGGATAAGAAGACACAGATGACATAAAATTGCACAGGAGGCTGGTAAGAGGTGACAAGGGTATCCAGAGGGCTCAAGCATGAGAAGAGCAGAGAATTTCCTAAAATACGTTTCATTTGTAGCAATATCTAATTTTTTTCAAGGCAAGTTTTAAAAATGAAGTGAAAAAGAATTAAAGAACTCTCTAGTGCAGATGTTCTCTGAATGTCTGGAAGTGATAGCTCAAAGGGCCTTTCCTACTTCTACAGATTCACATTTTCCTTATCCTACCAATTATGACACTTA
Organism: Rhabdomys pumilio; assembly: GCA_030674055.1. Taxonomy (NCBI): domain Eukaryota; kingdom Metazoa; phylum Chordata; class Mammalia; order Rodentia; family Muridae; genus Rhabdomys; species Rhabdomys pumilio. The sequence goes on from JANHMN010000008.1 coordinate 40,200,400, forward strand.
TGAAAGAATGAAACTTTTATGAATAATTTCCACATATTTCTATTTTTTTTAAAAAAATCTATTTTCTATTTTATAAGAACAATGTTATTATACATTTATTCTTTTCTAATTGAGATGTTAAATATTTGTCCATTTTTCTATACCTTCTAAATATTGAAAGTTTGCCATTATGTACAATGCATACATGTGTGGTGGTTCTGTATTAGTCAGGGTTCTCTGGAGGAATAGAACTAAAGGAAAAGAGAGATATTTATTAGAATCACTTACAGACTGAGCCCCAGACAGTCCAACAACAGCTATCTGCCAATGGAAAGTCTAAGAATCCAATAGTTGTTCAGTCCATGAGGCTGGAAGTCTCAGCTGTCTTCAGTGTACACAGGAATCACAAAGAGATAGATTCTATTTTCAGTGAATGTGTGGACTTGCCATACAGAGTTATGGCAAACAGGTAAAGAATAAGCACTTTCTTCTTCCATGTCCTTTATATAGGCTTTTATCAGAAGATGGCACACTAAATGTGACTCTTCCCACCTTAAAAAAATCTAGTTTAAAAGTGGGTATGCATGCAAGTACTCATTTGTAATTTATCTCCTTACTCAGTCGTGTTGACATCTGAAGAGCCAGCACAGCTGCCCTTTAATTCATTTTATCATCATTGAATACATTGTGATGGGAATGTGTATTTTTCAGGGTTCTTTATACAGGACATATGCACATGTTATAGACCACGTATGAGAAGAGTGATTCAGTCTAACCCTTAGAGTCATGGAGATGACAGTGCAGCTTTCATTCTGTGACAGAAAACTAAACCTAGTGCTAAGAGCCTGGCATGAGTCCTGTAAGGCAAGGACTAGTGTTTTGTAAGTACTGATCTTCAGAGTAGTGAGACTAGCTGATCTTTATGAAAGAGGGACTTCTCTCTCTCCTCTCTCTCTCTCTCTCTCTCTCTCTCTCTCTCTCTCTCTCTCTCTCTCTCTCTCTCTCTCTCTCTCTCGTATGGTTGTCCCCTGAGACCTTTCTACTAGCATCTGACCAATTCATATGCAGATTCCCTGGCAGGCTGGCAGGCAGGCAGACAGGAAGGCAACAGATTCAGAGTGAGTCCCTCCTCCTGTTTCCACAATAAATTTTAACTGATAAATATAGTCAACTAATTTCTTCCGTAGACACTTTTGGTCAGTCTTATTTTTAACCGTAGTACTAGAAAGAAAACTCAGATAAGTCCTAACTAGTCATGACATTTCTAAGTGTAATGGTTCACTTGACTAAGTAAGTTATATAAAATTTTATGTTTACAGTAGATAAAATATGGCTAAGATTTTATTTTTTTATTTCATCAATATAGTTAATTAAACAGTCAGTAATATAATTTTACATAATTCCTAGCTTTTGAGTGAAAGTTATTTTAAAATTTTAAAGTAATATTGATATATGACATGCTATATAAAAACAATCCGAAAACCTGTGTTTTAGGTTGAATTAAGATGTCCAACAAAGCTATGTTAAAGTCATCAATACTAATTACTAAAATTTGAATTTTTAGTTGACAAAATGTTTTACTTTTTCATGTCTATTAAACGGGAGTTAAATCCATCTAATATGTTTAGTATCCATCTGAGAGGAGAGGAGACCCAAACACAGTAGGAAAAGAAGTTGTATGAAGACATAGACATGTTTCACTGCTGCTTTTGTATTTTAATGATTTAACTCATTTTTTTATCTTCTATTACTTCCATCATATTCTCCTCTTATTGTTGACCAATTTGGATGCCTTTTCAAATTGTCCTTTCTGCAGCAAAGAGAAATCAAGAGACAATTTAATACTTTGTCTAGAATATCTTTCCGACTCCCTGTCCTAGATCTCTTTGAACATACACCTTGTCCATCATCAGCCAGCATTGTTGCTAGGCTACATTTACTAACATGATGTATTGCAATTCCTTTTCAGTCTTATTGTTCAGGCTCTTTAATCTTTCATGAAGATTCCTCTCAAAATGCTTGTCATTTTCCTAGCTTTCTAAGTACTTCCTAACACTTTGTTTCCTAAGTCATTTTTTTTAATCCTCGTTTTCTTTCTCATTGATGTACTGTATTCATTCTAAGTGTCAAAATGTGATTTTTAAGTATCTATTGCATCAAACAAAATGATTTCCAAATTTAGTTTGTGATAACATGAGTTATGTGTCTTTGACACTCACCTTGGCTGTTTGCCATATGACTCTCCACTTAGTACACCCCAGATCCTCAACATATAACATCCTTTTCCTCACAGAAAGAGTTATGCATGAGAGTGATCCTGAATCTGAAAGTGACTTGCCACCCCCTCTACTGTGCTGTTGTCACTCAGAGCAATGCTAGAACCTCTTAGGTAAGATGATGCGTGGATCTGAATACCTAGATGTGGGATCACTCTCAGCCTCGCAGGCACAGCTACTAATTTCTACCTGTATAACAACGAGTGAGTTTGTCTATAGTGCAAAAAATAGGCTTGAATTTCATGGAGTGATCAGTTGGAGCTGTCATATTGGGATTTATTATATCATAGGGAGTTTTGTAGTTTTACTGCACAGGTCATTCTTATAATCCAACCCAGCAGACAACTAATTTTAAAATTGCATCATTATACTATTCACCTATAATAAATTCTCATTATCCTGACACTTGAGGGCAATATTATAATGAAGCTCATTTTTACAAGTGGCTTCTTCTTAGTCTTGGTATCAAATGAGGCAGAAATGGGAATGTGATGCTCATTTGGATTAATAGTCAGCAAGGTTGTTTCAATTAGAGTAACCCAAGTACTAGTAAGCTCACTGCAATACTGGAGTAGCTCCTTTAAACTACTGACCAGGTCTTGCCAGACTCAGCAGGCAACATGCAATTTGATTACCTCCTAAAGTGTTGCAGCAGTTGGGAACTCTATAAACCAATTTTAACAGGACTTCGAGACACCACTTGTGTCAAATAGACGGGCATAAAGTTAATTCTTTAATGCATTTCATTAAGAAAAACATGTTTACTTCCTCTCTGTAAACAGTCCCCTTGTTAGTGTGGGACACATCACTCAAGAACGCAATTGAACTCAATAAAACCAAATGATGTAATGACAGGTGCTGATAAGAACTGAACAGTTTCTACTCCAAAATATATTTTCCCTATTAGAGCTGCTATAAACCATGCTTGGGATTAGCCATCCTGGCAGAAAATTCAAAAGGAAAAGACACATTTTCAGCAGAATAATTAGGGGAGAATCTGACCAGTTATCAGTGGTACAATAAGTGTCACCTCCGTGTTGGTAACTTTTTCAGTTATTACAACATAACTTGTATTTGCTTCTTTTTTTTCTGCGCTTTCTTTTCATTAAAAACTCACATGCCAACCAGAAATCTGAGGTACTTCTTTTGGGCTCTTAAGAATGCTAACATTACATACACTTAGCTAAGCCTGCTAATTTTCTGTTTAATTTTTTTCCCCTTAAAGGTATTGCTAGTCTTTTGACATTGTGATACACACTGTATACACAGCCATACTCTGGAACCACTCATTCAAACTACAAAGGAAAAAAAGAAAAAGAAAAAAAAAAAGAAAATGCAAAATTAACTTTCATAGCATTTAGGTTAACTTTATGGTGTTAGATCACATTCATACCCATCCCTGGTTAATTATAAACACACTTGGCCCCTCAGGCTGTATGTAAATGTACTTACTACACAGACTCTATGGAAATGCACTTAGCACAAAGGCTGCAGGCTGGACATACTCAGAGGTAACTGATTTCTCTGTTAATTGATTTCTACTCTAATCATTGTAGTGCTAGAATTCATTGTCTTCTAGGAGAATTTTCCTCTACAGGTTATTTTTTTGAGTGAGGAGGACCTTTATCCTTCTAAGTCCACATATATGGTTCAGGTTTTCATATGTTGACATGAATCCTACATAGTTCCTTATTTAAAGTCAACTTAGCTGCCTCTTTGCATTTTTCTTGGTGAGGCATTTTTTTGCTCATGCTGTGAGCATCACTGATTTTTCTGTGCTGGACCTGCATGAATATTCTTTCAATGTGACCTTGCATTAAGAAAGTGCAATGAATTCATTGAGTCCCTGGGTCTTGCTTTGCAATGAGATAGAAGGGGGTTCTTCAGCAAAAACATTCAGAAATATTTCCCAATAATAAGTTTCTTGGCTCAAAATGACCAGATGAATAGATGAAAACAATCAGTTTGATGAGATTGAGATCATATCTTAAAACAAGAGCTTATTTAAGCGATAATAAATTAAAAATTCCAACTATGGTCAAATGATAAGTAATCAACTCATTAAGATATGGACAAATTGAGAAATGGAAAATGGAAAGAGGAACCATTTAATTTAAGAGTGTAACATGATACATGTACAAATAGTCCTGACACATGTTCACTGAAAAATTATTCTTGAATGATGGGTGTAAAATGGAAGCTCAGATTGTTTTGATTTGCATTTCTCTGTGGCCAAGGACATTAAACTTTTTTTTTAAGTGCTTCTTGGTCACTTGAGATTCCTCTGTTAAGAATTCTCTGTTTATTCATTTCACTTTCATATCAATAAGAAGCTTATACCATTGAAAACCTTAAATTTGAAATCCAAGTGAATTTTGTACCATTTAAGAAATTATAACTTCATCTTGATATTAAATTATACAGATTTCTACCAATAGGTTATGGCTATGCCATAAATCCTAGCTAATCCTCCCTGTTCCAACAAAACCACTACTTTTTCCCAGAGAGACAGCCTAATATTAACCACCTTAGTCCCCAAGCCCAGGGAATAGTGGTGCTGACTCTTCTTTAACTTCTTCAAGCTGATTACGGGCATTGAGATATTAGAAGAGGGGTGGAGGGGAAGAGTAAATTGATAAGCTTCTGATGCTGTGTCTTCACTGCACCCAGGTGGAATTCCCAGACACAGGAGGTTTGAATAGGTCTGCTCATTTTGCTTAATGAGTAGATACACCAAGGCTGTGTATTCTGCAATATACAATTCTCTGGACAAGTTTTAGTATCAAGAAAAAAATTTTTTTTTTCTAGAGGGCTGACATTTTTTTTAAAGATGTTGGTTCTCTCCTAGGCATTGTGCCTGTATAACACATTTAGAAATACAAGGTTTAGACCCAGTCCTTCTTTAACTTTTTTTTTAACTGATTTGGGATGATTAGCCTGTGAGTTAAGGGACTATAGCAAATTCATGACTTTGAGTTTATTTTTAAGGTGTTTTCTATACTTTATTTAGAAATAGCTGAGAGGAGTTAACAGACAACAGTCCAGGTTATCTTACATGGATAGTTGGATTTCAAAACGTCAGAAATCCATAGAATTGACATCACAAATATTTCTATATTAATGTTCATCTTGATTAGAGACCTGTCTGCCCCTGACAGCTTCCTGTCTTGGATTCTAAGAAGAAATTGAGCATCCTTGGAGTTACTCCAGTTGTGGTGAGATAGCCACTAGGCAAGAATTGCCTCTCTCCATCTACAGACAAATTACTGTCCAGAAAAGGACACACTTGCAGAATAGTCGACTGATTATATCTGCCTAGACAGAGTAACCAGCCCTTAATAAATCTGCAGCACTAAGGTCTGTCAGATGAATTTGGGCCAGAAGGCTGAAGATTTGATGCTCCAATGTTTGGTAGTATAGGGACTGTCCAGGTGTTCAGCAGTCTCTATAAACTGGCTAAGTTTAGAAGCTATGGTTAGTGCTTCCCATAACTTCAGTTAATCTAGTCATTCTGGATTTCTGACGGAGTTGAAGACCTATAGACTCATAGCCAATCCTGGCTATTTACCTTGAGAGAAAAGATCTGAGTGGATGGTTTTCAGCTGACATTCATTCTAAAGCCAAGAAAAAGCCAGGTTCAAAATTAAGTGTTTTAGTCAAGAGAGACGACAGAGATTCCGGTTAGTCAAAAAGAGGAGGGACTGGGTATTAAGACTATCTTGTACCTCACTGGTACAAATAGGAATAATAATGCTCTAATTGTATTTTGTGAGAAAAGTTTTATTTTAACAGGAAGGATGATATGTAGGAGGAGCTAAGGGGGAAGGAGCACCAAGAGGAAAAGATGGAGTAAGGAGAAGAGAAGATGAAGTAGATGAGAAGCTAGGTAATGAGAGAGAAAAAGAGAGAGGGGGCATGGAGGCAGAAGTTCACATGTCTCCACCAGTCAAAGATAGTTTACATAGCTAGGTTGGGTATTAGGTTACACTTCTGATTGAGCATTACCATACTTATAAAGTCTTTGATTAACATTTAAAAAAATTGTATAAAAGCAAAATGGAAAAGGGGGCACGGGATAGGGGTTTTCTAGGGAGGGGAAATGGGGATAGCGGTTGGCATCTGAAATGTAAATAAAATATCCAAAAAAAAAAAAAGAATTCTCTGTTTAGCTCTGTACCCCATTTTTTAATTTGAGTGATTTAGTTTTTAGTGTCTAACTTTTTCAGTTATTTTACACATACACACAAACACACACATTGTGGAGATCTTAATTCATTCTCTGGCTGTTTGAGAAGTGAACATTAATCATAAAAGATAACCATGCTAAAATCCTTAAACCCAAAAAAGTTAAGTAACAAAAAGAACCCAAGGCAGGATACATGAATCTCACTCAGAAGGGGAAAAAATAGACACTGGAGATGGATGGAGGTGGGGAACTGAATGGGAGAGGGAGTGGAAAAGGGATCAAAGTGAAATGAGTATCAATTGTGGGGAGAACAGGGAAGGAGGAGAGGGATGGGAGGAAAAAGGGAAATCAGTGGGAGGTCATCTGTTGGATTAGCTGAAGACCTGGGATGAGGGAGACTGGTATGACTTCCCTCAGAGCTTCTGGCAGGACTTGACTAATACAGATGCAGATACTCACTGCCAACTATCAAACTGAGCCCTGGACCACATTGGAAGAGTTAGGGGAATGACTGAAGGAGCTGAAGGGAATTGCAACCACCTAGGAAGACCATTATCAACTAACTGGACAACCCAGAGCTCCCAGGAACTAAACTACCAACCAAAGAGTATATATGGAGGCACCTATGGCTCCTGCTGTATATGTAGCATAGAATAGACTTATCTTCCATCAATAGAAGGGGAGGTCCTTGGTCCTATGGAGGCTTAATGCCTCAACATAGGGGGATGCTAGACAGGTGAGGCAGGAGTGGGTAGTGGATGGAGAATCACCCTTGTAGAGGCAAAGGGGAGGGGAGATGGGAGGATTTGTGGGAGAAAACCTGGATGTTGGTTATCATTTGAAATGTACACAAATAAATGATTAAGAAAAAAAAAGAAAAGGAAAAAAATAATAATAGTGACTCAGGTATCCTGGATTTGTACTATATATAAACATGAAAGCAGTTTGCTAAATGGAAATGTGTTAGATAAGCAATAAGTATTTATCATTCTTTAGAAGCAATTTTATACTTATTTTTAAAAGGAAAGATGCTTTCATATGAAAAATAATAAAAGTAAGGAGCCGTCTTGAGTGTCATGCCGAATACTACTGGATTTGTGTTAGTTCTAAAATTTACAGTGGTAGTTATTATAATTAGGAAAAAGTTTAAAGACACTTGCAGTGTATTTGGCATAATTCTAACACCTCTCTGCATGTTTTAACTTGACATAGTGAGCTTATGAATTTAAAGAATCCTGCTCTCCTGAATGTTGATGCAGCAGATACTGCTGATAAAATTACCCATGCTCTAAGGTCAGTATTTCTATTTGGGTCAAGCTTCAACAATGGCATATATAGCTTGAGCCCTTTTTGTCCTGGAAATACTTTTATTTTTGCCCATTGTGCTAAAGCTTGTCTTTTACAATATCAACATTTTCACATCCAAAGTACCTGGCTTGAACCTGAAAATGGACCCTCAGTCATAGATATTAAATTAACAGGCTGGCGACTCAAGGATGGGTAAGATTCTGCATAGAGCCTTACTAACCTAAGACAGAAATACATTGCTCTTGATAATGCAGATTCCATGATGGGTAAGGGAGACATTCTTGTCAGAAAGACCTAAGGCAGGCTCAGTCTTATTTATGAAATAAAAAATTAGGAGAGGGTAGAACCTTTGGGGGCTACTTGGCAAGAATCTGACATGAGCCAAGGGCAAGGAAATGGGCTGCTTGGCAGGAATATGACATTGGCCAAGGACAAGGAAGTAGGCTTCAGGTAGGAATCTGACATTAGTCTAGAAGAAAGAAGTAATTTCAGTCAGTAATCTAAATGTTAGGCTAGAACAAAAGAAGTAATTTCAGATAGGAATCTAAATTTTAGGCTAGAACAAGGAAGCAAGCTTCAGACATGAAAATGACTTTGGGCTAGGACAGGGAAGTAGGCTCAGATATTTTGGTCATCCTGATAAGCTCTTAGAAACAGTGATCATACATAGAACTTTGTTTATTGCCTTGCTTGTACTTTGACAATTTTTGTTTATTGCATTGCTTGTTTCGTGACTATTTGCAACTATTGTATTGGTAGTTCCTCACCCTGGAACTGACTTTAATTCTTTGATGTAATTAAAATGATATAAATGCAAAAAGGAGGAGAAGAGATAGGATAGGGAGTTTATTGGGGGAGGGGGGATGGGAGAGGAGGAAAAGGGATAGCATCTGAAATGTAAATAAATAAAATATCCAATAAAATAAGACAAAAGGAGGAAAATAATAAGATTATTTAATTAAACTAACTCTCATTTGGCATGGAGGATGGCTAAAACATGACATAAACGTGTTTGAAGAGACTCACATGGAATGACAATTACTCTCATTTCTGAAAACAGGATATAAACATATTTTTCCTATTTTCTTTCCTAATTTTATTTATTATAAATATATTGGATTTCCATTCCTCTCTCCATCCCTCTTCCTCCTTTCCTCCCTCCCCTTCTCTTTCTCCCTTCTCCTCTCTCCCTCCCTCTCTCTGTCTCTCTCACCTCCCTTCTCTTTTCTGTGTTTTCCATGTATGCTGCTTCTGTGTGTGTGTGTGTGTGTGTGTGTGTGTGTGTGTGTGTGTGTGACTTAAAAGTAGAAAGAAGACATAATGATTAAATCTCTAGACACCTAAAAAAAACCCCACAGTACTCGATGACTTGCATTTAATTTTGGAATATTAAGCAAACAGAAAACCAGAAGTGTCAAAGTCAAAGCAGCTCGAAAAAAAACTCTAATCTTTCTGGTCAAAGAATAAAGAAACAACATAACCAGATAAACAAAAATGTGATGAATGCAATTTACTGCAGCTAAGTCAACTGACAAGACAGTAGTTGCTACCCAGCAGCAAAAAGCTTACAGCTACCTGGCTCATTTTCTTAAATAACCTATAGTCTCCAGGGTCCAGTCTGGATGATTTCAGAGACAAAAGAAAGATGATTTGATGGTATCTTCACCAATAGGTACTAAGTTGGACTTTGCTACTCTGAGCAAAATGTCAAACATGACAAAAGGAGGAAGAATTAACTTACTCACATTTGGGGGGATTTTAGCACTTTGTTTCTGACTTTTAGTTCCGGAAATGGCGAGGGGAAGACATAGATAATATAGCCTTTAAAGACCTGCCTCTGTTAACTTATTTGCTCCAGCCAAAGCAATGTTAGGAAAGTTTTTAGAACTTTAAAAATCAAGGTCACCAGCTGAAAACCAAACACTCAATATGTAAGGTTGTTAGCACCATAGGATACTCAAGTCATAAAGGACATCAGCACTCATCTCAATGCTTGTCTGGAGAGACCACATAATGTGGTAAAGACTTCTATTCCAATCTTTGTTTTAGGTGCTGATCTTGTGAAAAATTAGTCCTTTCAGAACCTTCTCTCAGCAACAAAGAACCCACTGCTACCAGGGTGTGGTGAAAAGATATAAGCAAAGCCCTAAGACATCCCTCCCAGTCAGTAAATTCAGCATAAACCTGAACTCTCAACCATCCCTCCTAGCAACAAGATACTGTATAAATTTATTTTTAAAATATTCTTAAATATATTTTAAAATACAAACACTGAAACCCAAGGAGTGGCTACTATATTTGCAAACTGAAACATCTATTATCCTAAATATCACAAAGCACGTAGTTGAAAATATGCAGTAAATGTACTGATAGAAAACAAGGGAACAAATACTGGTCATAACGAGTCAAATTTATTTGACATCCAATAGATTGCATTAATTCTTTATCTCTATTTCCCATTACTCTGAACTCTCATATAAAAAATTGTTTATTCATACTATTGAGGAAGTGTAACCTACATAGTAACAGTGTAACAGTGTTATATTGTGTACTTTCAAACAATCAGTATGTTGAGTACTCACTATGAACTAACTAGCTAAAATATCTTATTTTATGCTGCTCTAATTATTAAAAAGAAATAAAACAAAAGAAAACTAAACAACAAAACCAAACACTACACCTGGTAAAGGGTATAATTATTGTCTTATTTCAACCAATATGCCCCAGAGTCAAGATTTAAGCTCATAACCAGTGTGGATCAAGAAACTAAGAATTTGTGACCATGTATAGTCAGTGTTTTTATTATCTACAGGAGAATTTTAGTTTTGAGTTTGTTTTCATCATTCTGCCAGCAGGCTCTCGTCTACATACAAGCTTGCAAACTATAATGTTAGGTATACAACTGATAACAACCTGAGCTTTCTGAAGTCTGAACCCTACTGGTTTAGAAGTCAATTATTCTAAAGATTGAATGGGTTCAATATGTTGTGTGTACGTTGTGTATTGAGACCTGGGATTGATGAGGGTAAATTGATTGTGGATCACTGCTGAGCTAAGCAAATCATGCCAACCCCTAAGATCCACAGCCTCTTCTACCTGATAAAGTCACATAGAGAATAATACCATGTATTAATCTTAGTTTGGGATTCAACATTTGAACATCATCTATGTAAGTTATTTTCCCAGCCATTGATTCTTTTCTTATTTGCATCTGTGGACAGTCATGGCATTTCTTATGTATGTATAGGGCTATAATCACATCATGTATTTGCTTATTTTTTTATTGGTGAGTTTCTTAGATGAGAAAACTCTATTGTGTCAATTCAATGCCTCTTCTTTCCTTCCTCTAACTTGTGTCACTCCACCTATTCATATCAGATTTAATAAACAATGTGCCAGAATATAAAAACATAAAACATTAAATTTTATACTCACTATATATATGCATTCAAACTGTGACTTGCTAAAAATGACAGAAAGCCCGCCCATTCTTATCACTGGGTATCTTCCCATGCCACCTATGTATCCCAAGGGGATACCTTTCCTCTTAGCTAACCTCTTTGGCAAAAATTACTATATGTCAGGTGAACAACAAAGCCTTTGACTGCTAGGTGTTGAGGTTCAATAGCTTGTGATCAAAGGGCCTGAAATGAGCAGTTGCCAGGGGCAGAGCTTGGAGTCCAACACTTTCTTTCATTTGTGTTCACACTTGTTCATTCTCCAGAGAAGGTCAGCATATTCTTTGCAAAGCGATGTTCTGTTTTCAAGTGTAAAACTTCCGTGACAGGAAACACATCATGGCTTTCTGTGAGCAGATAACTTTTTACCTCCTCTCTGAGGGGCTCCCATTCAGAACAAAAATGCAATATAGCCGAGAGCATTATTGGAACTGTTAGGATATGCACTAGGGCATTCTGAAGAGTCACGCTGAATGCTTTTCTCTAATGTGAGGGAATCTGTGCAGCATGCCTATAGCATATTAATGACATTGTCTGTGTCACTGCAGCCCATAGGACCTACTCAGCGAGGATAAAGCTACAGTGGATGAGCTAAAGTGGAAGAGTAAAAAAAAAAAATGTAAAATTCAAATCACTTGTTTGTACAGGCTGCCGAAGGATTGGATTAAAGTAATTGACAAGGAGTTAAGTGGAAAGAAACTATAGGAGTTGATTATTATGAAACTCAAGTAACAGGAAGCCGAGCTTCTAAGAAAATTAATGTGTTATTTTTTAACTCACTCTTTGTGAAAATAAAATATATATTTAGATAACATTCTTGAAGTATTTCATTGAGTACCAGTAAACGGACATAGTCTGGTTTGGGCAATGCCTGCATTTTTGTATGTGTGGATATGTTTTCCTTAAAATATTGCCTGTATGAGTCAGAAAAATATTTCATGTTTCTTAAGCCCGCATAAGGCAAAATCTGAGATTGACATTAGCCACAAATATTTTCTTGGTGTTGTGGGGAAGAAAAAACTCGCGCAGGGCGGGAGAGAGGAGATCCGGTGGCCGGTCCCACGAGGGCCTGCGGCAGGGTTCCGTAGCTCTTCCCACACCACTGGCAGAAGGGTCCCACATGCATGTAGCCCCCACGGACTGGTGACTGCAGTTCAAGGTTCCAAAGTTCCAAAAAAAACTGGTAATCTGGTGGCCATGCAGGCCCAAGCGACACGTGGAGTCTGGTTTTCCAAAGCTTTTATTGTTCATGGCATGGTGAATGGGTGTAGATGGTATGCACTTTCCCCCAAAAGTCAGGGGGTCTGGCTTTTTTATAGGAAGAGGGAAAAGGGGCTGGAATAACTTAATTAGCTATGCCCCCTGGCCTTTAGATAACTCATTAATATTTAAATCTCTGGAGGTGGTGACCTCTACCTGTGTCCTATGTGATTGAAGGGCGCAGGTTAAATGGTGTTACCTCATCCAAGGCCCAACATGGTGTCATTTCCCCTAATGCATTTAAATTCAAGCATGTTGCTTGGAGTCCAGTAGATATAAAATATGATACATATATATTTTGACAATAGACAGACATGATGAGGAGAACAAGTCTAGACCATTTATTTATTTATTTATTTATTTATTTATTTATTTATTTATTTTTTATTTTGGTTTTTCGAGACAGGGTTTCTCTGTGTAGCCCTGGCTGTCCTGGAACTCATTCTGTAGACCAGGCTGACCTCAAACTCAGAAATCCGCCTGCCTCTGCCTCCCAAGTGCTAGAATTAAAGGCATGCGCCACCACCACCTGACAGACCTTATATTTGTTTAATGTAGAAAATAAACACAATAATGCCACATTATTCCAAACTTGTACTTGTATTCTGTCAATTACAAGCATAGCATGGGTATCTGAATAATTAGAATTATGTAAGAACAGGATAAATATTTATCATTGTTGCAAACAAATTTCAGTCTGTTACAAGTATACCAAGGTGAATGACCACGTATTCCTGTAAAGAAAATATATATTACAATTCTAGTAAGAATTACTGCCGAGTGGTTATGACATATCCCTATTAGCCCAGCATTTTAGAAGCAGAGGCAGGTGGATATCTAAATTCAAGTCCAGTCTGGTCTACATAAGTTTTACCAGGGCAAAACTTTTGTAGAAATCCTGTCAAGAGAGTACAAACAGCCCCCACCAAAATCCCCACAACCAAACAAACAATAAAACAGCCAAACATCCTACCAACCAACAACTAACCAACCAACCAACCAACCAAATAAATAAATAAAATCAAGAAAAAAATGTGTATATAATAACTAGGAGTAGAAAAATAATAATTATACAAAATAGTGTTTTCCTGGATAAATATTTTTTTGTTCAAGTATTATATCAAACTTAACACAATTAAGGCATTAATGTTGTTTATATTCATTAAAGTCTATTTTGGGATGGCACTATGCCCATAGAGTGCATGCGTTCCTGCTACTGATTCTCTAAGGTGTACTTTAAATTTCATATTATGAAATAGTCTTTTTCTATTACTGTTTATGAATGACTAACTGTAGAAACTTCTAGGTTTAAAAATGATTCATATAATCAAATCATTCATGTATAATTAATTGTACTAATTTGCATACGTGTTTCAGGTCATTCTGCCATGATTAGCCATTGTTGGGGTTTTTCTCCCCATCAATTAAACTAATTGTTTTTCAAATAGGTGTAGATTGAATATTGATCCCCATTTTTTCAGCTCATTTACATAAGCAAATTATGCCTAATTGCCAGCTCACTACATCATTACACACTTACCATCAATTATACAAAAATGTACTCTAGGAGACTAATGATTTCTTTGTGGTGTTTTGAAAGGCTTTTTAATTGTGATGCTAAAAACAATATTGCCATTTAAAAATATTAAATACTATGTTCAACTGATAACACCATTAATCATATTATTGGTTAGGGAAGATTTCAGGTCCTAGCTGGATGGTAATTTATCTTGTAATGTAAAGAACTCCTTAAAGTGGTGCAAAGGAACTCATTATGTTTATTAAACATGGGGATACACTGATGCAAATATTGGATTATGTCAATTTTAAATATGTTTAGCACAATCTCTTTTCTTCTTTCTTCTCAATTGTGTTTCTTGTCTACCTGATGAAAAATCTCTGAGAACATCTGAGAAGATAACATCTTTCAACAGATCACCAATACAGAGCAAATTTTTTTAAGTCCAAAGATAAAGGCCATCTATTTACCCTGTTTCCTCTGCATTGTATCATTGTCTTTTAGTGTTTCTATTGGTTATGTCTCTTTATTATTTATACACCATATAATGCAACTGTCACCCATTAGCTCTTCTTAAAGAATTCACAAAAGATCAGAAGCTCATATGAAGTAATTTCAGTGTACGATAAGCCTGTTCTTCATGAAAAGCTTATAATAACCTTAAAACATGCTACTATTAATTAACGTCATATAAACATGGTCTCTTGTGTGGTGCCCATCTCTTCTAATGTCTATTTTATTTCTTTTCCTTGTCACACATAGCAAAGAAGCTTTCCCAAGATTGAGTATACACCTGAAGATGGAAGGAGATAAGAGATTCTGAACGGTCTTGCTTTAAAGTACATAATAAGAACAGGAATTCTCAGTGGGCATCATGATGAGTGGTTGTTGAATTTATATAGGACAACTGCCTGTCTCTTTAACAGTACTGTACCTGTTATGATAGCTTATTGTATTTCTATATTTCATTTTTCAGTTCACGTTCAATAACACTTGTCTATCATTTGAAGCCTTTATTACTCACACACAATTCCCACACCCTTTCTTGTTTACTGTGTTAGCCAAATACTTGGAGATCTATAAATTCCTTGTATAGTTTCAGAACTCTTATGGTTTCTTTTCTCCCTCCCTCCCTCCTTTCCTCCCTCCCTCCCTCCCTCCCTCCCTCCCTCCCTCCCTCCCTCCCTCCCTCCCCCTCTCTCTAACTCTTTCTCTCTCTCTCTTTTTTTGTACCTGGGTACAATCACTTCATAACTCAGTTACAAATGATGTTTAAAGCTTGTGTAGAGGAATGTGGCAGCATTTATTGAAGTTACAAAAACAAATCAAAATATAAGTAAAATTTTGTCTTCCTCTTATATAGTTTTAGAACAAGCTAAACAGAAATTCAAAATTGAGTTTCAGTTAAAACACACATACATACATGTATACAAACACACACACACACACACACACACACACACACACAATACACCATGAGAGCACTAAGTTTTGTTCTACTTTTTTTTTTATTGGATATTTTATTTACATTTCAGATGTTATCCCCTTTCCCCATTTCACCTCCACCCAGGAACCCCTTATCCCATCTCTCCTCCTCCTGCTTCTATGAGGATGTGCCTCCACCCACATACCCACTCCCACCTCTCCACCCTTAAATTTCCCAACACTGTAGCATCCAGCCTTCACAGGACCAAAAACCTCCTCTCCCACCTATACCCAACAAGGCCAACCTCCCCTACATATACAGCTGGAGCCATGAGGCCCTCCCTATGTGCTTCCAGGTTGATGGTTTAGACCCTGGGAGATCTGGTTGGTTGGTATTTTTGCTCTCCTCATGAGGCTGCAAACTCTTTCAGCTCCTTCAGCTTCTCTTCTCTAATTTCTCCATTGGAAACACCATGATTGGTTCAATGGTTAGCTGTGAGCATCGCTTCTGAATATGTTAGACTCTGGCAGACCTCTAAGGAGACAGCTATATCAGGCTCCTGTCAGCCTGCACTTCCTGGCATCTACATCAGTGTCTACATTTGGTGACTGCACATGGGATGGATATCCAGGTAGAAAAGTCTTCAGATGACTCCTCCTTCAGTTTCTGTTCCACACTTTGTCTCCAAATTTGCTCCCATGAGTATTTTGTTACTTTTTCTAAGAAGGACCGAAGCTTTTAAAATTATTAATTGTACCCTATTAATTTTTAGTGTGAGAAGAAATATTGCAATATTGAAAGAAACATTGTTAAATCTATATACTTATATATATATGGCAAAGGCTTTTATTAAAACATTGCTTGATAGTATTCTGAATCTGAGTTTTAGTTGTTGTTGTTGTATTTTTTTTGACTCTCAATGGTAGCAAGAGTATAAACCTGACCTACAGTTTAGTTGAATCCCAGGTAGACTCAACTGTTGTAATGAAATAAATTAATTGTGATTAAATATTTCTAGTGCAGCCAAGAATGTAAAATGACAATCTGTTGACACATGGTATCAGAAGTAATATGCTCTGTTTAAGCCCAATCTTCTTCCTTGTTTATTTTCATTGTTGTTGTTTTGTTTATTTTTTGTTTTGATTTTTGCTAACAAAAGCCATGTTGTATCATCTATAGTATTCTAAATAAAGTCTCAAGACTCTACATTCTTAACTTGAATTAAAACTAAAGAAAGAATGAGTTGCTGCAGAAACTCCTTGGCATAGGTAAACTATACTAGGATCAAGGCACATAATCAGCTTACATAGACCATTGCAGTATTCACCAAGCTTGCACAGGTCTATGTCTGATGGGATGCCAGAGTTAAGAGACGTGGAAAAAGCCCCCATCCATAATACAGAAGCTGTCACTACTTGATACCTGCTCTCAAATAAAAATTTAGTTTTTTTCAAGGAAGTCTCACAAACAACTCTTTATGGCCAGACTCCAACCCCAGGAAATGGCCAACACAAAACATTGCAATGGCAATACACACACACACACACACACACACACACACACACACACACATATATATACATACATATTTCTGGTTTAGTGTTTTTATGAGTTCTCTTTTTCTCTTTCTCTCTCCCTCTGTGCATGTGTATCTTTATTTTCTGTTTTTGTTTTTGTCCTATTCTGGTTTGTTTTTAAGATGGTCATTTGTATCCCAAGAAGAGAGAGGATAACAAACGGTATGTATCTGAGTGGGTGGGGAAATATGGAGGGACTGAAAGAAGTTGGAGGGGGAGTATCCATAATCAGAATATGTTGTATTAAAAATCTACTTTCAATTAAAAAGGAAAGAAAGACTGTATTTCAAAATGAAGTCTTGAAACAAAAGGAATACAAGATCTGCTCCTCTTTCTCCACCTGCTTCCTCTCTGTGCCTCATAACAGATTTGCAGTCAGATAGCAAAGGGCAGCACCTGCTCTTTGAACTATACCTGGGAAGTTTAGAGAGCTGGGGTTATAGATAGCTATGGCTTTGAGAAGTGTGAATGGGGATGTTGAAGTTAGAGGAGTTGTTACTTGCTGTGATTATAGGAAGAAGGCAGACATTCTATAATTAAATAACTCAAATCACTGAAAGAGTTCAGAGCACACTAACTTAAAATATGACATCTTATCTTCCCAGAAGAAAACAGAAATAATATGTTTGTCTTGTTTGGTTAGATTCACACCAGGTTATTTTATATTATTTGTGACTATTGTGAAGGGTGTCATTTCCCTAATTTCTTTCTCAGTCAGTTTATCTTTCGAGTAGAAGAAGGCTACTGATTTGTTTGAGTTGATTTTAAAATCAGCCACTTTGCTGAAGATTTTTTATCAGGTTTAGGAGTTCTCTGGTGGAAGTTTTGGGGTCACTTAAGTATATTATCATATCACCTGCAAATAGTGAAATTTTGACTTCTTCCTTTCTTGTCTGTATCCTTTTGACTTCCTTTTGTTGTCTAATTGCTCTGGCTAGAACTTCCAGTACTATACTGAATAGGTGAGGAAAGAGTGGGCTGACTTGTCTAATCCCTGATTTTAGTGGGATGGCTTCAAGTTTTTCTCCATTTAGTTTGGTGTTGGCTTCTGGTTTGCTGTATATTGCTTTTTCTACTTTTAGGTATGGGCCTTGCATTCCTGATCTTTCCAAGACTTTTACCACTAACCAAGCAAGTGAAAGATCTGTATGACAAGAACTCCATGTTCCTGAAGAAAGAAATCGAAGATCTCAGAAGATTGAAAGATCTCCCATGCTCATGGATTGGCAAGATTAATATAGAAAAAAAAAGCCATCTTGCCAAAAGCAATCTACAGATTCGATGCAATCTTCATTAAAATTCCAACTCAATTCTTCAGAGTTAGAAAGAGAAATTCTCAAATACATTTGGAATAACAAAAGGCCCAGAATAGCAAAAACTATTCTGAAAAATAAAGAACTTCTGGCTGATTCATCATCCCTGACCTCAAGCTGTGCTACAGAGCAATAGTGATAAAAACTGCATGGTATTGGTACAGAGACAGGCAGGAAGATCAATGCAATAGAATTGAAGACTGAGAAATGAACCCACATACCTATGGTCACTTGATCTTTGACAAAGGAGCTAAAACTGTCCAGTGGATAAAGGACAGCATTTTCAACAAATGGTGCTGGTTCAAATGGAGGACAACATGTAGAAGAATGCAAATCAATCGATTTCTTCTTATCTCCTTGTACAAAGCTCAAGGACAAATAGATAAAGGACCTTCACATAAAACCAAATACACTGAAACTAATAGAAGAGAAGGTGGGAGAGGACCTTGAATACTTGGGCACAGGGAAAAAGTTCCTGAACAGAACACCAATGGCTTATGCTCTAAGATCAAGAATTGACAAATGGGACCTCATAAAATTGCAAAGTTTCTGTAAGGCAAAGGGCACTGTCAATAGGACAAAGTGGCAACCAACAGATTGGTAAAAAATCTTTACCAATCCCACATCTGATAGAGGTCTAATATCCAATACATACAAGCAACTCAAGAAATTAGACTTCAGACAACCAAATAACCCTTTTAAAAATGGGGTATACAGCTATACAAAGAATTCTCAACTGAGGAAACTTAAATGGCCGAGAAGCACCTAAAGAAATGTTCAATATCCTTAGTCATCAGGTAAATGCAAATCAAACCAACCCAGAAATTTCACCTCACACCAGTCAGATCGGCTATGATAAAACATTCAGGTGATATTAGATGCTGGCAGGAAGTGGAGAAAGAGGAACACTCCTTCATTGTTGGTGAGATTGCAAGATGTTGCAACCACTCTGGAAATCAGTCTGATGGTGCCTCAGAAAATTGGACATAACATTACCTGAGGACCCAGCTATACCACTCCTGGGCATATACCCAGAAGATACTCCAACATACAAAAAGGACATATGCTCCACTATGTTCATAGCAGCCTTATTTATAATAACCAAAAGCTGGAAAGAACCCAGATGTCCCTCAATAGAGGAATGAATACAAAAAAAAATGTGGTACATTTATACAATGGAGTATTACTCAGGTATTAAAAACAATGAATTCAAGAAAATCTTAGGTAAATGAATGGAACTAAAAAATATCATCCTGAGTGAGGTAACTCAATCAAAAAAGAATACACATGGAATTCACTCACTTATAATTGAATATTAGCCCAGAGGCTTGCAATACCCAAGATTCAACTTACAGACCATATGAAGCTCATGAAGAAGGATGACCAAGTGTGAGTGCTTAGGTCCTGCTTAGAAGGAGTAACAAAATACTCATGGCAGCATATATGGAGATAAAGTGTGGGACAGAAAGTGAAGGAGAGACCATCTGGAGACCATTCCACCTGGGTATCCATCCCATGTGTAGTCATCAAATGTAGACGCTGATGTGGATGTCAGGAGGTACATGCTGACAGCAGCCTGTTAAAGCTGTCTCCTTAGAGGTCTGCCAGAGTCTGACATACTCAGAAGTGGATGCTCACAGCTAACTGTTGACCTATTCATGGAGTTCCCAGTGGAAGAGTAGGAGAGAATGATCTGAAGGAGCTGAAAGTGTTTGTGGCCCCATGAGGAGAGTAACAATACCAACCAACCAGAGCTCCCAGGTTCTAAACTACCAGCCTGGGAGCACATAGGGAGGAACCCATGGTTCCAGCTGTATATATAGGGGAGGATGGCCTTGTCAGGCATAGGTGGGAGAGGAGATCCTTGGTCCCATGAAGGCTTGATGGTGAGTGTGGGGAAATTAGAGGGTGGGGAAATGGGATTGTAGGGGTTTGTGGGAGCACATTCTCTTGGAAGTAGTAGGAGGGGGGATGGGATTGGGGTTCCTAGGTAGGGGGTAGAATGGGTTAAGGAGATAACATCTGAAATATAATAAAATATCCAATAAAAAATTTAAAAAAGAAAAAATATGTTTCTATATCTCTCTGTCAATCTCTATCTGTCTTCTATCATCTATCTATCTTTTTATCTATCATCTATTTATGAGATAGATATAGATATACACATATATACATACACATATATTCATAAATGTATACACATACATATATAAGTGTTTCCCTTTTTAAAGACAAGAGCACAAAGAACTGTCTAGGATGTTAAGTACCTGGCTTATCCCTGTTATCACTGTTGAATGTGATCTCTTTGCCTGATCACAGTTCTTGACAGTTGCACACTCTTAATCAAAACTAAGTGCAAAATATATTGGTTGCACTGTTTTTGACACTAGCATTTCTGAAGACTCCTGGATCATTTTATACTTATAGACTTAAGTACCAGTTACCATTACATTCAGTAACATGCAAGCGCATAAACAATGCTCTAGTAAAATGTTACATAAGCTGAAGTCCTCCTGTTTCCTGTTAACATTGAGCCACCATGATGTCTTACTGGGATATGTTATGCCTGTAGTGTCTGCTATAATGCTTATATAAATAATCACTCTCAGTTCAACAAACACACAATTTGTAAAATTATTAACCATACACAGAGCTTGAAAACTGTAATAAATCTATTAACTCTTTCGGTATTTACTACATCATAGGTTCATCATTGTACTTATAGCTCCTTCTACTTGTAAGAAAATTTACTGTAATGCTGCATGCCATATTATTACAGTGGCTGCCTCATAAATAAATACTATACCTACATTCTATGTTTGGCTTAGCCTCAAGTTTTGCTCATCATAGAACTAAAGTTTTGTTTTTTTCTGTTTAACAATGTGGAATCTGTGGATGAAACTCAGATTATCAGAATTGTCATAAAGTGACTACTTACCTCCTTCACCAGCCCCATCATGGGTATAGGGTATACATATTCATGTATATGTGTGTGTGAAATGTGTAAAGGCCATAATGTGTACAAATCTCCTACACGTCTTATTCTTGAATTAAAGTTGACCTTTGACTGTAACTTCTTATTTAAACATTTACTTACTCCCTGTGTCTCTCAGTCTTTCTGTTTCTGTCTCTCTCACTCTGTATCTCTTTCTGTCTCTTTGTCTCTGTAACTGTGTGTCTCTGTTTCTGTCTCTGTCTCCCCCTCCCCACCCCTCCCCTTTTCCTCTTCCTTCCTCTCTCCCTCTCTCTCTCTCTCTCTCTCTCTCTCTCTCTCTCTCTCTCTCTCTC
>JANHMN010000008.1:40221999-40241140 GCA_030674055.1 Rhabdomys pumilio
CTCTCTCTCTCTCTCTCTCTCTCTCTCTCTCTCTCTCTCTCTCTCTCCATGCATATCTCACAGTGTGCATGTGAGCTTCAGAGGACAGCTTGCAGACTGTTGCCTTCTATTTCTATGATGTGTATTCAGGGGGCAAACTCAGGTTGTGAGGCTTGTGAGGCTTTTCCTTCTGAGCTATCCTCCTGGCTCCTTTGTGCTTAACTCTTAATATCTTAGATGATTGATTGCCCTAATAACACAAAGGCTTAAGAAATAATTCCATCGTATTGACATTTCAAACAGGTATATACATGTCTTTAATTTTGGACAATATCATGGAAAAACAAATGGAGGAAGTCTTCATAGCTAGTCTCTTGCTCACCTGTAAGTGGCCAGGTATTCTAGACTAATTGGTCAGGGAGCCTCTGCAGTCAGTCTGCCCTGTCTCTCTGTTTTTCCAGTCTTGACGTTTACAACATGCATGATTATGCCTGTTTTGCTGTAGTTTAAGTGTAGATTGTGGAGGTCAAGATCAAATCCTCAGTCTATTGTGGCAAGTACTTATCAACTGACCTATCACTCTAGTCCATGATTTAAGATTTAAACATATCCCAACAATGATTTGGATTGTCCAGCACATATGTGAATTTTATTCCTCCTGTACTGCAGCTAAACAAACTTTGGCACATCACAAGAACATGCTCAGAGAGAGCACCTTCCATAAAAAAAAAAAAAAAAAGAGTAATGGAGTTGAAAGAAAGCATCTTATACCACACTGATCAGCAACTCTATTTCTTCCTTTGGTGCCATTTCTTTTTTCGGTTTCCCCCTATGGAGATCTATCCTGACTAAATTCCTAATTCAGAAATCTTTTACAAGGAGTTAGGTAATTTGCTAGAAAAAAAGATTCCCGGAGAGACGAATGTCCAACTACCTCTAATCATACCTCTGACATGCTTTTACCTGAAAGACGACTAGGCAGAGACATCTGTTTTATCAGTGCTTTTCAAGAAAAACATCATTTTCTTATAGACAGAAGGACACATGGCTGAGAATACTAATGACTAGCTGGCACTGCTTAGCACATTATCAAGGTAACTTCACAAGTTGCTAGGTGTGAGGAAGAAAGCTGTGACTCTAACATCCCCTAACATCCCTCCCCCCATAGACCAGATCTGTTTTCTTTCAGTTTCTTTACTTTTAACTAAAAGTGAAAAATATTTATTAGTTAAGGTCAAGCTGTGGAGGTTGAGAAGTGACTGTCAAATACAAGCTGCCCAGAAGTGTTGTGCATTGAAATCTGTAGGCGAATTATTTTATAGTAACCCCAGGGGTCTACTTGATTTCAACTTTGCAAAACAAGTAAATGGCATAGCAAAAAAACAATTATGTACTGGAAATTTATGAGAGAGATTGGTAAATAATGAACTCTTTTTAGACGTTTCCCAGCCCTTTTTATAAGAAGAAGCATGGATGGAAATTTACTGCATAAGTGAAAACAAGCTCACAACAATATTAGCAAGAGGTGTTCAGTATGATGATAAATCAAATCCCTCCTTTTCAATCACACAACTTTACCAAATTTGTATGTTCTAGTTCACTCATCAAGGAATGAAACTTTTGGGTATACAATATGATAAGAATAATATATGGTCATTTTAAATAACTTGCCACACTTGTCCTAACTCGCAGGAGGAGCATGTGTTTCCCGTAATTTTCATGTTCACACACTTGTAGCTCTGCCCTTTCTAATCATTGCTATTCTTTCAGCTTCAATTTTTCAAGTTTTCCTATTATTATCATAGTTTACACACAAATTAAAGGGAAATTTAGATGGCCTTTTTTTTTTGAACCTTGATTTTTTTCTGTTTTGGCATTTTTTTGTTCTTACTCATACCTGCCCATTCATGGAACAAAAATAAGCAGCTGCAGGTGTATTTGAATCAATTATAGTTAAGTCAAGTGTGTTATAATTCATAATATAAATATGACTCTCTGAATTTGGTGGCAGAATCTTCATCACGTAATAATGTTGAACAACAGGGTCTATCTATAGAACTATGGTTGACCATCATTCTGTACCACATTTGCCTCAAGTTTTTTTCAGATAGTTGCTCATGTGAGTCTGTAGCTGTGTTGTGGTAAATTATGGGCTCATTTTCTTAAACAAAGGAATGGTTCAGAAAACTGAAGAAATATTTGAAAAAACAAAGCTTGTGTTGTGGAAACATAGAGGCAGGTAAATGGAATATAGAAAAGGAAATTAAGACCATGTTCTTTAGGTCATTATCCTTGGTATGAATCAATTAGAAAGATCTTCAGTATTTGACTACATTCTTCCAGATGACTGGACACATGTGGATCATGTGGTAAGCTAATATACTAGAAAAGTGTCATACATTGCTATGCTTAGTTCAATAGTGTCCAGCAATCTAAGCAAAATTGAATTGAATACATCTAGCATAGGGATATTGATATTCATTCATGATAAAAATCTTAGTGTTTTACAACTTAAATATGATTTCTTAAAAATGAGTTCTGTAGTACAAATTCCATCAGACTAATAGTTTTAGAGCTCCTCTTTTCACCTATTAAAACTTAGAATGTGATATATTTTTTAATTCAGAGACTTGATCAAGATAAACCTATGCATTTTTTTTGTGGCAAGAAGAAAAAAGTTAATCTGAAATTTTAAATATCTCATAATTAGAAAAGGGAGGTTTGTTTTCTCCTTGAGGAATTAATTTCTTTGAAGGGTATAGAAAAAAAGCCCTATCAATAGTCATGAATTAGTTTATGAATGAAATGTTGGCCTTTTTTTTTATTAGCTCAATATTTTCCTAGACTCCTAGCCCACAAAATGGAGGTTATTGGGGGACTACCAGGCCCTTGTTCCTACTCTACTGAGGAAATTACTGCAGTATCTATGATTGTACAGATGTAGACATATCCTGCCTTCCTCAAAAATTGCCCCACCTCCACACTGCACCCACTTCTCATTTGGTTATAGAGTGCCAAGTACTGAGGCAAGTCATCTTCAACAGCCTTGAGACAGCAAAGCAGCCAGGATAAAAGTACTAGATGAAGGGTCTCAGAGCTGAATCTTTGCCTCCCTACCTTGCAGGCAACAGGGACACTGTAGGACACATCAGTTTTGTGTACCTGGTTCCTCACCACATGACTACATCCTGATGTGTTGTCATATGGAGGGAGATTAGAGTATTGGAAATTATCACTTGTATGTGTATTTCCCTTTTCACAGAAAATAAGTTTGAAGAATTTCTATTAAACTTAATCTGAGCTTCAGTTTTTAGGGGAACATAATGAAATTTAAGTACTAAAAACTCTGCTTATTGTGTCCTGAAAATGTGTTGTGTAGTTTTGCTTCAGGTAAGACATACTGACAGAATAATTTCCCCAATAGCTTCATACCTAAAAAGTACTATAGTAGGGGACAATAATGAAGAAAAGTCCTCTTCCTCGTTATGTGACCCCTATGACCAGCCATGCTGGAAGGAACTGGTTCCCTGGTTAAATTAGTTCTGTATTCTAGCATTCTCAAGCTTAGATCTGCCTGCATATCCCATTAAACCTAACTTCTGGTTTCTTTGTAAAGTTTGGTGTAATCATTGCCTTCTATCTATCTTCATATTAATATAAAAATGAAAAAAGCAAAGCTTAGGTTACCAAATTTATGTATTACATAGATTAAACAAATTGCCATGTTTGACAATGAAAATCTACTTCAAAATTAATTGCTTCCTGTTGGACTTGACATGAGGCCTAAACTCCATTCCATCTTTACCCTTCAGTCACATACACAGGTGGTGGGTGTGATAAACAGGACCCTAGGCCCTAGAGAGATTTGAATACTAATGAGGTACCTGAAGGCAAGAGGGTGGAGCCGACTAAGCATTCCTCCCCAGCCCCTTCCCACTTTTCCTCTCCCTATTTAACTCAGGCCCAGTCTGGGATTTGTGGAGTGTGAATCCAGATTCATCCACCATCCGCTATGCCAATAAACCAGTTTTGGAAACCCAAGAACTGTGGGGAGCTGACAGAAGGTGGCTATCATCCTTGCAGCCATCTTGAGCCATATACTCTGACAAGAGATTTCATTACAATAGCCTACAACAGCTGAGCACACTCTGATAACATCTTGCTTTAGATACCCAGGATCTTCCCTTGGGTGTGCGAGACTTAAAGGTGTGATTTAGAGCTGAGCTTAGAGATTAGATTTAGAGACAAGGCCTAAGAGCATGACTTAAGGGCGTGACTTAGAAGAGTGGCTTAGAAGTGAGACATATAAAAGGCAAGAGGCAGACAGAAGAGAGATAAGAGAACCAGACATCAGAGAACCAGACAACAGATTACTTGACATTAGTGCAACTTGGAGGAAGAACAGAGAATCAAACACTTGAGATTAGACATTAGGTATTAGGCACTTGGCAGTTGGAGGAAGAACTTGGAATTAGACATTAGGCAATTAGCACTTGGAAGAAGAAACTTGGAACTTGGAGGCACTAGGGACTAGGAACTAGGGGCTAGGAACTCAAGACTTGAGACTTAGACTAAGAGGAGAAACTGAAGAATAAACAGGATTGAATCACACTCTGTCTGGTCTCTACTCTTTGAGTCTGTCTTCACTCTCTCTCTCTCTTGCTGAACCCTGACCCGTGGACCGGAGCAGCTTGGGGCAGTGAAGACTCTAACAACTTAGCCCCCAAGGCTTTTGGCAGTGTGGGTCCCAACATTACCAGAGCAGTCCTCAACATTTTTGGCGCCCAACATGGGGTAGCTCAGGCTGCAACAAAGGACTTCCTCATGTGCTGGGGCCACACCATGAGGAACCGTGGAGAGGCTTTTAGTTAATGAGAATCAGGGCCTAACTTCCAGCTAGAGGAACCCAGAGCGTTCCCAGCTGACTACCCACAGCATGGCAGGAGGAACCCTGGGTTCCCCAGCCATATTTTTCCCACAGCTTCCCATGTTTACAGTGATGTTTAGGCATCCTTAATTCTGAAGTACTCCAATCTATAAGTATTTGAAAGTCAATGGGACATCATAAATTAAAAAATTCTGCACAAAAACATAGTTTTATAAAAAAAAAGTTACTAAAGACATTGTGTAAAATTATTAGAATATAAAATATAAATAAATTTTGGTTTTAGACTAAGGTTACATCTCCAATACATATCATTATGTATATGCAAATACTCCAGAATTCAATATATTAGTATCTCAAGAATTTTTGAAAAGAGAAACCCAACATTGAAAATCATTACAGGCTAATAACTCAGAAAGATATTAAAAAGTAATTGTTACAGACTAAAGAATAAAAGTACAAGGGATTTTGTTAGAGGCTGGACACATTCAATGTGAAGAAATCAATGTTTGGATGTGTGAGTGTGATGGCTTGCAGCATTGATTTGATTGCTGGATTCCTAAACACTGTGGTGATGGAGAATGGAATCACAGAAAAGCATGGGGCAAGTGGAGCACTAGATTAGCGATATTCAGAGCAGCTTGCCCAAGCATCAACCTCATCCCAGACTTGGATCACAGGCATCTGAGGTTTAACCTCAAGCAAATTCAAAACTAGGTTAATTGGTGGGAAGCATTTTGAAAAACATGAAAGTTCCACACATTGGGGTCACTGTCTTCCTGCCATTTCAGAGTCAGGTTGGTGGTCACTGATCAAGTCTGTGAGGCTGTACCATGACCCAGGTGGGAATAGTTGGGTCAAAATTTCACCTCGGTGGGGAAAATCAAAAGGAAGTTATGCTAACGATTTAAGCAGAATTAATCATTCTTAGGAACAGAGGTAAGGGCATAATGCTGAGAAACTCAGAAATCTAACTCAATCTTAGGAAAACTTTGTAGAACTGAATCCATAACTATGATACCAGAGTTACATAGGTTATGAGCTAGTGGCAGCAAGAATAGCTTATGGAGTAGGCATTTTTTAAAACAAATACTAAGTCTCTGAGCCATTATTATTCAGGAACTGGTGCCGTGGTAGAAAAGTCTGAGTTGGGAGATCTGGCCCTGATTTTTCTCTGATGAGTGGAGACACAGATAAGGGAGAAACACCCTTGTTCTCTCACCATCTATGGCAAGTAGGAGAGCTGGCCCTGGGGTCATGATGGAAGAACTGGCTTTGTCCCTCACTGGTTGCAACACTTGGGAGAGTGCACTGTGCACCTCTCTTAGGCAGCAGAGAAGAGTTTGCTCTAGTTGTAGGGGTAGCTGGTGAGCAGGCCAGGGGGGCCTGAGAAGGGAAGTACCTGAATGCTGACCAGCTCAGATACCTCTCATGCTCACCCCAACACCAACTTTATTGATGAATTTCTGAAGTACATGAAGATGCCTGTCCGACAGATCCAAAACTACAGGATCACCAAAAGAAGTTCCAGTGACATTCTGGACATCTATAGAGTATGAGAAGACAGAGGCCTTATACTAGACCAACATGTCATTGCAATGAATATTTGCAAAAAATGATTTGTGGGAAAGAGGACATATTATGGGACACACTGTGACACACTAGAGCTTCCACACTGAAATTTTTTTTTCATGTTGGGAAGGAGGTTGCAAGGGTGGAGGGAGGGTACAAGGAGAGAGGGAGTTGAGTGGTATTGGAGTGCATAATGTGAGTTTCACAAAGAACCAATATAAAGCTTAAAAGAAGGTGCTGTACTGTGTGTTAAGAGAAGTGATACTTCTATAGTTGTTTGCTGAACTGTTGAAAACATAATTGATATAGTAAAGATAGAGAGATACCTTTCATAATCATCCTTAGAACGTTGTGTAAAAACATTAGTTGTAATTCCATTACAAAAGAGCAATTAAAATACAACATGATATAAAATTTAAAGTTAAACAACAAGAGGTAATAAATTAAAATGAGAATAAATTAAAAAACCTGAGACTTTGAAGATCATTAATGAAAGAAAATATTAAAATTGGAGGATGTTTAATGTTGAAGTCAAACCAAATTATAACACTATAATGTATAATAAATAACATACACTGTGTTACATTTTAGTAATATATAATAGATAAAATGTATAATATAGTATTACTGAAAATATAAAAAAGTATTGTTAAATTAACTAAATTCTTACTGTCTATAATTGAAGTGTAGTTTTTTATACAATGTAGACTAATAAATATTGCATATTTGAGTGGTGTTTTCTCAATGTGGAGCAAAGTTGAGTAAAGCTATATATTTTCAGGAATATTTTGCTAATTTTACAAACAATTTTATTAGTTTAAATTTAATCAGTCAAATATTCAAATAGGAAAAGAACAAAATAATTTGAGACTTATATTTGTTTTCATTATGCTGTAATGAGATTATAAGTATTTCATGTTTTTTGTTTTTTACTTGACAATGCAAGCATTTACTATGGTATGTATGAACCTTGAACTGAGGAGAAGGCTCGGTGGATCAAGTCTTTGCTGTGCAAACATGATGATCTCAAATCAGTTCCCCAATATCCATACAAAATATCTGAATCCAGCTACAAATGCCTATTATCATATATTGAAGCAATGTAGATAAAGAGAATCCCCGAGTTTTCTGGACAAACAGCCTAAGAAATACAGAAAACTTAAGTATCAGTCACAGACTTGTCTTAGAAACAAAGGGGAGAGGATAGAACGTGCTTCTGCCTTCCATTTCTACATACATTCATACATACACATGTATACACCATGCACATATGTATAGATCAAGGGAATATGAATCTCAAAAGGGATTCGTGAATAATTAGCAAGCATTTGCTATTTGAAGTATACCATATTGCCTGAGAAAAATTGTGTGTGATTTTGCTTGTTCTGCAACACAATCATTTAACCCATGAATATAACAAAGGTTTGTGTAATTTCTTAGCTAGCACGGATTCACTTAAGATAACACAAGGATTGTATAATGCTTCCAACCTTGCTTTTGGCTCATAAAGCTCAGCTTGCTATGCTTTTTCTCCCAATGCCCACAGTTTGTGCCAAAACATGACTTATGAACTTGAAATATGGAGACATAAAAGATTGGATGTGATTTCTTTGGGTACAAACTGATTTAAGACACAAGATATATATTAAAAAGATGATGAATGGAAAAGCCTTCACCATAATTAACACAGAGTTACAAGTCATACTTTAAACATCTGGCCCCCTTAATCCAATTACTTTTTCATACTCAGTTGTAAGAACAGCTGGGCATTCTAAATAACTTGAGCTGCCCCTTGCGGTTCAGCTGTGTTGACCGTTTTCTTTGGAAAAATCAATTCATTGTCAGACTTTCAACTTCCAACTTACCTCCTCATTCACCTTTAGGCTGTGTTGTATTGTTACTCTTATTTAATATCTTGTGCCTCGGTTGTTAAATATGAAATAAAAGGTGTTGTAGTTGAAAACTGCCAGTTGTCTTCCAAATCCACTATCTCTTATCTTACAGCCAGTAGAACACCAGCTGAGTTCTAGGACTAGGTCTTACTAAATGTTCTGTTTATGAGCTCTCTTGAAGCCTTGGGAGATTTCCACATAATGGTTATAGTTCATATGGACAAGTGAAGTTCATATATTGATTACAGAGAAAACATTGGTGTGATTTGTGCGTGTGTGTGTGTGTGTGTGTGTGTGAGAGAGAGAGAGAGAGAGAGAGAGAGAGAGAGAGAGACAGAGACAGAGACAGAGACAGAGAGACACAGAGAGACACACAGAGAGAGAGACAGAGCGTGAGACAGAGAGAGAGATATACAGGGGAGAGGAGAGAGAATATACACTTCTAAACACTTGACATGGACTTAAACTTGTAGGAGAAAGTCAAGAAAAAATTTGTTTAATCAAGTCAAAGTGCCCTACTGTTACTCATGAACAAATTAATTCCTGATGTATACTACTGTCACTTTCATAGGGTTATATTATATATATATTAATATATAGCATATACAATATATGTTATACACTATTTTTATAAATATTAAATATATTTACAAGTAACATTAAGATCTAGAACATTTTCATCTATCTGAATATATATTATATATCTGAAAAATATATATCTAAATACATGTGTGGTATGTGTATGTGTATGTGTGTGGTATGTATGTGTAGTATGTGTGTATGTGTGGTGTGTGTGTGTGTGTCTATTTACTTGTGTTTTTAATGACAAATGAGTATAAGTTTAGTCAGAGGATTGCTGTGGCAGCTGATCTTTTTCTTCCATCTCATGGGTTGAAGGGATAGAATTGAGGTTGCCAAGCTTGGCAGTAAATACTTTATACACAGACACATGTCATCATCTGAGGTCCACCTTGCTTTGTAATACTCACTGACTAATTTATGGTAGACACAGATATTTTAAAGGAGCACAGAATTGTTTTAAATCATGAAAGCCAGATTTTCTTCTCCTTTCTGAATAAATAAATATTTGCTGCATAATCAACTCACTCCACCTATCTATGATCTTTATTTCTCTTTACAATTCACTATTGTGAATTATGATGCTTATCAAGTGACTGCTATCTAACAGGTATTTATCCAGATTCTAGATGTAGACTAATGCTCACATAAAGCTTGCTTTCAGGCAACATCTCGTATGACTAAACACTGAATTGAACCTATTAGGTCTCAGTACATTAATATATAAGGACAGTGGGTGCTGAAATGCAGTTTCCACTTTAGGAAAGAAAAAAACAGAGAATTGATTAAAATGCTAACATCCTTTGCTATTTGTAATAGTTCTGATTCTTATAAGTTTGTTTGTAATGTTCAAAACAGGAATCAAAGAAAGAGATGATGTTCTAGGCTTAACTAGAGTGCTCATTCTCTCTCATCCTCTTCTTTTCTGCTTAGATTCATAAGGGAATGGTAAGGGGTTCTAATAGATATCATCCAAATAACACTTTAATGTCTACAACAAGTGAAGTTCATCAATTTAATCAATGTACCAGTCACATTGCTTAAGCTAGGGGGTGGTAGTTGCTCAGTGTGAGAATCTGGTAAAAAGAGGTCATATAGTTGTAAAACAATTACTGGATGATGTGCTTCTAAGGATTTTAGTAAGCAATAGACAGTTGTCTGTGAGAGACTGTAAATCTCAAATACTTCCTTTGAATGCATGTGGTAGGGTGTTTAACCGAGAATTCCAACCTAGCCTCAGAGTTGTCTTTGTCAGTGTGGAATTTTGTGATACAGAAGGGAACACCGTCACCTTGCATTCTGACTCTTTTCAATTGATATTATGAATCCTCTTTCATAGTCTAAGATATTCTTACCTGAATGTGTAACAGACTGTTGATATTCTATTTATTTAAATAGATTGTGTAAAAACAGTTTATTTAATAAAGTAATTTCTCACTCGTAGGAAACTAGGCCAGACAGCCTATTAGCATATCTGTCTTGCTCTCAGGAGTACCAGAATGATTAAAGAGTGTTCCTTCAAGCAGAGGGAGAGTTCATCGGAGCTGGGAGTCACTCTGACATATGAGTTTTTAGTGACTCCCATAATCTGTCTTTATCTTTACTTTTGATTTTAAAAAGATATTGTGATGTATTAGAGATTTACAATTCCCTATATAACTCTTACTGTTGCAGTTAACAGTTCCTTATATTCCTTTGTGTTTTCCTAATTTATTTTCTATTCTATACTTAATGCTCTGAAGGCAGTCTCTGAGTCTGGTTAGTTCACTAATAGATAACACATTTTCTTTTAGCTAACGTTAACTAAATGACAAATTTTGAAGCTAGTCAATATTAAAAATAAAGTGCTTTTTAGATAGAATGATGGATGGGTGGATGGATGGATGGATGGATGGATGGATGGATGAATGGATGTATAAATGGATGCATGGATGCATGGATATCACAGATCCTATTGATAATCTACTGAGTCCCTTCATCTTGTTTCTTCTTCCAGAGGATGCATTGTGCTTTTTATTTTACTTAACTCCACTGAGGAGCCTTATTCTATGGCCTCTTAAGTGACTATAATGTGAAGAAATGGAAAATTAGAATGCCATGGTAATTTATCTTTCCAAATAACCCAGAAGCCTTTGACAAGTGGCTGACAGTTCTGGAGGGTTAGAATCCTAAAATTCTGAACAAATCAATATAAAGCTACATTCTACAGAACTTGACCCTTACCCTTAATTAATGTCAAGTATATAGTGCTAAGAAAATAAGCCTTTGTTATGTCTAAAATCTAAGATAAACATCACAGTGCAAAAGACTACCTGGAGTTTGATTTTCACACAAAGTCCTGCAATTAACTTCTATACTTAGCCCTTCATATGAAAGGCTGCTGTCAGAGAAGACTGCCACTACAGTAGCTACAATGATAATGGAGATACTTATTTACCATGTCCTGCATTGCCTTTGCTTACAAGAAAACAGAGCCCATACAACTAATTTTCTTATGGAATTACCAAAAGAAGTTGCCTGTTCTTTACCAGAGGAATAGTACTTGTAAATCTGAAAGTACACTGACGATATCAAAATTGAGGTAAAGACATTCTATAGTTCCACAGCTCATCGGCTGTTCAAAGATCAGAAATCACAAATGCGATTCCCCAGCCCCTTTGTAAGTTGGAGTACTTAAATCAAAAGCTCATCAATAGGAAAGTTTTCACAAAACGGGAATTCATAGAATGCAATACAAAATAGCTCAGAACTCAAAGACTGATAAATGGACTAACAGGATCCTTGCTTGGGTTTTTATGCCTTTGCCCAATCAAAGAGACACACATTTCACAATTTGTACTGGGGACATGAATATTATCTGTTTAGATTAGATCTTTCAAAAATCTTCAAGATTTCCTGAAAATACCTTTGGTAGTTGTATTTAATTTTTAAATATTTTGATGAATTTTTAAAAGCCTTAAAAATGTTTAAATTTATTTTGTTATTTTATCATAACGCTAATGCCAAAAATTAAATTTTAATACTCTATTTTTCTCTAAGCATGCGGAGAATTCATTGCTTCTTAAAACAATGGAAATTTAATGAGCTTGTCACAAAATAAAACAGGACAGTATGTGTTAATAGCTACTTTAAAGTCTCATGGAAGAAGAGTAAATAAATCAATAAGCATATGCAGAGGAAATCTTATTAGTGTTTAGTTAGCCCTTAAATATCATTTTAACAAATAATTCCACCAGTCACAGATCAAAATTGCTGTTTTCTTGTTCCTTATTGAAATAAAAATACATACACTTTTATTAGTGTGAACATCTCACCTATGACTTAAGTGTAAATGAACTTTCTTTGATTTCTCGAATACTTAGAGGTGGTAGATAAAAATCATATACATTTTTCCTATTTACTGGAAGATATTTAACACCAGAAGAAGATTAGGAAAAGAAACACTTTCCATATGTATGCATACATTTTATGTGAAAAAAATAATTAGTTCTGCCAAAGTGTTATTTGTAGCTATTGCCAAATTTAATTTTATGATGTTTTTAAAACTTTTAGCAGACCTATCTAAGATAGCAGCTGTGGGTCCTGAAATAAATTAATTTGAAAATGGATTAAAATAAAACTACAGATTTGAAGAGGAACAGATCTTGAATTGAATAATTCCAGGCTCACATTTTCTTATCTCTTCATATGAGAAAACTGGTTGAACTGCCTCCTACTTGTGCGGCCTTTCCAAGTGATGTTCAATAATTCCTGTGATATGTGATCAACCAATTTTCCATAATTGTTGCAAAATACATAATGAAATCAGTTTTAATTGATAAAAGTTTACTTTGGTCCATGACTATGTTTCACACTAAATATTATGGTCTGATGACACAGAAGAAAGAAGGTGTAGGGAAGAAAATTAAAAAAGGTGAAAAAGTTAGATAGTGGAGACAGAGAGAGACAAAGAACTCACAGATAATATATACTCACGTGACTTCTTAAACCCCAATAAGTATCCTAACATAGCC
The DNA here is from genome assembly GCA_030674055.1 of Rhabdomys pumilio. NCBI lineage: Eukaryota > Metazoa > Chordata > Mammalia > Rodentia > Muridae > Rhabdomys > Rhabdomys pumilio. The sequence goes on from JANHMN010000008.1 coordinate 40,234,920, forward strand.
CATTAACCCAGAAAGTTATAAATACATTAATCCATTGCTAGAATTAGCACATTAGAAACACACTCTCCTCTCTATAGCACTACTCTTTGAGGAGCAAGACTTGAATAAATAAATAACCCTTTAACACTTGATTTGATATCTAAACAGTAACAAAAAGACATCTGAATTTGGTGTGCTTTTCACAGTGGGCTTTTTCGAGCAGCACCATGTACTCAATAAGCACATTAGGTAATTTAGAAGTATTCTTTTACTTACACGAACAACTAAACTATCACTATTATTGTCTCTGTTTAAAGGTAAAATGTCAACTATTAGATAAGTTATTTACTTAACCAAAATAACAGAGCTCTTATAATACAGAAGCACAGTTGAAATTCTTAATTAACTCCTTAAATCCCAAACTTATGATATCGCTAAACTAACCCCGAACTAGCCTCTTCCTAGCTTTGACTAGTCTGCTATAGGATCCTGTTGCCTCAGAACACGGCTGGCCCATGAGTAGGAGCCTTAAATACACATATTGAATTTAGGATGCAAATTAAGATATAAATCATGACTCATTGCATGTTATAAAATCAAATCAATAAGCAAGCAATAGTACTGATTCAAATTTATTCCAGGAAGAAAAAATTACATTGAAACCTATATAAACTGCAAATGTTGTATATAGAATACACATCATTCTTTGGCCATTCTCTTCATAAATTTCCTTGACTATATGAATGTGATTTCATCATCAATTTGACAGATACATTTTATAAAACCTTTGTAGCTGAATACCAGATTTTTACTTTATTTAAACATTTTTTTTAAATCACATTATCACACAATAGGTTGAGCTAGGCCCCAAAAAGTTCATGTTATCAATCTCTAAACTTTTTAAAAGTCACAAAATCATTTAAAATTTAGAAAACTGGTAGGAAACTTTACTTCAAATTTCAAACCTTGGTAAGAAATTTCTATGGCTGAAAACTAATAGTAGGAAACAGAAGAGCAGAAATTTATTTCACCCAGAAGATGCCAGTTTACATCTGTGTGCAATTTCATAGAATGATTTGGAGGTTGGGACAAAAGCATTTGTCTTTTTAAGGCTTAGTTTGTTCACCTTCTACTTCTCTTCCTCAATCTGTTTTATGAGGTTTTGTTTTGTTTTGTTTGCCTGTTCAATTCATGAATATGTTCTCTAATAAAACCCAGATTTTAGAGTGTTTCTCATTCAAGATAAACATTTACTGCTGAAGGCATAGCAAAGAGAATTAAGTTTTCAAAAAATGATATACAGGAAAGAAAGAAAGAAAGATTAAAAAAAAAAACTCAAAATGTCACAGAGCTGAATTAAGTGAAAAATATGTAGCATTATACTTTAAATGTGATGCTTTCTTTTGCAGGCAATAGAGCACTTTGAAAATTACTCAATTTTTTTATTTGTGTCAGTTCTTTAGTTAAGTCATAGACATATACTTAAAAAAATCACAAGAACACAGAGGAAACACTTAAAGAAAAGAAACAGACATATTCGCTGCTTTCTTTCTTTCTCTAAAGCAGACAAAAATACATTTTCCTAAGACACTGTCCCCCACTCCATAAGTAATCTTTCCAAAAAAGTAGTAAAGACAAGAAAGGCTTGTAGTTCACTCTGTTATTGAGATTTCTTAGCAGAAAATCATGAAAATCTATTAAGCATACAATTTTCCCCTCATTAGTCTAAATATCAATAATAACAAAAGAAAATATGAAAAAAGAAATTCTGTCCGTGTTCACAGTAATCAAAAACTGTGTAAATGAGATGTTAAATTCTGATAGTAGACACGCTTTCCAGCATCCTTTAAAAAGTCCATCACTTTAAGCTATCAATCTACCCCTGGTAAAGCACTGAAAATATTATCATAGTCATAAAGTCAAATTTTTAAATTTCCTTTGATTTTCTTCTAGGTATAGATTTAAAAGTGTTTCTCACTGTGATAAAATCATCTGTCCAAACTATATGCATCCAGTCTTCTGGATAGAGTAAAGAATGCTCATGCTATGAACCCCAACTCATTTTGAGGTTCCCAAGCTTTTACTATGACTCAAAGTTGTGACTCTACTACTCTTTGTTTTTTTTATACACCACAAAATTAATTTTGAATTGTTGAGCTTGATTTACAATACAATTTATTAAAATTTTATTTAATTTTTTTACATCCCCAATTTTATACCCCTCCTGGTCCACATTCTGATTGTCCCATATCCCATACCTCCACACTAATCTCCACAAGAGTGTTTCCACCCTTGCCCCCCTACCCCACCAGAGGTCCTCACTTCCTGGGGCCTCCAGTCTCCTATGAGTTAGGTGCATCTTTTCTGAATGAACACATATCCAGAAGTCTTCTGCTGTATATGTGTTTGGGGTCTCATATCAGCTGGTATATGATGCCTGGTTGGTGTTCCAATGTCTGAGAAATCTCAAGGGTCCAGCTTAATTGAGACTCCTGGTCCTCCTACAGGGTCATCCTTCTCCTCAACTTTTTCCATCTTTTTCCATCGCTTGGGTGTAAATATCTATATCTGACTTTTAGTTGCTCGTTGGGTCTTTCAGAGGGCAATCAGGTTAGGCCCTCTTCTGTGAGCACTCAATAGTCTCAATAGTAGTATCAGGCCTTGGGGCCTTCCCTCGAGCTGGATCCCAATTTTAGCCCGTCACTGGACCTTATTTTCCTCAGGCTTTTCTCCATTTTTGTCGCTGTAGTTCTTTCAGACAGGAACAATTATGGGTCAGAGGTTTTGACTGTGGGATGGCAACCCTATCCTACACTTGATGTTCTTGATATCCTACACTTGATGGAGGTGGGATCTGCAAGTTCCCTGTCTCCACTGTAGGGCATTTCATCTAAGTCCCCTCCTTTTGAATCCTGACAGTCTCACCTCTCAGGCCTCCAGTACATTCTGGAGGGTCCACCCAAGGCTGCCTGTTTCCACTCTTTCTGCTGCCCCCAGAAGTTGAATCCTTTTGTCCCACCCAATAATTGATCATGTTCCCTTCTAACCTTGTACTACTCTTTCTACAATGTGGGCTTCAGTACGATTAGTGTTAATAGTGACATATCTAAAACGTTTATTTATTTATTTATTTATTTATTTATTTATTTATTATGTTTATAAATAAAAAAATCGTATACTTCAGGGAATCAACTTAAATTCACCTCTCATAGGTCAAATGGAATACATAAGTAGTCCTGTCAACCAAAAGCCTAAGATTTCCTGCCTACTGCTCATTTCTGATGGTGGAATCTCTTACTCTCCTGGCCTTGAGACTTCTCTCCAACTGCCAGGACTATGGGCCTGGAAGTTTCTAATGTACACCCAAGATGAAACATTTTCCCTAAACTCCTTAACTTTACCTCTCTCCCTAGTTCATTTGTTGCAACAGATTTCAAATCAAGTGCAAACTTCTCCAGTAACTAGCCAACTCAAACTGTTCCCTCAAAATCTGCATCCCGGACAGCTTCAAATCAACTAGTCCCAAGTGGTCCAGCCTCACAGTCTGCTCGAAAGCAGTATGCACTCCATAGCCCAGGTGGTCCTACAGAGCCTGGACAGTGAATGAATTAGCCTTTTCTTCCTGGACTTGTTCAGCCTTCCAGCTTCCGTGGAAAGTTCCAGCAACAATGCCCCAATGTCAGTAAGAAGTAGTAATAAAAAAGATTGCTGTTGCCCCTGATTATCAACAAAACAGCTGGGATGTTAAGTTTCAATCTCCTAGAAAAATGACTGAGGTGACTATTTAACATATCACAGGGGAAGCTAGCTGCCAGGTTCTCTCTCGGCATCTCTCAGATCCTACCTGTTACAGAGCTCTCTTGGCTGCCACGCTCCATTTTCCATTCTAGTGGACTGGGCTGCTCTTCCCTGCAGAATCCAACCATTTGTTCATTTTTCCTCTTTTGACCTCTGGGATTCCTGGCTGCTGCACCTGGTTCCTGGGGTGTAGGGGGAAGGGGCTCCTTCCCCCTCCTAACTCTCTTCCCCCTCCTCACACATAGCACAGATTAATCTGATCATGGCCAATCTGAATTCTGCCAGATCTCCCTGGCTCTGACTATGCTCTCCCATACATCTATAATAAACCTTCTTTGTCATCATTAAAAAGAAAAATCCATCACTGCTTTCTCAGATGTCTGGTTCAGTTTATACATTTATACATAGTTATTGACCCCCATCAGTAATGAACTTTTTGATCACTTCAGACAATAATAAGATCTTCGTGTTGTCCTTCTCACTTGCTTGATTCATATTGTATTTTAAATGAATAACACTACATATTAACGAAAGTGTCGCTATTGAATTTGCAAAGAAAGCATTCATTTCTCCACCCGAACATTGTAATACATGAACAATCTTGCCTATTTAAAACATTTATTTCATCTTTTCCTGCAATGCATCCATGCATTTTATTGACAATTTTAGTAAATGTAAATTATTTTAGAATGGAAATGGCTCTATGTCTTTATGGAATACTGTCTTTAATAAATTTGAAAATACTTATCCTTAGAATAACATGATGATCTAGTGGAAAACATATTATTTCATAGTAATCAATTTATCCATCAGTGTAATGTTGGTCATGGGTGGTTTAGGAAATCTAAAATTTGTTACCAATACTCAGGTTCTCTCTATATCTTAATTGACATACGGTTGATGTTTGCTTCAATATTGCAAATAGAAAAAATATTGCTTCCCACAGACCATCCAGTCTGAGAAAGGTTTTCCATCTCATTTTCAACAGGCTGGAAAAAGGTTTTTTTAAATTTGTTTTGTGAGCTTTGAGGACACATATTCACCCCAAGTATGTTACATTTCAGTTGATATTCACACCAACTGGCTGAGTGTAGATCACTTCTTAGGGGCCAGAGTTAAAGTCCAAATGTATCAAAGAAATGTATTTCTTTTAAAATTGATGTATTTCAATTTTAAATATAAATAAATACAGTAAATTTAAATATAAATGTAAAATACAGTAAAGCAAGAAAGAAAACATGCTGAGTAGCCAAAGCAAGGCATTCTGCCTCTTACTCCAGCATTCTCATCGTGGCTGTGATAATCAGTAAACTACTGGATAAATAACTTTTCAAGACCATAAGCTGTGTGTAACATTTATAATGTTAGTACCAAAATCTTTGAAATGCTGGCCAATTCTCTGTATTTGAGGAAGTACATGTTTTATTTAGCTTTCATTAAAACAGAACAAACATCTGCCTAATCCATTTAATTTCATTTGATGAAACATTTCAAGCATTTCTACTTTTTGTTGCTTATCTGTAGATATTCTTCTTCAATGTGATTTGTTAACAATTCATAAAATAATATAAATAAATTAAGACTCAACATCCCAAAATTGGATATTTTAAATCCATGAATATAATATGAAGTGTATATTAATGTGTTATAAGCAAGTTGCTATGTTCATAGAAATCAAATCATATTGGGTTTATTGGTGTTACATTTAATTCAGTAAAATACATTAGTTTTAGAACATACACAATGGGAATAATCTGTGTCATTTACCCCAGTTTAGTGATAGGGTTTGAATGTTAGAGTATAGAGCAAAGCTTGACAAGTCAAACATGAATATTTGATGGTTCTAATACTAATATCTCTTTCTGGGTCTACTCAACTATGAACTTGAAGGTGACATCATTAGCATGATATTTTTTCTTAAAACACTTCTATTTTATAAATTAAATGAAGCTAAATATTGTGATAAGAATCCATTATTATTATTACATTTTCACTTATAAAGTAGGACAATTTAGTTATGTCCAGTTGTAGTAGGTTAACCAATTAATATGTAGAAAATTATTCTTCAGTACCAATAGTCAGTATTTATTGCTTTATCCAATAAATCAGGTAACTACCAACACTAAAGTGGTTATAATTTTAATAAAATGGTTCTGGAATCAAGTAATTAAAATACTTGCTTGCTAAATTACAAATGGCGTCAACTCTAATAGATGCCTAAGTGGGAGAGCGGATGGTCAGAATTACAAGAGATACTGCCGTGCACTGAATGAGAACAGCCCCATGCTCACATGTTTGAATGCTTGGTTCACAGTTAGTCAAACTATTTGAGGAATATTAGAAGGTGTGATCTTCTTGGAGCAAGTGTGCCCTTGTTGGAGGACATGTGTCATTAGAGGTAGCTTTGAAGCTTCCAAAGTCCGTGCCAGTCTCAACCTTCTCTC
>JANHMN010000008.1:40241540-40377229 GCA_030674055.1 Rhabdomys pumilio
AGACAGACAAATAGATGATGAATGGTACATTAATGAACTGCTAGATCAACAGTCAACATAGTTTTCAGTCTTATAGTGGAAAATACATGGAAAAATATATAGGCTTACTAGGCATGACTAGGCATGATATCTCCTTAGCAAGAGTAATCTAAGGAAAATGACAACATACATTCATTCTAATTACAAATATACCTATGGAGTGGTTCATCCGGTGTGCTTCAAACAAAACAGTGACTTCTCAGAACTTCTCTCCTCATTTGCCTCTTTGTTCCAGGCTTCCAGCAACTCCCCCAAGATATCCAGAATAAAAGCTAAGCTAATTTTGCTCATCCTCAACCAAGCTGCTACATATTTGCAGGGGCCTAGTTCCAGCCTGTGCTCACTCTTTGGTTTGTTAGTCCTTTTCTGGAAGCTCCCAAGAATCTCCAATTTTTGTATCTTTACTTTTGGCTTACTAAAAAATATTTAATAAAAATTATGAATTATTTCTCTAGTAGAATTATAATTTTTGATATAATTTGTTTGACCAAAAGATGGATTTGTTCATAAATAAGAACAAGGACAATAAATTGGCATCGCTTAACATAATGCTTTAGCAATTCCTATACTGTATGATTTGTTCACTAGATGGGACATTTTTAATCCACATATTGGGTTCATGTTCTACTATATGGAGATAACACAGTTTGTTTATCTGGTGTAAGGCATCATGAAAGGACAAATTTACTAGTAACAGAGAATTGATTGGGTTTTAGAGCTATTAAGACATAATGAGCACCATTTGCCTGCCAATGATAGCCTCTTACAAAAGTGTTAGAATTATTCTCTTTTCTGTCACTTCTTGTAGTGAGAAGTATCTGTGCATGCAGTCAACCTCAGAGATTTAGAAACAATCAGAAAGTAAAATTCACTTTATTTTCAGAGGTAATATAAATTAATAATAATGTCAAAAAGTCAACCAACGTTAATGTCATAAGGTTAAAATGGAATGTGTAATAAAACAAAATTAAGAGATGTTAATAGTACTTTTCCAGAATGTTTTTGTAAGTTCATTACTTTCATTATGTCATTATGTTCATTATTTCATAATGAAAAAGAGTATATCATGGTATGAAGTCAGTCTTCCTAATTTTCTTCTTGAGTAATAACATCTGTGTCCATCTCTAAGCAGAGTTTATTGAAGTGAAGAAATGAGTTAAATTTATACATTTTTATCTTAATGGCTGCCAGGGACAATTTATCAAATTTTATAGATACTGACTTTCAACATATATTAACATTAAGTTTATCTGTAGAATATATGAAATCTTTACACAACAATAGAAAGTAAATGTTGAAATTATCGAAAGTTATATCACACATACTTCTCAAAATGCTAAGTGACTATTTCTGTCTTTCAGCACACCTACATGTAAAACAAAGTTGGAGCAATCTTTAGACATAATGTCTGTTGTTCAGTTTTGTTGAAATTAGGGTTAATTGGTGTTGAGTTGACACTATAGACATCCAAACAAATAGGTTTAAATATTGAGTGGGTTCCTGTGTGATTTTGGATGTCAGAGATGTCTGAATTTCTTAATTATGAAGTCATTGCTAACATTTATTAATTTGAAGTATGGGTTGGTGAATGGCAGAGAAGTGCTTTTGAATCAGAGTTACTGTTCTCTGGGGATTCATTGCTAACATCCTAATCTTTGAATTAGGAAAAATACATTTGTGTGACTAAGAAGTTGAGTTTTCTACAGAAGAGAACAAAAGCACTAAATCTAAATCTGAAGATTTGTAGCAAGTTTTATACCCACATTACATCTTAAGGTTAGTCAAAGGAACTAAATCTGAAACCCTGGCTGCTTTTCTTTGCTGCTAAGATACAAACAGACAAGAAATACTTTTATGAAATCTCTAGCTTTAGGACTTAGTAGTTGATTCTCATAGAATGAAAGAGAAGTAAATAGGTATATGCCCTAAGAAGCTTAATTCTGATGAGAATTCAACAACTCAGACATATTGGTGCTTTGTGTTTCTGTACATTTGCCTGGTACTACTGACAACGTATCCTCCAGTTCCATTGTACTGTATCTCTCAGTACAGATGTACTAACCCATATACTGTTGTACTGTTTCCCATAATACTGATATACTGTACACACCATCTGGTAGAACCCTTGTTCATTCAGAGAAAGATTGTATTATATATTTATCAATATCCAACACAAATATTATTAATATTATTAGAATGTAATCATATTTTCTTAGTTTAATTACAGTCTATCAATTCTATTACAAATATAAATTATTAATAGATATTTGTGAATATTAACCTATACAAATTATTTATATAAAATTAGATGAGATCTACTTAATATGAATTCTAGTTTTTCAATAGTAGACATTTGTATCAAATTTAATCTAAATAAGCTGCAGTTGTATCTCTGTGGCATACCTGCTGAGATATGTTGGGTTTAGGATTTGTATTAAACACTTTTATGTTGTTCTTATCCACAAACACATACTGAATATCCTCTCAAGATCAGCTAATCTGCTGCCATATGGGAACATAAAGATGACCTAGGATGTGCTGTCCTGAGAAATGTGTGATTTCAAAGCAGAGGCACATCTACTATGATAATTTGGATGCTATAAGGGAGACAATGTTTTAAGTGCACTGCAGCTTAAAAAGTGGATGTATTTAAGGGATGACAATTCTAATCTAGTTTGGAGATAAACACAAATCTCAGGGAGGATGTAATATTGAAGATTGTCCTTTAAGGAAAAAAAAATCACCATGTGAAGGACACAGGTAAGTGAGTCTTGGTTAAAGCGAAGCTTGGCCAGTAGTGGCATGTAAGATGTATTTGAATAATCAGTAAAGTACAAAGTTGAGATGTTTAAGTATAAAACCGAGTTTCTTATTGTATTATAGCATTGAAGATTCTAATTACAAACATCAGAAAAAATTAGAATATATTTCAAAAAATGTGTAAACACAAATATACAAATAAATGCAGATGCACATTGTAGTTAAATTTTATTTTTTATAAAAAGTCACTAGTTTCCTTGGCGGTGGTGGCACACTCCTTTAATCCCAGTACTTGGGAGGCAGAGGCAGGTGGATTTCTGAGTTCGAGGCCAGCCTGGTCTACAAAGTGAGTTCCAGGACAGCCAGGACTACACAGAGAAACACTGTCTCGAAAAACAAACAAACAAACAAACAAACAAACAAAGTCACTAGTTTAAATAAGAGGACCCTACTTGGACTACAGGAAATATATTGGAGAACCCTCTTTGAAAAACCAGTAATAGGAATACACTATGTATAAAACCAATTATCAATGTGGAGCTTGCATTGAAGTATGAAATCATTATTTAACATCAGCTATATGTTAAATATTAATTCAAAAAATTACTGATCTTCTAGAGTCAAACTAAGATACTGAAATAATACTTTTCATTCAAACTCAGAAGGTGAATCACAATACGATCTTGTATTATGTAATAATTTTGATGGTTTTAATAACAAATTAGTAGTTATTTGTGGGGCTGTTAGTTCTCACATGTTGGTGTGGATCCTATTGGGCTGAGTTGTGGTTCCCCGGCTCCGAGGAGCAGAAGTGCAGGAATTTGAATGAGGTTACTCTACAAGGTGCTGGGCAGACGCTGTGGAGCTTCGCCCAGGATATGGAGAGGTATCAGTCATAAGTCCTGTGGGGGCAGGGCTTTTGAATGGTGATCTCTGGGCCAATGTGGTTAAGGAAGCCGGTGGTCTATTTCCTTGGGCTCCCAAGAATAGAGATGCAAGGACATACAGGCTGGTCAAGCCCGCAAGCTTGTTTGGATTGGGGAGAAATCCTCAGCGGGAGTTTAGGGAGGCAGCTCATTAGTTAAAGGCCTTCTCCAGGATTCCTCATGGTGGGGCCCCAAAGACACAAGGAAATCCATGGTTTAAAAGATTTATTGTCATGGCAGATGGTAGATGAATCTGGTTGTACCCCCGAACTTCCAGGGCAGGACTTTGGTTAAATACTTTTTTTAAGGAGGAGGGTCTGGGAAGAAATACTTAATTGGCTACGCCCTCTGGCCTTCAGGTATTTATTAATATGGAGATCTCTTGCAGCTAAGGCCTGTAGTCATGTCCTCTATCTGTGGAGCAGCTTGTAGGGGCATTGCCCTACTTGACTGAAAGGCGCTGATCAATGGAGGTCTTGGCCGCATGTAAGGAGCCTGGAGAGTCTGGGAGCATAGTGAAATGTATGCCTTTCCTAGCAGGGTCTCCAGCCATTTCTAGCCAGTGTTCTACTAGGAACCAAGCTATCCTTTTCATGGTTCCACAGTTAATTACAAAATTAATATATTTCAATGTGACTTTAAATTCACTTGTATTCAGAGACAATGTGTCAACTATAGCTAGAAATAGTCTACAACACTAAGTAGTCCAGAATGGGTTTAAACTTATGGTGATTCTCCTGTGTCAGCTTCCTGAAACCTTGAGATTATAGGGAAATCTTACTGTTTCTGGTTTCACTGCAATGTTTTCTTATATGTAGGAAGCTTATAATTATTCATTATCTAAGCTGGATGTGGTGGTGTATGCCTTTAATCCTGGCACTCAGACAGAGGCAGAAGCAGAGGCAAGGGCAGGGGCAGGGGCAGGGGCAGGGGCAGGGGCAGGGGCAGGGGCAGGGGCAGGGGCAGGGGCAGGGGCAGGGGCAGGGGCAGGGGCAGGGGCAGGGGCAGGGGCAGGGGCAGGGGCAGGGGCAGGGGTGAGGTAGATCTATGAGTTCAAGGCTAGCCTGGTCTATAGCACTAGTTTCCCCACAGCCAGGGTTACACAGAGAAACACTGTCTAGAAATACAGGCAGAAACATCTATAATTTTCATTTACATAAGCATAACAGTTTAGGTATAACCAATGAGCTTTCTGATAACAGCTAAATTAAGAAAGATATTTTTTAAACTTCAGCTTAATAGAACTTAAATTCTGTACAGCAGTATGATTTGTGAACACCAGACAGATGTTATTTCATGCTCTTATCAGACAAGCTTCTGCTTGTAAATGAGTGTTAAATGCAGAGATGCATGGCTGTTAATGTGCTGAGAATACCCCCAAGACATTCATATCATCTTAATTCTCAAAGATCATCATGGAAACAGGCATGGAAACAATGCAAGAACCAGAGATAGAAAGAAGGACTGGGAGATGTTCTTTTCTAGTGGAATCATAGCTCACTACAGTGTCTGCCTATCCTGGTGCTGCATATGACTGGGCCTAGTAACACTTGATAATGGATCTGAGAGAGTTTCTTGGGACAGTACCCCTCCTTGCTGTAACATTAGTTACCGATTGATTGTGTAGTAAAGAAAGATATGGTCTCCAGTTTTATACCCAATGATGAATGAATGCACGAGGCTCCAATGGGTAATTTTAAACTCATGGTCAGACAAAGAATCCTGGTTAAACTCAGGAGGTCTCAAAAAATGATCAAATGTGAAACCAAAATGTAAGAAGTGTGGAGAAGATAGGTGGGAGGGTTGTAGGGGTTGTGGAGAGACAAGAGCAATTTGGGTTCTAGTAATCAGAATACACTTATACATCTATGAAGTTCTCAGAGAATAAGTTCAATGAAACTTATTAAAGTATAAAAAAAAGTATAAACAGAAAAGTTACAGAAATCTTCTCATCCATAAGAGGTTGTTGAGTGATTGCTGGGAACTACATATTCAAAAAATGTCAATAAGCTTCCTAATAATACTTTGTGCCTTAGAAGGTTTTAATAATTATATATTTTAAGAATGATCATACTGATTGCAATTTCTTTAAATTGAATATTTATATTTGTCTGCAAATGTCAGCCCACATGTCTCTATACCACATGTGTGACTGACTTCATTGGAAGTGAGAAGAGAAAATCCGATCCCATGGAACATAAGTTACAGATGATTGTGAACTCTCATGCAGGTACTAAGAATTGAATCAAGATCCAGTGAAAAAGTAACCAATGCTTTTAACTGCTGAGTCATTTCTTCAGCCTCATAATGATTTTTAAATACAACAGATACTTAACAAACATTCCTGAATTTCTTTTACAGATTATATTCTATAGTAAATTGAACATTACTTTTATATTCTATTTTCAGACAATGGGGATATCTACAGAGATGAAATGGATTGTGAGGAATACATATTCCTTAAAAATCATTATTTTCTTAAGTACAATTTTGGTCTTTTTTCTAGAAATAGCATGTGAATAGACTGAATGATTATGAAGTATGTGGTACCCAGAAAAATGGTTGGCTTAAAATGTCAATGTTGATAGATTTTATTTTGAATTAATTTTGATCATTGCAACATTGGGAGGATGAAGCAGGAGGATTGCTATAGGTCAGAGGACAGACTGTGCTTGAGTGATAATTTGTCTTGTAAAAATTATAAGAAATGCTTAGTAAAACATAATTTTAGTATGTCATATCATTAGGAACTATCAGTCAAATTATTATAACCTGAAAAATAAATAAAATATATCATAAGGCAATTTCTTAATACACCTTATTGCTTAGGGCTCTTACAATTTGAGTGATAATTATATGAAACTCAATATCAATAAAAATGAGTCTATCATACACTATAGAGAAATTTCTGAAGGGTAGAGTGGAATTTTTATATGGTTTTAAGCTTAGGGAAATGTTTTTACTAGTAAAAAGTAGAAATGGTCAAGTTGGAAAAGAGACTAAGTGAAGCTGTCTGGGAACAAAATTATGAATCCCGTTGTTTGTTGAACCAGGTCCCCATCCTTCACACATGTGCCAGTGACCTACCTTCAAGGCCTAGGAATATAAACATATTTTATTGGCAGCATGGTCTTTAAAGATGCAACTCATATCCATGGTAGCATTCAAAGTCATGCTCAGAAGAACATGTGGGTACAAGAAAATATAAATAGAAGCTGGCAGTGTGAGGATGAAGGCAAACATTGAAGTGATTCTCTTGTAACAGAATGGAGAGCCTAGATATCTTATGACCCACGGAAGATAGGAATGTGGTATAAAACAGCTTCTTTCAGAATCCATACGCAGTCATTGACTCTGAATTGTGAGAGAAGTATCTAATATTTCAAGCTACCTTGTTTGTTTGCTATCATAGGATGCTTACGTGCCATGCTTACAATATAGTGTTCAAGAGTTGACAAAAGAAAATTAGGGAATTATGACAAAATATGACAAACTCAAACAAAAATTTGTTGTCATGTGTGTAAGTTACATTGGAGAACTCTTAACTTCATGCACTGTTTTAGGGTTCCCATTGCTGTGAAGAGACACATGAGCAGGGCATTTATTATATAGGACAGCATTTGGTTTGAGGTGGCTTACAGGTTCAGAGGGTTAGTCCATTATAATCAAGGCATGAAGTATGGCAGCATCCAGGCAGGCATGGTGCTCAAGGTGCTGAAAGTTTGACATCTTATTCCAAAGGCAATGAGACAACTAGCTTTTTCTACTTTAAGAAGAAAGTCTCTCAAAGTCAAACCCCACAGAGACAAACTTTCTCCAACAAGGCCACACATTCTCCAATAAGGCCACATCTCCTAATAATGGCACTTCCTGGGCCAAGTATACTAAAACCACCACCATTTGCCTGTTAGAGGGAACACTGCATAGAATCTGAGGTTCTTTGTTTCAGGGAGGACTAGTTTCACTTTTTATTAAGGGTTAATGGGAGTTTATACTCATCAATGTTAAATATAACGTGCCTGCTGCAGATAAGCAAATAATATCAGACACAGCCTAGAGAAGAATCACTGATGCCCTTTGTCCTTTGATATAACTATTTTCATGGGTTAATCTAGAATATCCTTTCCATTGTATATGACATGTAAGACTCATTAAAAGATGACCAAGCTGACAACTATCTTGATAAGACACAGAAACTTTTTTAATGGATGGGCCTTTATAGATGAAAGAGTTTAAAGGTACCTCAAGGAATTCTACAGCAAACAATAAATTTCACATAAGAGGGAAAACTGAAATTTTAGTCTCATTATTACTAGCTGGAGACTGATATTAACAGTGTGAATTATAATACCTGAGCAAGACCAGCTAATGTGTATTTATTTCTTAATGCACAGTTTTGTTTTTTGAATGAACAGCTAGTTCCCATAACAGAAAAACTTAATAATTAGTAGGTATATGTAAGAGGTTTGACAAAGTAGTATCGTTCTGGTAGAGAAAACAGGGGACTGGGGAAGCACAGGTAAATATATAGTGTGGATTTCTGTGCAGCCTATATATAAATGTTTTCCTATGATATGTAATAGTGTTATAAACCTCTCTTTTTGAAATGCTTGATTTGGTTGCAAGGTTGCTTTCTTAAAGATCTGTCTACTGTCACACCAATAGATAATTTAATATCAGGAACCTGGTTCAGTACAAATGTGTACAACAACTGAGAACTATCTTCCACTTTTCTGATGTTTTAATATCTAAAGTCATCACAAGTATAATGACTTTTGTTTTCAGTCAATAATAGTATGTAAAATTACAGTATAACTGATTTCTGAGCAGTGTGGCTTGGTTCACCTTAGAGATAGACAGAGTTGCACAGCCAAAATTAGACCAAGTTTCTTCAGTCTAAGAGATGAAGGGTGGATCAAAATTGTGGTTATTAATTCATTCATCCATTTTTCTGCTTATTCTATTTTTTGTATTATGATATTGACATTAGTTTTATTATCAGGGAAACCATCTTTGTTCACACAACCAAAGCAACTACATAAAGCAAACTTTCCATTCTCAAAGAACTCCCAAAGTTTCAATGGGCTCTATTAATATTTTTAAATGTAAATTTATAGTTAAATCTCCTGGAGTAAGTAAATATAATTTAAAATAGTTCTGCTTTGTGGATGCATATATAGTTGACTCTGAGGCCATCTTTGATAGATAAGTTCATGAACAATGCAGGCATTGGTTCGTAGAGAAATCTGGAAAAGACCCAGTGAACAGCCCTCCTTTTCTCACTGTATTTACTTTGAAATTGACAGAATACTATTAATGGTATCAATGTCATTTTGGGCAGCTGCCATATTTTTTCTTGTTTGTTTGGTTGAAATATTTAATGTGAACACATCAGTGACTTGTGTCAGTGAACAAAATTCTATGGGATCCTCAGAAAGAAATGCACATAACTTAGAGGACTCCCCCTATTCTGTACACTCAAGTGTTTTCAATGTGGACCTGGAAAAGTGGTTATTATTGTCCTTCCAACACATTTTCTTTTCTTAGGTAGAATATTGTGTTGAATATACAAAACATAAAAAACAACAGTCAAATAAAAAATTCAAAGGAATTTCAGTGAAAATGCAAACCATGAAGATATGCAAAAATGCAAGCATCCCATGTGTGTATTTACACATAGATAAAGATCCATCAGTTCTATGTCTGCAGCATGCCTTCCTTTAAGAGTAACACAAAACCATCCATCAAAGATGAAAGAAATTTTATTTCAGAATTCAAATACTGTTAGAATTGACTGCAGGAAAAGCATTTTGCCATAAGGATATTTGTGGTATATTAAAATGAAGACAAATATTGTCCTGCTTACTAACTCAAGCTGCTAGCTTTTAATCAGAATAATCAATTTTCCCTGAAGACAGATAGAAAAGGAAAGAGAATGGGAAACAGGACTACATATGAAAGTGGATACACAATGAGAGAGTGTTGCAGATGGGCAGAAAAGGGAAAGTTCTTCTGCTACCATGACCCCAGGACAAGATCTCCAAACTCCCACAGGTAGGGAGGAGCAGGGTGGTAAGACATTCCTCCCTCCCCCAAGTCATCCCAAAGTACATAGACTAGGTATGGGGCCAGCTTTCCCATGCTTATGTCCTAGATGTAGACTCACCTGCTTCCCTGACATCAGGGCCACATCTACTATGCTGCCCAGGTGATGGGTAGAACCAGCTCTACAAAGTATGGTGACTGGTGAGGGGCTGGAGTCAGTGGTGAGCAGAAAAATCTGTGTGTGTTTGTGTGAGTTTTAATCTCTTTTTCTCTTTCTATCTTTGTGACTCTGACTCTGTCTGTCTCTCTATGCGTGTGTGTGTGTATGTATGTATGTATGTATGTGTGTGTGTTTCCATGTACCATGTACCTATGTAAGTGCAGAAATCAGAGTTGGACACTGAACACTGAGTTTCTCAGCATCTCAGTCTTCAAGTATTGTTTTGGAGTAGGATTTCATGGTTTACCTGGAACTTGCAATTTTGGCTTGGTTGGTGCTTGGCAAACTTTGGTGATCACACACCTGCCTTCAAATTTCCGCAAGACACCACCAGGTTTTCTTAACAATATTTATTTTAGCTGTGTGTATTTGTGTGTATATGTGTGTGTGTGTGTGTGTGTGTGTGTGTGTGTGTGTATGTGTGTGTGTGTGTTTGCTAGATATATATCCACAAACATACACACATAAAATAACTACACACACACATGCAGAGAGAGACAGAGAGAGACAGAGACAGAGAGACACACACACAGAGAAAGAGAGAGACAGAGAGACAGAGAGAGAGAGAAAGAGAAAGAGAGAGACAGAGAGAAAGAGAGAGAGAGAGAGAGAGAGAGAGAGAGAGAGAGAGGGAGGGAGAGAGAGAGAGACTTATAGACCACCGTGGTACTGGGGTCAGGGGCCTAGCTAGTTATATCAGCCAGTGCTTTTAAAGACTAATCATTTCTCGAGTTCTCCATTAGGCTTTAATGTGTGTAACAGAATGTGAACTTTCCTCCTCATACTTGTAGAGTAAGCATTTTAAACTATGGAACCATTTTCCAACCTTCAAATACAGTGAAAATTGCATAGAATTGTAGTAGAAACTACCAATCATTAAACCTCAGGGTCTCCAACCTACCTACTATATATGAAAAAATAAACTGATAATCTTTTCCCCCAGCTGTCATAGATTTAGGTAATGTTCATGAACCCATAAAATAAATGTGCAAGCAAAAAAATCTATACATATAGAGACATCATAGCTGAAGCATTTCTAAATTATGAAATCATTTATATCCAGCATCATAAATTTTGAAAATCAACAAGAATCCATTTAGTATGGATGAAATGTTTCCATGAGGGCCAAGTGCTCAGGTGATTAAGATTCTGCACATGGAGCCAGTGGAGGACTAACTTAATGGGCATCTTCACCAGGGCAACTCCTGTGCTTTCACCTCTTCAGGTGCATATTTCACAAACTACTCTAATTACTGTTTACTGTTGACCTCAGGCATGAGAAGTCTGAAAGTGTGGATCCGACAGATGCATTCTGTCTCCATGGGTACCGTATCACTGAGTTATGATACCTAGGGAATCTCAGCCCATAGAAAGACATTTGCCCTAATTCTAATCAGCTCTACAAATATATCCTCTCCTTTGCTTGAGTTTGTTTCACTTTGAAGCATATCACATTGTTATTGAGTTTTAAGCTAGTATAGGAAATTATGGGGTAATTTTCACATATATACTATGAAAATTATATTAACTTCTCATTTCTCCCTGTCATAATGCATTCTCCCATCTTGATTCTATCTCTCATTCTTTGTTAGTTTTTCCATTCTGATGGCTTTTCACATGCATTGCAACACCTCATCCTATTCCTATAATCCCTTCCTTCCCCTTGTCTTTTTCTAGCCTCTTGGGTCTTCTTTTGTGTTCTACAAATACACACACATTCACACAAACAAATATATAGTTTTATTATTTATTTCTATTACTTCTTTTTTCTAACAGTTTAATACATTTATATAATTGACTAAAATTTTTCAATCTCATTGCCCTTTTTCATTGCTCTTTCACATTTTAATCAGTTGTGTAGCCATGAAGTAAGTTAAATGATATGCTACACTCAGTCCAGGAAATAATTGTTACCTATTCTCATGAAAGCAATTCCAATTACATTAAGTGGGTCACACACAACCCAAAGGCATGAACCCAGGAGGAAGATTTGAGTAGGTATTTGTCTTTATATGTCTGGCTTGCCTTGCTCAACAAGATGATGTATAACCTCACTTTCCTGAAAATATTGTGATTTCTTTTACTTAAGGAGGAATAAAATTCTATTGTGAAATTGTAATGCATTTTCTTTATCCATGTGCCTTTGGTGGACATGAGGTTTCGTTTCATACCTTAACCATTATGAAAAGCATCTATATATGCACATTTATACCCAACACCCCTAAATTGTACAAGTATATCAGCAGATTGCTGGCACAGTGTCCTGTGAGCATGTGCTCATGCATGGCATAACTGCACCGTAACACAGTTATAGTTTCTGATTTTTGGTGGGGAATTCTATTGTGACTTCTGTAGTGGACACACCTGTTTGCATTCCCACAGGCAGTGTATATAGTTTTTTTTTCCTTTTATTTTCTTGTCCTCATTTGCTTTTATTTTTGAAGTTACTCTCTCTAGATTTTTCTATGACTTTCTACATTATTTTAAACAATTTTACAATGTTCTATTGTTCTCATTAGCTTGTTATTCTGCCCAATTGTGTCAAAAAGTTGTTAGAGTCATCTACCACACCGAAAACCAAGAAATGCAAATCAAGACTATATGACTCAAAAGTAAATGATCTTCTCAACAAAGCTAATCAGCTTTGAAATCAATCTTGATAACCCATAGAACTTTAATGGCTATAATAACTGGCTTTTGCCTGAGTTCCTGGATTACTGTCCTAACCATCTCCTTTAATTAATGCATGGATATACTGTTCAATAGAAAACAGGGTGCTGTTATGTTATGTCAACCAAGTAGCACAAAATGGAACTACAACAAACCTATTAAATTATGTGTGTTTATTTATTTATTTATTTATTTATTTATTTATTTCTGAAAAGAGTTGCAGTTTTCTGCCTCAGAGAAGCCCTGAGGGAAAGGCAAAATAATAAATGTATGTGAGGTCAAGGATCTACAGAATAGACTTGATTTTAAGAGAAGTCAGACACTGTCAGAGTCACAGACTTCCCTGGAGCTGAAGCTAAGACTGCTGCCTTCAAACTTCAAAAGACTCATTCATCAATCTGCTTGAAGCATTAGAGGATTTGTCAAAATATCTATGACTCAGAGGTCCCTGATTCAGATGGAAACAAAGAAATACTACAGTTTTAACATCCTAAATAACTTCTGTTTTATTAATTGTTATTATTCTTTTGAAATAATAACATATTTATATAAAATATGTTATTAAATACTTTTCTTACAGTCTTTGTATTCCAGGTATATTTTATGCTAATTGTATCACTTGTGACAGACTAATCAGTTCTATATAGGTACAGATATTTCTCAGAAAAATTACTCGATAAATCTTGTAGAATAGAACAAAGTTGATGTTAAGAATTATTTAGAAATATCAATTATAGAAAATGGTTAGACACCATTAAAGTTGTGCCATCAGAGAATATCTCATGTGGTACAGAGAAGAACTGAAACTTGTGCTTTTATTCCACAATTTAGTACAGGACTTAAAGCATATACCTAACTTTGATGAGCCTCAAGTCTCACAAGTAAATTAGTTATTGGGAAAATGTTGAACAAACTTGAAGACTTTCCATTATGTTTTTTAAAAGTTTGTCTTCTTAGTGTTACTAACAAACTTAGTATTATGTATCCACTAATACTGTTTGACTATGTCATATACCGTATCAAGTCTACCATGAGCTTTCATGAAAGGCTACCAATCCTAAAAATTCTAAAAGCTGGGCAAATATATCTATATGTGCTTGGATTTATCATGTCTTTCTGTCCCCAAAAGCTCATCCTGAATTGAAAATAGCAAGTCAAAACTCATTAATGTTTATTAAAGTGCAATACATTGATAAATAGTGCCTACATTTTAATGCAGAACTTAAATCTTCTCTCTTGTTAAGCCAGTTACATACCCTGGTGTCATATACCAGAGCTATTTGCATGCTGGATGTAACCTAATGTTCTTCAGCAGTCAGTATACAGACTCTGAATTCTCTATCATCATATTTCTTAAGAGCAAAAAATGTTTTCAGTTTGTCTTTATCTTTTTAAAATTGTCATGACTAAAATCAATATATGTAATCTAGGTATGCATAATTCTATTATTTCTACATGTATTATTTCTGTTTTTCAAGAGTCTTGAATCCCAATGAATTAGTTACCTTCAATTACAATGAAATGACAACATCAAACTCTAAGTGGTCTGACTTGTGATTTTTCCTGACCAATTAAACCAAAGCAGATGCCTTGATAATTGACTCAACTGCCAATGATACTTGTTAAAAATACTGACTGTAATACAGTTGTATATCATATATATGTATATATATGTATATATGTACATATATACATATATATTGTGTGTATGTATGTATATATGTGTGTGTATATTTATATTTAATATTATATATATTTATTTATATATAAATATATATATATATATATTTAAGCAAAATTCATGTATATGTTTCCTCATGAGGTAGATGCCAATTACAATTTCTGTAGATTAAAAAATCCTCCAATCATCTGATTATTAGATATAATTCATTTTGAATTAAAGTTAAGAATTAATTTATATTCCAATGGTTAAACATTAATAAATATGTGAACTAATGTGATCATTTAGTTCAGTTTTTTATAATGACTTCTTTTTTAAGTAGGAAAATTTCAGTCATTGACAAAACACTAGTGATTGTTTTATGATGCATCGTATGTTATTATATGTTAAAATGACACGTAATTAAGAATAGAGGATATTGAATATGCAGCAACGAATTTTGATGAAATAGAAAAGTGCATTTTATTATAGCAATGCTGTATGAAGATGTCATGTATCTTCAGAATACAAGTGATCCTCGTAATATTGAACTTCTAATCACTACTCTTTGAAAATTAGTTTCAGTGATTATAAAAATACCTTGTTTTATCAGCTTGTATATATTCTAAGTTTTGTCTCCCAAAAACAGTCTGAGTGTATGAATAGCTTTGAACATTTTCACTCACCATGATTATATTGATATAAAAGAGAAAGTCCTCTTTTTATTGCAGGTCGAACGAACAAACTGACTTCATTTACCAGATGTTGCGTTTAGCTAGTCTTGGGATTTATATCATATTGCCAGCAGGGAAACCAGAGAATCTCAATCATATGTAAACATTTGTCATAATTCTATAAAGAAATAAGAGGAATTTAAAGCAGAGTAGATTTACAGAGCAGTAGGACAAGCAAACATTACTTGGTGATTTCAGGAAGCTCTGAGCTAATTCTTTACTTCAGGTACAGCTAGGTTTATTCAATACTTTCTCCAATGATTGATTAATTTTCTCTTTGGCTCTAGAAGGACAAGTCTGTTCATTATCCATTGAACATCAGACCGTAAATCCAGATGTGATTCTTTTGGCTTCATCATGAGCATTTAAGATGCTTGTATTTCCACCAGAGCTTTTAAATAATGATCATCAGCTTAGAAAAATTTTTTGCCACCATTACCCCAGCATATCTTACAGGTGGAACAGATTGTAGGTGGAGAGTTTTGTAGCTGGGTTGGTATCCAATTTTCTCTTTCTGCAAAGTATCTTCTCATACCAAAGAGACTGGAGTGTAGGGGTGAAGGCTCCAAGACTTCACAAACCCAACCTTTCTACATTCAGTGAGCTGTTTGGATGTTGTCCTCTGCAATGCAGCCCATTGTCTGCTTTCAGCGAGCAGTGTTCTATTCTACCATTAGTCTGCTTTGCTTAGGGATCTCTGCAGGAACTCACTGGCCAACAACTTAACTGTATATAACCCTATCTCACCACTGGAAACCTTGGAAGTGGCCCACCAATGTTTGCTTTAACTTGAAGCTCTGACATAAAAGACAATCATGCTTAGCATTGCTTGTGTGGCCAGCAACTGGAAACTGCATAGCCTGGAGACCTACAGTAGAACTAAATAACACTGACAAAACAAAACAACAAACAAACAAAACGAAATAATTAATATATTCTGCTATACTCATAGATTAGTGCCTTATCCGTTTATTCAGTTATCATCAGAGCTGCTTTCTCCAGCAGTGGATGGTAGTGAATGCAGAAATCCAAGCCAGGCATTATGCAGAGAGAGAGAGACAAAGTGTAGATCTCAATAGAATTCCTTCCTTGGGACATTGGGGAATTCTGCAGAAGAGGAGGAGAAAAGACAGTGGGAGTCAGAAGAGCTGGAGGACACCAGGAGAACATGTCCCACTGAAGCAACTAAGCAAGGCTCAGATGGGCTTATGTGGATTGAAATGGCAAGCATGAAGCCTAAGTGAATTGGCACCACATCCTCTGCATATAGGCTTGGTTCTAAGCTGGTTTTTTTTTTTTTTTTTTTTTTTTTTTTTTTGTGGCACTCTTAACAATGGAAGTGTGTGCATCTCTGAATCTCTTGCCTGCTCTGAGACTTTTTTTCTCCCATTGGGTTGCCTTGTCCTGGCCTCCATATAAGAGGGTTTGCCTTGTCTTATTGTATGTTGTTTTGTCCTGTTTGCCTGTCATCTCTTGGAGGCCTATTCTTTTCTGAAAAGGAAACAGAAGTGGATCTGGGGAGAGGGGAGGCATGGCTGAGATAGGAGAAGTCAAGGGAGAGAAAAGTGTGGTTAGTATGTATTGCATGAGATAAGAATATATTTTCAATTAAAAAGTAAAATCAATTTAAAAAAGAGAAAAAAATCATTCTTTTAACTATGTCTTAAATACGTCTCTTCTAAATAGTATCACATGAGAT
Organism: Rhabdomys pumilio; assembly: GCA_030674055.1. Lineage (NCBI taxonomy): Eukaryota > Metazoa > Chordata > Mammalia > Rodentia > Muridae > Rhabdomys > Rhabdomys pumilio. Next base: position 40,258,294 of record JANHMN010000008.1, read on the forward strand.
TAAATTATACTGCCTCTAATTTATATGAAAATATAGAGTCAATAAAACATTGAAACACTGTTGGAAAGAATTTCAATGACCAGAAAGACAATCCCACCTGAGAACACAATTCCTTTTGAAATGGATTATTTATAGTCTACACCTCCTGAGCTTTCATCCAATACTTTTTATGTTTTTGAAGTTAAATTGATTTCTGCCTTCTATGTATTAATAACATGCATTGAATAATTCCCAAGCAATTATCTCTTTTCTATCTCTTCTCTGAGCTGTCACTGTTCAGTGATTAAAAAAAAAATTGCAAGTCCTAACATGTATATACTACCATAAACAGTAGTTTCTTTATTGTTATAGTTTTTTCTTAGCTTTATCAAACTTTTGAGAGTATAATAATAGGAATTGTGTATGTTTGTAGTGAACAACTCTAAATATTTCCTCTTTACTGAAACAAAATTGATTCCCCCAAAACCATTTCAAATATTACATTTTCATATCCTCTATTTGTTTTTTTTTTGTTATTTACTTATTAGATTTTTAAAAGGATTATTTCTGAAATCAGTGATAAAAACACTTAAGATTAATCTGTGAACAGTATAAGAATATAAACCACAGTAATCATGATATGTTTTATTATCTCTTATTTTCTTATTTTCTGTGACTGACACTGTGGCCTTTGATTAACATCTCCCAAATATCCCTACTTAACTAACTATCTGGCTCAAATGAGCTGCTTTTAGTTTCACATATAAGTGAGACTACATAATTTTTGTACTGCTTTTTCTGATAGGACCTTATTTTGCCCTATGAGTACTTTGTCATCTAGCTATGCACACAGTCTGAGGCTGTATAATACTTTTATCCTGTCTGCATTATTTCAACTCATTTCATGCCTTCCATGTTGTCTATGTTACTGTAAATGATTCATTTTTTCTCATTTATAAGAATAAGTGTATAAAATAACAAATATGTATATATTTTATGTTAATGTTCACCAAATATGTCTATGTAAGCATATATATTTATACTTTCATTTATTCTTTGATCATGTGACCTATATTTAGGTGGCTCTCATGTCTTAGACTTGTAGACAATACTTCAATAGAGCACAGAAGTTGAGTCTTTGTTGTTGATTTTCTATTTTTAAGAAATTTTGCTTTGCTTGGTTATACAAGAAATAGAATTAGCAAGTCATTAGCTCATTCTTCTTTTATGGTTTTTAGAAGATTTTACACTGTTCTCCATGCTGAATTTATAGCTTTATATCAGTTCAAACAATGCAAAATGTTTTCTTTTTCTCCATATTGGCTAACAATTATTTATCATCTATCTGTAGGATAATCATTATATTAACAGATCTGATGTTTCTTCTCAATGTGGTTTTGATTTACTTTTATTTACTATTGATTATATATATGGGGTATTTTGCATAGATTTATTAATCATTTTTGTAACTTTGGAGAAATTTCTGTGCAGTTTCTTTGTTCATATTTTCATTAGTTTTTAAAAGGAATTTCATGCAATGCATATTGATCATGTTTACCTCCCCTCCAACATATCCCACTTCCATTCCCTGTTCCCTACCCACTCAATTTTGTCTTCCCTTTGCTTAGCCCTTTTTAAAAATCAAGTATAGTTTGTACTTCGCATATGCTCTTAGATGTAACCTTCCACAGAAACATGCATCAACTTACCAGGAACCTTAAAGAAAACTGACTCTTCCTCTTCCAGGGGCTACCATTTGCTAATAGCTCCTTCGTTATAGGTGGCATAACTATCTCTTCTCATGCTGGGATTATGACTGGCTTGAAATGTATAGTTTTTGTGTATGCCGACACACAACTCCTATGAATTCATATGTGATACTGCTTTCCTTTGTTCAAAGAATACTGCTTCCATTTAGTCACCAATTACCTGTGGCTCTTACAGTGTTGGTATGCCCTATTCAACAAATTGTCCCTGAGCCCTGGTGAGAAAAATTTGTGTAGATGAATTACTTAAATGTGGCTATTTTGCAATTTCTTGTTTTTTTACAATTGGACAACGTTTGGATCTATGTATCATTACCATTGACTAAAAACAGTAAGTTTCTCTGGTGAGTGTATAGAGATCTATGTGTACATTGATAAGTTGTTAGGAGTTGATTTAACACTGTCCCCATCTCAGACATAGTAGTAGGTTCTTCTCTAAGGCTTATGATGTTGTCTGGTCAATTTATTAGACCCAATAACGTTGCTGAGTATGCTTTTCAACTTGTAGAATGGTCCTTAAACACAATTTAAATAAGTAGTTGGTTACTTCCCTGATGTTTTTGTCACTATTGCACCAGTAGTATATCTTGTTAGACTAGTGGTTACTGTAACTCACAGAACTCATGATGGAGTGAGATTGATAACTACTTTTCTCCTTCAGCATTATGCATAGAACCTTTTAGCTCTAAGAAATTTATTCAGTGAAAATGAATCATTTAACTAATTAACTAATTAATTAATTAATTTTTACATATGTCCAGATTTTATCCCGCCCCTTCTCCACCCTCAAACTATTCCACATCCCATTCCTCCAACCCACCACCCCTGTCTCCACGAGGCTGTCCCCACCTCTAAACCCACACTACACCTGACCTCTAAACTCCTTGGGGACTCTAATCTCTTGAGGGTTAGGTGCATCATCTCTGGTTGAACACAGATCCAGCAGTCCTCTGTTGTATATGTGTTGGTGGCCTCATATCACCTGGTATATGCTACCTTTTTGGTGGTCCAGTGATTGAGAGATCTCGGGGGGTCTAGATTAATTAAGACTGCTGGTCCTCCTACAGGTTTGCCCTACTTCTCAGCTTCTTTCATCCTTTCCCAAATTCAACTACAGGGATCAGCAGCTTCTGTCCACTGGTTGAATCTAAATGTCTGCACCTGACTCTTTCAGCTACTTGTTGGGTCTTTGGGAGGGCAGTCATGATAAGTCCCTTTTTGAGAGCATTCAATAGCCTCAGTAATACTGTCAGGCCTTGGGACCTCCCGTTGAGCTGAATCCAACTTTGGGCCTGTCACTGGACCTTCTTTTCCTCAAGCTCCTCTCCATTTCCATCCCTGTAGTTCTTTCAGACAGGAAAATATGGGTCAGAATTTTGACTGTGGGATGGCAACCCCTTCCCTCACTTAATGCCCTGTTTTTCTGCTGGAAATGGGCTCTGTATGTTCCCTCTCCCTACTGTTGTGCATTTCATTTAAGTTTCCTTCCTTTGAGTCCTGAGAGTCTCTCACCTCCCAGGTCTCTTGTGCATTCTGGAGGGTCCCCCCAACCTCCTACCTCTCAGGTCACCTGTTTTTATTCTTTCTGTTGGCCCTCAGTCCTTTTGGTTTCAGTCCTTTTTCTTCACCCAATACCAGATCAGGTTTCCTCTTCCCCCACCCATTCACTTTTCCTCCCAGGTCCCTACCTCCCTCCTGACTTGTGATTGCTTTTGTCTCCCTCCCAAGTGGGACTGAGGCTTCCTTACTTGTGCCCTTCAGTTTGACCTTTTTTAGTTCTGTGAACTGTATCTTTGGTATTCTCTTCTTTTTCTTCTTCTTCTTCTTCTTCTTCTTCTTCTTCTTCTTCTTCTTCTTCTTCTTCTTCCTCCTCCTCCCCCTCCTCCTCCTCCTCCTCCTCCTCCTCCTCCTCCTCCTTCTCCTTCCTTCTCCTCCTCCTTCTTCTTCATTTTTTTTGGCTAATATCCACTTATTAGTGAGTACATACCATACATGTCCTTTTGGGGCTGAATTACCTCACTCAGGATGATATTTTCTAGTTCCATCCATTTGCTGCAAATCTCAGGATATCCTTGTACTTAATTAATAGCTGAGTAGCATTCCATTGTGTAAATGAACCATATTTTCTGTATCCATTCATCTGTCATGGGACATCTGGGTTGTGTTTTTTTTTTCATGTTCTATGACTTAAGTATGAGGTGTCTTCAACAATATTCATATATTAATTTACTTGTTGGTTACTTTTCTGAAGTGATATGTATTGTTCATTTATCTATGTATATAAGTCTCAGATGAATGGTTTGGAAATATGTTGTCTGTTTCTTTATTTTTAATAAGCTATTTAGAAAATTTATACTATCTTAAAGCCTTGGGTATCTAAACTTTTTAAAATCGTTGCTTTGATGTTATTTTCAAAAACATTGTCAAACTAATATCAATGAGTTGTCCCTATGATTTCTTGGAATTTTTGATTTAGTCCTATCTTTGTTTATTTGAATTTACTTTAAGTTTCTTCTTCTTTTTTTATTAACCAAGATAAAACACAATATCATTCTTCTCCACCTGTACACATGGTTTTCAAAGAACTGTTCATTGGGGAGAATATAATATTCTATTTATATTCCACATACCCATCTCTAAAGTTAGTGAGCTGCATCTGTATAGATTTATTTATGGACTTTCTATTCCTTTGGTCTTTGTGTCTGTTTTTATTTTGGTATCACACTGCTTGATTAAAATTTATGTAATGCTATTTGAAGCCAAACAACTTTCCCTCCCCTAAACAAAATCAAAATACAAGGGTGCTTCCATTGTCTTCTGTTATCTATAGATTCACTGGTATGTCTAAGTTTTCATGTTGTTCCGTACAAAACTGATTATTGTTATTTATTCTATTTCCATAAAAATTTCTCTGGAACTTGATAGAGGTTATATTTAATGCATACATTATTTTTAATGATATAAACTTCATAATAATATTAATCCTTACATCAAATGAACACAGAATATTTCCTATTTTTTCTCTTTAATTTTTTTATTCAATTTAAAATATTTGCAATACACAAACTTTTAAGACTTGGTTCAATGGATTCATAAGCATTACAATTTTATTAATTATTTAAAAAAAGATTTTAGATTTTATTTCTTTTAGTGTAGTTCTTTATAAGTGACAAGGAGCAAAACTTTTATAATTTAATTATTATTTTATACTTTACTAAATTTTTATGTTCCATATTTTTTCCTGGACATGGTGTGGTGTTCTATTTGGTAAATTCATGATGCCTGTAAGTAAAAATGATCTAAGTTCTCATTTTCTGATTTTGCTTTTATTTATTTATGTTTTTTTATTCAATAACTGTGATCAGCCTTCCAGTCTTATCCAGACAACAATCAAGAGACTAAGAATCTTGTTTCTCTTGTTCCTGGCCTTGAAATAAAAGCCTTAGCCTTTAAAAATTGAATACTATATAATGGAGCTATGGGCTAGTAGTATACAAAATGGATTATTTGAGGTAAGCTCTTCCTGTTACTAATTCTTAAAAAAAAATTTCTGTATTCAGAAAGCTCATTAGAATTTGTCAAATACATTATCTTCACCTGATTATATAATTTTGCCCTTCCTTCAGTATTTTACTGTCCTGTATTAAATTTATAAGTGTGTATATATTCAGCCATCACAATGTCCTAGAGAAGACAATTAATTGATCATTTCATATCATTAAATACAGTAATAAATTATTCATACAGTTATTGTACGTCTCTGGTCAATACATTGACTTAGACTTTTTTCTTCTTAGGCAGCCCTTGTCTCACGTTAGCATCAGTATAATACTATGTCCCGCACAGACACATAAATAAGTCCTGCCAAAGTTTGCGTGCATGAAATAAAAGAAAAGATCATGTAAGAATGTTTATCCATCTATCATCTATATATTTATTCATCTATATATGTATTTATCTATGTATCTATGCATCTATTTATCTATCTATATTGATATATACAATCTATCTTATCTTTCAGTCTTTATTAATTTAGAATATACCTCTTTTGTCTTCCAAATTGGGATGTTTAATTTTGTTCTCTTGTATTTTTGTTGTGTTGAGCAATAGTTGGGTATTAATCTGAAAAACTACTTCATGGTAATACCAAGTGTTAGCCATCTCTCTTTTTGAAATAAGAACTTTAAAACATTTGAGTGTTTCACATATGTTACTTTTGAAAGAATTTTAATTATTTACTTTTCAGTTTTATTTTTATAATAATGTACTTTGAAAATATTTTAAATGATATTATACTTGACATGTATTTTAATAATGATGGAATCATAGTGAGATTCATTTCCCTTCAAGGCTAATACTTTATTTGTAAAACTATAGCACAGCATTGTGTCTTAGTTAGGGTTTTTATTGCTGTGCTGAAGCATCATGACCAAAAACAAGTTGTTGAGGAAAGCGTTTATTTTGCTTATAGTTCCATATTATTGCTTATCATTAGTACTGTTTATCACTGAAGGGAGTCAGGATGTGGAGTCTCAATCAGGGCAAGATCCTGAAGTCAGAAACTGAGGCAGAATCCAAGGAAGGGTTCTGCTTACTGGCTTCCCTCCCATTGCTTGCTCATCCTGCTTTCTTGTAGAAGCCATTAGCACCACTCCAGGAATGATGCCATCCACAATGGGATGGACCTTCCTCCACTGATTAGTAAATGAAAACATGCCTTATAGCTGGATTTCATGGAAGCATTTCCACTGAGGATCCTTCCACTTTGAAGAGTCTAGCATGTGCAAGTTGACACAGAACCAGCCAGTACACATTCTAACATGCATATTGACATTGTTAATACCATTCCTTCTTACTTAGTTGTCTACACTTTGACCTGGATTCCTTTGTGCATATGAGAGAGGAGGCTTGAGTGTGGGTGTGATTTCTATAGGTGGTTAGTAACTATGTAGCTTTTTATATCAGCTACCACAGTGAAGGCACTGAACAGCTGTACCCATCATCTCTTTTACAACAAAGATAAAACTTTGTTTTTTGGGGGGGTCAGGAGTTCTTCTTCCAGCCTGGTTTATGTCTTGATAATTTAAATTAATTCTTTTCCTCTTTTTCTGTGGATGGATTCAATACGTGAGGATTGAGTAATAGATCTCCAGGGTGATCCTCCTCTTGCTTTTTCCCAGGCATGATATATTGTGTGTCTGTACATCATCAAAGCAAATTGCTTCTTCAATGATGTGTAAGTATAATACATCATCAGAATGGGACATGAGGATAATGCATCACCATGAAAAAATGCTATCCTAGCTGACAGACAAGGTCAAGGAGCAAATTTAGACAGCCTTTTCACACGTCTGAAGCAGCATCTTCAGTTTTAAAGTGAGCTTGCTTGCTTATGATAATCCCTCCAAACTGCGAAAAAGGATAACTGCATGTGGATACTCCAAGTTGATTCATTCAGGAAATTAAAATCAAAGTGGTTGTACTTCAATGAAAATAACAATGAATAGCAAGTGAAGAGCTTTTCTGACTATAGGGTATTTGCATCTTCTGTTTCTTCCTTATTCACCAATATTTTTTCCCCAGAGACAGCTCTTGAATAAGATTGCAAGCTCCTTCAGGATAGTTAAGGGTAGTTTCAATCTTGTACCTCTGTCTCTTAGAGTGTCTAGACATCATAGAACATATGGAGGATAGTCAACAAATACTTATTCAGTGAAACTGATTTGTAAACATAAGAGACCCAAATCTCCCTTTTGGTTTAGATTGACACCTGGATATCTAATAAGAAAGTCTATTAACTTTTAAATTTATTTATTTATTTATTTATTTATTTATTTATTCATTCATTCCTTCTTTCATTCATTTGTTCTTCTGTCATATAATACATCCCGACAGTGATTTCCCTTTCCTGCTCTTTTCCCAGCTCTCTCCTCCTACCTTCCTTATCCCCCAGATTCACTTTTTCATTTTTCTTCAGAAAAGAAGCAGGCTTTCCAGAAATATCAAACAAACATGGAATAACAAATTAAAATAGACTACACAAATGAGCTCATATCAAGGCTGGATGAGGTAACCCAGAAGGAGGAAGAATGCCTTTAAAAGTAAACAAAAGAGTCAGAAACAGTCCAACTAGGAATCCCACAAGACCACAAGTCTAACAACCATAGCATATATGCAGAGAACCTAGGTCAGATCCATACAGGCTCTCTAATTGTCACTTCAGTCTCTGTGAGCACCTATGAGACCTGGTTAGTTTATTCTGTGTGCCATGTATTTTTCTTTCTCACTCCCCCTTTTCCCTCCCTCTCCCTCTCCTTTTCTCTCTTTTTCTCTGCCTTCCCCCTCCCTTCCTCCCTCTTTATCCAGTTTTTGTATTTTATAAATATTTTGACTGGGAGCTATTTTTGTAAATGATTTCATCCCTAGATGATATGGAATTACACGTTAAAGTTAGCTTTAGGATATGAGAGAAGCACTCTTCATGAATCTAATTCCAGGGCCACAGTAAATGGAATTGGAAGGAAGGCTGATTTGGGCATAGGTAGAACAGTATCCCTCTCTCCTTTATCACATTTTGCTAAATTAGCATAAAACATACACTGTTATTCTTTTAATTCTTGGTTCACAGAGATTTTATTTCTATGTCACTAGTAAATATAAATACTTCAAGAGTAGTATAGACATATTAAAGGTCTGTTTTCTAAATGCATGTTAAAAGCTGCCCAAGTGTTATACACTTTGGAAATGGATCATTTTCTGACAGTTTACTGACATAAGTACCCATGTCCAAATATCCACAGTATATCAAATATATTATGGATTTTGGCCAGCTCCAAAATTAATCAAACAAAATTTCATAAAGCCACTAAATAATTGGACGTATTCAAAGGGGGAATGAATGACACTCTTTCTTTTTATCAGCCTGGTAGACAGAACAGCAGCAAACTTAACTAGATTATGGGATTATTCTGGTTGCTCATTCAGAGTTCAGTCAATTTTGTTTTGGCTAAAAATATTGAACAAGTGTTGAATAGTAACATCATCCCTTAAAACGAGTAAAGTAGTATAATACAAATTAATTTTACATCAACTTTGAAAAAAAACAGAAAAGAAATACACTGAAGCCTAAAAAAAACTGTTTTCTCTAATAAAATCATAAGCTATAATTAAATAATGTAATAGATCTACTTAGTGGCAGAAACTTACTGTTCTTATAGAAATCTTTATATACTGTTATTATTGCTTTTAGTTCCTATATGAATAGAGTTAGAGTCATGTAGGAGACACAATTCAGGGCATGTCCGTGAGTAAACTTCCAAAGAGCACTGTTTAAGGAAAGATGGATGGTAACATTGAATAGGAACACCAAAGGGCTGCACAGACATAAAGACATTCAAAAACAAACAAACAAACAAAAAAACAAAACAAAAAAACAGTGTTGTGTGCCATTCTGTCTTTGTTTTAGTTTTTTTGAGGCAATGTAACCTTTATTGTTCCTGTTGTGGGACTCCATTTTTTTTTTTTTTTTTGGTCTTCCCAAATGAACTCTATATCAGGGAGTCTCCAGGGGATGTCCAGATTTTCACTATAAAACTGATAACGCTGAAGCATTTAGATACCAGGCCAGAGCAGTTTCTTCAGCCTTTCCATTATATGGACATATACTTTTGGACTACCTGGTCCCTGTTATGAAAGGCAACCTTATAAACTTCCTTTTAAAAAACAGATTCTATCACAATTAAATCTGTCCCTCTAGATCAGTGGTTCTCAACATTTCTAATGCTACAACACTTTCATACAGTTTCTTATGTTTTGGTGACTCACAACCATACAATTACTGCATTGCTACTTCATAATTGTAATTTTGCTGTGATTAACAAGACCATTATGAATCATAAAATAAATATCTAATATGCAGGATAGCTGATATGTGACCCTGAAGTCATGACACACAGGTTATGAATCACTGTTCTGAGTACCCCTGTTTATGAATGTTAGTTGTGTTTTAACTATTTGCGTTAATTTATATACATATAACTTAATATATTACATTGATATCTTGTTTTTTCTAGTATTTTCAGTTTACAAGACAATTTTTATAGGACTTTAAAATTATTCTTATGATTGTGAAATATATAGGGAATACCATAATGTATTAAACCCCATGCTTGTATTATGCACTGAAGTAAAGTATAATTCTATGTATTAAATTTATACTTACATTTAACATTATGAGGATAAACATATTTAGTTTTCTTAGTAGACTCCCAAAGGTTGATATATTGGACCTGATTTCATAAAGTTATTTTGTGTTAAAAAAGAATTGTATTATTTTACAGCAAGGAAACCCTTGCAACTTCTGCAGCTGCAAAAATATGTACATGATTAAAAGTTAAGTCTATTTGTTCTGCTCTGAGGTGTGTTTTGAAAACAGAGGGAAAGTCTTTTCCCATTCTGTGGGCTGCAATTTTGTCCTATTGACATTGCCTTTTGCCTAAAAGAAGTTTTTCAGTTTCATGAGTTCCCATTTATCAAAAGTTGATTTTAGTACCTGCAATATTTCAGTTATATTCTGAAAATCATTTTCTGTGCCAATTCATTCAATACTATTCCACAATTTGTATTCTGTCAGGTTCAGTGTACTTGATTTCATGTTGAGATCTTTGATACACTTGGACTTGAGTTTTGTACAAGGTGAAAAATATGTATCTCTTGTCATTCTTTGGCTTGCAGTCATCCAATTTGACCAGCACCATCTGTTGAAGATATCGCCTTTCTTTTCTTTTCTTTTTATTTTTTTTATCATTTTTACATCTGATAGAGAACTAATATCCAAAATATACATATAACTCAAGCAACTTTTCATTTTAAAAAACCCAAAAACAAATTATCCAATTAAAACTGTGGAACAGATAAAAAGTATGAATTCTCCAAAAACAAACCTTTTTTTTTTCTTTTTTTTTCCTTTTTTTTTTTATTGGATATTTTATTTACATTTCAGATGCCATCCCCTTTCCCCAATTCCGCTCCCTAGAAAACTTCTATCCGATGCCCCTTTTTCCTTTTTGCCTTTATACAATATTTTTAATGTTAATGAAAGGCTTTATAAGTTTGGTAATGCTCAATCAGAAGTGTAACCCAATACCCAGCCTAGATATATCAACTATCTTTGACTGGTGGAGACACATGAACATCTGCCTCCATTTCCCCCCCCTCTCTTTGTCTCTCTTTGTCTCTCTTTGTCTCTCTTTGTCTCTCTCATCACCTAGCTTCTCCTCTCCTTCTTCTCATCCTCTCCTTACTCCTTGTCTTCCTCTCACCTTAGCTTCTCCTACATATCACCCTTCCAGTTAAAATAAAACTTTTCTCTCAAAACACAATTAGAGCATAATTATACCAATTTGTACCAGTGAGGTACAAGATAGTCCTAATATCCAGTCCATCATTTTGTTGACTAACCAGAACCTCTGTCATTTCTCCTAACTAAAACACTTAGTTCTGAACCTGGATTTTTTCTTGGCTTTAGAATGAATGTCAGCTGAAAACCATCTACTCAAATCTTTTCTCTCAAAGTAAATAGCCAGGATTGGCTATGAGACTATAAGTTTTCAACCCTGTCAGAAATCCAGAATGACTGAGTTAACTGAAATTATGAGAAGCACAAAGCATAGCTTCTAAATTTTAGCCAATTTATAAAGACCGCTGAACACCTGGACAGTCCCTATACTACAAAATGTTTTAGCATCTGATCTTCAGCTCTCTGGCCCAGGATCATCTGACAGACCTGTGATGCAGAATTATTAAGGGCTGATTACTTTGTCTAGGTAGATATAATCAGTCGACTATTCTGCAAGTGTGTCTTTTATGGACAGTAATTTGTCTGTAGATGGAAAGAGGCAATTCTTGCATAGTGGCTTTCTCACCATAACTGGAGTAACTCCAAAGATGCTCAATTTCTTATGGAAAATTCATGGCTTGGAGTTTAATGCTAGAGTGTTTTCCGTATTTTATTTAGAAATAGCTGAGAGGAGTTAACAGACAACAGTCCAGATTACCTTACATGGATAGTTGGTTTTTAAAACGTCAGAAGTCTACAGAATTGATGTTACAAACATTCCTGTAGTAATGTCCATTTTGATTAGAAATCTGTCTGCTCCTGACAGCTTCCTGTCTTGGATTCTAAAGACAAATCTTAAAGGGCTAAAACACAAAAATGTACAACATTCTTAGTTATCGAGGACATGGAAGTCAAATGACTTTGAGATTCTACCAAAATGGCTAAGATCAATTAAGTTCATGCTAACAAGAATGTAGACAAAGGGGAAGACTCCTCCATCACTGGTGGTAATGCAAACTTGTGCAATTACTATGGAAAGCAATAAGGTGGGTCATCATAAAGATTGGAATCAATTTCTTCCAAGACCCAGCTCCACCACTTGCCAGTAAGCAACTCTCCTCCGCAGATGGCTTCTTCATCAGCACCTGCTTCCAAGTTCCTGCCCTGACCCTTTTGATGATGAACAGTGATGGTGAAAAATAAAACAAACTCTTTTCTTCCTAAATAACTTTGTTCATGGTGTTTTATCACAGCTATTGTAACCTTAATTAAGACAATATTCTCTGGAGATTTCCTGATGAGCAAAGTGGTTCTTCCCCAATATGACGAGGGGATTGTAAATCCTTTTAAGTTGACAGTGAAGACTAACTATGACAAGTTTGAATGAAAATTCTTGAGAATCAGAGATTCCACTGAGAATTTCACCACAGATGAGATATTCTTTCTTTCAAAATAACTTCCTCATCAATTGTTTTTCCAATTTCAGTCTCTAAAGCATACAGAGGTTACTGTTTCTGAGGTTCAGAAGGATCACACTACATATAAAGCTGGCAATGGAACCTAGCACTGTCATACACACAGTCCTACTTTTACCAATGTAGGACTGAGAGAGTTATGAAAGCATTTACCAGGTTTCTGAAAGCCCTGGAGGCAAGGAATACATCTCAAGTTTGGACTTCCTACAGAAAGGGCTGAGGCTGAAGCACTGTGGTAGATGTATCAAGGTCTTGGCAAGGAGAGGATCACATGCTAATTCTCTGAATAAAACAACAGTTATGAAATTTAGTCAAGACAACAGAAAGACTGCCTATACTACAAATTAGATTTCGAATGTCAGGGCTGTCTAGAGTAGTTGGAACCAGAAGATGGCTTCAAGTGCCCCATAAATGGCACAAAGAACTTCAGTCTTTGTTATTTGTCATGAAGGTTTTCATTCGTCCTTTGTTCTGATAATTCTCTGCCCCACTCTTTTATCTTTGGAATATGAATGTTTATTTTAGGTCATTATTTTTATTAGAAGTACATAAGTAGTTTTCAAAGAGAAGCTTATAGTTAAGAGATTATCTGAAACTTTTGATCAATGTTAGAATGGTTGATGGGATAAAAAGTCCTAGAAATTATCTAAATCTATTTTGCATTCTGAGATTAACATAGCCATTTGAAAACAGCAGTACAAAGTTATAATTTTAAAGTGATGCATGGCTGTGACAAGTTGAGAAGAGGTAGACTTTGCCTAGGAGATGTATGTCTGCTGTGTCTGTAAAGCCATTTGTAGGGAAAATATATAGAGCAGGAATGATCCATCCACCAGGGATGGCACCATCCCCTGGACTTATGATTCAAACTGAATCAGAGAAAAAAGGAGAAACTGTAAGGAGTATTCCCATTCTTTCTCTGCTTCTTGTTCCAGTGAGAAGTAAAGAATGAGGATGTCAGCTGCTGACTCACACAATCCAGCTCTTACTACCCTGTTTTTCTGACCAAAATTAATAGTGAAGCTAAATAAACACTTCCTGCCTTGCTTTTTTATCTTGTCTATGATTCTAACTCCATGGGAACAGTAACTTATACTTGTGAGAGAATTTTGCAGATATCTCCAGGAATGGCTGATAAAGCAGACATGACAAGATGACTTTCCTACCATCTCTTTCCTTCTTTGGATCAGACTTCTTCCAAGTGTCCTTGGTTAGAAGTCTCAAAATTCTAGAAGCTTATTAGCAACTTAGCATGGACCAAAACTTTTCAATGAATAATAAGGTAGAGACTATACTTATAAGTGTATTGTGTGTTCATTTCTGATTACATGGATAGGACTGCATTGAATATGACATGACTATTCTCCAAATGAAAGCAAACAGCAATGCTTGAGCAAGACTTTTCTAGTTTATGTGACCATGATTGTTAGAATAAAGGAGCTTACTGAAATCACTTTCAAATTCAATACAACTGTGTCTTCATCAGTACTTGGAGTTCACTCAAATGCAAGAAGTATATTCCATTTCAGTGTTCTATCCCATTAACACAATTATAGTTTTATTAAGGTGTACATATTTGTATGAAGGTATGGCATGTGGAGATGCCAGTGCACGTCCTAAGAAGAGGTTTTCAGATTCTTGGAGCTAGAGTTACAGGTGGATATGAGCATTATGACATCACTACTGGGAATCAGGCTCTTATCCTCTGGATGAGCATAAGTGTTCTTAACCTCTGAGCCATTTGTCCTGCCCCTACATGAATTAATTAGTTGAATGACTTGGCAGTGATAAAATATACAGTAAATCTTTGTGTAAAGAATGAAGGAAGTATAATTGCTAAATGCTAATCTTTTAGAATTCAATGAAGTCGTCATTTGCAATTGATTAGACTGTTAGGGGAATAAGCCTTTTATGGTAAATCTCTGAAGCTGGGGAAGTCAGAAACAACTTTTCTGCAAATAAATCTTTAGAACAGATTCTTCCCTTTTTGGACAGAACTTCCACTGGGCTTAGTGATTGGTAAGGGTGGGTATTTTTTTGGGGGGAGAGCTGGAAGGAAAGAGGAGAGGAAAAAGAAAGTCTTCTTTTCTTCAGGTTATTCAGGAGAAAAATCTTGGTGTTTGGTGGAAGACTTATATTCCAGATTGCTAATGGAAACTAAAATTGAGAATAAAAATTGAGTTTGCTTTGTGTGCTTTATTTTGCAGAAAAAGAGTAAGAAATAGTAGAGGAAATATGTGTAGGTAGATATTAGAGAAATGGTTATGCCACTTTTTAGATTTAGAAAGGCAGAATTAGGATACAAGGTGGATGTTTGCAGCCAACCATTGGACTGAGCATAGATCCCCAGTGGAGGAATTAGAGAAAAGACTGAAGGAGCTGAAGGGGTTTGCAATCCCATAGGAAGAACAACAATATCAACCAACCAGATCCCCTAGAGCTCCCAGGGACTAAACCACCAACCAAAGAGTACACATCGAGGGACCCATGACTCCACTCTCATAAGTAGCAGAGGATGACCTTGCCAGGTATCAGTGGGAGGAGAGGCCCTTGATCCTGTGAAGGCTTGATATCCCAGTGTAGGGGAATGCCAGGGAGGGGAGGAAAGAGTGGGTACAGGTGGGTAGGGGAACAGAATAGAAAAATAGAAGCAGGGGAAGGAGGGATCGAATAGGGGGTTTCTGTAGGAGAAACATGGAAAGGGGATGATATTTGAAATGTAAATAAAAAATATCCAATAAAAAAATAAAGGCAATATTTGACTTATAGAAGAAATCCCTAAGGTAATATGGTTTCTAGGGCAGCACCTAGTCCTCCTTATATTAAAATTTAACCTAGTGGTATGTATTTATCATTATTAACAAAACCATATTGATGCACTGTTGTTAGCTGAAGGCTATAGTTTATTCAGATATTTTCATCATATCTGTTTCCTTTCGTCTTCTAGGATCTCATGGGAATCTCACACTTAGTGATCACATCTCATGAAGGCTATGATCAATCTTCAAAGTTGTCTTTTTGTGATGTCCTTGATGAAACCTGATTATATTCTATAGAATTGTACCTTCTTTGTATAATACCATTATCTAAGCTCATGTGATATTTTACTCATTGTTAAGTTGATATGACATTCTATTTGTATGTATGCACATGCATTATACCTTTGAGACAATGTCATTCTCTGAAGTCAACACCTGATATTTTTTTTTGACTAGACTTCACTTATGTCCAGTAAATTCTAGCATTCCTCTTGTCTCTTCAGCATCCAAGGTTGCATGCCTCAGGGATTACATACCTCATTTTCAGTGAGGTGCTATGAATCTGAGCTCAAGTCCCCATGCATACACAGCAAGTGTCATCTCTACAGCAAAACTGGGGAAGACTTTTGTGAATGGAGGTCCATAGGAATAATGTGTTATTATCATTTTTTAAGGGAAATTGTTATCAGCATGATTTCTTAACATTTATGTTGATACTGGTCAATTGCCTAAGATATTTTTTGTTTGAATACCCTTTGTGAAATTATTTCTCTCCTTATATACCATATACTTTAAAAGATAGCTATCATACGCATTTCATACCAAGAAGTATTACATAATGTTTCACCATTCAGGGCAGTATAGAATCTACATAAATTAATTAGCATTCCTCATCATCACAGTGTTTTCTATTTTATTTATCATCTATGAATTAAAATGTAAAAATACCCTTTATTTATGCCATATGGACTTAAAATAGCTGTGCTATATTTAGGATTAACATATGATATTAGGTTTCAGTCTAATTATCTCAATTGTCTTTACTTTTACTTGGGAATCAGACAAAAGATCATACAGTTTCATAAAACATAAAAGGAGTTGCGATGGGCTAAGTAGAACAGGCCTGTTTTAAAGTGAAAGGCCTGTTTAAAGTGAAGACAATGGTGAGACACTTTAGTGGGTAAAGTGTTTGCTACAAAAACACAAGGGCTTTCACTCGTGTGAAATGTAAACCAGGATGGTAAGCAGTTATAATCTCACCACTGGGGAGGCCAATGTAGAAAGTGTGTTGAAAAGCAAACAACAAATCAGCGAGTCTCACATTCTAGTGAGAGACCCTGTCTCAAAAGATAAAGTAGGTATTCTAGGTTGATCTTTGGTTTACAAATACACAGGTACACATGTGAATACAATTGAACACACAAAACCTCTCTCGATACAGGAAAACCCATAATTTTTGATGCAGTATGCAATACACACACAGACACACACACACACACACACACACACACACACACACACACACACATACATGGACATAAAAAGAAGAAAACACAGATTTGTCATTTCTAAATTATCTTCCTTACAAAGGGATGAAGCAATAGAAAAAATTAGCTAATTGCTATACTGAAGTTACTGTAGGATACCTGTTTTATGTTAAAAAACATCTGCCAGGAAAAACTTACTCTCCAACCAAATACAGCTAAGTTGTTGATAAAATTCATGGTTTCTTTTTCATCCTGATTTCCTAGATGGTTAGAAAATCTCCTGTGGCTTATTTTCACCTGCAGCATCAGGGTATAAAAATGTCTTCTAAGAACATTGGTCTTCAAGGATGTCTACTGGCATTTTTCTTGTCTTGTTAAGTCCTAGAGATGTTTACTTAAAAACATTTGTGTCCAACACTGTTGATTTCACAGTAGGGAGAACAGAGAAGCAAGACATCTCTAGAGTAGTCTGAGGATATGTGCAGGAACTTTCCAAAAAATATAAAAATCTGAATGAGAGATAGCCACTCCTAAAGAGGTAGAACCAGAAGATGTCATTTAATGTTGAATGTGATCCACTAAGTTGTTGTTGTTTTTTTTTTGCCAATTTAAATAGTTTTATTTTTCCATGTTACTTGTTTTGGGTCCCTGTGGAACAATGCTACCTACACCTTCTTCTTAACTTAATCCACCTCTTCAGTGGTGGGGTCTGAAGAAGCACCACTAGATGGAGTAGTTCCTCCAACAGGGGAGCCACCAGGCATTCCTCCAGGCATGCCACCTTCACTCCAGAACAGCTTGGTAATGATAGGGTTGCAAACTTTCTCTAGTTCTTTCTGTTGATGCTCAGATTCTTCCATCTTTGCAGTCTGGTTCTTGTGCAGCCAGCTGATGATTTCATTGCATTTGTCAAGAATCTTGTTTGTCCTCATCATTGATCTTGCCTTGAAGTTTCTCATCTTCAACAGTTGCTTTCATGTTGAAGGCATAAGACTCTAGCGAATTCTTGGAGAAAACCTTATCTCTCTGCTTCTCATCCTCAGCTTTGTACTTCACAGCTTCTTGGGCCATGCACTCAGTATCCTCTTAACTCAAGTGGGCCTTGTCTTTGGTGATGGTGATCTTGTTCTCCTTTCTTGTGCTCTTATCTACAGCAGAAACATTGAGGATGCCACTGGAATAGATGTCAAAAGTAATCTCAATCTGAGGAACCCCACAGGGTTCCTGGGGGTATGCCTGTGAGCTCAAACTTCTAAGCAGGTTGTTTTTCTTGGTCATGACCCTTTCACCTTCTTATAACTGAATGAGGACATCTGGCTGGTTGTAGGAGTAGGTGGTGAACGTCTGTGTCTGCTTGGTGGGAATGGTTGTATTACACTTGATGAGGACAATCATGACTCCACCAGCAGTTTCAATGCCAAGGGAAAGCAGAGTGACATCCAAGAGCAGAAAATCCTGTACATTCTCAGACTTGTTTCCAGATAGAATGGCTACCTGGACACTTACACCATAGGCAAGAGCTTCATCAGGTCTAGTGCTCTTAAGTTCTTTTCCTTGAAGAAGCCTTGCAGAAGTTTCTGAATCTTGGGGATTCTGGTAGAACCACCCACCAAGACAATATCATGGATCTGTGACATGTATAGTTTGGCATCTTGCAGGGACCAGTGTGTTATGGAACAGGTCAGCATTCAATTCCTCAAGTCAAGCAATCTCAATACAGGCCTGGGTGCTGAAGGAGAGGATGTGCTTGGCCCACTCACAGGTAGTGTGGAGATGCCTGACAGCTCTCTTCTTTTCACTGATGTCCTTCTTGTGCTTTTGTTTAAACTCAGCAATGAAAAGGTAGACCATTAAGTTGTCAAAGCCTTTTCCACTGGAGTGGGTGTCTCCAGCTGTTGATTTGACTTCAGAAATTCATCCTCAGTAGTGAGGATTGACACATCCAAAGTGCCACCTTCCAAGTCAAAAATCAGCACATTCCTTTTAGAACCTGATTCTTGGCCTCATTTCCAATTAATTGTTTGGTGTTAGTGAAAGCAATATAGTTTTACATGGCGCAGTTACCCTGGCTATTGGCAATTATTTCCACCTTTTCATGCTGGAAGACACCCACACAGTAGTAAGTGGAGCCAAGATCATTGCCAACTGCAGGTCCCTTAGATATGGTTGCTTGCCGGAAATCTGCTTCCATGTTCAATGAGACCCGCAGTGCACTAAGTTAACTAGGATTTTAAATTTGCCCCCCTCCTCAATACAGAGCAAGGGGTGGGGCTTCAGAGGAAAGTTAGATCCATTTTATAAATAAAAGTATTAGCTTAATATTTTCATGGCTTGATGTTTGGTTTTATTTTTGCTTTTGTGAGCTTGAATAAAGAAGAAAGTGTTATATCAATACTACATGCTCAGCCCCAACAGTAAGGCTTTAAATGTTCAGTTTTAAGAACTGGGTGGCCTTCACTAAATGCTTCAACACAGCCAACCTTGGGAATCTGTTTTCTTACAAAGGTGATACTTGGTATTATCCTGAATTAATGAAACTAATGAATAGCCACAAATTGATGGCTTGATGTCTACACCTAAGACATCAGTCTTGAGTTTTCATTGTTGGAAAATTCTACCTCAGTGATTTTTCTTATGAGTTGTAAATATATTTGTAAAATAAGGTAGGTATGTGTATATGTCTCCAGCAGGACATTAATGCAGAGCCCTGAAATTTGGTCCAGGGAGTAAACATTTTTTTGTTTGAAAAGGGTATGACAAATATTTTAGGCACTTTATATTCTTACCTCTTTCTTCTAAACAGAGCCAAGGTCTTAATCAGTGTGATTTCTTCTAGCACAGAACAAAAAGACTACCAAATAAACTATTGGTACTCAGAAAATGAAATCCAAATTATGATGTCCTGTCATATTTATTTCAGGAGTTACTCTCGGTAATCTAGGACCACTGTCTTCCTGCTTTCTTCCCTGGTGGTGAAGAGAAGCTTTCTTTTCACAAGTTCTCCTTATGTGACTGATAAAATATTTTTTTACAACAGTGTGACTATATTTACATGTTATGAATGATAACAGAACAAACTGACAAATACATACTGGAGAAGGAGAGAAGGAACAGTCATCCATGGATACAATACTTATATTTTCATGAGGATGTTGCTTTGACCATTTGAATATTTTTTTCAGTTGGCTCTTGACGCATACCAGTCTTTAGAAAATTAAGCAGTAATTAAAAATAAAAGACTGGAATAATAGTTTAACCAGCAGTACATCATAAGAAAAGCAACAGACAACTTGTATAAAACAGAGTCTAATTTTATATTCCTGATTGGTTAGAGTTTTGTGTACCAGTTGCAGTAGGATTGTATAGCCTCAACTTATTTTCTTTTTTTTTTTCCCATGGAAAATATGCACAGCAGACTTCACTAAAAACTGAGTTCTAAAATATCTCATCTTTACTATTAAAGTAGAAAATGAGTCATTGTGGAAAACACACAGAAGATGTGACTTTATTCTGCAAGTGTGATATTTTGTCATTATCTCCAGAGATGTGTACGCATGATTTACAGAGAACTGACTATATTTGAAGATTACAGTCTTACAAAATTCACTGATAGAAAAGTGACACTAAAAAAGGAAAAAAAGAGAAAGGAATGTGACTCTTACGTGTAAAGAGAAAGGAAACTGTTCAGAGACCCGGGTTACAGGAAGTGGTAGGTAAGAAAAGAAATAGGGTGGCATTAATAAAATTAATAAATTTTCCACTTTCATATCTGTAGAGCGATTATAGCTGTGGCCCTTGGCTATGTAAGTTACTCCTAACTAGACAGAGGAACACATATTAAAATACCTCTAAGAAAGTTTTCAGTGTTTTCTATTATTTCTGTTAGGGAACAAGTGCTACAACTAAGGTCAACTTTATAAGCCTTCTTTGTATACTTAATAGAATTCAACAGAACTCAGAACACATATTTTCTGTTGTTGACTAAGATAACTAAAAAATTATTAGGCAATGAAATCATGGGTTGACAAGTTAAATTGGGACTGGTTAGCACTAAATATTAGTGTACTGTATTTTATAGGCAAAGATACTCACGAATTAAGTCTTATTTAATACTAATTTAGTGAGAATGATATTATGAAGTGATTTGAAGTTTACATGAGAATTGTCATAGGAGCATATCAATTTGTAGGTTCCATAAATGGAGCTGTAGCATCTTTTAAGGAATTTCTCTTAAGCACTTACTTCCATAAACATGGATAAGATCTCAATCTTGGGGAAATCTCATTTATCTCACTAGTGAGTTTCTGACTGGTACTTACTCTAGACGTTGTTGGTCCTCATGCTTATCACCACATTCAAATCAATTCTAGGCCAACAGCTCTCATAGAAAAAAAATACAAAAGGGTAGACAATATTTAAATACATGATTGTGTTTCATATTTACATATGCATGTATATGATATTCATATATGTATTAATATATTTTATTTTATGAAATAGAAATATAATCATATCATTTTCCTTTTTCTCTCTACAGTTATTCTCATATACCTCTACTCTTTCTCTCTTTAATTCATGGAATCTTTTCCTTGAATTTATATATTACACATACACACTTACAAACACACACACACACACACACACACACACACACACACACACATATCTTGCTCACTCCATATAATGTCACTCATAAGTATATAATTTCAAGACTAACCATTTGGTATTGAGTAACTAACTAGTGTATTTTCCCCTAGGAAGACTATTTATTATTCTAATAGCATTCTTTAGATGCCTGTAGTTCTTTATCTAAGATTGGGTCTCCAATCAGATTTCCTCATTTCATCTTAGAGTGTCTACTAATGTCCTTGTTCAAGTCTCCTGTAGGCAGTCATATTTTTGAAATTGCATGGAGATAAAATCTGACAACAGACATTCTATTTCTCTGACTCTTAAAAACTTTTGGCCTGACCAGTGAACTGCCCAATTTGAGATCCATCCCATGGGTGGTCACCAAACCCTGATAATATTACTGATACTTTATTGTGCTTGCAATCTGGAGCCTAACATTGCTAACTAAGATAGATGCAGACACTCAGAGCCAAGAATTGGAGTAAGGTCTGTGACACCTATGGAAGAGTTAGGGGAAGGATGGAAGGAACTGAAAAGGATAGCAACTTCAAAGGAAGACCAACAATGTCAACTAACCTGGACCCCTAAGAGCTCTGAGAGACTGAGCCACCAACCAAAGAGCTCACAGGGGCTTGTCTGGACCATCTAGTACATATGTAAGAGATGACTGTTTTGGATGGCCTCATATGCATAATCCTTTAGAGACTTGATGCCCAAAAGTGGGGGATGACCTGAGGTGGGCACCATCTCAGAGACAAAGGGGTGGGAAAATGAGAGAAAGACTCTCTGAGGGGCGGGGCAGGATGGAAGGGCAACATGTGAGATGTTAATAAATAAAATAATTAAAATTTAGAAAAAATGCAAAATTAAATGTTTGGTCCTTCTTCCATGTTGCTTTCTGGTCATTAGGTGTAGGAGTCTGGTTGTAGATATATCAGTTGTGACTGAACATCACATCATCATTTTTTTCTCAACATTTTGATTGGTTATTATTTTCTATAATGTTCATCACTTCTTTCAAAGAGAAGTTTCTTTGATTGGGGATGAAACTTGCACTTACCTTTGGATATAAAAATAAATATTAAGAATGTAGTTCAGAGTTCAGTTGGTTTAGTAGAGTGATAAACTTAGGTTCTCTTTCAAGACTATGACCTTACTAGCCTTGAGTACTAGCTAGGAGATTAATTCTTTTTTAAATTCTCTTTCCAAGTTCATGTATGTACACAGCATCTCCAACAATGCTATATGTTTTAGAGTTGTAGAATATGAGTAATTGTCATAGTGATGGTGTGGTATACTCACTGCTCAGATGGTATGTACTGTACCAACAAATCATTTTAAAGTAAATATATATATATATGTATATATATATACATATATATGTATATATATAGCTTGAGTATGATTTACCTTTGGAACAGATAATTCTTTTAGTCCCTACTAACTAGCTCTCAATAGAAACTTCTGCCTTCCACATCCAGCCAAATCACAGCACTTAAACTGTTTCTAGATATTTTCAGTTGTTCATTTAAGTTCAGACATCCATAGTTGAGAATCAATGTATCATATGTGATACAAAAATTGTATAGGCTGCCTTTGTTTGTACTGAGCTTGTATTTGAGGCCCAATCAACCAAACCAAAATGGAATCATTCACACTGACAATTTCAGATAGCAAGCCAATAATAAACTATTTCTCTGTCTTTCTTAGAAATTAGGAGAGGGACTGGCATGAGCCAATCACTCAAAAGGCTTCTTTTACTCAGCGTGAAAAGGATGACTTATCTGCTTTGCACTTTTGTGACAGGGCAAGTACTATACGTTCTTCCAGCTTATATTTTTGTTTTGGTCTTTTCAAGTTTAACTATAATTTGATCTTCTTTATGAAAAATACCCTGAAGAATTATGCCTTGCTTTTTATTTGACCATTTGTGTTTATTGTATTATTTGCTCCTTGACTATTTGCATCTATTGTATTGCTAGACCTTCAACCTAGAACTGACCTTAGTACACGCATGTAATCAAAATGATATAAAAGCATAAAGGAGGAGGGGGGTGGAATAGAGAGTTCTAGGGAGGGGAAATGGGGAAAGGGAATGACATATCTATTGTAAATAAATAAAATATCCAAAAACAAAAAGAAAGAAAGAAAGAAAGAAAGAAAGAAAGAAAGAAAGAAAGAAAGAAAGAAAACTTTAAAAGAAATAAGAAAGAAAGGCCGGACAGTTTAACAAAACCTAGGATATGCAGATAGCTGGTAGGAGTTCCGAAGGAGAGTCAAAGTTAGCTAGGGCATCTTGACCTTGGGTTCCTAGAATTGCATTGGGTAATTTTTTAGTGTATTTTTCATAAAGTAACTATTCTTAAGTGAAACATATATATAAGTAACACTTGTTTATTCAAGTATTTTAAATAAAATCTTGTTTATTTTGAACTTGTGTTTAAATTTGAAGATTATATTTTAATTTTACTTATAATTTAATTTTACCGAAAGCATGTAAACATTAACTTAATTATTAAACATTAATTAATAAACATTAACTTGTTTGTTGAGGGAGTATCTAAAGCTTAAAATCAGATATGGTTACATATGGAATCTTTCTCAGGGCCAAATGGCTTTCTGGTCAGTAGTTAATACATAGCTCTAAAAACTTGCAGTTTTCCTGTTCATGGTATCAGTGCTCTGTAACAATCCAGTCAATTATCTAAAAATTTTAAAGAAGTATTGTAGAACAAACAGTTTATAGTTTTAAGTTCACATTCTGGTATTATATGGTTTCTTTCATTTTATTTATCATCATTGTTTTTGTCAATATCTGCTTCTAGTAAGTGCGTAATTTACAACTAAACATTGTAATAGGCATGTGCACACACAGAAAGTATAGTGTATTCTGAATTCAGTGATATTTTAGGAACTCGGTGTAGGTATCTACAGATTAGTTGAAGTAGAACCTTACTGAGCGTTTATTTGAGGGATTTTTCTTATCTGTTTGATATCACTAGTCTTCCTTTTCTGTGTGTGCCTTAAAATCATTTCTTTGTGTTTCTCTGTGAAGGAGAGCAGCCCTAGACATAAAATCCTCTTTGGTTTTAATAAGCTCCCATTTTCTTTATACTTTACACTTTGTTGTTTCTAAGATAAGCATTTTGTTTATTCCTTGTGTATTTATTTCCTTACCACTGAGGTTTAAAAGGAACCTATAGCTACTCTCTTTTTTCTGTTTCTATTGTATTATCTGTTATATCCATCTAGTCAAACAAATGGAATAGGAAGGGGAAAAGACAAAGAATGTGAAATGAAGTTCCACTATAGATTTCTATACTTGATATACACACAGGACCATGTTAAGTATTGTTTTCATTCCTATTTTACATATCAATAAGTTAGGCATTGATGAAACCCTTAGAAATTTCATGTTACAGGTTTGAAAGCTGAATCTTTGGAACTTCTACTTTATACAGTTTACATTTATGGTGGTTTCAATAAAATGGCTCCAATGGATTCTTAGTGAGTGGCACTGTAAGGAGATATGGTATTGTTGAAGTAGCCATGGCATATTCGGAGTAAGTGTGTCACTGGGTGTGGGTTTTCAGGTCTCAGATGCTTATGTTGCTCCCATGTGACACTCTTTTCTTGCTATCTACTGATCTGAATATAGACCTCTTAGCTATTGGTCTAGCGCTATGTCTTCCTGTGTCTCACTATGCATCCCACCATTATGACAATGGACTAAACCTATTAACAGTAAGCCAGCCCCAATTAAGTTAATTGCTTTCTTTTCTAAGTGTTGTCAAGGTCATGGTATCTTTTCACAGAGATAAAAACCCTAGGAAAGACAGCATTTTATCCTTCTGAATCATTAATTCCTGAAGTTAATTCATTATCCATCCAAAAGATATTATATAAAATTCTTTGTCAGGTAAAATAGGTCTATACTATCCTAAGGGATACTTCTATTTCCTAAGAAGATAACTGGGATTTATAATCATTAATGGTTTATATTAGAAATAGGATTAAGAGCCCAACCTAAGACTCATTTAATTATTTCTCTTCCCTGGCAAATTTCAATCTAAAAATCACACTCTAATTTTAAGGAATTTGAACCAATAGATTAGAAAAAAAATACTGCTATTAAAATTTGCCAAAGACTACTAAGTGCAGTGCAGTCAATGTGAGGCAGAAACCACAGTGGTGAAAAATGACAGACAAATCTCATGGCTAGTAAAAATCAAAAGTAAAGTCATGAATAAATTGAAATAGATCGATGGTTGAAATTTAAACTTATTTTTGAAAAATTGAAATCTATACACTGAAAAGTGAGAAATTGAATTAAGTGAAAATTTCTGCCAGATATTCACTATTGAGAAAATAAATACTGAGAGGAATTCACAAAATCAATTGAAAGAATGGAAGACTCTATTCCTATCATTTGCAATGGAGAATAAATTGAAGACTTTGAATCTGAATAAGCATTCTCAGTGCTGTGAGCCATATCAGAGCTTATACAGAGCATCATGAACTCAGAACCTGGTACTTTTTCTTGAGTTCTTTTTTGTGTGTCTCCAGAGGTCAGATTAGCAGGTACTTTGAATATTTTATTAGATAATCCTTTTAAAGACATTCTAATACACCCCCAACTTGTGTTCTTTTCTTCCAATACAATCTTTATCTTCCGAATGCATTTTTGATCATTTCTCTGTATAGTTGAATTAAGCAGGGTTAGGGTGTTATTTTTAGAAAATGCAAAAGACTTTTGGTGGATGACATTATTACAAAGTCTTAGATAGGCATCTTCTTTTTGTATGAAAATTATGAATTTGTTTACTATATCAATTTGAACTTGAATTGCTTAACTTCTGACCTTTTGATGCTTCATTTAAAAAGGCAAATAATGGCCACCATTTAATATGTAGCTATTTTTGCCTTCCCCTCTCTCTATTTTTGTTGATATTCTTTTACAAAACCAAATTCATTGGACTGGAAGCTTGATGAGGGGAGACGTTTTAATCAATTCAATCACTGTCACTACCTTTAGGCCACAGTTGAGCCTTGGATATGTATCTCCTTTTGTTTAGCTGAGACTTTCAGACTCTGGTTGGAAAACAATTGTTCAAATAAGTGACACATACATTAATTGATTTAGGTATTTCCAATGTTTTTCTAAGATTAAATAATGAGACAAAAGTATGTATTTAGTCTATTACAGGTATATTTATATAGCAATAGTCTAACTAGCATGGTTGATTAGATTATAATTTTATCAGAGTTTCTGGAAGTCAATTAAATATGGAGGCACCCATCATATTTGATAGCTGCACAAATATTTTGCTATTTTTAATATATTCTGAAACTAGAAACATAATTCAGACTTTATGACAAGATGCTATAACCTACCTTCTGAAAATAAAAAAGGTATTTGTCAAATCAAATGTTTTTCTATAAAATTTTATTCTTTTTTCTTTGTTGTCTTAAAATATAAGATATGGATGTCAAATTCTGGTTGAGAACACTTTCTTTAAAATGAAAATCCCACAGACAGAATTTATTCTAGCATGTTTCTATGTCCCATACTGATTCCTGTGAATCACATCATGACTTGGATAAGAACTAGTGGTTAGAAAATCATAGTTTTACAGGGTCAACCAGAATTTTTCTAGTTTTATATATTGTAAAAAAAATAGCTCCAATATAACTAAATGTCTTCAGGTACAATTGTTCTGTCATTAAATTAATTGAACAAAGAATTGTCTTCAATTTATTCATATCTAAGATAGATGTTGGCTATAGATTATATTGTTGCAATGTGAATAATACGTTAAGAACAACAGCTCTCTCTTCCCACATCTCCTTTTATACCCATAAGCAAAGAACTGTGCTTTTAATTTTAATTTTTAAGGGATTTCCTTCTAAAATACTGGACAAATAAAATAGTATATTAGCCTGTCATCTTTTCGGTAGCCTTTAGGTTTTTTTTTTTTTTCCTTCCCAGAACCTCCTACAGAGGAAAAATCCCACTAATCCTCACCCTGAAAATCTCCAGTCTGGAAAGTTCCACCCCTCAAGATATCCTATATAAACCTTGTTCTCTGTTCAGTTCTCTGTGGTTTCTTGCCTAAGCAGAGGCACCCTTCTGGGTTTGTCTCTCCCAATAAATCTCTTGTGTAAGGTTCGTCCTGTGGTGTGACTTTGTGGTATTCTTTGGTTTCTGACTGAAAAGATATTTTTCCCCTCACAGCTGTAGTAATTTGGGGAAAATCTCCCCCCTCTGGAGCAGAGAGGATTAGCAATTCCAACGGGGAAGCCTTCTGCCTTAGAGCTGTAACACCTCCATTCTATATTCCCAAGGACAGTATTGCTAGCATATATGTTTTAAATTTTCCACCAGTGGGGCTTTTGAGGACAGAAAAACAGGCAAGTGTGAGGTAAAACTTATTATAGGTGCCCAAATATTCTAAAGCTTGTGTTCTTTGACATAGAGGGGATGGAAATGCTGGTATCACCATCTAGGTGGACCAAACATCTGGCAGCTTTGGTTGAACAACACTACCATTTTCTGTATCACATATACTCTGGTTTAGTGTATCAACTGTATTTGGGGTTGCTATCTACATCTTAAATTTAAGGGTACAGTTGAGCCCATAATTATTAGGTAAATCATTCTAAATCCATTTCAAGATTATTTAAAAATGGGAGAATAAGAAGTTGGTAGTAGGTTGGGAGGTACAGTGAGTTTCGAGAAAACATAAAGGGAGGAGTTTGGAGTGGATATGTGTGGGGCAGTTTGCTGTTAAGAGGCATCTGGGTACCTGGTCAAGCACACTTTGAACCCCAGAGACCTTCAGAGATGGTAGGAGTTTGTCATTGCTCCTGGGACCCTTGGTTCATTTCACATAGCCACAGCCCTCTATATCCCCTCCCAAGGAGAGGTTTGTGGCCATGGTCACATAACCCAGGTAGAGGGCGTGACATCAAGACATCTCCACATTCATGCAATACCTAAAGGCCAGAGGACATAGCCAATTAAGTATTCCTTCCCAGAACCTCCTCCTTGCAAAAGGTATTTAACCTCAGGCCCACCCTGAGAAGACAGGGTATAGCTTCATTCACTTTTCCACCAGGATAATAAACATCTTAAGACCACATCTTAAGACCTGGACTACCTCTTGTATTTGGGGACCTCCATGGGTGGGGAACCTATCCTCTCCTGCCAAGGACCTCTGTAGGTTCAACCATGGAGGCCACCAACTCAAGCAAGCTAGCCCAGCCAGCCGAGACCCAAACAAGCAAGTGGTTGTGACCAAGAACCCTCTCCCTGTGGAATGCCTCAAGAGATTTTCCCCCTCACCCCTTTGCTGGGGGTGGATCCAGCCCTCATGTCCCAGTCTAGGTATTTCTGTGGTCTCTGAGCAGCAACTGAGAGTCCAGGAGCTTGTGACCAGTTGGTCCCCAGCTGCCTCCTGGCCTGGGGATTTCCAACCCAAGAGCTCTAGTCCCCCAAGGACCCCAAACTGTGTTCTCCCCACCCCTGGATCAGAACCCTGCAGCTTCTCACAGCCTGGCTTCTGCCCTGTGCTGTGTGGAGTGAACTCAGTTGAATTTCTGCACCTCTGCCTCCCTAATCAGTAGCCCCAGTCTCTTGGGGTGGCAGACACGGGACCAACAACACAACCCATGCCTACTCACGCACCACAGCCCAACAGATATGATTAATATGTATTCCATAAAATTTGTATATAACTTCTAAAGTATAATGAAATGAGTGAAGGCAAAATTGCAAGGTACTGAGAAACATTTTAAATTTTTTTTGTTTTTTTCCTAAAATTTAAATATTTTATTAGTCCTTAGTCTTTTTTTCTTTTTTTACAATCCAGTAGTTATCCTCCTCCTAGTTTACCCTCCCACAGTTACTCATTCCATTCCTCTTCCCCTGTCTCCAAGAGGAAGTCCCTACTCCATCCCATTCCCACCCCCATCCCACCAGACCTCTCCATTCCTTGAGGCCTTAAGTCTCTCAAGGGTTAGGTGCATATTTTCTCACTGAGTTCAGACCCAGCAGACCTCTGCTGCATATGTGTCAGGGGCCTCATATCAGCTAGAGTATGCTGCTTGGTTGTTGGCTCAGTGTCTGAGAGATCTCAGGGGTCCAGGTTAGTTGAGACTGTTGGTCCTCCTATGGAGTGATCCTCCTCCTCAGTTTTTTCCAGCTTTTCCCTAATTCAACCACAGGAGTTCCCAGCTTCTGTCCATTGGTTGGATGTAAGTATTTGTATCTGACTTTTTCCACTGCTTGTTGAGCCTCCCAGATGTCAGCCATTCTAGACTCTGGTCTGTAAGCACACCATAGCCTTAGTAATAGTTTCAGAATTTGGAACCATCCCTTGAGCTGGATCTCAATTTGGGCTTGTCACTGGACCTTTTTTCCCTTAGTATCTTCTCCATTTTTTGTCCCTGCAGTTCTTTTACACAGGGACTTAATTATTTTCTTGACACCTATCCTCTCCCATGTAGGAGCAGTGAGTCAGTATGTTCTCACTAGCAGTCCACAATGACCCATGTATGCGTAGCAGGCACATCTGCATTTACTAACCCTGGAGCCTGCCTGACAACCAGAAAGGATCAAAGACAGAGCAGAGCATATGACTAGGGCAGCCAATCGGCTTATGCTAGCTGTGTGGGCAGAGCAGTTATGGATAATTTGGAATCAAAGCAGAGATGGCTACAGGTTCTCCCGATAATTGAAATACGACAAAATATGCCTTCATCAAAGACCTTAGTTTTCTCCAAAGAGAGCGTTTGACTTTGGGAGGATTGTTTTCCCTGTGCTAAGCACCACTCCTTTTTCTTGCTACACTGCTCTCAAATATGGCCACAATGTGTGGGATTTCTGTATAAAGAGAGAGTCAGTTAATTTTCTTTTCTGCTTCTTTGTATTCTCAAAGTTTTCAGTGCCACCTCACTCTGACATCCCAGTTTAATATGAACTTTCTCTTTCCCATATGAACAAGAGTTTCCCACTTGTAATGAGTCTCTTTCAACTTTTCCAATTTACATTTCAACTCCAGAACTCTTTCAAAGATGGCTTATATTGTATATTTTCTTTGCATTATGCTTCAACATGTCATCAGTTATTATTAACTGGCCTTCACATTTAGAGCAGATATGTATTCCCTACTTGCAGTATGAATTCAAACATTGGATTGTAATTTTTGACAAAATTTTATAAGAGAACTGTCTTTAAATCTAACAATCTTACGTTATCCCTCAATATTTTTTTCAAGATTGAATTATTTTTTATTTCTTAAATAGTGTATTTTCAGACACGTTTATATTCGCAACATTGAGAATAGTTTCTGTAGAGGGTGATATAGCTAAAGAGGATCTGTTTGGATCACTTTTGCTTTTTAAATCAGATCAATTATTTAAAAATCTATCTTGATTTTTTTTTAAGCTACATTCCTCAAAGTACTGCTCACCGAAAAGTCTTTAGAAAAAAAATGCACACTGCATCTATGTTGTGTAGCCACCAGTGGCTATGGACAAACTGGGTCCACCTGAAAAAAAGGGGCTGGAAATGAAAAAGCAACAGAGGGATGAAAGAGGCATGAAGCCAAGACACAGTTCTCTGATCAAGGCTCAAAGTTTAATATTCAGCTCTTGTATATAGAGGGAAAGCCCCACCAAACCCATCCTTTGTTTCAGCTGGATTATCACAAGGCAAGGTCAGCAGGCAGTCTATTCTTGTAAGCTTCTGTAGGAAGTTGCACATGCAGCCAGGGCAGAAAACTCTACCTAGCTCCTATTACCAGGTCTATTGTGGTAAACAAAGTCTTTCTGGCCTGCTCAAGGCTGGGGAAGGGCACAGTAGTTAGAACAGTTTGCCGCTTCTTACTGTAAATTCAAGAAGTCACTGTGGCTTCAATATCCCTGAAGCTTGTGCTAAATACATCCAGCTTGTGACTTAGGAAGAATTTCTCATCTCCTAGAGGATGATTATAGTTTTATTTTTCTTCACAAGTTTACTTGCAAAATCCTTCTTACAATATAGAAGTTTATTTTATATTAAGGATCATAAGAAAGATCTTTCTTTTTTGTTCAGATTTCTTTATTGAAAAGAAGATTTTTATGATAATAATAAAATAAGATAAGATTAAACAAAAACTAACACTGGAATTAGACAAAACAATCAAACAGAAGGAAAAGAGCTCAACAGAAGTCAGAAGAATGAGAGACCCAATTGTTCACACACTCAGGAATCCTATAAAACCATGAAACTGTAAGCCAGAATATATATACATAAAGGATCTGTAGGGTAAAAAGGAAAAAAGAGAAAATATATCTACAAATGAAATAAAAATAAATGATAATAAGTGAAAATATAAAAGAAAAGAAAGAAAAAATTCCTAATAGGACATCACAAGACATGTTACCTCCTAAGGTACTTTTGAGTTTATTTGCTATTAACCATCTACTGTTGAGCATGTGACCTACTCTTAAACATCCATGCAAACCCTATGCTTGCTGTGCTTAATCACTGTAAGATAATATCTATATATAGGCAAATGAACACTAGCTTATATATAAAAGCTTATGTCAATACATGAGTGAGAATAGACATATTTGTCTTTCCCAATCTGAGTTAACTCTCTCAGGATGATTATTTTTCTAGTTGTATCTATTTACCTGTGAATTTCATAATTTTATTTTTTATGCAGTCATTGTGTAAATACATATTCTATTTATCTCTTTATCTATGGAGGGAAAACTAAGTTGTTTACAGATTCTGGCTGTTATGAATAAGGTAGCAATGCACACAGTTGAACAAATATCTCTATATTAGGATGACTAGTCCTTTGTAATATGTCCAACAGTGGTACAGCTAGATTTTGATTCCCATCTTTCTGAACATCTGCCACAATGATTTCCATAGTGACTATGGAAGTTCTCACTCCTATCAGCAATGGAGGAGTGTTTCGCTTATTACACATCCTTGCCAGCAGGAGCTATCATTTTTGTTGTTGATCTTAGCTATTCTGGCAGGTATAAGATTGAATCTCAGCTTAGATTTGATTTGCATTCCCCTGATGGCTAAGGATGCTGAATATTTCTTTAAGTGTTTTTCAGCCATTTGAGTTTTCTCTATTGAGAATTTGGTTTGGACTTTTGTCCCATTTTTATTTGGGTTATTTTGTTGTTTTTAATCTAGCTTTTTGAGTGTTTTTTTTTTTTTTTTTTGGATATTTCATTTATTTGCATTTCAAATGTTATCCCCTTTCCAAGTTTCCCTTCTGGAAACCCACTATCCCATCCTCCCTGTCCCTGCTTCTATGAGAGTGCTCCCCCACCCCACCCACCGACTCCTGCCTTCCCTCCCTAGCATTCCCCTACACTGAGACATCAGACTTTACTGGATCAAGGGCCTTACCTCCCATTGATATCCAAAAAGACCATCCTCTACTACATACATGGCTGGAGCCATGGGTCACTCTATGAGTACTCTTTGATTGGTGGTTTTGTCTCTGGGAGCTCTGTGGGGTCTGGTTGGTTGATATACTTGTTCTTCCTATCGGGTTGCAAACCATTTCAGGGGTCACCATTGGAGAAGTTAGAGAAAGGACTGAAGGAGCTGAAAGAGTTTGCTTCTTGAGTTTTTTAATATAATTTGGATACTAGTCCTCCTTCCTGTGTGGTGTTGGGAAACACACATTTTCCATTCCATAGGGTGCCAGTTTGTTTGATTTACTGTGTCTGCATTGCTTCTGCAATGCAGAAGCTTCTTAGTTTCATAAGGTTCAATATTACTTGTTGATCTTAGTACCTGCACTATCTGGGTTTTATTAAGCTAATCAGAAATTCTTTTCCAGTTCTAGTGAGTTCAAGAATGCTCCTCATGTCTCTTCTCTCAGGCTAAATATTTATAGTTTAGGTTGAGGTCTTTGATCCATTTGGACTTGAGTTTTGTGCAGGGTGATAATTATGGATCGATTGATTCTTCTACATGCAAGCATCATGATTGACCAGCACCATTGTTTGTAGATGATGCCTTTATTTTTAAATATGTATTTTTGGCTTCTTTATCAAAATCAAATTTCTAAAACTATGAGATTGATGTCTGTTTCTTCAATTTGATTCTTAAATCACCATGCCTATTTTCTGCCAATACCAGGCTGTTTTCATAGCGATTGCTCTATAGTAAAACTAGAAATAGGTGACAGTGATAACTTTAGCAGCTTTTAAAAATTATTCACAACTTAATTTAAGTAATGATCATTTAATCACTAATTAATTATAATTATTATTAAATTATTATGAGTAGTAGTATTAACATTTGTTAATATACACTGTAAAGATACATTACATAGAACCAAAGAAACTAGAAATTAACTTCTTTAAAGCTTAGATACTCATTTGGAACGGAAGCTGAGTAGCTTTATAGTTGATTTTATGTAGTTTTCTATACCCTGAACTGACAAATCTAAGACAATTAGGACTATAAAAACAACTAGCTTAATGTTCCTCCTCATAACTTGTGCCCATTCCTTGTGTCCATCTTTCCTCCTCCCCTTGTATTTAACCTTTCTGGTTATCTTTTCTACTTGTGAAGTCTACCCATAGGCACATTTGTTTTAGCAATAGTTGTTCTCTAATTGTTAATCCTTAAGTAGACTTTTTAAGAGTACAGGGTATTCTTAGGTTTAATCTACATTTCCCTGATAATATAATTAATGAATAAAAATTTTATTAGCTGTTTTTAATTAATTTAATGTCAATTCATTGTGGGCATTACCTACATGTCCATGTAAAATAAAATAATCTTGATAATTGAATCTCAAATGTATGCATGGCCCAGATTCAAATTAAAAAAAGAAAGTGGGTAGTATATATACCAGTATCGAAGAATGTTTGGATCTCCATAGAATTCAAGAAAAAATAACTAAAATAAAGAGAAAGAAGAAAATAATATTAAGACCTCCAGATATATAGTCATAAAGTCTTTATAGAATTTAAAGCAATAATATTATCAAATAATATTTAAAATTACATAGCTATTCAAATGTTCATTAAAGTACTAACTGTAAGATTGTTACATTAGTTTAATAAAATGTATTTTTAGGTAAAAGTTGTATTTACATAAGGATTTTAATAAATATTTGCATGAATTTACTCCTTTATTATTGAAATCCAAATTAAGTAAACACCCTTTATTTTATTTTATCTTAAAATATCAAATGTAGACTATAAAAAATATCAAATTACTTAAACTATAAAATATCACAAGTTAATGCGAGGCTCAACATGTTTAAGAACAATGGTTTGGATGCAGTTGTGGTAAAATTAGTAGGTTGGTGTACTGGGCACTGAAAGACAAAGAAAGATGTGTATATTTCAGGAGAGAGCTAAGAAGATCACAGGATATACGGAACAAATGCTTAAAACATTTACTAGAGTGGTACTAAAAAAAATAACAGAAAAATTTTAAGGCATTACAGAGCTTTGTGATGCCAGGAACATTCTAGAGTTGACAAATGATACAAAGGCATGGACACTGCTTATAAAATACAATAAAAAATAAACAATAAAAGAAAGAGAGAGAGAGAGAGAGAGAGGAAGGAAGGAAGGAAGAAAGAAAGAAGGAAGGAAGGAAGAAGGAAGGAAGGAAGAAAATTCAGTTGATTTTGTCCACTTGTAAATAACATTAAAATTATGTTTAGTTTGTAGTATTTTGGATCAGTGGGTTTTAACCTAAAATGATTAGGTCATAAAGAGGACATTTATAATATCTAAGTATTTTCGTTGATTTGCTCATTTCTTTGACAAAATACCTGACCAAAATGACAACTTAAAGTAGGAATAGATTATTTTACCTCAGAGCTTCAGAGTGTAACAACAATGGCAGTAGGAAGAGGAGAAAGCAGCTCACATGCCATCCATGGAAGGAAACAAATATGGCAGTGCCACTGAGCAACTCACTCTCTGTGTCTAATGCAGTTAAAGACCACAGCCTGTTGGATGCTGTCACTCATATTCAGGGAGAGTCTTCTTAGGCCTTTCTGGAAATACACAAAAACACATGTGTCCAAAGTAACTATAGGGCCTGTGAAGTTGAAAATAAATATTAATCCTCCCATGAGACACATTTTATTTCCACATGTTCGTAGAGCTGCTGTTGCAATTAGAGGGTTGTATCCAATCACCCTCAAACCATGATAGGCTAAAAATATACCTTCCTTAAACTATAGTGATATCAGAATTGAGATGCCTTGTTCTGTAGTTTTTCATCTCACTTCCTATATAAGTTTTTTTATGTGAAAATCTTTATCGAATATTTTATTTACATTTCAGATACCCTCCCCTTTCCCCTTCCCCCCTTTCCCCTCCCTAGAAAACCCCTATCCCACCCCCATTTCTCCTTTTTGCTTTTATACTATTTTTTAATGTTAATCAAAGGCTTTATAAGTTTGGTAATGCTCAATATCAATCAGAAGTGTAACCCAATACCCAACCTAGATATATCAACTATCTTTGACATCCACCTCAGTGTCCCCCTCAGCTTGTCACCTAGTTCTTCCTCTCCTTCTTCTCCATTCCTTATACCTTATCTTCCTCTCCTTACTCCTTCCACCTTAGCTCCTCCTACATATCACCATTCCTGTTAAAATAAAACTTTTTTCTTAGAATAAAATTAGAGCATAACTATACCAACTTGTATCAGTAAGGTACAAAATAGACCTAGTATCCAGTCCATCATTTTGTTAACTAAACAGAACCTCCTAACTAAAAGACTCCCTCCTAACTAGAAGACTTAATTCTGAACCTGGCTTTTTTGCTTGGCTTTAGAATGAATGTCAGCTGAAAAAGATCCTCACAAACCTTTTCTCTCAAAGTAAATTGCCGGGATTGACTATGAGACTATAACTCTTCAAGCCAGTCAGAAATCCAGAATGACTGAGTTAACTGAAATTATGGGAAGCACCAAGCATAGCTTCTAAAACTTAGCCAAATTATAGAGACCACTGAGCACCTGGACAGTCCCTATTCTACAAAATGTTGGAGCATTCAATCTTCAGCCTTCTGGCCCAGGATCATCTGACAGACCAACTGATGCAGAGTTATTAAGGGCTGATTACTCTGTCTTGGCAGATATAATCAGTCGACTATTCCACAAGTGTGTCCTTTTCTGGACAGTGATTTGTCTGTAGATAAAAAGAGGCAATTCTTGTCTAGTGGCTGTCTGACCACAACTGGAGTAACTCCAAAGATGCTCCAATTCTTCTTAGAATTCAAGACAGGAAGCTGTCAGGAGGAGACAGGTCTCTAATCATAATGGACATTAATACAGAAATGTTTGTAACATCAATTCTGTGAACTTCTGACGTTTTGAAAACCAACTATCCATGTAAGGCAATCTGCACTATTGTTTGTTAACTCCTCTCAGCTAAGTAAAATATATAAAATAACCTAACAATAAACTCAAAGCCATGAATTTGCTATAGGCCCTTAACTCACAGGCTAACCATCTCAAATCAGTTTAAAAACTTAAAGAAGGACTGGGTCTAAGACTTCTATTCCTAACTGTGTTATATAGGCACAATACCTATGAGAGTAACAATATAAATCTCACTTTATATCAATAAGAAGCTAGTACCAATGAAAACCTTAAATTAGAAATCAAAGTAAATTTTGTACCATTTAAGAAATTCTAACTTAATCTTAATAACAATTATATATATTTCTACCAATAGGTTATGCCTATGTAATAAATCCTAGCTAATTCTCCCTGTTCTAACAAAACCACTAATTTTCCGTAGAAAGACAGCCCAATATTAACCACCTCGGTCCTCAAGCCCAGGGAATGGGGCGCCGACATTTCATTAACTTCTTCAAGCTGATTATGGGTGTTGAAATATTAGAAGAGGGGCAGGGGGAAGAGTAAATTGATAAGCCTCGTCTGTGTCTTCACTGCATCTAGCTGGAATTCTAGGACATCAGAGGTTCGAGCAGGTCTGCTCAGCTCACTTGACGAGTAGATGCACTGAGGCTTTGTATTCTGCAATATACAATTCTCAAAACAAGTTTTAATATCAAGATAATTTTTTTTGTTCAAATTCTGGAATCTAGTCTTCTGGTGGCCTGCCTCTGTCATGTCTAATACATATAATTTTGGGAGTTTCTATGAGGGCATACTCCCACTATCCTCCCATTTTCACCTCCCTGCTCTCAAATTCTCCAACACTAGGGAATTCAAACTTTCAGGCACCAAGGCCCTCTACTTCCACTGATGCCTAACCCCTTACCCCATCCACCCTCCAATTACTATGAGGGTATGCTCCCACCATCCTCTAATTCCCACCTCCCTGCTCTTGAAATTCCCCAACTCTAGGGAATTCGAACTTTCAGGTATCAAGGCTGTCCACTTCCACTTATGCCTGGCAAGGCAACCTTCAACTACCTATACAGGTGGAGCCATGAGTACCTCCCTTTGTGTTCTCTGGCTGGAGATTTTAGAATGGCTACTCCAGCTTGTTTCTAAGGACCATTTGCTTGAAAAAATGTTTTCCAGCCTTTTACTCTAAGGTAGAATCTGTCTTTGTCACTAAGGTAGGTTTCCTGTATGCAGCAAAATGTTGGGCCTTGTTTATGGATCCAGTCCATTAGCCTATGTCTTTTAATTGGGGAATTGCGTCCATTGATGTTAAGGAACAGTGATTGTTGCGTCTTGTTATTTTTGTTATTTAAGTGAAATTATCTTTATGTGACTATGTTCTTTTGGATTTGTTGGAAGAGGTTTACTTTTTTGCTCTTTCTAGGGTATAATTCCCTCCTTGTATTGAAGCTTTTCTGCTATTATCCTTTGTAATGCTTGGTTTGTGAAAAGATATTATTTAAATTTGGTTTTATCATGGAATATCTTGGTTTCTTCATCTATGTTAATTGAGAGTTTTGCTGGGTATAGTAGCCTGGGCTGGCATTTGTGTTCTCTAAGGGTCTGTATGACATCTGCCCAGCATCTTCTAGCTTTTATAGTATCTGGTGAGAAGTCTGGTGTAATTCTGATAGGTATGCCTTTATATGTTACTTGGCGTTTTTCTCTTACTGCATTTAATATTATTTCTTTGTTTTGTGCACTTGGTGTTTTGATTATTATGTGATGGGAGGTATTTCTTTTCTGGTCTATTCTATTTGGCATTCTGTAGGCTTCTTGTATGTTTATGGGCATCTTGTTCTTTAGATTAGGGAAGTTTTCTTCTATAATTTTGTTGAAGATATTTATTGACCCTTTAAGTTGGGAATCTTCACTCTCATCTATACCTATTATCCTTAGGTTTGATCTCTTCATTGTGTCCTGGATTTCCTGGATATTTTGTGTTAAGCACTTTTTGCATTTTGTGTTTTCCTTGACAATTGTGTCAATATTTTCTATGGTATCTTGTGCACCTGAGATTCTCTCTTCTATTTCTTGTATTCTGTTGGTGATGCTTGTGTCTATGACTCCTGATTTCTTTCCTAGACTTTTTATTTCCAGGGTAGTCTCCCTTTGTGATTTTTTGACTGTTTCTACTTACTTCCATTTTTATGTCCTGAATGGTTTTGTTCAATTCCTTCACCTGTTTGGTTGTGTTCTCTTGTAATTCCTTAAGGGATTTTTGTGTTTCCACTTTAAGAGCTTCTACCTGTCTACTTGTGTTCTCCTCAAATTTTTTGAGACTGTTATTTACATTCTTCTTAAAGTCCTCTATCATCATCATTAGAAGTGATTTTAAATCTGAATCTTGCTTTTCTAGTACTATGGGGAATTCAGGACTTTCTTGTGTGGGAGAACTAGGTTCTAATGATACCAGGTACCCTGGGTTGCTGATGCTTATGTTCTTGTGCTTGCCTTTTGCTATCTGGATCTCCTTAGTGCTACCTGCCCTGTCTCTGACTGGAGCCTGTCTTTCCTATTATCTTGGTTTTATCAAAACTGTGTGGGGTGGGTGTTGCTACTGGGGTAAGAGCTGAGGCCCAAAATCTGCTCAGGCCAGGAGTGACTTCCTGGGTCCTAGTGGGTTCAGGTTACTCCCTGTTTGGGGCAGGCTTTCTCCTTACCTGAGA
This sequence comes from Rhabdomys pumilio, assembly GCA_030674055.1. NCBI lineage: Eukaryota > Metazoa > Chordata > Mammalia > Rodentia > Muridae > Rhabdomys > Rhabdomys pumilio. Next base: position 40,297,819 of record JANHMN010000008.1, read on the forward strand.
TAATGCCAGGGTGAGAACACCTGGGAGCCCTGCTTCCTCTGGATTCCTAGAGATTGGGGTCAGAGCTGCAACCTGGGATCTGCTCAGTGCTCGGGTCCAGACCTGAAGCCCTATATAAGTTTTAAGCTCTACTTGCATGAAGCTTAGATTAGAATGTAACACAACACACTAAAAATAATGCAAGTGAATCATACATGTTTATAAGGTAAAAGGTTCAGACATTGTGTAGTTTTATCTGACACTGGACAAATTTAAAAATGAGCAAACCACATTGTTTAGCGGTAGCCCGCAAATTTTTAGTAGAATATTAAAATAACAATGAAAGAAGAAAGTTATATGTATGTAAATTATGTTTTCCCTGAGTGTTTTTATCAGGTTAATTTAGCCTAATTATTCAGTATTATGTATATAATTTATTTTGTACAATTTTAAACTTTAGCTAAAATACTACCTAGCAGCAAGCAATACTATTTTTGTAGCAAAAGACTACAACAAAATAACTAATGATTATACTAAAATTATCATGATAGTAGAATTTTTTGTTGTTAATAAAAACTGAAACTGTTACATGCCACTGAATTTCATGATATTCATTTGTTTTAAATGAAGAAGTATATTGTTATTACTAACTCTTGTAAAGAGCAACTTTATTATATGAAAAATAATTCTCAATCATTGAACATATTAAAATAATTGATACATCTACTGAACCAATAGTAACATCTTTGCATTAAAAGTAAAGTTAGTACAGAAATGATTAGTATTATAAATTAATAATTATCTTCACATACATTTTCTACACCACAGGGCAAAAACACTTCTTTGTTAGATTAATGTTTTCTGTTTCATTGGCTGTGGGATGGAGGCTGCCTTAACAATATGTGCTGTTTTCCACATTGATATTTTTAGTGAAATTTAAGCTTAATTTAGAAAGTAAAATTAAAAAAAGAAAAACTCACATTTTCAGAAAAAAAATTCCATTTTAGGACAGTATTCTTTGATAGATGTATTACTCTCTTAAAGCTATGACTCAGTATTTATTATTTGCAATTGACATGCTATAGTAAAGACATGCATTGTATTAGATCATATGTTAATATTACACACCTATTTTAAGAATATATTTGTTGTATCTGTAAGGAATATTATACCTAATCCAGTTCTATTCCTTGTCACTGTAAAGGTGTCTTTGTAAATATATGGTTTGGATGAGTCACATCTTTTGAACCTACACAGTCTTGACATGAATAATCATGTCAACCCCTTAAAAACATCTTAGACGATTATGGGTGCAGGTGATTATGAACAAAGTCTCTGAATATTGATTTTGAGCACATAGAAATTTTTGTTTGCAAAGAAAAACTATGTGGGTTTATAATTGTTGTATTTTATAGTAGGAATATTTACATTTGTAAGGAGCAATTAATATGTTATTTAATATTACATATGTTCTGTAAATGTTGGTAAACTATAACCATTCTAGCAGATGCATAGTTGTATATCACATGTGTGAATGTGTGTGCATGTCTGTAGTGGTGTGTACACTATGTTCATGTATAAAAGTAAAATGTTGATTCTGGGCACTTTGCTCTAGCTTTCCTCTCTTTACATTTTAAGATTATCTGAATATAGATTTTACCATTCAAGCTAAACTTGTGACTTACAAGCTTCTGTGTTTCCATCCATTTGGGCCCAGGACTTGATTTACAGGTGCCATCATGCATGGCTTTGTAGAGAGAATCAAAGGACCTGTCTATGAATTAATTGTAGGCAAAGAACAGTTTATCTGTTGAGCATCCCCTTACTCATATACCAATTTGTAACTAGCATTGTGATAGACAGTTTTATGTCAATTAACACAATCTAAAGTCACTTGAGAGGCAGGAACCTCACTTAAGAACATGTCTTCATAATATCAGGCTGTAGGCAAGCCTACAGGGATTTTTCTCAATGAGACGTTGAATAGGGAGGTTCCTGTTCATTTGGATCCTATTTTCCCTGCGCTGATAGTCTGGGATTCTTTTAAAAAAGCATAGTGAGCAAGCCATGGGGAGGAAGCATGTGAGCAGCATTCCTCTATGTTCTTTGCATCATCTCCTGCCTCTATGATTTTTCTTGTTTGAGTTTCTGTGCTGACTTCCTGTGGTAATAAACAGAAATATGGAAATGTAAGCCAAATAAACTATTTCTTTTTTGACTTGATTTTTTGGTCATAGTGCTTCATCACAGCAATAGAGATATTAACAAAGACAAATTTGTAACAGGAGTAAGATGTTGGTGTGTAAGAATTTATCAGGTGTCTGCAGATGGGATGGATATCTAGGTGGGGCTGTCTGTAGATGTCCTTTCCTTCCATCTCTGCTTTATTTGTCCCTATATTTCCTTCAGACAGGAACAATTCTGGGTTAAAAATTTTGAGATGGGTCAGTGGCCCCATCCCTCAACTGGTGGGTCATGCCTATCAACTGGATGTGGTCTCTACAGGTTCTATTTCCACTTTGTTGGGTATTTCAGCTAATGCCATTCCTGTTGGTGCCTGAAAACCTCTCCTTTACTGGTGTATGGGATATTCTAGTGGCTATCTCCAATTCCTCCACCCCCACTGCTACATATTTCTATTCATTTTCCTGACCCTCTGTACTTCTCCTGTCTCTTCCCATACCTGATCCTGCCTCCCTCTTTCTCTCTCCTACTCTTTCCCTCCCAGATCTTTCCCTCCCTCTACCTTACAGAATTATTGTGTTCTCCATTCTAAGTAGAATTGAAGCATCAACACTTTGGTCTTCTTTCTTCTTAAATTTCCTTCTTCCTTAAGCTATGATTTGTCCTGTGGGTATTCTGAGTTTTTGCGTTAGTATCCAATTATCAGTGATTACATATCATGTGCGTTCTTTGTATCTGAGTTATCTCATTCAGAATCATATGTTCTACATCTAGTTTACTACATCTAGTTTGCCTAAGAATTTTATGAAATCATTGTTTTAATAGCTAAATAATACTCTATTGTGGAAATGTACCACATTTTCTGTATTCATTCTTCTGTTGCGGAACATCTAGGTTGTTTTCATCTTCTGGCTATTATAAATAAGGTTACTATGAACATAGTGGAGCATGTTTCCTTGTTTTATGTTTGAGCACCTTTTGGGTATATGCCCAGTAGTGGTATAGCTAGACCTTCAGGTAGAACTGCTTCTAGTTTTCTGATTAACTGCTAGATTAGTCCGAAATCTCGAAATAGCCAAGATACACTTCTCAGAATACATGAAGCTCAAGGAGAAGGAAGACCAAAGTTGGAGTGCTTTGGTTCTTCTTAGAAGGAGTAGCAAAATACTACGGGAGCAAATATGATGACAAAGTGTGGAGCAGAGACTGAAGGAGGGGCCATCTGGAGGCTACCTCACCTGGGAATCCATCCCATGTGCAGTCACCAAATGCAGACAGTGTTGTGGATGCCAGGAAGTGCATGCTGACAGCAGCCTGATATAGTTGTCTCCTGAGAGGCTCTGTCAGAGCCTGACAAATACACAGGCAGATCCTTGGATCCTCACAGCAAACTATTCAACTGATCAAGGGGTCTACAATAGAGGAGTCAGAGAGAAGACTTAAGGAGCTGAAGGGATTTGTGGCCGCATAGGGAGAGTGACAATACCAATCAACCTGAACTCCTAGGTTCTAAACAGCCAGCCTGGGAACACACATGGAGAGACCCATGGCCCCAGCCATATATGTAGGGGAGGATGGCCTTGTGGGCACTGGTGGGAGAGGAGGCCCTTCCTCCTGTGAATGCTGCATGCCCCAGTGTGGGGGATTGAGAGGGTGGGGAGGCAGGAATGGGTGGATGGGTGGGTGGGGTTATACCCTCATATAAGCAGGAGAAGGAGGTATAGGATAGGGGATTTCTGGCAGTGGGGACAGGAAAATGGGTAAAGGGGATAACATCTGAAATGTAAATACATAAAATATCCAATGAAAATAAATAAATAAAAATCCACTTAGTTTTGAAAGCTCCATGAGTTGGGTTTTTGTTTGTTTGATAGTTTTGGTTTTGTTTGTTTTCTTCTCTTTTTGTTTTGATTTTTTGGAGGATCTTGGAACATTAGAATGTTGGCGATAATGCAAAAGATGGAGGCATGACCTGTGTACTTTCAGAGGAATAGTAAATGGTTCTATTGTGACTGCTTGTTATTTCAAATTAAGATTTTGCGATTCTGTGGCTGAAAAATGAGTTGTGATTAATTAGATAGCAGAACTGCTACAACGAACTACCACAGCAAACCTTTGCTTCGCTGGAATACTCAGTCTGGTCAGCGGGAGCTGGAAAATTAGTAGTGATTAACAATAGCCCCGAATCATTGAAGTAAAGTTGTCTCAGAAATGTTTCCTCAAGGTCAGTACACAAAACCGTGTTCCAGAGGTGATCCAGGTAGTTCTTGAGGCTGGTAGTGAAACATGGAAGTGTTAGGAGTTAATCAGGTGTTACTTGATTCACCAAGAATACCTAATTTATTACAGTCACCTCATTAGTAAATGATAGGGCTAAGATTTGACTCAGTATTTTAAACAGAACCCTATGTTGCCCCCCCCAAACAGTGGGAGGAAATACATTGTTGATAGCTATTTTTGCTTTTATAAATATCATATTTATGAATGACTGTTTAAATGTTTTAAAGTAAAACAGAGCATGAACAAGAGAGAAATAGATATTTCAGTTCTATATCAGTTTAACTTGAAGGGCACCAAAAATAGGTTCTGGACCAAAATTGGGAATGTAAGTTTCAAAGTTAACCATGTTCACTCTTGCATATATGTCTGGCAATCAGTGGACATCATGCAAGTAGGTCAAGAAAGAGTAGAATGAGGAGAAAGAGGAAGAAGAAGAGGAGGAGGAGGAAGAGGAGGAAGAAGAAGAAGAAGAAGAGTAAGAAATGGAGAAAAAGGGGAGGAGAAGCAGGTGGAGAAGAATGAGGATGATGAGTATGAGGAGGAGGAGAAGTAAGAGAAGGAAGAAAAAGAAGAGGAGGAAGAGGAAGGGGAGGTTGGTTTGAAAGGAGACTGTGCCAAGTAAGATGGTAGAAGGAATTGGAAGTGGTAATTCAAGATAAATTATATTTTAATGTATACATGTGTAAAAAACCAAAGAATTTATTTTTAAATACCTGCAGTGTCTATTTTAACTCTTACTTCAGCTGCATCCAGTTCAAAGTTTCTAATTGTACAACCTGGACTAATGTTACATATATTGCAGTGTGTGCATGTGCGTGTGTGTGTGTGTGTGTGTGAAATCAATATCCAAATGGCTGAATTGGTTGAACAAAACAAAGCCATTTACTATAAAGCCAACCACAACCAATCTAATTTCATTTCTAACTATCCACTGTATTTGAATGTAGAAAGAATTCTATTCTCTGGGCACTTGAAGCAATGCCAGACAGAACTCAAAAGGTCTATGTTTTATCTGACCTAAGAGTACTTATCCCTCATAAGCCAGAATCTCAATTTGAGCTCTGTGAAGTACTGCGGTTTAAAGAAAACCTTTATTTCACATTTTTGTGTCAATATTTCTCTAGCTTGACCTGCCAAGAGTATTCCATAGCAGATGACTCTGGAACATGAACAAGTGTTTGCTCTTATGTTTCATCCATTAGTAGTGAAATAAAGACTACAAGGTTTGCATCCCATGGCAGGCTTTTCTGCAGCCATATGTTGCTAATGCTAGCCAAGAAGAGTGTTTATATGTTTATGCCTGTGGAATACTAAGGAGCCCTTGGACACTTGACAAGTTCCTATACCACCAAGCCTCAGGGAACATCCTAGTTAGTTGTAAATAACTTTTCATCGATGTTGAATTGAAATTGATGTTTGAGAGACTCGGTCTTATTTATTTGAGATTAACTGAAATCAATCATTTTATGTAAAAATAATCCTCTTATTTCAATAATTTTAAGAAATATAAAATTCTTATATTCAGTGGTAATGTTAGTGTCATGAGTGTTAGAATTGGTGATAATCTGTTTTGGGCTGAGAAAATGTTTTAAACTTAGTGTGCTCTTGGATTCATTTTTAAAGAGCAACTAATTTCTATTTTATGTATATGACTCATTTGTCTGGATCTATGTAAATGTAACATGTGAATGCCTAGTACATGTTCATGCCAAAAAGAATTGTCAGATCATATGAAACAGTTGTTAGAGGTGGTTATGCGGTAACTTGCAGGGCTGGGAAGTAAAATCATGGCCTTTATAAGAGAAATGAGTGCTCTTAAATGTGAGCCAACTCTTATCCCTAGCTTCATTGATTTTTTTACCCGATTTTCCAGATATTCTTTGAGCTCTTCATGCCTAAGTAATGTTCAAAGATCTGTAAGTAAAGCAAAAATTAACAAGATGAACTGTCTATTTCTCATGGATACTAACTTGTACAAAGGAAGATAACTCAGTAGTTAGCAAGTATAAAGTGATTAGGACCTTCCACAAGCCTTATAGTTGATGATGAGATAATCCAGGTGAGGAGAAGAATGAACTCTAGTCAGTATCATCATTGCAGGCACTGGGTCAAAATCTTCCAGAGACTGACTTGTGGGTTTATATTTTCTTACAAATTAAGCATATTAAAACTTTGGCAAAAGGTTAACCATGTGTTAATTATCATAACAAAGATACTTACCAGCAAGGTAGCAAACCACCTGTGACCTTTACATTGAGAATGAATTCTATTGTCTGACAGACAGAGCTCAGGGCTAGGGCCTAGGATATGTGATAAAGATAAGTATAGATTATATGAATGGAGGATACAAAGTAGTATATGGGGTCTGTTTCACTGTGATGAGTTCTATTCACTGAAAAAGTAAAAAAATTAGAGCCTATCCAATTTTCAGGATATTTGGGCTCATCAGATTGAGATCAGATTGAGATAAAAGAATAGGAAAGGAGCAGGTAGTGGTCCATGCTTTTAATCTCAGCACTCAGGAGGCAGAGGCAAGTGATTTCCAAGTTTGAGGCCAGCCTGGCCTACAGAGCGAGTTCCAGGACAACCAGGGTTACACAGAAAAACTCTGTCTTCAACAACAACAACAACAACAACAACAACAACAACAACAACAACAACAAAAAAAAAACAACAACAGTAGCAGCAGCAGCAGCAACAGCAACAGCAACAAAATCAACAACATAGACTAGCAAATGGTCACCAGATTGTCAGACAATGTTCACTCTAGCCTTCTGAGTGGAAAAGCATCATTCATTTCCTTACATTGAAGAACACAGTTCTGCATATTTGACAAGCCTAGTCTTCTTTCAGTTGAACCCCCAACAATAAAGTATAAAGAATCCAGTTACCATGTCTGTTGCAGCCATGAAAGAGTGTAGACAGTGTGGAAAGAGACACAGACCATTGACACTTTGCTAAAATCCTGTGTTACCTCTCTATTGTGATAAGCCCAGTTATTTACACACACATAAATACACGAACAGTTAATTTTGGTTTCCTGTACAGAAAGCATGATTCAAATGATATAATTAGTGACACAAAACAGCCACTAAACTCAACATATATCTTAAGGCCACATTTAAAAAGAGTGTTTACAAAAGCATTCGAGTTATTTCATGAAACACAATTGATTAGGCACTCATTTCCACCAAGGCGTTTTTGTATGCTAGGGGACACAACACAAAACCACATACAAATCCTCAAATTTCACATAGGGAAGAAAAATATTCTAAGCAGTTTCCAATGTTCAAATTTCTGGTCCAGAGCATTAAGAACACAGTGTGATAAAACGTTAACAGTCTTTATCCTAGCTGTGTTTATGTTGCTTTAGCTAATTAATTCTCATGATACTAAGCCATGCGGGAGGCTGTTGTACTAAGTGGTCCATGTTCTTCTTAAAGGGATGATAGATAGTCCTTTTGAGCAGGATGACCAGTGTCAGTATCCCACAGGTACATTTGGAATCTAAAATCCCTTAAGCTTCATGTGTTACAAATCCAGTATTGAAAGATGCTTAATTATTCAGCTTGGTTCCTATGCTTTTTTTTTTTTTTTTCAAATTTCTATGAGCTGCTGTTTGGCTATTTGTAAACTATCGGGTACTCACTCAAATCTCAATGTTTATGATGAGTTATTTTCACAAAGATTGGGAATAAAGGTGGGAAGTGAGTGAATAAATGATTATGTTACTTTAGTAAGATAATTGGAGCTTCATAAATTGATTTGTGCTTTAATGCACCAGATATAATACCACCCATTCCTTATTTTACAACATTGTCTTTATTTATATGCTTATGAGTATTTTGTATTCATGTATGTCTGTGCATTGTATACATTGTATACTATTCATATATGTATGCATTGCCCATGGTGGCCATAAGAGTGTGTCATATACTCTGGTGTTCCTGATGGTTAGTCACCATGTGGGTGTTGGAATCAAAGCCAATCTTCTGCAAGAGCCACCAATGCTCTCTATCACCAGGCCTCTCCCCAACCTCTGACAACACTTGTAACTGAACATATCATAAATGCACAATTCTCAAATGTAAATAGTGCATGGACTTCACCTGGAACCACCAATTACATTCAAATGACTTTGCTTATCCCACAAACTTCAGCCTTTTGTCCTTGATCCTCCTTTCCCTTTCTCCTTACATCATTGTCTTTAATTGCTCAGTCCCTCCTCTTCTCTCTGGACACACTTAGTCATATGAGTATTTCCTTGTGCACAAGTGCCTTCTGGGGACAGTATTATTCATTCTCTTTTTCATCTACTTAAAACAGCATCCTTCCCCACTCCCCTCCATTTTTTTCTCCAGATTTGGGGCTGATGGCTGGAGCACGGGCATGGGCACGGGCATGGGCATGGGTCCTGTTGTGGTTTCTATGCAGGGCGGATGCTGGGTTGTGGGAGGTGCTCCAGGCTCTGCCCAGGCATAGAGGGATCTCAGCCTGAAGTTCCGCAGGGGCAGGGCTCCTGGTATCAGTCCTGGGGCTCCTGGTATCAGTCCTGGGGCTCTTTCCAACATCAGAGAAGTCCTCAGCTGGAGATTAGGCAGCAGCTGCCATGGCTCATTCCAGGCCTTCTCCACCATTCCTCATGGTGGTTGAGGCCGCAGAGACATGAGGAAAGATTTATTGTCATGGCAGAAGATAGATGAATCTGGCTTTACCTCCCCAAAACTCAGGGCAGATCTGAGTTAAATAGGGAGGAAGGAGGAGAGTCTAAGAAGGAATACTTAATTGGCTATGCCCTCTGGCCTTTGGGTATTTCATTAATATGGAAATCTCGAGAGCCTGAGGCCTGTAGTCACACCATCTACCTGTGGAGGGGCTGGTAGGGGCGTTGCCCTATGTGGTCTCAGACTGTGTGTAAGGAGCCTAGAGTTTGGGAAAGTGGCAAAATGTATGTCATCCCTTGCATGGTCTCTGGCCATCTCTAGCCCGTGCTCCATCAGAAACCAAGCTATTCTTTTCATGGTTCCACACCCAGATTGTCATTTGTATCCCATTTAAGAAATATCCTCCATTGCTATTTACCAGCTCAGAAGAGATCTGGGTTTACTGTTTGTATAGGAGCACTCTGTACATTTGCATAAAATACTTATTGGTTTTGTTTTGTTGGTTTTTTTTGGTTTTGTTTTTTTTTTGGCTTTTATTTTCAAAATAAAATGTAATGTTGATATTTTCTTATTATTTGCTTTACTGCTAACAAGGCCTAGTAGGGTAATTTCTTTCCTTTCCTTTCCTTTCCTTTCCTTTCCTTTCCTTTCCTTTCCTTTCCTTTCCTTTCCTTTCCTTTCCTTCCCTTCCCTTCCCTTCCCTTCCCTTTCCTTTCCTTAGTACTAAGACACTGTGAGCAATACTATTCCCAATTATTACTAGGTATTAATTGACTAATGCATTAATTTAAATCCTCAGACCTTTAACTACAGCTCAATCCTGGATTGATAAACTCCAACTTCATTCTTTATTTGCACATTGCTGTTTTTCCATCGTCTATGCTCCTCTAAAAATTTTATTCTTTTTCTATAAAATACAAATGGCACAGATGTATTTATAATTTTATGCAATACAAATTATGTATGAATATACAGTGTCATAACATACTAATGATCAATATTTTCATAAAGGCTAGTGATTCAACGGATTCAGTATTTCTTTATAGAATACATTTTCCTTATCACAAAGAATGAAACAATGTGAAATAAATGGAAATAAGAAAAATCTTTGTGACTGATCTTAATTTAAATTTTCCCCTAGTTTTTAATGCCTTTTTTATTGTAAATTTGACATTCTTTAATAGTTTCAGTCAGAAAAAAAATGTGATGATAAGTTGGGTCAGCTTTAGGAGAAATAAATGGAACAATTGTGAAAATTAAAAATAAAAACGATAACTCTCTCATTTTCTTTGCTACTTTACAATGTTCCATTTGATCCTGGGAAGAGAATTTTATCCTTTGTCTTATATCAGTGTCTAACCAATGTGTTCATTGCTATATCATAGTAATTACTTATGCTTTTAATCATAGATTTTTTTCTTCTTTTCAAGTACATCAGAGTTCAAAGATTGTTTTAGGACCTGGAGCAAGAAAACACAGGTCTACTAAAATTTTACTATTCTATATATCATCAGAGGATTTATTTAAGAATAAATATGGGAGAATCTATTAGAGTTACTAGAATAAGAGTCTTCTAAGGAGATTTAATGTAGCCTCTATATCCTCTGCTATTATCCATTGGAAGAGCAACTGATTTAGTAACACTGGATACAGCAGCATCATTAAGCCTAAGATTCTAGAAGTTACAGGGTAAGAGATCATAGTAGCTGCTTATAAACTTTTATCCTGTGAATAAGTACTGTCTTTGTGGCATATTTTTTCTTTGCATGTGTGTATCTGTGAGTTTGCACAAATTGACACATGTAAGCATGTATAACCGTGCCTGTGGAGATAAGAAATTGATATTGCCTTTATTAATGAGTTCTCACTTTATATATTGAGGTATGTTCTCTCTTCTTAACCCAGAACTCACAAATTTAGCTAGGATAGCTATCCAACTTGCTTCTGGGATCTACTTGCTTTGACCTCTGAGTGTGGGAATAGCTGGCAAGTCACTGCCATGGCTACCAAGCATTTGCATGGATACAGATATAAAACACTGGCTCTTACACTTACATGGTGAGTGCTTTACCCACTGATCCATTTCACATCCTTTGGCATGTGCTTCCTAAAAGAGACTCAGTACCAACCTATTCATTCATTGATGTTTACTTAAGATGCTGGAAGGCTTGTCAGCTAGCTTTTAATTTATCTCCCATTAATTACACAAAACAAAACAAAACAAACAATTTTCCATTCATCTCATATGCATAGCTATTTCCTTTAGCAAGTAAAAAGTACAGGAAATTTTAGACAAGTTAAGCTCTGTTAATTTGTGTTTCAGAGTTGATTTGCATGGTTAACACTACTATGAAAGAATAAAATAGGAACCAATACAATGAAAACATAGCCAGGTATCCTATATTCAGATAGGAAACTACAAGAAATAGGGTATGAGAAAGTAGCATTCCAAAAGAAAATGGCCATATCTGAATCAGTGAAGGATACATTGTCTTTTTACTATTGGATGTCAAAGTCCAAGTACTGAATAAGAGTGTGATATTTTTGTGAGAGTAGGCCCTTGTCACATGGAAAGAAAAACAAAACTTCCAGGTAAACAAAAACGGTTGACAAAAAACACATCCAGACTCCCCACCATGCTAGGATCAGAATCAACATGACCTGTCATATTCTACGAGTGATGTGTTATGGGCCAACCCCATGCATCCCACAAACCACATTTTATAGGTCATCTATTAACAGGCACACTGTTCTCCCAGAATCTTCAGCCAAGAACGTGATATGGCTGCAGATCACGTGATGTATCCAAGCATCAACCACATGCACACAACCTTAGTGTTTGTTGTTATTAGTAAAAGGCTTTCCTGAGAGAAAAATTTCCTCCACATCCCGCTTCCACCGCTTCCAAAACTTCTCTCTGTCACCACCGCCTAGAAGTGCCCGAGTGATACTCATTTTGACAATATTTTGCAGCATTTTAAGCTTCAAAGTCATTTTATATTTTTTGTTGTGTTTCCTTTTATATCTCCAACCCATGGCATTTAGAAGGATTCTGAGCGAAGACTCCATTAGTAAGCCACGTGACAGGATTTCTGTTTGTATTGGTGCTGCAGCTGTATCCGGGTACCTAACCAAGAGCTGGGTTCAAGTAGAAGTTCATACTTGAAAGTAAGTCCTCACCTGTAAGATTTGCTCAAATCTCATTTCTAAATGCAGCACGTTTCCTTTCAAGCTACTAATATTGTTTTTTGTTTGTTTGTTTTAGTGTTTCTTAACGTTAATCCTGTAGCTCATTCTGTATGGCTTTCTAAAAGAAGGAAGAGGGACCCGAGATCTCCCGATTCTGACGTGAGTTCCAGCATCTACATGCAGCTTTTGACTTTTGGTCCTCTTTCCTTTTGAAGAGATCGTTTTTATACATTACGTTTGATACATGGCTAACATTTCCTCTGCTGATTCAGTCTGAGCAGCTAAAGTCCAAGCTTCACCATCACATTATCTTAAAATAATAATAAAATATCCAGCCCTCAAATTCTGTATGCACTTAGTTTTAAAAATTATTTCTCATGTTTGTTTGTTATCTAGAGGTGTCAGTATCTGAATTCAAGCATCAGGGAACTCATTGTTAAATCAAATAGTCACCATCTCTCCCTTATTTTGAATTGAGAGCAGCTTTCTGTGTGGCTGGTTACAACATCCTTCTGAAAACCGAGTCTTCCTTTGCTTTCGTGGAAATGAAGCTTTGTTGGTTTACTCTCTGACCTCTTTCTTGACCTCCAAGTTCTAAGTGTTGGAAAGTTTCAGTGCACTTTTTAATTTTCCTCTTCACTTTTGTGTACAAATTAAGAAAAGTGATTCCTTTCAAAACAACTGAGGTACTAAAGCTCAACCTTGAACACTGCCTTCTCTTCAGATCCCCAGAAATATAAATTTAGATGTCTGTTTGATAGTTGGTCTTGTCAGTTGGATACCTAATAGATATTACCAAATGATATAACTTCACTCATAATTTCTGTCTGCACCATATGCTGGCACATTGTACGAATGAGTGAAGCATCTTCTGCATAATTTCATTAAATAAGACATTATTAAAATATAGCCACACAATTTTGTTTATAGTTTACTTTGTATTTCTCTAAAGACTTACATAGATCAAAGTCACTAAAACACATTCTATTTGACTTCTTACACACAAACAAATACTTAAGGACTCAGTACAATCTAGCTTGCTCTTATCCCAGTAAGTATTTATCTTAATGTAAAATGCTACCAGTCAGCATGAATGTCTAATTCAAAATTATCTTAATTATGGTTTATTTATATATTTCTATATTTATTGTACCCAATGCATTAGATTGGACTTTAATTTTAAAATAGATTTCAAATCTAATTTAACATCAAAACTATTAAGGTCTTAAAGCACCAATGCCCTGAAATACTCTCTGGCAGCAAAGTGTTTTCTCTCTCTCTCTCTCTCTCTCTCTCTCTCTCTCTCTCTCTCTCTCTCCCATTTCTGCATCCCCTTTTCCCTTTCCTCCCTATACCATTCTTTTCTTTCATTGTGTTCTTTCATTCACTCTCCCTTCATCCTTCAATACCTCCCTTCCCCCTCTTCTCCCTTGATTCCTCACTCCTTTTACCTCCTTCCCTAGTCTCTCCTACATTCCATCTCCTTTCCTCTTCTAACCCTTCTCTGTCTTTCCTCTTCTCTTCCTTTGTAAAACCCTTAAAGTGTTCATAAACTTCTCATAGACATAACTCACATAGTAGCTCTGATCTTTAAAATCTTCCTAATGTTACCTGTGAAAACACTTCACTACTTTCCTGACGAAGAAAACTCTTAAAACATGCAAATAGAGATATCCAAACACTTTTGTGTTCATTTTAATAATGCCCATAACCTGCCTATGTCATCAAGAGTATTCACATTCAAAAATCCATCAAGAATAAGAAGGAGGCCTTTGTAAAGAAACAGTGTGTACATTTGTGTGTTGGTATAATCGTGGTATGAGTAGTTGTGCCCAAGATGAGAACTGGGACTGGACACAGGATTTATGGCCCAGAAGGAGTGCTAACTTTTTCTGCATTTGCTTGAAACTGCAGAGAGTAATGCTAATATCCAGGCTTTATGTGTATATTCACTAACGATTGAACGTAGCCAGGTGAACAAAGAACATAAGTTGTGCTGTCAAAGTTACAGTTAATGGAGAATGATCCACACATGAGCTCCTCTGTGACACTGAACCTATTTTAATTGAAAATGATTGAATTTCTCTAAAGTTCAAAGGGGAGATTGTATAAGAGATATACCAGAAATCAGAAAAAAATGAAGAAACAAAACCTTATTACATGGGAATAAATACAACATAACATACATGAAAATAAAAGAATTTTTCTTAATCTTCAAATGACCCTGCATTACAGTTTTATGATAATATTTAAATTCTCTTAAGTGTCATTTTAAATTCCTGAGTGATATGATTATTCCTTCTTATACCATATTGCTTCTCTCTCTTTCAACACTGCTCCAAACTCATTTCTGGTGTTTCAACATCTAAAGTAACTAATTAAGATCTTTGCATTCCCTTGTTTGTAGATTTATCCTTTTCTCTGTGTCTTTTCTCCCATCGATTATTTACCAGTTAAGTGTCTCTTCCTTCAAGAAGTTTATTCCAAATCATCTCCTTGATTACCCAGGGTAAAGATATATAGTAGGACTTACCTACTTCATATTCTACCATGTGATGTTAAACATATGAATAGCCTTCCATATTTATTTATGTATTCAGTCACATATATAGTTATTCGTCTTCTAAAACACAATGCAAATTCACCAATACTATGATTCTCTTTATTCTTATTAATAAAGAGAATCCCTTAGACTTAAAGTAACCTTTGATTAGGAATCACTATGAGAGTTTTATGTAGACTATCTATAACAGTATGGATCAGTTGACTAGTTTAAACTCACCATAGAGGAAGAAACCACACTGATTTATGTAGCATAGCCATCTGTATTAGTTAATCTACTTATTGTTATTGTCTTTCATATGATATTTATTTATATGTGTGTGTATGTGTGTGCATACATAATCTTGGTTATAATATCCTATGTTTGAAATTATTATAGATTATAAACAAAAAAGAATTTAAAAATCCAAGGTATTACTTTGGGAAATTATTTATAGTCCCTTGAAGCTTTATGTAAAGACTAGCTCCATATATTTTCCTCATGAATCATGGATCATTGGTAGCTGTGTCTTGGATGAGAAAAATAGAAAAAAGTACCTGCCATTTCATTTTTGCTAGTTTCCTCAAGATTTTAAAAATAACTCTTACCTTCAACCCTAACACAAACTTAAAACATGTTTAGTTGAATTGGCTTTTTTATTTGGTTTTTGCATGCTGTGACAAATAATTGACATAAACCCTTAAAAGGGTTAAGAATTTAGGTCAGTATAAAATTTTAGAGATTTCAGTCCCTAACTGTATTGATTAAGAGCTCATTATGAGACAGAAGTCCTGGGTAGTGGGAGCAAATAGAAGAGGTCACTCACTTTAAGGAATATCATAAGAAAGTATCCAGAGGGAGATGGAGGGGGAAAGCTAAGAACTAAATACAGCTCCTAGCCTATATCTATGTCCCAAATTTGTACCAATTGTTAAAAATGTACTACCAGCTAAGCACTAAGTATTCCATATATAAGTTTTAGATGAATATTTAATGCTACAGTTATAATAATGCAATTATTATTTTGTTGCTAATCACAGCAGTTGAGAGGAACTGGAATATCTGTCCATGTGTCAAATCTAGGCTACAACACTAATTAGAGTATACAGAACCTGTTCATATCTAAGCAATGAGTGGAGCCTGTGTAATCAGCACTGACAATAATATCAGAATTATAATGCATATTCCTCATGAGTTGTCTTTGTTTTTGATTTGTAAACTGAATGCTCATTTTTGACATTTTATGTATTTGTCTTTTATATTTGAGAATTTCATACAAGTATACAAAATATTTTCATAATTTCATCCTATTCATACCTCAAACACCTGACTCAACACTTCTTTTCTAATTTGTAATATTTTATGTATTTATTTTTGGTTATATGTATGCATGCATACATACATATATACATACATACATAAATACACTCAAGCATACATACATGCATAGATTATACTTCTATTTTTACTGTCTAATGTACTATATAATTACTTTAATCTAAATTACTCACCAAAATTTAAAAATACAAAGAACTATAATAATGCTCTATCCTCTTTGTCCTTTTAAAAATAACAGAGGAATTTAATTTTATAGATAAATTAAATACATGGACCTAGGCACAGGCAAAAGCAGAAGAAATCAGAATACTTGTCTTCTGTTCCTCACACTATCTTGAGATCCTTTATGAATTGCATACCAGGAAAAAAAATCGCATACCCAATATTTGTCTTTCCTGAGTAGAAACATATCAACAGGTAACCTAAATATATTTTTTTCTTTTCCTTTGCCTTTCGAGTGTGGCAATCTGCTCCCCTCATGGCTGAAAACACAATCCTGTAGAACTGTCAAATGATCCAGACTGTTTCATATCTCTTTTTTTTTGTGAAAATTTTTATTGAATATTGTATTTACATTTCAGATGCCATCCCCTTTACCCATCTCCCCTCCCTAGAAAACCCCTATCCCATCCCCCATTTCTCCTTTTTGCTTTTATACTATTTTTTAAATGTTAATCAAAGGCTTTATAAGTTTGCTAATGCTCAGTATCAATCAGAAGTGTAACCCAATACTCAACTTAGATATATCAACTATCTTTGACTGGCGGGGACATGAAAACATCCACCTCAGTGTCCGCCCCCCCTCCTTGTCACCTAGCTTCTCCTCTCCTTCTTCTCCATTCCTTACACCTTATCTTCCTCTCCTTACTCCTCCCACCTTAGCTCCTCTTACATATCATCGTTCCTGTTAAAATAAAACTTTTTTCTTAGAATACAATTAGAGCATAACTATACCAACTTGTATCAGTAAGGTACAAGATAGACCTAATATCCAGTCTATCATTTTGTTGATTTGAGATGGTTAGCATGTGAGTTAAGGGCCTATAGCAAATTCATGGCTTTGAGTTTATTGTTAGGGTGTTTTCTACATTTTATTTAGCTGAGATGAGTTAACAAACAATAGTCCAGATTGCCTTACATGGATAGTTGGTTTTCAAAATGCCAGAAGTTCACAGAATTGACGTTACAAACATTTCTGTGTTAATGTCCATTTTGATTAGAGCCCTATCTGCTTCTGACAGCTTCCTGTCTTGGATTCTAAGAAGAAATTGAGCATCTTTGTAGTTACTCCAGTTGTGGTGAGACAGCCACTAGACAAAAATTTCCTTTTTTCATCTACAGACAAATCACTGTCCAGAAAAAGACACACTTGTGGAATAGTCAACTGATTATATCTGCCAAGACAGAGTAATCAGCCCTTAATAACTCTGCATCAGTTGGTCTGTCAGATGATCCTGGGCCAGAAGGCTGAAGATTGAATGCTCCAACATTTTGTAGTATAGGGACTGTCCAGGTGCTCAATGGTCTCTATAATTTGGCTAAGTTTTAGAAGCTATGCTTGGTGCTTCCCATAATTTCAGTTAATTCAGTCGTTCTGGATTTCTGACGGGTTTGAAGACTTATAGTCTCATAGCCAATCCCAGCTATTTACTTTGAGAGAAAAGGTTTGTGAGGATCTTTTTCAGCTGAAATTCATTCTAAAGCCAAGCAAAAAAGCCAGGTTCAGAATTAAGTCTTTTAGTTAGGAGGGACGACAGAGGTTCTGTTTAGTCAAGAAAATGTTTCATATCTCTTTATCCACACATTTTTCACCATTCTTTTTCATGATTTATAACTTATTAGCATGCTACTTTTATACTAGACACAAGCAAAATAAATTTCCGACTGTGATTGTACTTACCTTGGTTCTATCTTGTCATGTGTCTTATTTTCCAGTTTGTCAAGGGTCCTTTTAAAAGTAGATCAGTTTCAATTTATAAGTTTAACAGTCTCATGTTCCCAGATCTCACAGAATCTCTGAGACATTTTGATCTTTACTGTATAATCTAGATGCTTGCTTGAGGTTGATTTGTTTGTACTTTTGTCAATATTACTAACTAACATTATTGAGTAATTAATACCTACCAAGTCTTCTGCTAAGCACTTCATGTGTTCTCATTCAGTTAGTCCCCTCAACAGTTCCACCAAGCAACTCTGTTGCTAGGTAGATTTACATCTCAGGGTCACTTACCTAGAAAGTAGTAACAGACTTAAACTGACTTTCTCTAGAGGGTATTTGCTTAGTTACTTCATGAAATTATCTGAAATTGTCAGCTTACTCAGAACATATTATGAAACTTTAGCAACAGAATGCTTAGGAAGTCTGTAAGTCATTTCAAACTTAACAAGCAGAGTAAATTCCTGTATTTTTCTAAGAGACAGCCAAAGTCTCTTGACTTACCATGTATCTGGCACATTAATAAAATATGATAATGTTTTATCCTATTGCTAATAAGAACTAGTAAATGATTCAGAAAACTTGACCAACACACTGAAAAAAGATTATATTTTCCATAAATATGTTCATTAATAATAATATTGTGAATTCATGCTCATTCCAGTTTTGCATCATTTTCCAGACCCTTACACTTTAAGAGTATTAATAGCTCAAAAATAGTGTGAATAAAAATGATTGTTATCATGAGTATTGCAGAATATTGGAGAAGGCATAAGTAGAAATATACTCCCATGATTTATAGTAAGCACTCACACGACTGAGGTCCAAATAAATCATAAAACGTTGGCTCCTGTGGTATTATTAAATTCCTTGTAGACTGCAAGCATTGATCATTAAATACCCTTGGGTTTTTGTTTCATTCAAATGGTAGAAAGATATGAACTATATGTCATGTCAGTTTCATGATCATGGCATATAACAAAGAACTTTCATTATAGCTAATATGTATGTCAGGTGAACTGGATTTAAATTATGCATCCAGATGTTGGAGAATGTCCAAATTTTTGTAAACCAAAAATGTGAACTTCATTTATGTCAGGAGACTTTCCAGTCTCAAGCTGACAGTTTTTTTTTTTTTATTACTAAACAACTATGTTAGGAATGATCACTGGTTTTATATGCATCACTGATAAGTGTGGCTTTATTTATGGTTCTTAAAGATTTACAAGATTGCATGCTCAAAAATCTTCTATCTGTTTAGGAAGCATATATTAAAATAGATTGTAAAAATAAATTGCATTTAAGAAACATTAATAGAAGTAACTGGATTATGGGTAAAGATATAAACATTTTCCTACTTTCCAAATGCTTGTTATCCTTACATATAGTGTTTATATTGTATGTGAAAAGCTGATTACAATTTACTTACACTGTGTATTTTGCATGAATACATACACAGCTAACGCCATCTTTTTTATCAATGAATAATGAACAAGTCAGAATTGAAACATCTTCTGTGTGATGTCTTGACCTAATTCATTCTCGGGTTTTATAACTTCTGGCCTTTTAGTTACTATTTTGCATAGTTGTTTAGAGTAAGGTAATCAATCAGAACATTGCATATTCTATAATGGCCATTTAATTAGCATCTCCTTTTCATTATTTCTGTTCCCCTACAGAGCTCACAGATCCATTGCTCACTTTGAACATGAAACTTGCGACTTTGGAAAGAATGTAGGGCAATGTGAAAAATGACTACTCATTCTTGCTTCCGGCTTCATTGTTGGTTTCAGGAGAAACAATTGCCTATTAGTTGTTGATATATTCATCCACTTTTCAAAGCTCTCTGAAATTACAGAGATGGCTAGTCATTCATTAAATATCACCTGATTTCTCCTGGAGAAATATTAATGTGGATTTGGGTTTTGATAAACAGTGGACAATTTACTCATGTATCTTTGTATATCATTAAGTGTCAATATTAGTCATTATTCATATATGTCATGGTTAAGAATTTTAGTTTCTTTAATACCTCAGTGGCCTATGGACAAGGTACTTCCTAACAAGGACATATCAATTCCTTCCAGATCAAGGGTATTATTTGCTAATTGCCTTAAGGATAATCTTGAAATATCTTAATGTGTTTGCAAAAAAATGATTCAGGTGATATTTGAGTTCTCCCATAATATACTGATGCTGACTAATTACCCCTTGCTCTGGACTCACACATTTAGCATGTTGTATGCTTGCCTTTTTTGTTGCTGGAGGTATCATACCAGATACTAAAAACAAATGAGATCAGAATTTGTTTCGTCTTCTAAATTCCATCATCTGTCATCTGAAATGCAGTTGTTTGTGTCATGTTTGACTGTGAAATTATTAATGCTGGTGTGACTGACTAAAACATGCCATTTGTATCTGAAGTAGTAATATAAAATCCCAGAGGAATGATGGGTTGCTGGAAAGATAATTGCCATGCGTAGAATATCTTAATTTATCATATTAAAAAAATTTGTTTCTAGGCTTTCAATCGCTGTTCATGTATACTGACTACATATAATGTCATAGCCAACTTTTGAATTGAAAACTGATTTTTTTTTCAGGATAATGTGGTTTTCTCCTGTGACTCTTGTTTAGGACTAAAAGAAGAATGATGTATAGTTGGCTGGAATTAAACAAAAATACACAGTTCAAAATAGAGCAGGCTATAGAATCAGTTCTGACAGCGGCATATACCAAAAATAAAAACAATATATTGTAGGATCAATTTTAAAGGTGCCCCTGAAATATCTGTCTCTGGTTACTCAAGCACTAGACCAGCATGTTCTAGGATTAATTGTTAATATATTATTATTATTATTATTATTATTATTATTATTATTATTATTCATCAATTGGTCATAATTTGATGTTTTTAATTATTTTGTATTATGTAAAATAGCACAGTTAAATTTTTGGGACCTCTTAAAAATAGAACCGCAAACAGATTGACAAGGGAGAAGAAGTTTTTTGAGTTATAAAGAATAATCTG
The DNA here is from genome assembly GCA_030674055.1 of Rhabdomys pumilio. Lineage (NCBI taxonomy): Eukaryota > Metazoa > Chordata > Mammalia > Rodentia > Muridae > Rhabdomys > Rhabdomys pumilio. The sequence continues at coordinate 40,318,962 of JANHMN010000008.1, forward strand.
AGGGAGTTTGAGACAGAGTACTTCCAGCATTAAAGGTATGCACTAGCAGCCTGGGAATAAACTACCAGGAACCAGAAAGGTTATGGGAGACGAGGCTTTGACCTCATCCTAAATGACACTAAAGAAACCAGTTGGACTCACATCTAGACTTGGAAGGGGGAAAAATGATGTCATGATAAATTTTCAATATTTGAAGTTGCTGACTTTAAGGTAATTTTGCCCCAACAGCAGTGAGAATGCATTAATTCATATTTACCAGAAAAGGCCAGGCATACAATGGCAAACATTTAACGTGGCTTTTGGAAAGTTATCCATTGCTGCACCATTAACTGTTTGTCTCTTTTTAGTAAAGTGTCAGGCAGTGATCAGGTTAATGAGAATAGTAAGATTCCAGATAATTTTTATTGTGCTGTGGAGACAAATCTTCTCTTGATTCAGTACACACATTGTATTCAGATTGTGGTTTATCTGAGTTCTTTATTCTCTCATGAGTTTTGTGAAGAATATTCCCAGTCCATCTACATCTCTCTACCTACTTTGTCTGGAAGCTATATATTATGTGAGTAAGATCTGGAGTTTCCCTGACAAAATGACAAACTTGAACTTTGCAACTTTTTGGCTCCAAAGAATTAGGCAAGATCTTAACCTCTCTCTTGCTCGATATCTCCATCTCCATCCATGCAATGGACAGAATACCATCTACTTTCAGAGTAATCAGGCATAGGCTTGAACGCTTCTTGTCATTGCCCATATGCTATACTTTTTGCTCTGATACACTTTATAGCACTTGTTGGTGTAAGTGTGTGTGTGTGTGTGTGTGTGTGTGTGTGTGTGTGTGTGTGTAGAAATCAGATCTAAAACCTCACCCATAGGTTCAGGCACACTTTATTTATTTCCTTATAAGGCTGAACAAATGTGAACTTGTGGCTGGTATGGCTGTATTTTCATTTATTCAGCAAATATATGGTTTACACCTAGTTAATTTCATAAATTAAAAAACATACCTAGATAAAATAGAGCTGCTTATTTTGTTGCTAATGATATATTTATTTGGATATAGAAACAACATGGTACATTTTTGCAAAACAGGTATTTGTTGATAAATTAAATTCCATAAGTATTTCAATTAGTTTATTTGGGTGACTATAGATATAATTTAAACAATTTTAGCACTGAAATTATGTTTTTTTTGCATTAAAAAATAAATTTGCTTGCTATAAATAAAATGAATTAAGTAAGTGCAGCCACATATATCTATAGCATTTGAAATATTCTTATTTTAAAAATATAAATTTGAAGTTTGGGGATATAGCTCAATGGTAAAGCACTTAACTTATCACACCATCACACAATCACACATATGGCCCAGAATTCTTGAGGGAGGGAGAGAGAGATAGGAAGAGAAAGAGAGAGAGAGAGACAGAGAGAGAGAGAGAGAGAGAGAGAGAGAGAGAGATTTAACTACTTTAAAAAGCTCATCATTTTCTAAAAAAATAAAAACACACAACACACCAGACACTGTAAAAGACTCTTCTCTGATATGTGACAATGATACTGAATACAAAAAGGAAATTACCTGAGTAGCATTCATAATGGTTTGAAACAGGTCAGGTAGGGGGGAACTTCTTTTGAAATTTAAGACTTTAAGAAAAACCTGGGTTTGAGGACAGTTGACCTCTTCTAACCTAGTGACAAAAAAACAAATTAAACTGTACCACTGGGTAGTAAACAATGACTTGCTCCTTCAGCTGGAAAAGGAGTCTTTTTTCCTGCATCTTGTCAATGTCTTCCCTCTCAGCTATAGTAGCTATTTCAGATTGTGACACACAGTTATTCGAGTATTAAGTATTCTAATTAGCATTGTGACTGTTTAAGCAATTTTGCTCTCACATCAAACACCAAGGACGGTTATGCTTCTTCTGATTTTACTGGTATTGTGCACATGCACAAAGAACAAAATCACGTTTTCTACTTATTCTTTTTCTTCTTCTTCATTAATTGCCTATTTATTGTGAAAAATCTCATTATTTTTCACAATACATAATTTTGTAACTGTTGCCTGGTGTGTTTCATTACATCAATTAATAATTTGCATGATTTAACAGCTCATAAGATACCAAAAAAATGATCATCTTAAAAGCTTAAAGTTGCTGACTACTTCTGAGACAAGCTGGAAAAGATTCAACTCAGGGAATGATGGATTTCTTAGTTCTGATTTTCTGTCATCAACACAGGCTATTTGAGAAAGGCGTTCTGTAATCTCTCCCAAATGTAATGCACTGCCAACTATCAACATGTTAAAAGCTTGAAGATGCTGAAAGGACAATTGTGTATTAATAGGGACCACTTCACAAGTTGCCCTACAATTTCTATTTTATATACAATAACTTTTAAAGGTTCAAGCGGTCAAAAGCAATTCAAAACCATGCTATTCAGTGGTTCAGACAAGAAAAGGCACTGTTTCAAGCATAGACGCACTGTTTATGTAGAAAAGTTCTTGAATTCTTAACTGTAGTGAGCATTCTAATGAGTCTATGCAAACACTGAACAGCCGCTACAATTATGTTTCTGTTTTCTTTTCAATATTGAATGTTTACATTCTTGAAGTATGCCTGATCGATTGCTCTTATTGACTTTGTTTTCTCCTTTCTCAGCTATTTCCTTACTTGTTTTATGCATTTCCTCATATGGGGTTTTATTTATTTATTTCACTGTTGATGTCGGGAAAGAGGTTGCCCTCTTTTTATTAACAGCTTGAATTATCAGCAGGAGCCAAGGCTCCAAGCCAACAACAGAAGATACAGATGAGCTTAATTTTTTCCAGTACTACTTTCAACCTTGAATGTAGACCTCCGGGGAATGTTACACTGGATTCGTGCTGAATATTTGCTGCAATTTTATTTTGTGCTTGTCTCAGCATTGGTCTAAAACAAGACCAGGACTAAAAAGACCCAAGTACCTCTTCCAAGGTTTTCTGTTATGTGCCCTCTTTCTCCAGATTTCTATCTTCTCTGGTTTTCAGTGATACTGGATTCTAGCTTGACTTTGCAGTAGGTATTTATACAAAGAGTTGGTGATTTTAAAATCGTTAATGTAACCCACAGACTTTGTGTGATCCCCAAAGCCATAGTCTATCTGCATAGGTCTTTGAACCTGGTCTCTGCCAATACCATCTTATTCATGGATGTACTATGCTCCTAAATCCACATTTGGTGCAGCTTAGGAGTTCTGAGGTCATCATAACATTACTCTTTCTATCTCTCTCACAGAGAGCTTCAGCAATACATAATTTCAATATTTCAGACTTTCAATATTCATTCCACAATATCCTCTGTACTGCCTCACTTCTTCCCATCTCCCTGGTGGTCATGTCTGCTGAACGCTATGCTCACTTCTCTTGTTAGACAGTTGAGCTCTCTAATGTCATGTGCCCTTATATATTTTACACAGGGCATCTGCATAAATATATATGCAGCAATTATCACACTCTGTGTCTATCCCATAAAGGATACATTTCGTGGATTCTCAGTGCCATTCATATTACCTAGAAAGTCTAACATGTCTGAACACCTATTATGATTGCAGTGCACTTTGTATGAACAGCAGACCACATGTTTCAGTTACATTTTCGCTTTTCAGCAGACCCAATTTTTTTATGCTATTAGCATGCTCAGCTTCTCTAAATTAGAAACTAGAATGCTCTTCCATTCATTCATGTTGTCAGACATTTATACATAAAAATATCCTTTTGGGGGGCAAGTTTCATGCCCTATCATTATTTAGTTTGCTTAGACTTCAGTGTAGTGCTCCCTCCTTCATATTTTTTTCTGAGTTCACAAGAACACTCAAGAAGTTGTACCTTTAAGGTTTATTAGATTCTCAGCTAAAGTTCTCAGAAGAGAATTATCTGCTGCATCTTATACATTATATATACTCAATGAATATGTGTGACATAAGAGAAGCAACTCCATTTAATTCACTTACTTTACATAAAAGGAATATAATTTTGTGTATTTAGATAGGATGGTAATTTAACGTATGTTCCTGGGGATGCATACATTTGACCTTGCATATGGAGGCCAAATATCAGCTCCAGTGTTGTTTTTCAGGTGTCATTCATCTTGATTTTGAGACAGAATCTCTCATTTTCTTGGAACTCACTAGGATGGACTATCTGGCTGGTAAGCTCCAAGGATGCACCTGTTCCCTCAACCCTAGCACTAGAATATTAATTTAGCACTACCATTCTTAATGTAACTTTTAATGTACATTCAAGTCATCAAACTTGTGTCCTTGTGCTTCTGTTGTTAACATGTAACTAATTGAACTCTTCTCCAGCCCAATAGCTAACATACAACCTAATGTTTCAGGGAAATATTTCTGGGGAAACCATCTTACTTCCCACTTTGAACTGAATATCTTTAACAAGCTATTAAACCTTTCTAATTTTTAAAAACTTTACCAACTCCTAGGTGCCTTGATCATCACTGAGTGTGATTTCACTGTATAATTTAATCCAGTGAAAATACTGTTCTGAGGCCACCCAAGGTTCCTTGATTCCTCTTTTTCATTTTCCTCTGCACATAACCTTCATGACCAAGTTCATTTAGTATTGGGCAGTTAGATGATTATCTAATATAATAGCATGAGTGTGATATTCAACTGTAAATCTAAACCATTCTTCCATTTAATATCTTTATTCTATTTATAATAATTTAGATATTTATTTTTTGGACTATAATCCTGATACCTTCTCATGTTCCAGCATTACCTCTATTAAACACATATTCCAAGTGACAACTGTAGGAGAGTTAAAATCATAAATCATACTATAGCATATCTGAAAACAGAGACTTTTTATTTTGATATTCTTCTTTCGAACTGAGGATAAAAATCTTAGTATAACCTAACATCTTCTTTAAAAGCTCTGGTAGAGATTGTTTATAACTGAAGTATAGGTCTTCTAAACCCTAGACCAGAAATTTAAAGTCTATATCAAGATATCAATCTATATCTATATTAGAATCAATGAATTTCCTCCCATAGTTGATTTAATTTAGAACAAAGGAACATTATTAACATTGCATATATAAGTAGAGTGGTGTTTTGCATGATTTTGTTTTAGGCAATATATATGAACATGCATGTGGAAGTCAGAGACCAGCTAAATTTTTACTCCTTTACTTTTTAAGTGAGTGTATGGAATTGTCATTTTCCAACTTATGTCCAGATTTTTCTTTTTTTTTCTTCAAATTTATTCTTCTCTCATACAATACATCCTGATCACATTTTTCTCCCCTCCTCCTTTCTCCAAGTTTCTTCTCCTATGACTTCCTCTCCTATAACCACTACTCCACCAGATATACTACCTTACTTCTGTTTCTACTCGAAAAAAAGTCGGCCTCCCTGCAACATCAACACAACACAGCTCAACAATATAGTAAGACCAGGTATAAAACCTCATTTAAAGCCTGGGCAAGGAAACCCAGTGGAACAAAAGGGGTTCCAAGAGCAGACAAGGAGTCAGAGACACCCCCCCCATTCCACTTCTTGTGATACAAAACTTTAATTACAGCACTCAGGAGGCAGAGGTAAAATAGATCTTGGAGTTTGAGGCCAGCCTGGTATACAGAATGAGTTTCAGTTCAGCCAGGGCTACACAGAGAAAATCTTTCTCAAAAAGAAAGAAAGAAAGAGAAAGAGAGAGAGAGAGAGAGAGAGAGAGAGAGAGAGAGAGAGAGAGAGAAGAAGAAGTAGGAGGGAGGGAGGGAGGGAAGGAGAGAGAGAGGGAGGGAGAGAAAGAAGAAAGTGACATCAAAATTTTAATTAGACAAATTGGAGTAGAGTTTTGGATAATGGGTATGAGTTAGCAAGAAAATATTTTCCTTGAAAAAATGATATCATTATTTTTGTTATTTCATATAATCATTTTTCAAAATCTGGTCCCTATTTGTCTGGTTGAAATTTGGATGGAAGTAACAAAACAAGAAAATTTCAAGTAACCTTTAAAATTGAACAACAAATGGAAATTATAAACAACAGTCACAATCACCTATTAAAATAATAAGAATTATCACATGAAATACTATTAACTAATATAAAGGTGGAATTGTTTTCAAATTTAAAATAAACACATTTGTAACCAACTATGGACATTTAGAAAATTTATGCTCTCGATTGAACTGGCTTCTTCATGTTAACTCCCTCTTAAAATTGTTTTTCTTGCCTTTGTTTTTTTTTTTAAATTAAAAGGAGCCAAGCCTTCTCTATCTATTTCTGAGCCTCTTACCAGCCAATTGTGTGAATGTATGCCACACCACCCATATGCTCATCTCCAGATGGCTAGCCTGCTTCTTTCAGCTCTCCACCTGCCCGGGCCAAAGGCATGCTGTGCTCATATCCCTGTGTGTAACATGGAACCTGTCGGTGCCTGCTGTCCTCCATTCACTCACATGTCTAAGATTCAATGCAGACAATTGAGGGGGAAAGGAAAGAGAGGCAAAGATCTTTGGAAGCAAAGCAGATTAGAGAGAAGATAGAAGAGATAAGATAAGAGAGAAGGTAGAAGAGAGGGCTAAAAAAGGAGGAAGGTTGACTGTAAAGACAATAAGAAAAGTAAATGATTATTTTGGAATTTTAATAGATGTATATTGTACAGTCAAAAGAAAAGTATATGCTCTTTAAATTTAATCACATGGAAATAAATGTAACAGAGTCTTCCTTGGTTTGAGCCTGGAACTCAGTCTGTGTTGTAATTGTTGTTGTACTGAAATTGGCTAATGATATTCAAAAGTTCTTTTCTGGGACTTTTATTGTATATGGGAAAGCTTGTGGGTTTGTACAAGGCATTTCATGTCCTGTGCTTATCAACAAAAGCATGCATGTTGGAAACCTCTTGTTGTTAATGGTTTTTTTTCTGGCTTCCTGTACCTTTATTACAACTCATTCAGATGAGAAAGAAAGTGTATTGAAATATTTCACTTATGGGATTTCCCTGCCTTTAAACATTTTTTCCCTATCCTTAGCAGAATTTATTTCCAAAAGGTTCAAAGATGCTCAGAAAACTACACAGCTAGCAACAAAAATATATTGACTAACCCTAACTAATTCACTTACTCAGTAAGTATGGAGAACCAGTCATGGGTAATACACTAATTTTAAAACTTGAGCAGATTACTGTAGAAAAAATAACTCTGGGCCTTATTACTTTTTTGAACTTTTGTTTATTGAAAAGCTTGTGAAATGAGGGAAGTATATCTTTGAGCTGTATGAATGGAGTATTTAATAAAGACAATAAACATGAGGTGTCCTATGGAATTTACATTGTTTTCGGTGGAAGTAATACAAACAAATGAAAAGTTCATTGTATAGGATGGTATGTGTTACAGGGAAAAATATAACGAAAAGTGAGTCTCAAGAACAAGAGTTAGTTAGTTTTAATGGAGTAGCAATAAACTCCTGAGGTGGTTGTAGCTGAAGGAGTTCTAGAGACAGATAGAGAGTGAACCTTGTAACTATCCATTGTAGAAGAGAAAGCTAACCTTTTCTTAAAGTCCATATGCAGAGAAAGTGGAATAAAAGTTACAAGAGACCACCTAGAGGTACATGAACACATTTTATCAGTTATTTTTTAAATTATTTATTTTATTTATTTACACTCCATCGACTGCCCTCCCTGGTCCCCGCTCCCACAGTTCTTCATCCCATTACCCCCCTTGCCTGTGAAAGGGTGCTCCTCTTCTCCCCTCCACCTAGGCATTCCCCTTCTCTGGTGCCTCTAGTCTCTCAAGCATTAAGCACATTTACCACTGAGACCAGACCAGGCATTCCTCTGCTATGTAGGGGCCTAAGACCAGCCTGTGTATGCTGCCAGGTTGGTGACTCAGTATGGGAGTTCCCAGGGTTCCAGGTTAGTTGAGACTGCTGGCTTTTCTATGGGATCACTCTCCTTTTGAGCTTCTTCACTCCTTCCCCTCATCCCTCCATGGGAATGAGACTTCAGTTTAATGGTTGGATGTTAAGTATTTGCATCTGTCTCAGTCAGATGATGGTAGGGCCTCTCAGAGGACAACCAGGCTAGGCTCCTGTCTGTAAGCACATCACAGCATCAATAATAGTTCCAGGCCTTGGTGCTTGCCCCACTCCCCCTTGAGATGGATCTCAAGTTTGGTTGGTCACTGGGCAACCTTTCCTTCAGTCTCTTCTTCATTTTGGGCTCTACAATTATTTTAGACAGGAAAAAATGTGAGTCAGAAATTTTGACTGTGGTCTGGTATCTCTGTCTTTCCACTTGGGGACATGTCTATCTACTGGAGGTAGATTCTTTCAGGCCATTGCAAAGGCCCTGTAGCCTCTCAACAACAAATTCTGTTTTATCACGCAAAGTAAAATTCAAATACTTCTATGTATAGAAGAATGTGGATAGACAGGTACAATAATCTAGATGGGAGATAATCATGAGTTAAAAGTGCTAGAGTCTGTGAAATGTGCAAATGTTTTAGCTATGTCTAAGAGGTTGAATTTATATGATGTTCACAGCTCTTCATCCTAGAATAAGAGACCAAGAGATTATTCATGCTGTACCCTCCCCTGGGTCCCTAGTAGTAGAGGAAACAGAAGAGAGTAGCCAATTGCTTGCATGGACATGCTTCCTTCTGGAACACCAATAACTTATTTTTCTACAACAATGAATCCCTCAGAAATCGGACTTAAAGTTTTAGGCCAGTGAGCTTTATTTTTCACCAAGGATTTTCAGTAGAACTTCATACCATCTGCTCTGAACTCAGATCATATTTTGTAGAATAAAAGGCTCAAGAGACCACCTTGAGTTACATCACTACATTTTTTAAAATTCTTTTTTGAATGAATTAATTAATTTATACTCCAGCTGTTACCCCGCCCTGGTCCCCCATCCTACAGTTCTTCATCCCATTCCCTCTTTGCCCTCAAGAGGTTGCTTTCCCTGCCCCAACCCCAAACCCAGCATCCTTCTGGAACTTCTGGCTTATTGGACTGGGAAGCTACTTATTTTTCTGTTTCACCAAATTTCAGAAAGTTTTATAAAACTGCCCAGCCTCTGATAATGAATGTCACCCTAATGTTATATCTCTTGTTATTATAGAAGCGTTTACTTACCCCTAGTTCTTTGGAGAACCATCATTAACATAACACAAGTTTCCTTCACAGGATGAATATTTGGACAGCTGCTGTGGCTCAGTAGGTAAAGGTTCATGCTGCCAAACCTAAGGATCTCTATAATACCCCAGAATATACACTACTACAGAAATGGAGAACTGATTCCCAGGAGTTATCAGATCTTCATATACATTCTGTGGCATATATTAAAGAGAAGGGGGGGGGGGGGGGGGGGAGATTAAGAGAGAGGGGAAGGGAGGGAACAAGGCAGGGGAGAGAGAATAAATGATAAAATTAAATAAAAGAGTATATACACACAATAAAGTGTTTCAGCTTTAAAAATAAAGTTTGACTTATGTTGTAATCTAGATGAACCTTGAGGATATTTTCAGACGTTCACAAAAGTAAGATTGGGTTATCTCACTTAAATGAGATATACACAGAATATCAAGTTGACACAGACAGAGTGTGCTGTTCATTTCCAGAGGCATAGATTAAAGAGAGACTGAGTCCGTGGTTAATGGGTATAATTTCGGTTGTGAAGGCTGGAAAAAAGACATGGAATGGTCGGATAGGTAAAGGTAATGGCTGAACAAAAACCTTAAAGTTCCTCATACTACTGAACAAATCACCTGAGTCTGGTTTTGGTGGCAAATATTATATCAATGTACATTTTACCACAGTCAGAGTAGATTGAAAAAGAAGGTATAACTCAATACAAGAAGAAAATGTTCTAGGAAGACAAAAGCACAATGTGAGAGAGGAATTTAATGACTTAATGGTAGCAAAACTGATTATTTCTGCATGACTAGGTTTCCCACTCCTCTATAAAAATTACCTGTTGAAATTCACATCATTGAATTATCCATAGGTGAGAAAGAAAATCATAATACTTACTTTTAACATTCTTTTCTACTAATTAATGATTATAGAGATTTGGCTGAAAATGCTTCAGTGTGATTATCCATAATTGCTACCCATCCTATCTTTAAGAAAAAAATGCAAAAACAACTCTCAGAGGTTTTCATAGGCAATATTGAAGCACAACTCAGTCATAGATTGATACATTGTTTAACTGAAACTTGTTTTGTTTGAGAACAGTATTCATTTTGATTACTAAATTTTTTGCTTAGTCTTCTGAATACAAAAATATTTCATGATTTTTGATACCTTGTTCAATGCTGTAGGTAATGACCTGGCTCAACTTATCTTTTTTGAAATTATTTACTGTCAGTTGCTTAAATCTGAAAAGCACCTATTGAAAGAGTAAGCTCAATGAAAATATACTACTGAGCTCCATGATGTAATTCTTGCCATTTTATAAATTTCATGATGCTGAATCAACATATTATATGTAGACACAGAAGAGAAGGACTGTGAGATAGCAAGCCAACATATAGCATTGCTCCCAAGAGATTAAAAAATGTGAATAACTCTAGTACTTGGTCAACTACAGGACCAAGAAGTTAAATATTTTGAAATGATGACTTTAAATGTATAATTCATTTGCTTCAAGGAATTAATTCAACTTAAATATTGTATGTGTTCATTTCTAGTCACACCTATGTATAATAACAGCCCTGGAAGATTCCTGGGAATAAAAATATCAGCTCCCACAGGGTTCTGTATTACGTGACCAGCAAGACAAAAATGTCAGCAAATAAGGGCAAATGGAATGCCTGTTTGCTTTGCTTCATCATATATTCTAATTCATTAAGGAACTTCAAGTTGTGTATGGTAGTCAGAAAAACCATTTTCTCAGGTGTTCCCATTATAGTGATGGCTCCATTGTACTGGTTAATTGTGATTTTCAATTAGATGAGATTTAGAAACACCTTGAACATGAGTCTCTGGGTGTAAAGGATTATCTAGATTAGGTTAATTGTCTTGGAAAGCCCCACAATAAATGTGGGTGGTACCATTCTCTGGGAAGGATATGAGACTGAGTAGCAAAAAAAAAAAAAAAAAAAAGTGAGCTGAGTACCCACTATTTATCAATTTATCTCTGTGGAAGCCATTTGGAAAGATGCATTAAGGTCTCGCCTCTATAATTTGCCCACCATGACGAACTGTACTTTTGAACTATGAACCTAAGATTTGCACTTTCTTAGGTAGCTCTTGTCATATATTTTGTCACAGATACTAGTACTCAACCCTCCCACGTCTTCTCAAGCACATACGATTCTTCTTTTGTTATCTAGTTTCTCACCACTCTAGACTAAGAAAAAAAATACCAGTTTGTACAATAAACAGAAGAAAATGCAGTGAACAGAATGTTCATTTTGTTCATTTTAATGTCAAATTGAGTTTAAAGATTCAAGATGAGGAACAGAAAAACAAGTGAAATTATATCTCATTTTAGAGATGAATATGGAGACCTCGTATTAGCAGCATAAACGACAGGCCTGTTAGTGGCTGAGCAAAGATGAAAACACTTGGCTCCTGTATTGAAAAGGCAATGTATTTTGCTTTTGCAGTACACCAAGTTTTAAATCCTCGGTTATTTTCATCAGAAAAATATCTGACATGTTTTTGGAGTGTGAAAAGCAAGAACCATTTCATCAATCAGGTTACTATGCGTGGTCTATTAAATCTACCCCTGGCACAATCACAGAAAGACTTGGCTCCAGCTCATTGTGATAGAAATAAAGTGATGTCTTAGAACAGCCATTGTTATCTAATTATATTTGACAGCCAACCTGACAGGTTTTGTTTATTTGTTTGTTTATGTGGTCGGTGTTCATAGCTTGGAAAAAAATGAATCATACTGTCAAGCTATCAGAACCTTCAGGAGCTCTTTGCTTCATTGAAAAGCTTAGAGAAGAAGCTATTTATAACACACCCTGTGAAGATAATGAGGGATATGATTTCATGGAAAACTGTAAGTATCCACAGCCTGCATGGGAATTGGTGATGCTTAGCTATTGGTAGTATACTGTGGTATCCTGAATAAGGGCATGAATGTCATGGCATCCTGTAGATTGAGAAATGTACATGACATCTTTATGATGTGTAGTTTAGTCCTTAGAATAAAGGGAAGCATTGATACCAAGAAAAGATCAAGAAATAGGATAGAAAAAATTTTAAAGTTCCTAATAGAATTATAGTTAGAAGATGATTTATAGGTAGTATTTAACCCCACCCAAATTTATTTTCCCATTTTTTTAAGGAATAGCAATAATCTTTGATTAAATGTGATGTAATCAGAAGATTCCTGTTACTCTTGAGCACAATTCAGAGGCAAAGTATCTCATTATTTTTTCACTTTAAATTACACTTGTACTATTTACTTGTCTAAGAAAATTGCATATTTGGCCAATAAAATTTTAGATGGTTACACTGATAGCTTCCTTTTACTAATATATTGCAAGGTTTGTTTGAACTTAATAAGTATACCAAGGGTCAATAAATTTAAATTAAGGAACCAAAAATAAAATTAAATAAAGAGAACATTACCAGAGCTGTAAGAAAATTAAACAGCAATCTCAGTGAGAAAAGATTGTATTTGGCAACCATACTTCCTATGTCACAGTTGACACAAGACATTAAAGAAGAATGTGCACATATCTAATTCTTTCTCCCTGTTAGTAATGTGGATGAAAGCATATTTTATCCTAAGCTGGAAATAACAGATCTGTGGTGCAACCAGCCAGAGAATTATACATTCTTACTTTCCATCTATTTGCATAAGTTGGGCCTCACCCTTATACTACTGAATCTTGATTTTGCCAGTATGGACATTATAACATCTGTCCATTCATACAAGAGAGATTCATCATTTAAGTTGATCTTTATTCTTTCTGTCTAACCTAGTTCTTGATATTTTGTTATTATTATAGTTGTGTGGCAATATGAGGGCTAGAAAAACATAATGTGCCTTTATTGCTTCCAATTTTTCATGAATAATGATTCCCACTTAAAAACACAAAAGACAAATGAAAAAATTATGAATCATTTTTTAAAAGATGAGGCCTCACTATGTATTCTTGGCTTGCCTGCACTTACCATGTAAATCTTGTTGGCACTGAACTTACAAACATCTGACTTCCTTTGTCTCCCAAGTGCTGAGATTAAACACATGCACCACCGTGTCCAGCCCAAGAATATTATGTATGAGACAAAGATTAAAAAATTAGTAGATGCCAACTAAAATAATAAAATTCATGAATATAAATATAATTAATTTTTTATGACTAGCAGTAGATGGAAATTTAAGGCTGTAGGTCAGGTCAACTGTAGAAATATGTTTCAAAATAACTGAAGTATTAAAAGATGAAATATACTTCTTATAACCAATTTCCCACTCATGGACATCTCAAAGGGGATTGAATGATGGATATATAAGTTTTAAAAATAGTAGTGATTTATCATAGGCAGACTCATAATCAGCGAGTTGTAAGATCCTTTTGAACTCAGAAAAATCTGCTTCAATGTTCTTTCTTCAAGTCCTTCGACGTGAATAGCTAACATCTTACTGTACACAGAATTATTCCAGAAGATAAAAAAGGAACTCTCTAACTTTCATTTGGTTCTTATTACTTTATAATCTCTTATCTAAAACACCATCCAGATTAAAAAGTGCTTCCAAGTACTGCATCATACCTTCTTGATGTCGATAGAAACCATTCTTTAAAGATGTAATAGTCATATATATAATAGTCATAGCTATTTACAATTTTCTATCTTAATTTCATTTTTAGATTTTTATACATTTAATTAGCTAAAAGATAGCTCAATTATTAAATCATATGTTTAGAGATTTAATAAGCATATCCTTTACATGGCAATATTTAATGATAAGGAGTGGTGTCTAATCATAAGTGTTGAATACAAAGACAATACATAAATTGAAAAACCAATAGTGAAACAGAAATCATTTGTAATCATCTCATTATTCAAATTATTTTAAGAAATCCTCAGAAGCAGTCAAGTACATTAAAAAATATATTACATTAAAATTTTTAAGACAATACTATAAAACAATTGTTAGCTATCATTTTAGAATGGCCATTTTATAAAATTTTACTATTATCTCAAAGTACAGAGATATGAAAAACAGCAAAGATTTGACTTTCTAAATGTAAAATCAAATTTCAAGTAGTTTAGGGCTCTAAACTTCTTTGTATCTATGTAAAGAATAAAAGATATCAAAATGATTGAAGAAATTACCCTTTAAGATATAACCTATTCATCTCCAATGTAGAATTGAAATTTTATAAAACAATAAGCCTTGAAATGTTTTAAACATAGAAGAGATAATGTTTAAGTTTTTGTAAATATTGATCTTACATCCTGGTGACAAAGCAACTGCCGCATTACAATTATACAAATAAAATAGTGAATAGGAGTGCAGCTGTACTGGATGAATTGTATTTATGTCTTGATGAAGAAGATACCAGGGTCTGTGCACAATGGATGTGAGGTTAGTGAATTAGCATATTGCTGTTATAAGATTTACAGACTCTGGTGAATGAAATATATTGATAACTTTACATAAATTATTGTAGTCCATCAAATAAGCCTAAATAAGTATTTCTATCTCTGTTCCATTTTGTCCTACTGCTCTTTATTTTTGAAAGATTTTAATAACAACTTAAATATTAACCGTTTTGGCTATGATAAAAGTATATCTTTTTCTTTTTGTATGTTGGAACAGTTAACACTTTTAAAGAGGCATTCTCTGGGAAACAGTTGTAAACATATTATTTTCACAGTCTGCATGGTCTGTTCCAAGTTTCCCCATTATAGCAGAAGATGCTCTCCATATACTATCACATTCTCTTACTCTCCTTCAACAGACACTCCAAAATTACATCCATAGATGCTTTGTCTTTTTTTGTCTCTCCAGAGAAATAAAATGATTGGTAAGCACTCTGATTCTAAAGTAATAGGCAATAAAATACTGATTTATATTAAATCAGCACATGCAAATGTGCAGAGAAAGGATAAGAATGTTTGCTGAGAGCTACAATGTTATAAAGTAAATTATATGCTAGTCATTGAAGGCTCTTGTCCATTTAAGTGAATAGAAATATATAGTATTTCCTTATTATCTTCAGCCCCAGTAGTAAATTACCCCGGAAATGGCAAAGACTGAAGTGGACATAAATTTGAGGTTTGCTGTGCTGAAGAGTTTTCAGCTTAGTGTATATTTCAAAAACCTTTGGAGGCTACTGATCATCATGATATGCAGCCTGGTGCTGGGAATAAAGTAGACGGTGATTTCTAGTTAGAAACTTAACCACATTCTCCAGGCTTACAGTTAGAAAATTTGTTTTCTCGGACAGAGCTTATGAATTGCCTTCTATTACTTGTCAACTCCAGATCATTTGCTGAAGTAACAAATTATTAAAGTTTCATCACTCTTTGGGATAAAGGGCTTGAAACTTCAAATGTATTTACATAAATGTATATATGCGTGTAAGGATATTTCGATGTTCAAGTGACACAATGAGTAATTTATAGATGAGTGTAGAGTAAGACATCTCTCATCTTAGCACTTGACACAAAGGCCAGGTG
Source organism: Rhabdomys pumilio (assembly GCA_030674055.1). Classification (NCBI taxonomy): domain Eukaryota; kingdom Metazoa; phylum Chordata; class Mammalia; order Rodentia; family Muridae; genus Rhabdomys; species Rhabdomys pumilio. The sequence continues at coordinate 40,334,616 of JANHMN010000008.1, forward strand.
ATTTCTGCAAGTCTGAGGCCATTTAATAATGTACACAGTTCTGAAGCAGCCATGGCTGTGTAATGAGATCATGTCTCATACACACACACACACACACACACACACACACTGGACATACTCTTAGTGACTGATTAACTCGTGTTGAATAGAAAATGCTGTCACATCTGAAAGTATTGAAAAAAAGGATTTGATGTATCATTAAGATTCTTAGAGTATAGAGGATTAGAAAGACAATAGAGTAAAATATATAGAAATGTAGTATATATTTTAAATTTTACTACATATATATATATATTTATACTATATATATGTGTTCTATAATGTAGTATATATATTAATACTACTAGTATATATATTAGTATTACATTAGAGAACTAATATAAAATAAGAATTTGACATTTGACTTGAAAGTTAGTTTGTTTAAAATGTGATATAAACATAGAAATGCATACACATGCACATATATGTATGAGCTCTAATGGCTGACTTTGTAGTACATCTGTACTATCTCTTCAATACCTAGATGTTTCTTGACTTGATGATGTCTCTGATTTCAACAACAGGTTTTGCTTAGTCTGAAGATTGCAAGTTTAACTTTGTATTACCAATGTCTCAGATGAAGAACTAGCAAATGGATGATTTACTATTGGCAGCTCCAGTGCACCATCTAAACAATAAAAAAAGCCCAATTTTGTTCCATTTCAGACTACTGTAGATTCAGTGGTGCCTGATCACTATCTGGGTATTCATTCTTTTTCACGTGAAGGGAGTTTTGTTTTCTTACAAGTTGGTTAACAGCTACTTGCATTGAACTTTGCCTACTGGTCGCATTCTCTGTTCCATATGCCTTCTCTTCTGCCTCTTGCTCTGGAACACAGCACCTGGTTACTGGAAGAAGTCAGTCCCTGTAATGAATTCCATAGAAACACAATCACTTGTTAAACTAAGGTGATCTGAGGCATGATGTGAGGGAAATATATTTAGAAACTCTATATCCTGGCAGTCTCTCAGATCATCATTTTCTGCATATGATACTACATAACTTTTAAAGGAAGAAATTACATTTTTCTTTCTTACTGTATATTTCCCAATAACAAACAGAAAATATTAATTCTTTTTCAAACAATATGTTTTGCTAAACTCTGGTATATTTTATATATACTGATAATGAAGTAGTATTTTAGTTCATTAACAATGTTGACCCATTTCCTTATATGTAATATATATTTATGGACATATATCATCTCTTAAGCACCCTAATTCTAGTTCTAAAAAATCATAGATTCTTTGTGTTTTAATCATGAAATACCCTAGTCAAGTGTTTTACGCACTTTGTTCACAAATCCTGGTATGTGGCTTCTCCCTTTTAAATACTGAAGGATTTTTGAAAACATTCATTAGTGATCTGTACAGATTATTCCAGTCCTCTCATATGTTGAGTATGGTATAAAAGTGAGAGGTGTGACTGCTCACTTAAAGGCAAAATCTGTTAGGCGAAGCAGGTTAAATAGAAGCCTAATGAGGCAAATTGACAATTGCTTTGATCTTAACATACCTCTGGACACTGAGATTTTAAATAACCCCAGTGACAGGATTTCACACTGGGAGGCAGTCATTTGCTTCCTACACATTATTTTATGATAGACCAAGGGATATCAAATAGCACAGGTGGCGAATTACATGAGACATGAAATAGATGTTCTTACTAGTAATTGAGTCACAAAGCATTAATATTCTCAGTGTTGGTCCTGTTTATTTGACTTGTCTCATATGAGAGGGATCAGAGTTAAGAACAAAGCTAAATGAAAAAGAAGTTTATGCTAAGTGAGATATGTAGGATAAAATAATAATGTGAAGTTCCAACAATACTGGTAGATACATCCAGAAAATAACGGGAACTACTAGGGCTCTCAATTATACTTGTAATAGGCATGGATACAAGATGTGGGCATATGTACTACTGGAGAGAGATAAATGTTAGAACAGTTGAGTTGTGCCAGCTGAAGAGATTTCAGGGAGCTGATGACCACTTTGGATTAGTATGGATGAGTGACAAGGAAACCAACTAGACTAAGTACAGGGACATGACTATTTCATCTCTGTTGACGGAGCCAACTTCATCAGTGCACTCAATTAAGGCAGCTTTGTTAGCATCTTTATAGATTATTCTCCACCATTGCAGCTGTTGCTCCAATTATATGCATAGATATCATTTAAATGTCTAAACAGTTATATAACATTTCTGGTCCTCATTTTCATAATCTCTGAAATGTGCCATGATAAAGTCCAATATGAATTAGTATTCTACTTTGTTCTGCAAGTCCAGGAGTCCATGACATAGAATTAAGATAAAGAATTTATTATTACACACTGAATTATTGTAACTTCTAATACACAGAAACAAGGAGACTATGTTGAATTCAGGTTTAAAGGTGGAAGGAATATCATTTAAGTGGTGTTTTAAAATGATATTTGCTGGTTAACTACAAAAGTTGTTTTGCATCAGATGATTAGCCTTTGGATATTATTCTTTCCCAAACAACCTGGTTCACACTAAAATGACCAAGAAACTGAGGAAGAAATGATTATTAACATGTAGTTTTGATATTATGGCTTAGATCATTTCTTTAAGACATGTAAAATTCAGATGATTTGTAAGATGGAGTTTTAGCATTTAAGAAATACACACAATACATTAAATGAAGAAGTATTTTCTTGATTTAGAAAAAAATTATACAAATAAATAACATTTGGAACATGAGATATGAATGTGAGGACATGATAATAGCAAGGAGATTTGCTCTTGTCATTTGCTTATACTGACCTGGACATGAGTACATGTACTGACAACTTCTAGAATAGTGAAACCTTTAAAACGTAAGAGAAGATAACAAAAATTATTAAGGAAATTATGTTCTAGAGTTGTGATTAATTGCAATTAAAATATTTGGACAGACTTTAAGAGATTATTTATGTGGGTACTGAGGGGTGACGAGAATTTCAATAGCCCATTAATAAAGTAACAGACCAACAGAACATTTTTTCATTAATGTATACCTGGAGCTCAACTTGAATTACTCACTTCTCATAAAATTTCATTAAAGCTTAAAACACGTACTCACACCACCAAAAATCAATAAGAGTTGGTGTTGTTATTCTGTAAGTGGTTTGTAATCTGTAAATTTAAGAAAAACGGAGATTTGTGTTGTTTTGGTTGTTAGTGTTTTTGTTTGTTTGCTTGCTTGCATATTCTTTTTTCATTTTTGATTAAAAAAAGAGCGGATGATTAGCAAAACTAGTTAAATGAATCTAATGAAAGTTCAGTTGATGGATAGATTCTAAGTTAACTCTAAGGAAGCATCATCCAATGTCAGTCTTTTTGACACCCCACTCCTAAAACTTAGAAAAGCTGCCTTGTTTATAAAATGAAGAAAATGTTTTATTTCACCAACACAACACATCAAAGGAAAATTAAACCATCTGAATCTAAACTGCACTGACTAGGGCTTGAAAAATAGAATCATGAAAGGAGGTTGTAAATTTTCATAAAAAGCTCTGATCAGTGGAGTGTAGGTGGGCACCTTCACTGATAAACTCATAACATTAGCACAAGGCCACTCAGATCAAGAGATACGGAGGCTGGTATCAGTCAGTCAGAGCTTAGAGACTGCCAGTGTCAGTTTTCTCAGCGATAATATGGGCTCAAATAATAGATACCACTAGCTAATCAGATAAAGATAAAAATAAATTTCTTAATATAATGCTTGGTAATATGGGTTAATATAAAGTATTAGTAACTTTCCTGCTTTTATTGAACTGGAAATGCTGCTCCTTGCTCCAGTGTCATTTAAAAAGGTGAGTTATCCACTCTTTCAAACTTGTTTCTCTGTGTCTAACTAGAATTCTATATAGGTTTATCTTAATCAATGAACTGACTTGATCAGGGCTGATCCCTTCTAGACAAAAGCTATTCTATATACATTCAAAATTGTTATATACATTAGACATGAACATCTGACAGGTGAATGCTACCCATTCCTTCATGCATTTAGAAGTAAATCATGCCATGACAGACACAAACACTGGCAAATAAGTTTTCACGGCATTGCAGGAGTTCACTTAAGAACGTATCCGAATTTAAAAGGGTTCAGGGAATGGAGAAGAGTCTGATTGCAAACATTGTGCAATGAAGAATATAAGCATGGAGATGTTAGGATTGGAACATGGTGGGATGTGGGACATTGTGGGATAGAGATACAGATATTCGTTTTAAGAATAAAACTTCATGAAAGAGAAATTTAAGAGATTAAGGCAAAAGAACCAGGTTGGGGCAGTGTTACATTCCTTTATCCCTTTTCTCTCTGATGTGTAAAATCCCAGAATAAATGGACATCTCTTTTCCATGATTCACTGTATGATCAATAGATGCTAGTCAGTTCTCAGGTCTATTATTTTATCTATGCAATATAGTAATATGTGAAGACGTCCCAGTGTTTATTGTGGCCAGTGTAGAATTTCTTTTGTAGCTTCATATCCTTCATTTTTCTGGAATATCATTTGTGTTTATTCATCACTCTGCTTTGTCTTGCATATGAAAAAGATAAATTAAATTCTCTCACAATTGCTTGCCCTGATACTATGCTCCTTATCTCAAGCTCTTATTCCTCATTCTTGTCTGATGAAACTGTACCCATAAAACAAGGGTTTGTCTTGTTCTCCCGAAACCCAAGCCTTTTAGTTCTGGAGTTTTTTGTTTGTTTGCTTGCTAGCTTTGTTAGTTTTGTTTTGCCTTTAAAAATATACATATATCATTAAATGGGGAATATGATCTTATTAGGAAAGATAATTAGAAATTCTAGAAATTATTTCTATTTTTTTCAAAATAGAAAAAAATAATTTCCTTCAGTCTGTTTGTATAGCAATTCAGATCTGTACCTTAAATTATTTTAAAGGAGCATATATTTATTATCTATATCAATGCTGAAAATCAGAAAAAAATAGTGACAAAGTGGGGAGCAAAGAGGAAGAAAAAAATGTATTGAAAAAAAGGCTGTAAGGAAAGTAAGGAAGGGAAGAATATGGGAGGCAGGGATGGAAGGAGGAAGAAGAGGAAAGAAAAGAGGGAAGGGGTCCTCTAAGGGATTGATGAATCTCCCTAGCTAGTGTATTATACATTCTGTTGTATCAAATACTCAAGAAAATATATATCTGATTTCTGTAAGAATGTCCATTTAGAATGTGATTTTTCCTGTGAGTGCATTAATATTTTCTCTGTGTTATGTTTAATTTGTAAATTACATTGTATAATAAAATGAATCAGGAAGGTAATGTGTGAGTATGGATTCTGTCTTTGTTGCAATCGTGCTATTATATTATGAACTAAAGGACTAGAAAGGGAGGGGATGTCCCTGTGTCTCAGTGATCCTTGTTGATACTATTTTTCAAAAACTCTACTTGCTGTATCCAAGTCACAGTGCTCAGAGATAAATCCTGGAAAAGAATAATGAAGCCAACCCACAGAATCAAATTGTGAGAAATGGAAATCTATTTTAATCAGTTGTTTGGGATTTATAATTTAGAAGTAGAGAACTAATAAAGACTAAGCTCAGGCTTGCTCTCTTATTTGAGTACCAAACAACATTACACCCTTCCCCCAAGAAAAACAGACCAGAAACATTTTTACAGCACTGTGTAAATATAATAAAACCTAAAGAAAGCAAGTTAAAAGCTAGTTATCATTGAGCTCCATACCAAGAATGGGCTGTCATTTGTTGTTTAACAATTTTCCCCAAGATTGAAACATTTTGTATACTGCAGGGAAGCTCATTCAAATAGAAAGTAAATACCTCAAAAGAGCTCCAGGAAATCCTGAGAACTGACCAGGTTCACTAGCTAGTTCATTTCTCAGAGTATAAAACCAGAAAAGACTTCTGAGAGTCAGCGTGACAGGCCAGCCATCTGGAAGAAGAAAACACCTGACCTGCTTGCAAGAGATAATAAACAAACAGCAACAAACCTGAACAAACACCAAAACAAAGGCCAACTCAAATACCTGGAAAGGACCCTCCATCCTGTTGAGTTACCTGGCTGCTGTGCAATGTGCACTAAGATTTTATCTTTTGTGAATCTTCATGCATACTGTGGTAGCCTTTGGTGATGAAGCTGTCCTTGAGTTGTTTCTACATTTATAATTAACCTGTCTCTCATATTCCTATAAGTAACCACCAATACCCCCATAAAAAAAAAAAAACACTTATTTTACCAAGCAGAGAATTGGTGCAGTTATTAATTTGGTCTATTGTTGGCTGCCTTTTTTGAATGAGCATTTGGGTGTATTGTGTCTTCCCAGGAAACGTCTGCCATCCGACACCATCATTTATGTTCTGGATGAGACTCAAAAGCAGGAGGAGGGAAACAAAAGAAAGCCCTCAGGTCTGGCCTGCTTGAAAGCTGTCATAAGAAATGTGGGCACACTAGAGGTAGAACATCCCATGTGAACAAGGATGAATATCGGATGTTCTGGTGGCTCTAAATTGGAATCAAAGATACAAATTAAGGAAGCTGTTGGCTGCTAGGCTGTATGTATGTCTTTCAGCTACATTTTGCAGGTATTAGAATTTGGATTCCTAGAACGATGACCACTAGTAGTATTCTTTTGCAATTTTAAAATTCATCTCTCACATATTTCATTCACAATTTCCCTTCCTTTCTGTTTTCCAAGTTCCCCACTATGTCCCCTCACCTCCACACAACTCTTCCTCTATTACCCTTATGAAAAGAATAGGCCATCGAGGAATGTTCACCAAACATGACATAATGACAGAAGACACATACTTTCTTAACAAGACTGGACAAGGCATCCCAGTAGGAGGAAAAAGATCCCTGAAGCAGAGCAACTAGTTAGAGGCACATCACACTGCTACTGTTAGAAGGCCACAATAAGACCAAATTACACAACCAAAACATACATGCAGAGGACCTAGGTCAGATCCATACAAGCTCCCTGATTTTTGTTTCTGTCTCTGGGATCTGCTTTGAGCTCTGGTTAGTTGATTCTGTGGGCCATGTTTTTGTCACTGTTAATCCCACTGACTCGTAAAATCCTTCTTTACCTTCTGTGAAATTTCCTGGGCTCTACCTAACATTTGGCTATGGGCTTTTGCATCTGCTATCAGATGCTGGATGAAGCCTCTCTGATGACAATTAGGCTAAATAGAAACTTAGTGAGGTGGAAAGTTCCTGAAATCTCCAAGGATGATCCTAGCAAAGAACCCTGGTAATGGGGAATATGGAGCCTGAACAGGACATCTTGTATAGACAGGCCAGCTTTCCAATGAAGCGACGGAGACAACCCCACCCATTCCTTTGACTTACAATCTGTCATACATTCTAGATGTACCGGGCACAGAACTTGTGGGAGGAAGGGTAAATCAATTACTGGTCCAACTTGAACAGCATGCCATGAGAGGGAGCCCATGCTTAACATTGACTGGATCACAAGGAAACAGAGATGAATAAACCAGAGACCTAGGACAGAACCAAAAATGACTGGTAGGAAAAAAGTCAGTCAAATGATTCCTGATGATACTATGCTATACTCATTATTATTGTCAGTACTAATGTCAGTGAGGAAGTAAATAGGCCTTTGAACTCTTTGGCTCCTTGTGACAGACCATGCAAGAGAATTATATTCACTGTTCACGGATGTGTTTTTTCTCACTATTTTGCTTTTTCAACTGTGTACTGTTTTATAATTGTTCAGAACAGGAAACCCATGTTGAGTTAACTAAGATAAAAGTAAGTTGTGTAAGGAGGACCTTACTAAATTATTCATAAAGAAAAAAACACAGGTGTCATCAAAGCTTGGAATAAGAATCCTCCTGGGCAACAAGACAGGGCTATTTCATGGACAAGGTGAAAAAGGTAAATCTTTCAATCCGGATCAGACTGCATCAGCAAAGCAAGAAAAAAAAATACATTGCTGACCATGTTATAAAAACTGTCAAATCCAAGGCTGCATCACTAATTGACCTTTTTCTAAACACATGTGTGGACTGAAAATAAAACAGTACCTAGCAAACCTCAATTTTCATAAACCAGGTCACTAACTTATTAATAGAGGAGAGAGTTTATTGAGATGTTGGGAACTATGCTTAGCAAGTTTTGATGGCTTCAATGGATTCGGAAAAACAAAACAGTACTTTAATCTCACTTAGAACGAATGTAATCTATAAATCAAGACCAATCAGGAAGTACACTGCACGTGTGATGAGTAGGTCTTCCAGTTGGGCAGGTTTGAGAAATCTCAAGTTGGCTTATAAATGTGTAATAATTGACACTATGAGAATGCAGATGTTTTCTCTATAGAAAATAGACAGATGTGTCATGATGTGCTGAGACCTTTTGAGTGTGGATATTTGTCTAATTGTGCATGTATATGAAGATGTGTGGGGACTGGTGTTCAAAGGCCATAGAGCAACTTTTGGTGGCATTTCTTTTCATTTATCAGAGGGACAGGATTCCTCACTGACCTGGAGTTTGTCAAGCAGTATAGGCTTGCTGGTCATCAAGCTTCAGAATGTACATGCTTCCATTTCATTGGCAGTGGGATTATAGGGCAACTTTTAAATGTGTGTGTGTGTGTGTGTGTGTGTGTGTGTGTGTGTGTGTGTGTGTGTGTGTGTGTGAGAGAGAGAGAGAGAGAGAGAGAGAGAGAGAGAGAGAGAGAGAGAGAGAGATTATAAAGAGCTCAGGTTCTAGTTCTTGCAATGTATGCATTTTACCAAGTGAATGATTTCCTCAGTGCAAAAGCTGAGATCACAACATTGCTTGGAGGATAAGTTTAAGTGCAATAAAGGCCTTTTTCTATTTGGAAAAGAAAATAGGAGAGCTGTAAACTAGAAAGTATTTGGGTGGACTATACAGCTTTGTTAGAAGAAAATACAAACATGAGGAAGACTGGGAATTTTTTTTCTTTTAGCCAGATACTAGAGGTCTTCGAATACCTAGACAAAGCTGACATTTACATTGGGCAAAAATGTTCATGAAGCTGACAAGCAATAGAAAAATATATTCAGAATATTTCTTCAAAATAGGAAGTGTCCTTTACAAGGAAAAGGCTGAGTTTAAGTCGAAGGGTACCAAATATGAATCCACTGAAAGAAGACTGGGGGGCTTCAAAACAACGGACAGTTTGGAGGATAGATCTACACACATTTCTAAATATCTGGATAAGTAGATGTTGGAAGAACCTAGGTTCAGGTTTCATCTAGGAAACAAGCCTCTGTGTGTATCTGTTAGAGTGCTACCAAAGAAATTTAGCTAAAGAGAAAAATTCTACCTTCAACAAGTGGTTCTATTCCAGGAACTATGGTTCTTTTCTAATTAAAAAGAAAAAATTAGAAAATGAGTATCCACATTCATTGTCCTCTGTTTTTGATCAGTGCAAACGTCGTGACCAGCTGCCTCATACTCATGCTGTTACCAACCATGCCTACCTTACCATGATAGACAGTGCAATCAAATGAAGAGCCATAACAAGCCTTTATTTATTCACAGGAGTAGAAATAGAAACTAATATAGTTGGATAAAAAGACAAGAGAGAGAGAGATGAGATTAGAATATCAAAAGGTTGTCTGCTTCAAACTCCACAAAAGTACCCAAAGTTGTTCACTGTGTGCAATTTCAAAAACCCAGCCTAGAGTAGGAAGTGGTACTGGTTCAAATAGAAATGCATCTAGAAATGGGTTTTGGCCTTATAATTCATCATCATATCTGGAAATCAGGATTCTTTTTCCATTTCTTCTCTGCGATTTCTTTGAAGAGATTTCTGTAACACAAACGTTCTCTGTTTCTCAGTGTATTTATGAAAGGGCAATAATGATTCTGGTTGCCCTCATATGGCTTTAGAGAAGGAAGAGAAATGGAATTCATTTCTACAGAACACATTGAGAATTTCAGAGATTTTTTTCTTATATTTCAAGAAAAATAAAAGCTTCAAAAATACTTATATAGCCAAGGTTGGGCATCTGCAATTGCCTTCTTGTCTGTAGAGACTGCATAATATGAGTTAGAGGGAAGAAAAAATGATCCTGAAACATGAGGGCTCATAACAACAACTGAAAAAAAAAGTCTAGAACATAAATTGTACTTTCCTTGCTGGGTATTTATAACTGCTCACTTGTAGAGCTCCTGTCTCTTGCTGAACAGGGCCAATGGAAAACATTTCTCAATTCAGCATTCTGCTTGAACCCGTACAGCACAGTGATTGATCATAGCAATTTCTTTCACATAAACAGAGTCTTCCAGATAAGCTTGTTGGAGACAGTCTGGGCTATGAATACACTCCGGACCCAAAACTAATATTTTGTTTTCAGTGTTTAAACTCAATGCCAATAGGGCTCAAACTACTTGTATCATGAAGGCAAAACTCTTTTAAGCTTCCTGATTTAATCAGGAAGAGAGGAAAGGGCATTGACTAAACACGGTTCTCCTGTAGAGAGGTATCTGTCTTTTCATTAGATTCCCAACCTACCAGTAGCAAAACATATGGCTTAGCGTGGAGAGCATCCTTAATCATTAGGAAACTATCCAGCAACTACTCAGCTATCTCATTTGGGGAAGCAGAGAGCAGTAACGGGAAGGAAGAAAAACGCAGGACAGCATTTCCTGCGATCCTGAACATTTTCTCATATTGATGATGGTCGTTGCTGCCACTGGAGGAGCTGGAATTGTAATTTGAAAGGAGTGTCATTTTCTACAGACACAAGCCTGGTGCAATCTTACCATTTAAATCTCATGATCCTGCGGGCAGATGATCACGCTGCCTTCCTATATTTTATCACCTCCCTACTGCACACCCGCTAAATGACAATCAATAGACTGATTTTGTTAAGCTGGCCTGCTCACCTTGTTAGAAGTAATTTTTATTCAGTTAATTATGTTTGAATGAATGAAGAATCATTATTTTGAGGGAGAGATAGAGAGAAAGGAGATTAAAGAAAGGAAAAGAGAAGGCTGTCTAATTAGAATGGATTATAAGAAGTACATAAAGTGTACCCCCAAAGGTGGCATAATAACTCTAAGAAACCCTGCCTATTTATTCTTTCAAAGCAATTTGAGCAATACCAATTCTCCACTTTTATTATCTAGATTTAAATAATATAACAATACAGTCACCTAGATTATAATCACCTGTATTATTAAATGAGAATTTTGCATATCACTAGTGCCTATTCCTAAACATATTTTCCCCAAATTTATCAATTTCTTTGTATCACCCCATATTTTTCTCTCCTGTCCCTTCATTCTTGTTACTCTCTTCCTTTTCTCAAATAATTGCCTCTTATGCTTTTATATAAAATTGATGTTGAGTCCAGATTCAGTCAGTATGCAAAAGGAAACATAATGTGTACCTTTCCTTTTTGCCCTCAGTCTAGAATGCAGTTAAAGCACATTGAAGAGATGGGTGTTAATATTTCTGATGAATATTAAAAGTTATGCTTTATCTGATATCTTAGATTTTAATTCCAGCTTTTAAAAATATATTTGGAGTGTGTGTGTGTGTGTGTGTGTGTGTGTTTTCAATGAATATGAGATGGCAAGTTGTAAATATCAGAGAATAAATTGGAATCAGTTGTCTCGATTGACTCAGGTTATTATTCATGATGAGAGGTGTATTTACCTACTCTGCTACTTTTGAGCCCAGATATCTTTTTATCTTTCTATTTTGTGTGGTTTCTTTTACTAATAACTTTCTCTTTCACCTTTTCAATTATTTCGTTTTTCTTATTACTCATTTTATTTGTTTACATTTCAAATGTTATCCACCTTTTCAGGTCGCTCCTCCAGGGACCTGCTACATCATCCATCTCTTCTTTGCCTCTAAGTTATCCCCCACTCACCCATCTACTCTCACCTCACCACACTAGCACACCCATTCTCTGGTGCATCAGCTTTCACAGGACCAATGCCTTTCCCTTCCGCTGCCAGATGAGGCAGTCCTCTGCTACATATGTAGCAGGAGCCATGGAATGGCCCATGTTTACTCTTTGGTTGGTGGTTTTGTCGCTGAGAACTTTGTAGAGACCAGTTAATTGACATTGTTGATCTTCCTGTGGGGTTACCATCCCCTTCAGCTCCTTCAGCCCTTCTGCTAACTCTTCCATTGGAGTCCCCTGGCTCAGTCCCATGGTTGGCTGTGAGTACCTGGATCTGTCTTAGTCAAGTGCTGGCAGAGCCTCTCAGAGGACAGTCATACCAGTCGCCTGTCTGCAAGCATATCTTGACATCAGCAATGATGTTGGGGATTGGTGTCTCCAGAAGGAATAAATTGCATGGTGAGGCAGTCTCTGGATGGCCTTGCTTTCAGCTTCTGCTCCATTCTTGTCCTTTCATTTCCTTTAGACAAGGACAATCCTGGGTTAGTGGTTTCAAATGTAATTCTTTAGGATGCAAAGCATTTTTTAGTAGAGGGAGAAGTTGTTTAGATACATGATTATCAGTAATAGGTCTTACTGAAACATTGTGACCCATGAGTTCATGAAGAATATAAATTAGTTGTGTGTAACTTGAACCTGTTTGATGATGATTGCTGCAGCTTCCTCTGGTCCACAGTAGAAGAATGCTGACATAAAGCATAAGCACACTGTGCTATGTATATTCCTTTTGAATCTTTTTCTTTTTCATTCTCATGGTATCTAATATTGGTTACAACAGTCCCCACCAGAACTGAGAGGCATTTGAGACTGAATGGTAACATTAAAGTCTGTGACAAAAATCTAAACAAGATTAGGTCTCTCAGAGGTAAATTCAGATGAATGGTCGCCATACATATACTCTGGAATCCCAAATGCTATGATAAGTAAATCTTCAAATATTCCTGTATAAATGTGTGAATGGTGCAACTGGTCAAGAGATATTTACATGCCTAGTATAAGTCCAGGACTTGCAGACAGAGAAAATCAGAATGTGGAGGTAAAACCCAGTGAAAGTTTCTGCATGAGGAGCTGTGTGTGATTTTTTTTTCCCCACGAAATACAATAATTTTTAAAACCTGTGTAATTGGTCATCTGTATTAGGAGATCTTCATTTCCAATTTGTCAATTCTATTAAGCATGTTATCCATATACTTAAGAATTTCTATCTAGCCGGGCGGTGGTGGCACACACCTTTAATCCCAGCGCTTGGGAGGCAGAGGCAGGCAGATTTCTGAGTTCGAGGCCAGCCTGGTCTACAGAGTGAGTTCCAGGACAGCCAGGGCTACACAGAGAAACCCTGTCTTGAAAAAAAACAAAAGAAAAATAAAAAGAAAAGAATTTCTATCTAAACTGCAAATGACTTATGCATGACACATACTTGTGCTGTCTGCTATTTGGATTCTTACTCTCTCTTTAACATACAATTGTATAGTGTTCTTCCCCTATTTCAAAACCTAATGTCATCTCAATAATTCTGATACTCTTGTCCTATTGCCACTGCTGGTTAACAAACCTCTGGACTGTCTGAAAAAGGCTACTGGTGTCATTCTCAGAACTAAGATTCAGACATTTCATCAGACTCCAGCTAGCAGAAGCTGATTCTTTTTCTATGCTGTGGGCTCTACTTCTGAGGATGCTGTGGGTAGACAATAGTAGCTTCGGTTTTCAAAAATGACATTTATAAAGACAGAAGTTGCGGTATACACCTGTAAGCTTGACACTGAGGACTAACCAGTGTGACTCTGAGCTTGAGGACAACATAGCATATACATAGAAAGCTGATGCCGCAAAGCAATTTGAAAAGAAAGACAGGAAGTAACTAAGATACAAAGGAAGGTAGGAGAGAGAGAGAGAGAGAGAGAGAGAGAGAGAGAGAGAGAGAGAGAGAAAGGACAAAAAAGTAAGAATGAGTGAAAGAGGGGAAAGATTGGAGAAAGGATAAAATATACAAAAAATATACAAGGGCATAGAGGAGTCTTTCTTATTTGCTTTTTAACTTATTCAAGTCATTGGTTTTATATTGAACATTTATATATAATTAAAAAATATTTCACTCCTGAAGAAGCTATGGAAATCAGTACATTTTTTTGCTACATTTTAAGTCATAAAAGGTTGATAAAGAACCTGTAGGAAAATATTTTATTGTTGAGGCCCGAGCTACCCCACATTGGGGGTCAAAATATTGCTAACCACTCTGCCCCACGCTGAGGGTCAGAATGTCCCTGACTGCTCTGCTGCTCCGGTCCAAGAGTCAGGGTCTAGCAAGAGAGAGAGTGTGGGGAAGAAGGGGAAGAGACATGAAGAATAAAGACAAGCCAGAGTGTCTATAAGTCTCCTTTACTGTCTCCCATAGACTATATTCACACCTCCTATTGACACTATTACAAGGAAATCTTGGGTATTTATAAGCACACGCAGGAGAACACAAGTGAAGACATTTTACCACGTGCACTATGCAGCTGGAGTCACTAAACAGCAAAACAAGCTATGTGGGATAAACAAGATGTTTGTCAGAGTGTGCTCAGCTGTTGTAGGCTGCTGAAAAACCAAGTCTCTATCAGGGTAAATGGTTCTAGATGGCTGCAAAGTTGATAGCTGCTTTCTAGCTGCTTTCTGCTAAACGTTGGCTCTCAACATTTTATATTTTATTTCCTTTCATATATGTGAAGTATTATATATGTGATACTGTTTTTTTTTTTTTTTTTTTTTGAGGTTGTTGACCTTTATGGAAAAGTTTGGAGGAGGATTGAAGACCCTCATGGGGACAGGAACTCCATAGAAAGATCATCAGAGGCAACTAATTTTGAATTGTGGAAGCTCTCAGAGACTGAATCACCGACCAAATAGCATACTTGAGCTTGACTGAGATCTCTAGCACATATGTAGCAGAAGGCTGCCTTTTCCTCCTTTAGTGGAAGAGGATGAGTCTAATCTTGCAGAGACTTGATGCACTAGGGTGGATAGAGAAGAGATTGCTGAGATGACTTAGAGAATATGTAGACCTTTTTATTAATGGCAATAAGACAAGCGATATAACACATAGATAGTTTTTATATTTTATACTTTATTTTTACAGGATATGATTACTTCCATGCATGTTTTCTTCCTTCTTTCACTCAATAGATATTTACATAGGTTCACTACATTTTTCTTTTTTATTTGTATTTTATTTATTTACATTTCAAATTTTATTCCCTCTCCCTGTTTCCCCTCTGCAAATTTCCATCCCATCCCTCTCCCACTGCTTTTATGAGGGTGCTCCCTCAGGTACCCATGCACTCTAGCCTCACTGCCCTAGCATTCCCCTACACTGAGGCATGGAGCCTTCACAGAACCAAGGGCCTCTCCTCCCTTTGATGCCAGACAAGGCCATCCTCTACTACAAATGCAGCTGAAGCCATGGGTCCCTACATGTATGTTCTTTTGCTGGTGACTCCCAGGGAGCTTTCGGGAGGGTTGGTATTGGTTGGTATTTGGTTGGTTGATATTGTTGTTCTTCCTGTGGGGTTGCAATACCCTTCAGCTCCTACAGTCCTTCCCCTAACTCCTCCATTGTGGTCTCCATGCTCAATCCAATCTTTGGCTGCAAGCATCCACATCTGTATTGGTCAGGCTCTGGCAGAGTCTCTCAGGAGACATTCATATCAGGCTCCTCTCAGCATGCACTTTTTGGCGTTCGCAATAGTGTCTCTATTTTGTGGCTGCATATGAGATGGATCCCCAGGTAGGGCTGTCTGATGATGTTATTTTCAACACTGGGAATATGTGGTAATCACATAATTGTAATTTTATGTTACTGAGAGGCTCTAGTGGGAAGAAATACAAATATTGCATATATAGAATTGAGTGTTGGACATATAGAACAGATTAGGTGTTTAGGATTATTGGACTAGAAAGGAGGGCCACCTAGCTCTTTATTTTTTGGAAAGAAAAATTGAGATTTAGCTCAGGAGTACTTTGATGTGATTTAAATTGTGAAAACAATACTAATGCATGCTATGACTTAGCTTATGCCATTTCATCTCATCTTCATGGCACAACTATTCAATCAGCACTTGTCATGTCTCCCAGGAAGGAAAGTAGGACCAATAAAACTCTGTTTGTCCCAAGTCACACCTAGTGAGTGATGCTGTTGGAATTTTCATCTGAGTGGTCTCATTTCAAAATTTCTACAAGCAATGATATTTCTGATTTTTCATATTAGAAATTATTTTACTTTTATTCCAGTCATATGTTAAAGCTCCTCCCCCAAATTTGAGTCATCTAATTGGTTAAAGAAGAGAATTTTGTACCAGGAGTGTGCAAGAGCTGAGTATTTATTTCCCACAAAATGCAAATGCTTTTCTGCTGACTCCTGAGAAGGAAAGCATGCAAGCAAACGTGAAGGGGTATTTAAGTGTGTAAATCAAAGGGAGACACCATCCCCTTTGCATTTTAAAGAATGCAAATAAATATAGTTTAATCTTTTATACATAATTCATATTAGCAATAACTACTTCAAAATTAATGTCAGCTAATATTAAGATTAGCAGATGAAGAGTCTTAAACTTGGCTGCGGGCTATTCTCACAGAGACCAGTTAAAGCCTTTGTGTTTAATTTCCCGAGGCTTATATTTTTTTGGTCTCTCCTAATGAAATATTAAGCTCTTTTAAAAATGAGATTTACATGATTAAAAAAAAAAGAAGAAGAGTAAATCCTTGCTTAACTCATTGCATAGATTTTTCCTTAAGATAAGGTAAGGCATTATGCAAAATTTGGGAATATCCTAGGGGACTAGATTAGAGCTGAGAGTCTATTTTCTTCCTCTTTAACTTGACCTCTGAACATTCAGCACATTCTCAGTAAAGTGTGTTAGCGTCATCCCCTAAACACACTTTAGGGCTCCCAATACTGAAAAAACTGTTAATCTTCTACTTAGAAAAATCTCAAAAGGCAGGAAAATAATTGGAGAATGAGCACTCAAGAGTATTAAACTCTAATTTGACTTCTCATGCTTTTCTGATACTAGAAGTCATTTAAAAATTAAATATGATAAGTTCTAAAAAGGAGATAAAAATTTTATAGTTACTCCTTTTTCTTCTGTCAGAATGGCTCTGGTACCAATATGGAACCATCTTAATCACTTCTCTCTCTCTCTCTCTCTCTCTCTCTCTCTCTCTTTCTCTCTGTCTCACTCTCTGTCTCACTCTCTCTCATTCTCTCTCTCTTTCTCTATCATTCCCTCTATCACTCTCTCACTCTCTCTAGGTAACAATAACACTTTTAATGAAAATTAAAACATTTTTCCTGAATTAATGTTCAGGAAAAATATTAATAACTAAAAGTACTCTTAATATTCTTCTTTCTCTAACATGTCTGCAGGCTTTTCCTAGCCATCTACTTTATGACTTAATATTTCTGAATGGAAAAATACCTATCTCCAAGGTCAAGGACAACTATTTCTCAGCCCATGATCCATCTATCTCTGTTTTACCCTAGAACATGACTCCTTCTCATAAGCCTTCTTTTCAAAATTTTCATACTCCATTGATCTCTTCATGGATCAATTCAGCTTCTAAGAAGGCTCTCAACATCTTTATACTATAAACAGTGTTCTAGTGTGTGTTCAGTCCTTCATCCCCTTCCTTGGATATTTTTTATTAAGAGTTTTCTTCTTTACTTCTTCATCATTGTTCTTTTTACCCTCTTTCTGTTCCCTCCTTGTGAAAGGGCAAGTCCCTCTCTCAATTAGCATGCATGGCAAAGGACTATATCAACCATGAGTGTTGAAGCACCACAGATATTACAGTATCTTAGGAAATGTGAGCTAGAGCTAACAACGATCAAGCATTATATATAGTACAGTGTTATTGATTTTGCCTATGATGTTCTAAGCTAGCTCTTTGCACATCAGTATGGAGGATAGATATAATTAAAATATGGGATGACTGGAACTCTTTTCCTAAATGTGTCTTGTATTATAAATTTTGACATTTGTTCTCAATTATTTGTCCTGTAGACACCTAACTTTGTCTCTTCTTAGTGTTGTTGGACTGTTATACACATTTACACATGTATAGACATACATGGCATAGCTCTTGAAAGGTATCAAAATCTCAGTGAGTGAAAGTTGTCTGTATTCTTAAAAGTCTTTATTCTCCTTTTCAGAAAGACTGATTTAACAATACAAGGTTTATAATGTAGCGATGAAGTGCTAAAGAGTAACTAAATATTGATAGACAAGTATTAAAAACATATGATTAATCCTATTATTTACATATACATATAATGTACATTTATAATATATTATAAATGTTATATATTATAATTATACACATATATGTATATTATATATAATGTATCATATATATTATGTGGATATATATATATATATATATATATATATATATAATTTCTGTTTTTATATGTAAATGCTGTTGGAACACGACTACAAAAAGCAGTGTTTGGAAAGAACTACTAAAAGTCTGGGGCAGAGAACATAGTTGTTCTTACTTGAGTGTTTGTGATACTTTACATTATTCCAGCTATTCATTTCTTTCCTCATATGCTGTTGTAGATGCAAAAAGATAAGAGTCTGTCATCCTTCCTAATCATTGTAGGAATTAAGAATTCCCTTAGGCAATGGACTGTGGTAGAAATAATATTTTTAGACCTTTTTTTTTAAATGTATACAAATGCTGAGAGTAGGAGAAACCATCTTTGTGATGTGGGCTCACTGCAATCGGTTCTCTAACTCTAAAGAGTCAGTCCTGAGACCATGCACACAAGTAACATTACAGAATGATTCATTTGTATTTAGGGGTATATATATATATATATATATATATATATATATATATATATATTCAACAATTACTTGGAAAAAGAGGTCATAAATTCAAAAGAAAGTAATGAGGGATAAGTGGGAGGGTTTGTGGAGTGGGAAAGAAAGAGAGGAATGATGTCATTGTATCATAATCACAAAAGGTAAAATACATAACAGAACAAACAAACAGAATCATAATGATAGTTTTTCCTTGGAAACTAATACCCATTTTGTAAGAAAACCCATGTAATTCAGAATCAAAGATTCTCACAATGGTCCAAGTCATCATGGCTGTGCCTCCACACACAGGGACTTAGGAAGAAGCACTGTGTATATCCCAAGCTCCCTGGAATAGAGTAAATACTGAAAGTCGAAGTAGTAAACAGAGTAGAAGGTTATTCATTCAGTCCATGAAGCTGTATGTTGGTGTTAGTCCAATGTGGATATATTAAGTCAGCAACACACTTTCTGTAATTCATCTAAACTCACAGATACAGCTGTAGTTTGAAAAAAAACTGATTAACTGAATTATCCAGTTGTAAAGATGTGCACCATCATGACAAATGCTTTTTTAGTAGCTGACTTCCATGACTTTTTCAAATGTAGAATTATGTATATTATGTATACATATGCTTGTGTCTGTTCATATAAGTATGGTATCTATGTGTAACTGTATATGTGGGTATATGTGTATGACATTCCTTAGGAACAGCCCACAGACTTTGATAGGCAGGATATCTCACTGATTTAGAGCTTGTCAAGCGGCCTACCCAATACAGGGATTCCAAACACACACCGCCAACTCTGACTTTGTGAATAGTGTGTTCTGAGACTCAAACTACTATACTCCTGTTTGCAAGGCAAATACTTTCCTAAATAAGCCATGTCCTCGGTTCCTTTATCATGTGTTCTTATGACTGTAGTATAGACCTTTTCATCAGAGAGTCTAAGAACTTTGCTGTCATGTCCTTTCTAACTCTGTTTTGCCTCACTTGGCATAGTCTACATGAACTAGATAATGTCACATGTACAGGACTAACTGGGATAATTATGTAAAACACATGTGGAATATGACAAGCACACTGTTCATGATAACTCTTAGTGTTAGTGGAAGAAAATAGGAAATCTCAATAGTCCAAGCCTAGAATTACAACTCAGATCCTCACTGACAAAGGAAAAGAAAGTTGCATTCCTAAGTCAAAAATGATACTTTATGTAGGTGTTTTGAACATTGTAAAATCTGTTTCCCACTTTACAAACCTGATAATTAATAATCTTCACACTTCTTTAAATAATTTAATAGAGAGCAATGTTCCGAGGTGGTGTTGCATCTGTAGTCTTTCTTAAGTCAGTCATTGCCACAAAAATAAAAGCTGGGTATCATAAGTAATTAAAATTAAACTACTTGAAAACTTGTTAATAAAAATCATGGTATAAGATCATCCATATTCTCAAGAAATATTTTGCAACTTTAAAACAATGTAAACAACATAAAGAGCTAAAAACATAATAATATAAACCCAAGATGAAAAAATGATTTTCTTATTTCTTGGCGACCTTATCCAAAGCTGTCTCAAATCAAATTCATAATTTCATAGCAGAAAATAAAACCCCCATGAGCCCTAGATTAACAACTAAAGAGAGGATTGTAGTTAAAGTACTATGCAGATTTTTTTTTAAAAAAATACTTAATCTTGAAAAATATTCTAGATTAAGAAAGAACCTTTAGGTGTGGCAGAGGTAACTCACCAGTTAACAGTACTTATCGCTCATATGAGTACCCAAGTTCTGTCCTCCTTCTCCAAACCAGGGAGCTCAGAAACACCTATAACACCAGGTTTTTTATCTGACACGTCTGGTCTTCACATGCAGACACAGGCACATGCATGCACAGACAGGCACACCCCACATTTAAGCCTAAAATAATTGGCTTGTGGGATGGCTCAATGATTAAAAGCCCTGTGACTCAGCTTTGATTCCTAGCACTCATGCAGTGGCTCATATTCATATCTCTAATTCCAGGGAATCTGTTGTCCTTTTCTGGCTTCTGTAGTTGCTACACCTATGTGGTGAAATAGGCACATACACACACATTGTATATATTTAGCAAATAATAATCAAATAAATCAAAAGGGATCTGTGTCAACAGCATATGGTAATTTATTTAAGCAATAGACATTTATATATTGAAATTTAGTCACCAGAGACATGTTTCAGTCTGAATACAGTGTATTCCTTTAAGTACTGTTGAGATAAAAAAAAAATGACTTCATCTCTAAACTTGAGAACCTTATGATTTTAAAATGAAGCTATAGCTTATTTATTCTCACAAGTAGAATATTAACAAGTGTGGAAAGGAGATATTTATAGAGTGAGTGTCTGCTCAAGGAAGGAGGAATTAGTTCCAGATTTAAGAGTGGTCAGGATATTAGCTCTCTGTGTAAAGATGAAGGCACAGACACTACGCAGACGCCTTTGTGCACACATAGTAATTCATCTTTACTTAGGATATGGATATACACTTCTGAGTGTTTAAAGATGGGGATTAGATATTTACCATCCTAATGTGTCATTATACCTAACTGGTGTTTCTTATTAACCAAAATGAAAGTATAAAGGTAAATTTTAAATTAACAGTTGCAAAGAATATCAAATCAATGTGAAATATAAAACCCAATGAGCTAGGAATGTGAACAACATATCAGTTTAAAGTGGAGATCTGGGAGTAAGAACACTTGGGTTAGAATTCAGAATCAATCAATTGAAAGAAAGCTGAATTTCCTTATCTAAGGTAAGTCTGAGAATAAACATAATATCTCTGACAGTAGAATGACTATGAGGATTAGATGATACCAGATATTTAATGCTCACGCTGTTATGGCTATTTTTCTAAACAGTGAAATGTTGGTTACCTTGCATATGTGGCTTGGTAATGCTACATGAGAAAGGAAGTCAGAGCTAAGCTTAGCATGTACTCTAGGAGTCGACTGGAGATGAAGAGAGGGCTTTTTACCCACAAGGACACTCAGAGTTGGAGTCAGTAAAGCTTCCCAATTGTAAAATCGTCCCACCCTCTCTTCACTGGAATACCATTGCTGTTTTCCTGGACTGACTCTGTAAACATCTTTCTCTTGAAATAGAGTAGGCTCTGAGAATTCCCAAATCTTACCCATGGTCACACCACTTTAGATACACCTGATCTCAGAGGCTAAGCAGATTTGAGCCTGCTTAAGTCTTGGTTTGAGAAATTTTAGGACCTCAGAATTATCACAAAGGAAATGAACTAATTTAGCATTTGGAGCATTACAACAGAATAAGAGAAATCTCTCAAATTTAGGGGAAGAGGTAGACTATAGAGTGAACATCTCATCCATGCATTAGCATGACAAGTGCTGACATTTTGTAATGGAATTTTTAAGTTGTTTATGAATTTATTTGATTTATTTTACTCATACAAGTGTTTTGTCTTCATGTCTGTGTATGCACTGTATGCATACCATAGTTTCACAAGTGCCACAAGAAGGTACTAGGTAATTCTAATTTCCCTCATGAGTGCTGGGATGTAAATACCCATACACAGAAGAAACTAAGGCAAAAATTTATGGCCAAAGCTGGAAAAATGCCGTTTGCTGACTTGCATCTACTTGCTGGCTTGTTCATTTCCTCTTTTTATATACCGTAACTATAACTCTCTCTGCCTAGGGAAGGTACTGCCCACAGTAGGCTAGACCTTTACACATCATTTGAAAGCTCTCATTCCAATCATCATTCTTAAACATGTCCCACAGGCTTGCCTGCCAGCCAATAGACTGTAGAGATGATCTCTTCTCAGAGGACTCCGTCTTATGTCAAGTTGACAAAAAAAGTAACCAACAGAGAACTACACTCAACTATCCTCCAAGATAAAGTTGAAATTATGTATCTTCTGGGTGTCTAAAGAGTATTTGATAAAACATAAGCCATGACATCTTCTTATTAGTCTGATAAAATAAATGTTTTAATGAGTTCTCCTAGGGAAAGGTATTGAATAAATATGATAGAATGACAGTAAGCTGTAAGTCCCTGGGAGAATGAGTTTGAAGCAATTTCCTTAAACTTCAGTGGCCATCACATTTTCTATAATACAAACAAAGCACGAGGCTATTTGAAAGTTAAATTAATGTTAATTAGAAGAAGTGATAGTAAAGACTTATTTAGAGAAACAGCTTCTGTTCTTTAAAACTCCTCTTTCTGCAGGTTCTACTTCCAAGCACCTTGTGATGAGTTCACTACTGGCTTTCCCCCATAGGAATCTATTTCTTCATATATCATATTCACTTATAAGTTCAGATTTATGGTTCAAAGTATTTTTTTAGCTTTCTAAAATGCATAAAGAATTTTAATCCATATCTGACTTGTATAATTTAGCAAACCAATATGTTCACTATGCTGAAACTACTCACGTCATTATGCATGCAGACATTTTTGCTTTATAAATAGTGTCATGTGAGAAAGAAGCAGGGAGGGGTTACAGATATGAGGCAAGTATTTGATTAGCCTCAAATAATGAATGGAAGAAGGCCGTGCTATGTGCCATTTCAGGGTAGGCATATTTTAATAAAAAAAAAATGGAAAATAGTCTTTGTGGCTTTTAATATTCTTTTCAACACTCCTTAACTCTATCATTATAGAATTATAGTAGCCTGTACAAACTGAAAGTGAATAAGCATGACGTAATGCAATAAAACTTCTTTTATGAAGCTGGCAACCTGCCAGACTTGGCCTTACGTCTGCTGCAACTCATGTAAGTTATGCACAAGAAGGTTAAAGCAAAAATTAAATAATATTTTTAAGCATGATTAACTGCATTTTCATGGGAACGCACAGCTTTTCATGTTTGCCGAATTTATTAATCTCTATTTCTGAATCCACACACCACCAAGATCATTAGAATGATGTATTTGTAATTCAAATCAACACGTGCTTTCACTGTGCTTAAACTCCTTCCACAGATACTCAAACTTTTTCTGATGTTTAAAGAGTCTAAATTCCTTGAGTCTTTGCTTGTCTGCTTCTACTCTACCTCTGAATTCTATTCCATTCTACCACTGTGAAGGCACTATTTTCTGGACCACCATACTACAAGAAGCTTCAGGGCATCAGGAACATAGTCTGATTTATTTCCATTATCTTCTACATCCAGTATAGTGCTTGAGATACAGTGGACCCATAACAGACAGATGTGAGGAGAAATGATAAATTGCTATCTAAGAACCAGTAAATGCCTTTACGGTTTGGGGCCAACTAAATAGAATGCCTTAGTGATGGTGACCATCAATGTTTTCTAAACCTAGTATGTGTATGTAGCCATAAAAGTGTGAACAGAAAAGAAGCTCCCCCTACCCATGACCTTCATCAGGACTCAGCTTCATCAGCTGTCACATTAGTAATATGTCCTTGTACTAATATCTAGCATCTCAGAGACCCATCTCAATCTCACTGACTGTTCAAAAAAATATTTCTCAAACTAACTTTCCTTGAGAATATAACTGCTTAATTACATAGCATAGTTTTCATCAGCAGGGTGTCATTTCCTCTGCTTCCCACTTAAGGAAAGATTTAGATTCTCCATATATACAGTTTTAAAGATTTCAGCAAAGGGAGGGTTGTAGTTTATGTTATGAAGGACATTATGCAAACTCAAAGATAAATATTTCAATGCCTATACTAGAGAAGCCACAGTGAATGTGATCGTAGATTGGGTCATGTGTGAAATTACCATCAATGGAGAGTTTTGTTCTTCTAGAGACACTTGCCCTACTATACTGAAAATGCTGATTTATTGTCCCTGTCATACCATACTGGGAGCATCCCTTTTGGCCTCTCACATATCTGAACTGGTGAGATCGCTCTAAGGTGTATTTATGTAAGGCTCTGGAACATGCTTCTCATACATTCTTCTAGAATGACGAGTCACCCAGTGGAGGCTGCTTTTTTTTTTTTTTTGACAAAAACAAAAACAAACAAACAAACAAAAACCCTTTTTGACAGTTCAATCCCAGTTTGAAAACTCTGATTTTAGGCAAATGATAGAGATGTTAATATTGCTTCTTCTTGAGTTCATGAAAAATCTTCATTTGTGAATTATTCTTATACCACAGAAACCCTGGATGGCCTCCTGCAATGGTCCATCATCAAGAAGAAAATAGGTGATAATACTTAGCAATTCTGAGGCATAAGCTGCAGATGCTGTTTCACCCGATACTGTAGATCATGTTAAAGAACCCAGATAAGTGTGACCATGCATCTTCTTTACTTTCCTTTAAGCAGAGTCATCACATTGAGACTTAAACCAGAAACACTAATTAAATGTCTCCTCCCAGAAGATTATGAATTCCATATTAACTTTTTAGCTTTAAATGAATCAATTAATTTCTCAGTACATCACAGGCTTTTTAAAATATGTATATAATTTAGTAAATGTATTACCCAGTTTAGAAGAGCTGTCCTCTTCTAAGGGAAGGGTTCCCTGTGATGGTGAAGTGGTATTTTTTTGACCAAGTTGAACATTTACTCATGATTAAAAATGGCAACAAAATAGGCACAGACGTTATAGAGATAGTTCAACAGGTAAGGGCACTGGCTGCTCTTGTAGAAAACCCAGGTTCAGTTCTCAGAATTCACATGATGACTAGTGACCATTTGTAACTTCAGTACCAAAGAGTCAGATGCCCTCCTTGTGGGGCTCACAGCTCCACCATTTCTTTTTCCATTCTCATATGTACCCGTTCGTTATTTATGTTTTAATATAAATCTAAACCAAAGCTAACAGAACTGTGCCAAAAACATTTGTTCATACAGATATCACAACTGTGAGTATTTCATCACATCCTTCTTTTAAGCAATATCTAAGATATATACATATATAATATATGATACATGGCATAAATATGTAATATATGAAAGTATAATCATTTTTATATTTTTATTTATTGTGTTTGTATGTATGCACATACACATATCTTTAGTCTATTATCTATACATGCACCATGATCTATTTTTATGCCCATTAAAATAGCATGAATTAACACAAAAATGTCCAATTCTAGTCTGATTCTAGGGAGCTTTTTTCTAACTCTGACTTTTTCAAAATTTAAAGCCTCTTCCTGATTGTGAGACCATCTATCACATTACTTTAATATATTACTTGTAGTAATTTTTAGGCCTTATTACATGTCACCAGTCTTTGTATCATGGCTGCCATTATCTGAAAGTGGTATCTTATCATCCTCAGCGTCTCTAAACAATGGGGTAAAAAGTACTATAGTAAAACCAGAAACTGATCCACCACTTTACAGGTAAAACAAAACAAAACAGTACAAAACAAAAACACAAAGCAAGAAACAAACAAAAAGCAAAACCGGAGCAGAACAGGTAAATGCTTTGCTTAAGCTGGATGGTTCCTTATGTGGACTGAGGCTTGAGCTGAGTCCCACAGAAATATTTTAAAAGAAGTGTATCTAATGAGTTGTAGGTTAATGAATAGAATACATTCATCAGACTAATGCAGCAAAGCCCAGGATATTGAGAAAACATAAAATGACTTAGAGCTAATTAAGTACAGGAGAAATTAGAAAATGAGGCTTAAGACAGAACATTAATAATACAAGAAGACATTTCATCTCTGGGTTCTCAAAGCTCTCTGTGTTATGCTATATCTCACATCTATTTAGTATTTCATTGTGTAACTGATTGAAAAGTGCCCTGCCCCTGCAATTCACATTTTATAGCCTCAAATAACAGGCTTTTAAAATGTGATTTTTATTTATAATGAGTGTTTTTACAGGGATGAGATAGAGAAAGTTTGTGGGTGTGTGCCTTAATAATGTATGCCTGTTATTATAATGATGCTTTTATTTAGTTAGCTATACTAAAGCCTGTTTCAAACCTCATTCTTGTGATCTGGGTTTCCTATCTATCAGCCCAATTCTTTAACTTTGAATAACATTTTCATCTACAGTATACTTAAGGTCACAGAATGTACAGGAGATAAGATTCAAGTCAAACACGTCTCTGCTATGATGTACCACGGCTTAAAGGGTGTATCCTACTTCCTCCCTACTGACTATACTGCATATAGGAATACTGCCCGTAATTTGCCCATTTCAACTTGATGAATCATGTCTATGAAACTAATTCTATGATAAAGGGGAAATATTCATTAAATAAAACAATAAAAGGTTTTAAAACTGATCACATAGCCAGTCTAGCTTATCCAAACAATGTTAAATCCCAATTAAAGTAGGATTTAAAACAAGTAAAATTTTAGAAAGAAAATGTTGACAAGTTTGATTTCAAATATTATGTTCACCAACAAATTGTTTATAGCATTGCATCTTTTGATTTTTTTTTTTTTTTTGGACTCATTGTGAAACTCCTGAAATAAATCGATATTTTCTGTGCAAGTGTTTTTAAACCAGAAGATCTACTTACACTGATTAACAACATTGATAAATGAATAGAAATTGCTTCATTGCATGTATAGTTATGTTATTTTTAAGAGCTAATTACTCTATGTGACAAGGTATTGTGATGATGAGTGCTTTACCCATCATTTAGTGTTCTGGCAGTGACAAAACATGGCTCACTGTAAAAGGTTTTCCCCAAGAGAATGTTGGGAGGGATGTTTATACAGATGCATGGCAGGAACAGTGTGCAGTCACTGTGTACCCAGAGACAGAAGCTGTTAATAACCCTGATAATTCTGGAGGAACCACTAGGTCTTGAGCAAGGTAGTATGAGAGATGATACCAAGCTGAGATGTAGACAGAGGAGAACAGACACTGTCAGAAAATTGGTATGGCCACAGACTGGTACTTCCTGCTCAACTTTTTATGTCCTGCCAATGTAGTTCTTACCCCAGTAGTCTTAGAGTCCATTAGGGGCCCCTAGAGTCCTTCGCTTTCAGAGAAGATTGAGATGGCAGACGTGAGCAATGGTCATGTGGAAGCACCAGAGTTAATATAGTCTTCCATGTTTACAGGTTTCTAGACCATTGACATAAAACACTCAGGAAAAAATTATTATATGTGTACTGAACAGGTAAAGACTTTTTTTTCTTACCAGTGTCCCCTAAAAGAGTACACCATAATGACTACTTACAGAGAAGGTACAGTTTATTGAATATTAATAATTTAGAGACAACTTAAACTCTACTAAAAAATTTGTACAGACTGGATATAGACATCTCAAAACAGAGACTTAAGTGGACTCTGAAACACTGAAGAGTTCTGGAAGTAATTCTTTGGGGGGTGGATACTGAGAGATTACAATGTGGTACTCATACCATCTAACTGAATTGCTTCAGAGCCCACAGTTTACAGACCTAAAAACTGGAAAATGGAAGGGTTTGTAAGAATATTCAAACAGAAAGAAAACAGAAAGATTCTAAACTTTTTCTGGGTGAGAAAGAGAGAGAGACAGAGACAGGGAGAGAAAGAGAGAGAGAGAAAGAGAGAGAGAGAGAGAGAGAGAGAGAGAGAGAGAGAATAGAATTTTTTTAAACGAATGACATATAAACAAATGAAAATAAAGCTTTTTTATCAAATGTCCAAAGAAGGGGTAGATAATTTTTATCTTGAAAGCATATGGGTCAGAGCATCCAAGAACACAATGTAGTGGGAAGAAGAAGCTGTAGGAGGTTACTTCCATCGTTCTCGTCCAGAGCTGCGTAGGTGGTAAAAGTCGGTAATTATTGAAATTTAAAATCATGGGATAAGAAATGAGGGAGACAGAAGTTCAATCTTGCAATTTCCTGTCGCAGAGCAGTGTAGTAACACATATTACTGTAGCTCATATGGCTTGGTACCAAAGATATTCTTGGGAAAATATGATTATATTTCTCACCATTGTTGCTATGTGGGTTCTTTTGCATTTTACAGATGAAGTAACAAGCTCAAATTATTTGATTTATATATCCAGAGTCACAAAATTAGTGAGTGATAAAGTTGTAATTTAAAAGCAAGCCTGGGGATTCTGTCTCATGAGCCAGGAGCAGCTTGTTGTCTGAGAGGTGTGGGAATACAATGTCACATGAGATGACAGGAAATTAATGTATCTTCACTAAGTGCCTTTCCTAACTAACTTCTCTGATCAAACCTAAAATAAATTATATTGTGGTCACACCCATTTATCACAGGATTTTATTTTATTCTTTATTTTCTTTGACTCGCTTTAGTAGCATCCACATGTCTCAACTATAAATACTACCAAACCTAAAGAGGTTTCCACAGCATCTTAATTTTTCTAGCATGTTACCTGTTCACTATGCCTGCTTAGTATTTCACTACATAATCATTTCCCAACGTTTCTGACAGTTGTCCCTAGAGATGAACTACCTGACTTTTTTACACAGCTAAAAGCAGGTTGACATTTAGCAATCTGAGTTTATAAGTTTCCTGGTATATTATCGGACTGTTTGCTTTTGATAGGTTCCCTAAGCATTTGAAATTGGATTTCTCCAAGGACAGGTCTATCTATGTAAGCAGAGGAATTAATCCCATCATCACCCTTCAATCTCTTCTCAGAGAACTCGGCTTGTTGCAGTCTTGAAAACCCCTCGGGTATTTCACTGTCCCACGTGTTCATGACTATACCAAATGAAAATCATGACTACTGTGACTTTCTGGGTTTTATCTTTTCATTCCACACAGAAACCTTGATATCGTGTATGTATCAATATTAAACTTTACGATAGAATCTGATACCTTGTCACCCAATGACAATACCAAAGAGATAGTGATAGTCTTCATTTCTTTATCACAATATGAGCATTAGCACATATTATGGGCTTCAGAGAAATTGGCAACAAGATTTTGTGACTTTTACGATCAGTAAATGAATGATTTGAACTTTCACGCACACATGTACAGGTACAGTTAACTGCTGACATATTAAAAGAGTAAGTTTTGATGCTTCAATTATCTCAATAATATTTTAGATAAAAAGTTCTTAATTTTTGTCTCTGGGTAAATTAAGCTAATGAAAGAGATTAGGTGACAAGGTTAGGGGATAGAGAAGGGTGTTTTCTTCTCCATATATGGACGTCGTCATCATCATCATCATCATTTACTATTATTTATTATGCTATTATGAATATAACTCTGTTTTTATACCAGTAGCAATTATGCCATGTCTAATTTCATTGGCCTCATTTAAATGGAGAGCATTGACTCAAGTTGCTTCAGTTAAAAGTCCCTAGAAAAAACAATTCTCTTTTGTCCAAGTGTATCTACAAATTTATCCTCTTTTTAGCCTCTCTTCGTAAGTAAACTAGGTCACCTAAGAAGTCCACCGTCTCTATGAACTGTTTGGTAGCATTACTTCCAGAAGGATAGACACACCCAGTCAAGTCTACCACATTCTCACTTCTTCATTCTATAGAGCACTTTTCCTGAGCATGACTCTGATATGTCTTTTTTTATTGTTGTCTGACTGGGAACCAACTTATACTTAATACAAATGCTAAGTTTCTGTATACTTCAACTAGGCAAGATGGTTAATAGCCTGCTTTGAACTGCTCCAGGGATTCTCCACCACCACCTCAGAGATTTATCTATGGAACTCTGCAGGTATAACTCCCAACTGGTGTCTAAGTTCAGCAAGTCTGAACTGTATTATTTAAAAGCCAGAATTTCTGGACTGACCCTAGAAAGAGAGTCAGTTATATCCTTTCAACTGGGTTTTACAACACAGTGGATTTTGTAGAGGTTAAAGTAAAAGAGAATGCTCTTTTTCTACCAGAAGAAAATAATAAATGAAGAGTTGTCTGTGAGTGCACTGTGAGATAACTTTAGAGAATCTCTTCCCAATTCTTCAGCTAAAGACAGTTTAACTTTTTCTTTAGTGGAATCATCATAGTGAAGATAACCTGATAAGTTCACAAACCTTTTCTGGGAATGATAGGTGGAAAATAGGCATCAGGATAGAGAGAAATCACATTTAGGAAACTGAAAAAAAAAGCAAGATCCTAATAAGCAAGCTACTCACTTTAAACTTACTACCCATAATATACCTGTCATGTCTAGTTACTAGTTGGGTCTGTAGGAAAGTGACAATGTAAAGTCACCAAAGGGAAAATACCATATGACAAGCTTCCCTGTATTTCATGGCTTGACATTAAGTAATTTCTTCTTTCCACAATGCTTCTAAAATATTTACTTCAGTTGTAAAATCAGCCAATTATGGTCCTTGCAACAGGTGAGCAAGTTCACTGTATAGCAACCCTAGCAATCAGCTTTCCCAAGGATGAAGTGCAGATCTCTCAGAGCCTGCCTACTTTACCTATTTGTCTATCTGTGCACTTAGGCAGACAGTGTAGACATACATTTTATCACCACTAACAATGTGTCAATCTAATTTTGTATCCAAAGCATGAATTTCCATGATGACAGAGAAGCATATTACTATATTTGGATGCAGAGTCATGGACTGATCTTTTGAGTTGACTGAAGACCATGGCTTTTATTGTTACCAGATATCACACAAAAATAGTTCTTACTATGTTGCTGGTAGGAAGCAGAAGACTTACCTGAGTAAAATACATAACAGACTATGTATCAGATCAGACCAAGAAAATCAGAGAAGTTGCAAGCAGTAATTCGGTATCAGGGTTTGCTCCCAATCAGTAAGTATTATTCATCAGATTATGAACTCCGAAATTAACAAATAATTTATTTAATCTTTTGTTTACTCTTCAAACATTTTATTGGTTCTTTGTGAGTTTCAAATTATACACTCAGTCCTGGTAATCTGTACACTCATATTTTTCTTTTGCTCTTGAAAGCTGCCTACCCAATAAAACACACACAGATACACACACACAGACACACACACACACACACACACACACACACACACACACACAGACACACACATCATGTGAAACATCTCATGGTGAAAGCTATAACACATCACTGTGTGTCCTGTAGTATACCCCTTTGTACACATATCACGTGCAAATGCTCATTGTAATGAGTCATTGAAACTGGTTTGAGATCTCTGCCTTATATGACACCATCAATATTAGATCCTCATCAGGACTCCTCCTGGTTATCCTCTTGTTGCCTTGTGTCATGTGGATCCTGCAGCATTAGAACAGCAGGATAACCCTTTCAGGCATCCCAACCACTTGCAGATTATATAGATTTGGGGGTAGGGCTAATTCAGAGCCCTAAGGCTCCCCTTATCTGCACCACCAGTCATAGCTCTCCAGCACTGCTCTGGCTATGCCACAGAATGCCTCTATGCTCAATATTTTAAACACTAACATTATTTGATAAATGTTTATGAGAAAATATCTAGAAGGACAAAAGAAATAATGGATGATGGATGGATAGATGAATGGATGAACAGTTGAAGGAATAGATGGATGGATTAATGTATGGGTAGATGAGCTAAACTTCTTTCCCACAGAATTTCCTAAGAAATAGAACATGATAGGATTGTACTAATTCATTACTTTCACATAAAATTATTGCTATACTCATGGCATCTTGTGCCTTCTCCTCTCTTTTCCCAGAGGTGTAGCCATATGGGGCTTCCTTTTGCTCTTTGTAATAATTTAATGTTAAAGTCATTGCACTTATAGATGAGTTCCTTTCCTAACATTCACATAAAAAACAAAAACAAAAACAAATAAAGAATGTCACTTGTCATTGAGATCTCTGGCATCTTGATGCCAAAGCAACAAGAAATGAATTTCAATGCTTAGTAACTATTCTCTCCAGCAAGTTTTGTTATAGCATGGGTCAGGGTAAGACAGAGGTGAGATTGCTCACTTCCTCTGTATCCTTGTCCAGTGTCTACATGGTCATGCCTCTGTTACCAAGGACAGCTTCACATTTGCAGAACATTTTGAAAACAACCTTTACTCTTAAGTATGAAGCACAAGGTAACTAGCTAGAGAAAGTGAGAAAAGACACTTCTATGAGCCTCAAACTCCAACCAATGATGGTTAATTCAATATTAGAATTATCCAAAGCTATTGCTTTTTTGTGTTTTAACTTTAAATCTTATTCCAAAATGTCTTGCATTTTATAGTTTCTCTGAGAGATCACACTAGTGCTTTCTCTGCGTTTTGTTGTTGTTGTTTTGCCAATAGTATTTCATGGAAAATCTGTAATCCTGTGAAATAGAGAACAAAAGTAAAATGAAAAGAGACTACAGAAAAGAAAAAAAGAGAGAGAGTGCAGGCACAGAATTGTTAGCATATTAAAGTTTTGGCTTTGATATGCTATTATATTTTATCATTGTTCTAATAAAATTTGCAAAATTATCAAAGAGAGTTTTGTGGCAGATGAGTGAACATTTTAATTATTTTAACCAACATGCAATTGTACACTAATTTTGAAATAGATCATCTGAGAAATTTTCATGCAAGTGGCACATAAATGTATGTTTTATCTTATAAAAGCTGGATATCTATACCTCTATCTACAAAACAAGGTCATTAGAATAAACTTTCTCTCTCTACTATGCACACTGGATGTTGTAGCAGAAAACAATATATAGCAATGTGAGACATTGCCTCAAAGAGTGCTCAAGTGACGGGGAGGATGGGCATTCTCAAACGTTGTTGTGAGAGGAAAAATCATTTATATCTTCTAAATTGCAATGATAATGCCAGTGTTTTTATTATTCTAAATTTTCTAATTGGGATTTACATTTTTTTCTTTTTTCTTTTTTCTTTTTTTATTAGAGAATTTCTCTATATAACAAGCCCTGACTGTCCTGGACTCACTTTTTAGATCAGGATGGCCTCAAACTCACAGAGATCAGCCTTCCTCTGACTTCAAGTAAAAGGGTGGGCCAACATGTCTAGCTATGATTCATATTCTTGGTGTCTTTTTAGAACTGAAGTAATTATGTTTGGGACAATTTTCACACGAGCAGAACTATGCTTACTTTATTATTGCCTTTTCCACTGTCCCATCATTCACCAAAGTTGGTGATTTATTAATCATAATTGTTAGTTTGTGACTAGTCAGGGAGTTGAAAGTCCTGTCTGTCACCTGCTCATAACTTCATGTCCGACATGGGTGTTAATCGATTTGTCAGGATAAGTGTACAAAAAAGGAGACACAGAAAAGCAACAGGTGTAAGGGGTCACTTGCTGTGATGTGCATTTGCAGAAAGATGTCATGGATCAAAAACGAGTCGTGAGGATCAGCAGGACATGGATTTCAAAGGGCAAGCTCTGAAAAAGCTCATACAAGGTTGCCTGTCAAAGGAAACCGTACCATTTTAAGTAGACATTTAAGAATTTTAACGTGGCATAGTTAATTTTATGGTCATGGGTATGTTATAGAATTTTTGGTAGATGATACTTGATTATTCCATGCATGTTTTAAGCTAAAATTATATAAGCTACTACAACATTTGATAAAATAATAATTTGTAATTATTGTTCTATTCTTTCAAAAATTAATAAAAGTGAGGGGCTCATGGACTTTTATTCTATGAGTATGTTGAGAATAGCATTCATATATTTTGACTACTTTAACACCACCTCACCCAACTCTTTCCAGATCTGCCACTTTCTTCCCTATTCATTCAAGATTTGGTTCGCTTTCTTCTCTGAACCTATCAAATCCAATTTGTGTTGTCCATATATGCTTAGGCTTGTTGCTAGTCACTTGTAGCCTGGTCACCCAACCAGGGCCACATAGTCTTAAATAAAACTGACATTCTGTCTGCCAGAAGCTATCAACTGCCAATATTCCTGGGGCTTATCTGCTTAAAAGAAAAAACAAGCAAACCACAGAAAAATAACCAAAACATTTTCAATATTCTACTTTAATTGTTATAGTTTTGTGAAGATTTCTTGACATTAGTTGAACAATGAAATTATTTTCTGGCTAATATAGTTATAGAATAAAAATAGTCAAGTAAGTTCATAACATATTTGATTTTTAACATCTCTTAGCATCCCAGTTACAAAACTGAATTGGAATCTGAAGAGATGATATAATAAGAGATGTGTGTTTGTGTACCATTTTCAAATTCATAGTTATTGCTGTTTTAAAAATTTGCTTGTTTACTGGTTTTATTTTGTTAACTTATACTCCTTTCCTACTTTCTCTCTTTGGAAAATTTGAATATTAATTTTATGCCTCTTTCTTTTTTTTAATTATTGGTATTTAATATTTTAACTTTAGCATAATAAACTTATTCTTAAAATACTGTTGTAAATGTAACCAAATTGTGTCACATCTTTTTATATATTGGAGTTTATTACTCTAATTAGATTTTCTGATTCAATTTGATCAATTTGATGTAATAATTTAAGGTTCTTTTATGTATGTATCATATGCATTAGTGTTTTGCATTAATACATGGAAGTGTGCTGTGATCATCACTGATGCCCAAGGAGGACCAAATAAGGCATAAGATCACACAGCCCTGGTATTAAGGATGACTTTAAGCCTTCAAAAAGATGCTAGGAACCAAACCAGGTTCCTCTACAAGAACAGAAATTGCTCTTAACTTCTGAACCTTCTCCCCATCTTGAGTTAGATATTTTAAAAGTAAAAATTATATATTTCTAAACATACAGAGGAATTTTATTATTGTGTTTTAATTGTTTAAGGTTTTAATGTTGATTGTTGTCTTCAGAGACTATATTTAATCAGATACCTCCTACTGATGCTGCCTAAAATTTTTATTCTTCAACTGAGGGACATCTAGCTTGTTTTGTTTCTGGGTAGTATCAATAAATCTGCTATGAACATAGTTGTCCAGCTGTCCTTGTGGTACAGTGAGGCATCCTTAAGAATTTTCCCAGAAGAAAATTCTTCTGGGAAATATAGCTGTGACTTAAAGTAGAACTATTCTCACTTTTTTTGAGAAACTGCCAAACTAATTTCCAAACTCATACAAGTTTGCACTCCCGCCAGCAATGGGGGGAGTCTTCCCCTTGATCCACATCCTAGCCAGTATGTGCTGTCATTGAATATTTGGTCTTAGCTTTTATGATCGGTGAAAGTTGAAATCTCAGAGTTGTTTTGATTTGCATTTTTTCTGACAAATAAGGATGTTGAATATTTCTTTAAGTGCTTCTTAGCCATTTGAGATTCTCTGTTTACTACATCTACACAATGGAATATTATTCAGCGATAAAAAACAAAGACATTATGAAATTTGTAGACAAAATGGGGGGGGGACTAGAAAATATCATCACAAGCAAGGTAACAAAGACCCAGAAAGACACTCATGGTATGTACTCATTTATAAGTGGGAATTAAGCAAAAAGTACAGAATAACAAAGCTATAATCCACAGACCCAAAGAAACTAAGTGAGCACAGAGACTGAACCACTAACAAAGAAGTGTGCAGGTGCTGGATTTAGGTCCCCTACACATTTGTAGCACTTATGAGAGCCTAAGTGAGGAAGCATGAATCTCACTCAGAAGAGGAAATAAAATACACATCAGAGGTAGATGAAGGGGGTGAACTGGGTGAGAGAAAGGGTGAAAATGGGATTGGAGATGGGAATCAGAAATGGGAAAAAAGTTGGAGAGAGACCAGATATCAGTGGGGATCATTTCTGGGACTACCTGGAGACCTGTAATGAAGGAGGCTGCTGGTGGTATATAGGTTTGACCTTAGCTAAGATGACTAGCTGTATGGGATGTGGAGACTGAAGTGACCACCTCCTGTAGTCAAGAGGGAAATAGCAGTGGAGGGAAGGAACATCAATCCAGCCCCAAAACCTTCAACCCAAAATTTGGCCTGCACACAAGATGTACATGAATAAAGATGGAACAGACATTGGGGGAAGTAACAATCAACTACTGGCTCAACTTGAAACCCATCAAATGGGAGAGAGCTAACCCCTGACACTATTAATTTTACTCTGCTATCCTTGCATACAGTAGTCTAGCGTAATTATCTCCTGAGAGGCATCATGCATAAGCTGAAGGAAATACACGCAGAGACCCATCAGGCAGCGCTCAAAGACTTGTATGGAAGAGTAGAGAATAGGCATGAAAGGAAGGGATCAAGAACACCACAAGAAAACCTAAAGAGGCAACTAACCTGGGCCCATGGGAGCTCACAGAGACTGAACCACCAACCAAAGAGTGTACTGGGGCTGGACCCATGCCAACTACACATTTTTAGCAGATGTGCAGTTTGGAGCAGGGGCTGTCTCTAATTCTGCTGCCTGACATTGGATCCCCTTTTCTTAGCTGGATTGTCTGGTGAGACTTCAGTGTAAGAGCATCCACTTAGTCCTGCTATGAATTGATGTCCCAGACTGGTACCCCAGAGGGGTGTCCTGCTATCTGAGGGGTAGGGACTTGTAAGGTGAGACTGAGAGTAGAAGTGGGAGGAGGCTGTAACCTGGATATAAAGTGAATAAATAAGTAAATTAATGAGAAAACATAACTGTATAAAATGAAAATAAAAAAAGGGGATAATTTCATGGTAGGCTTCTGCTCTAACTTCTGAATATATTCTGTGTTCTTGATAATTAGGTACATCATAGAGCTGTTGGTTCTAGAGTTTTGTCTATGTCAATTAGGTCAATTGAATAAGAGTGTGTGTGTGTGTGTGTGTGTGTGTGATATATATATTATATATATAATATAATATATATATATATGTGTGTATGTGTGTGATATTATATATATTATATATATATAATCAATTTGTCTGCTTAAATTAGTTACCAAAAGGAAGAGAGATGGTAATCTCACCCATATTAAGCTGTCATTTAGCATTGCCACTTTAAAATTTTTAGAGTCCTACATTTAAATTATATAGTGTTTTAGGCTTACTTTATTTCTTAGCCAGTTGATGTTATGTAATACATTTCTACTCATCGTGTTTCTAAATATGTCAGCTCTAAAATAAATGTTGTCTGATGTCAGTATAGTCATGCCATTTAACTTGTTTGTTTTCTTGCTCATGTTTAGCATGGTCTATCTTTTTTCTTTGTTTCCATCCTCCTAGGTTTTCATCATAGAATTAATGTCTTAATAGGAAATACATAATTATGCATTCTTTATTTGTATTCACTTACATAATTTCTGTCTGTACTGGGAATATTTAATATATTACCATTTAAGATAATTACTGATCTCATTGTTTTATGAGTATCATGACATTGATCCTTTACCATAGTTCTTTTAAGTATAACATTTTTATATATACCGTGAGAATTTCACATATGTATAAATTGTGTTTTATTCATTTTCACACTGATTTTTCCCTCCAATTTCTCTATAAGTCCCTTCCACCTTCAAGTCCTCAATTTTATTTTCTTTATTTTTTCTCCCTTAAAACAGAGTATCTCTGTGTAGTTCCAGATGTTGTGGGCTGGCCTTGTACTCAGAGATCCAGCTGCCTTTGTTTCATGTGAGCTACGATTAATGGCATATGTCACCAGAGTCTGATTTTATTTTGTTTGTTTTATTTCTCTCACTCTAAGTAGTTAGTGATGTACTTATTCACATGTCTGTGGGGGTATCAGTTGGAATACAGTCAACCTACCTACCAGGGACCACAACTCTACACAACCCTAATAAAAATTGCCACTTTCTCCTCTAATAGGCAGAAACTCTCAATTATTCCTCAGGTAGTAGTAGAAAATTGTGTCTTTCTCTTCATAACTAAATAACTAGCCTCATCTTGCACAAGTTTTCTTCAGGCAAGCCCACTTGCTAGGAGTTTGTGAACACAATGATCCTGATCTATACAGGAGACTCTGACCTCAATCTTTCATTACTTCTGACACTTAATTACAATTTTTCTACCTCCTTAAGTCTTTTGGAGAGTGTATGATATAAGTGCACCCATAATGGCTTAGCAGAAACTTACTTTCTGCATTTTCCCAGTTGTAACTGCCATCCATTGCTCAACACTCTAATAAGAACTAAGAGCTGCAGTCATTTATGCAAATAAGATATCTGTTAAGAAGTTAATTGATACTGTATCTAGTTGGCAAAATAATAGTATTAAGTTTTTACATAGGGCATATGACCTCATTAGCTGCAGGTTCTTTCCAGATTGGCCATACCATAAATGAGTTTCCTCCTGTGATGCAGGTTTAGATTCAGTTACATAATTATTTGGTACTCCCATAACAAGCATGCCATTATTATGTGCCTTAGCATATCTTTCCAGGATCATTATTATTAGAGGCCTAAGTGTTCACCTCTGAGTAAGACTGTTAATTAATTTTTTTTAGCCCTAGTAGTTGGCACAGTACCTTCTTATATTATAAAAGCTATCCTATGGGGTGGAAGCTTTTGATTCAGCTTGACTTTTGCTAGATGTATGACAAAATTGTGTGTTGTCCTTGGAAATGGATCTTACCACCAGATTGTAGTGGACAACCAAGAATAGTGGAAATAGCTTGTGATGTTTGGGAGGAGGGTGTTGGAACCCTCATTGCCAACACCTCAAGATTGGGAAATATCCCAGAGCTGTTGTGATCTATGTTTTCTGAAAGGAACCTTTCTCACTACCCTATTCTATATATTTTTTTCCTTCAAGTTCTTTACTTTTCTTTTATAGTTTTCTTCCTTTTGAGTATTTTAATTTTCTATTCATGTTCTGCTGATTCTTCTATCAAATTTTAGTCCTGTATAATATTGAACCATTTTCTTTTTATTTTTAATTAACGCTCAGTGGTGTGGATCTATCCCTACTTCAGAATGTGCAGTTATAATATGAATGGGACAAGGGACTGTAAGAGGAGGTTTTACTCCTTGTATCCTTTATAAGCTTTGAGAAGTCCTGTCCTGAACAGTGTACTTAAGCCTGGGCCAAAGTCTCCTCACAGAAATTTATGAAGTCTTAATACTCTGTACTTCTTGCTAATTTTTCTGAAGATTTCATCAACTTCCACAGTTGAATGATTTAGTAGGCTCTACTTCTCAGTAGGAACCCAGAAATGTGCACACTAATATGTGTACATAAAAATGTATTCAGCAGAATTCTGGAAATCCATGCAGTTCACCTTAGGAGCATCGCTTTTCTCAGTCACCATCCTCTATTACATGCTGTGTTCTATCTCAATGGTTTGTAGCATTGTATAGCTGTCTGAATGAGGGAGCCAATCCAGAGAAAGAGTGAAGTCTAGATGCTCGCAAACCCCAAAATTCTCATCTTTAGGCAAGTAGAAGTAGGACTGTTTTCCTTCTTGCTCTGAACCTGCATGTCCCACCCAATGTAAACATTACAACCCCTACCTCCTCAACGCCTGATGTAGTCACATATCCTGGTAGCTAAATTACAGGTTTAACTTCTTCTCCTATAAGGACATGTCCTTCTAGCATCTGGGATACCTGTTCATGCAAACGAAACACTCTCAGCACCTCATCACCAATAATCAGTCAATAATGCACATTCAACTGCCAAAACCTCTACTCACTCACAAACATGTATATAGCCCTTGTTACCCCCAATAAAGAAAGTTATTTCACTAAAAACATCCTCAGAGAAGACCATTTCTCCCACATGCATTCCAGGGAAGATCTTATGAGCCCACCCATCCCCACAGAGCTTCAGTCCTTTTTCTACAGCCATATAATATGTGCAACAATGCTTGGATAACCAAAGTGCAAATTAAACCCGGGTCAGCAATAGTCGTTTCCTCCATTTTCAAATTCCAATATTTTATATAATTAAGTGGAGATAGGTATAATGTTGACAAAGATAGCCAGAAATATATATTTAGTCTGAATTTTATATTTTGAGAAAAAGTAAACTACTTAGAATAGCCAGAAGCAAGAGTAGTACAAAATAGTTCTACGTTTGAAAGAATCTATCAATGAAAGATATTTGTGTGGGGGAAACACGGTGAAAACGCATAGTATTTTTAACAGGCTCTTCTTGTGCCCCACTTTTCATAGATTTCCATAATTGAGGATGATATTATGATTAGGATCCTGTGAGCTAGGTAGAGCACATTTGATTCACTTCCTCATCATTTCAATTATATAATTATTTAATTTCAGATTTCAGCTTTCTTCATAAATTATAAATATATCTAAATAACCCAAATAGCGTACCTTCTTTTGAATATTGTTGTGAGGTATTTTGTTCAGTTGAAAGCCTAGAATAGACTATAAACTCAATAAATAACATTTCTCCCCAGTGCTATCAACAGGAATGCTGCCATTTCATCTGCATCATAATTAAGGTGGATTTATATATGTTTTGCCGTTTTTAGATAGCTATTATTGCAAAATACATTTCTATAAGCTCTATAGTAAATATTTTGAGAACTGAACTGTTTAGACCACTTACTAAGTTCACAAATGATGCTCAAACAACTTAAAATCCAATTCTATAATTCCCATGTGATGCTATTGATAGACTATTATTCCTGTTTAACCAGCAATTAATTGTATTTTGAAGCATTTTGAAAACATACATATGAGACACCACTGCATTGTGACTTTTTTCAGTTATTGCTTAAAATCACTTTAGAAACAGATTTGAGTCTGAATTTGACCTACAAATCAATTTAAACACAGACTAGTTTAGTGAAAACTTTGTTTTCCCCTAACGATCTGCCTTTAAATGGATTCTTCAAAAAATGTCAGAGAAAACTGATCTAGGCTCATCCATTCAAGTAAAAAGCCCAACTTTACCAGAAGATAATGAAATTCTCTTTCCAAATTTCTGGGTGAATAATTCACTGTTGTACCCAACAGTCAAACTAGTGACAAGTTAATGTGTTCTTCATCAAGGACAGCAAAGGAGAGCATGCCCATATATATCTATCACATTGGTCAACTGGGAAATGGAAAAGCAAACACCAGGAGTCTTTATGGGCTCTGGTAGTTTCTGTATAAAATTCTGATCCCTTACATGGGATATTGAAATAGAAATTCTTGGAACAGCTCTTTTATCTTGTCAGGTCTTTTCAAAGGACTTACAGTTCATACAAGCACAATGTGAGCAAAATTTGCAAGAAATTGCTAAGTAATGAAAATTTACCCTGCAGTGCCAACCTGAAATAAAAGTATCCTGTCAGCAAATTTCCATCAGATGGTCTTGAGATAAAGAATTTGAGCTTTTCACTTCATTTAATGAAAACCCTAGGTAATCAATCTTGTAGTGTAATGGAGCCTCTATACTGTGTAAGTAAATTATGAATAGAGTGATATACTCAGAAGGTGACCTACATGCTATATTTAAAAGAAAACTAATCATGGAATTCAATTTTGAACCAAATTTGCTCTTTGGCTGAAAATTCAAGAGATGGGTTTGGCTAAGTGCTAAGAACATACATAACTAAACAATCCAGTGTATTTTATTTCATATGTGTTCCTGCGTGTGGATTTTAGTCACTCTATTATAAAGTGAGAGATTACATGTGGAAATGTTGGATTTATTTTTTATCAGGAAAGATTATTTTCATTTTATATGTGTTGGTAATTTGTCTGCATGTGTGGCCATGCACAGTGCTCTTAACCAACGAGCCATTTCTCCATCCCCAGATGCTTGAAATTTCTTAATGGAAACTTCTGGTTGAGATGATGGCCTTTGAAACTAAAAGACGATTACTCTAACATGACTTTACACATTTACTTCCTTTGTGGTTATGCAACAGTTATGCATAGCTTTTACTATTTCAGTCTCAATTATATATAGAATGGAACTGGAGTGTGCCAGCAGGGTCACATTGATAAACGAATACAAAAAATTAAGAAGGATTTGTGTGCTGTGATTACTCAACAGAAAGTGTTGCTGTGACTGATGGTGGCATAGCTGTGACTAATGGTGGCATATATATATATATATATATATATATATATATATATATATATATATA
>JANHMN010000008.1:40377239-40395184 GCA_030674055.1 Rhabdomys pumilio
TATATATATATATATATATATATAT
Source organism: Rhabdomys pumilio (assembly GCA_030674055.1). Taxonomy (NCBI): domain Eukaryota; kingdom Metazoa; phylum Chordata; class Mammalia; order Rodentia; family Muridae; genus Rhabdomys; species Rhabdomys pumilio. The sequence continues at coordinate 40,377,265 of JANHMN010000008.1, forward strand.
ATATATATATATATATATATATTGCATTTTTTATTTATTAATTATTTCCAATCATTTATATCTCAAATGATATCCCACTTCCTGGTTACCCCTTCACAAACCCCCATCCCACATCCACCCTCTCTCCCCTCCCCTTTGCCTCTATCAGAGTAACCCTCTCTCACCACTCTAGAAACCATCTATACTGGGGCATCAAACCACGATAGGACCAAGGTCCTCCCCTCCCATTGATGTCAGGCAAGGCCACCCTCTCCTACACATGTATCTGAAGCCAGAGATTCCTCCCTATATACTCCTTGATTGGTGTCTAGTCTCTGGAAGCATTGGATGGTCTGGCCAGCCAATGTGGGAATTTTAAAAACTTATTTAATATTTTGGTTCTTTTAATCTTTCTCTTGGAAAAATTGTCCTTTTCTCTGTAGTGTTGCTGAGGTTAAATGGTTGCACATAGTGTGATCAAGTATTTGTTTCATTACGATTGTTCTATTTCATCAGAAATGAAAATGAGAGACAACGAAAGAGCTACCAGCTCTTGAACCTTCCTACCAGGGTTTCAATAAAAGCTCAGAGAATGACATGAACTCACTGGGTTTCTATTTGCAAAGTGTATATTTCACCAATAGCTTCTGCCTAAAGCACTTCTGAAGATTAAATACCACAGTCTCGTGTGTTCAGGGCAGTTCCTGACACATAATCCTGAATCCATAATAAATGTTTGACATTCTGGTGTCTTGGCTAAAGTATTTTTTTTCTTCAAAAAAGAGAAAAGTATAAAGATCTATATAACAAATGTTCATATTCACAGTTCCTAAAAGGACTAGGTGATAATATGATGTATCTTTCAGAGGCTATAATGTATTTCAATAGCCTTTTTGGAGAATGTCATTTTAGAAATATATTCTTCTTGATCATCTTACTTTTCTTTTTCTCTTTCGCCTTACATTCTTTCTATACCACTGCCCATACTGAAATTTAGAATATGGCAATCATGTCTGCACTGACAATAAGATTTCCTATGTCTGAATATTCTGAATTCCTGAAATCCGTGCTTAGCTTCATAAGTTTTTTGTATCTTTCCCTTCAGTAAAATGCAGGCAATGTTTTCTTTCTAGGTTTCCTACAGCTGGGTAAAGAAGTCAGAATAGCGCCTTGCCTCAGGCTTCTGCACAGTAAATACTCATTTCACTGGAAAGCAAATTCTGCAATCATATTTTCTTATGCTATAGGGGTAGGATTGGATTTGAAAAGCCACTTTACCCACTCTCTTTTCAGTGCAGTTTCAGTGTATTAAGCATGTAGCAGTGTTATACCTTGGTGTATGTTATAGTAGTTTTTAAATATAAAAACTCTAGAAGTGCATTTTTTCCATTTTAGTTATTTGAAATACGTTTTTGTATCTCAAATTTCACATTGCTGCATTTCAACAATATTTCTTAAAACGTTATTGAATATGTGACTAGGAACCTGGGTGCTTCTATCAGATGAACAGCTTTTTAAACTCCATATATTTCTAATATTTAGTTGTCTAAATAATATTGCAACTCTCTTTGACCCATTCATAATGTGTATAAACTTATTTATTTATTTGCATGGATTTTAACTACAAATAATTTAGCATTTGCAATATAAATCTGTTAAATAGTTTTTTTTGTTTGTTTTGGTTTTTTGGTTTTTTAGTTTTTTGGTTTTTTACTACTTAGCATATTTTCATTTCAATTCTATGAGGCATTTAGCACATTTTAAAGGTAGAAGATTAAGGCACAACAGAAAAAGACATAACCTTCCGTCTGTGTAATTTCAGAAACTGTTTATTTTTAAAAATAACAGGCTAAAGATACTGTGAAGATTTTGTGTATATTAAACATGTGTGATCTTTTTTAAAAATATAATTCTTTAAGTTCCATTCTCTGTAGATTTCAGCTTTATACAGAGTAACTGAACCCAGTGAGGCACTGTCATGTAAAATTAGACAATAAGAAACAATGTTGAAAATAGAGTTAAAAACCAAATATAACCACATCTTAATAGATATTGAGAGAAAGAAAGAAAGAAAGAAAGAAAGAAAGAAAGAAAGAAATAGAGAAAGAAAGAAAAACTATCACAGTCTCCAGCATTATATGAAAGCAAAGATATCCCAGAATAGCTAAAACAATGCCTAATAATGAAAGAACCATTGGAGGTATATCTATCCGACACTTTAAGTTGTATTATAGAGCCATAGTTATAAAAACAATATGGTATTGGAATAGAAATATTACTCTTTGACCAGTAAAATGAAACTGAAAACCTAGACACTGTTCCTCCTTTCTACAGATGTCTGTAGAGAAACAAAAATACACAGTGGACAAATTAAAGCATTTTCAAAAAATTGTGCTTATAAATCTGGGTAGGCTGCAAGTAGAAGAGTGAAAGTAGATGATATCTATTGTCCTGCATAAAACTCAGATTTAAGTGGATCAAGAAGTTCACATAGGACCAGATATCTTCCACCTGACTCCAAAGAAACAAGTGTCTTTTTATACCCTCTTAGACTGATATATATACAAACTAACTCACAGAAACTGTGACACCATGCCCTAGACATCTTCAAATGGAACAATGCTCCTAGCACTGAGAAGGAAAAAGGACTATAAAGCCTTATCCCTATCCAAATATTTATTTGTAGTTGATCTCTGCTAATGTTATTGGGCATATGAGCCATAATTTTTGGCAGGTACCTACTCAGGAGTAATTGTTCAACATAAAACAGATTCTATGTTTACTCATGCCTGCCTTTTTGCTTATATTTTCATGTTATTGATTTTTGTATAAATATATGTGTGTGTGTGTGTGTGTGTGTGTGTGTGTGTGTTCTAATTTAATTTTTGTTTATATTTTATTTTTTTTCTCAAGAGAAAAATATCATGAATATGGGTATGTCAGGAGGTAGGGAGAAATGATATGGAAAGTAATGGTTGGGAAAGTAGAAAAAAATGATCAAAATATACTATGGGATATATTAATAAATAGTAATTTTTAATAGAGTGTAATGAATTTAGAATACTCCTGGTGGCACAGTGATTTCACTGTAGCCTTGGTTCTGAACACACTGTGTCTATTTACATTGTACATGCTATCACTTTTGCTATGCAAGATTAAGAGTTTCTGCCTAAATATTACGACTGAAATTCAAGATGATTGTGTGCTCTGAATCACATTGTTTCACTGTTCATGCAAATCTTCTGCTCTTGTAGACATATAATCATTTAATTACAGAACAGAGAGACTTTTCATATTTTCCTACCACCACTCCTCAGCATGTGTCAAATTAGTGTATCATTGGATTGTATTCTGTTTGAATATTTGACTTTAAGAAGGATGTTTTAATTGCTGACTTGAATTTCACTTAAGAAAAATCACAAAACAAATTTTGAATTGTAATTAGGAAAGATTTTCTAACAAATTTCAATATGGCCTTAAGCATAATTCTGTCATTTTGTAATAAAAGATATTTATGTGAAGCAAAGTCCTCAAAACTGTGGATTGAATAAAAAATCAAAATATTGATCAATTTAGAAATGCATTGAGATTTGTTTACATCTAGCAGTATTTATCCAGGATTGAATTTTTAATGAAAGAATAACTATATCCATATTTTAACTATGCTCTTATTTTTAATAGATGATTAAAATTATATTTATACCAAGAAATTGATTGAAAATTAATAATTTTATGATATATCAACAAAAATAATACCCATTTTATGTCTTCATATAACTGGAGTAATGTTAAAGACTTTTCAGATATAAAAGGTCTATGAGAACACAATATTTAAGATGCTTTATCTAAACCATGCAGCATAAAACTACTCATGTAAAGTCTGCATCACATTATGTTTTATTAGTATATTGGGTGATATAAAGTGCAGGACACATTATTGATTTTGTTTTATGCAAATACTGTAATATGTTAAGAAGGCCGCTGCATACTGTGGATTTGACACTCAGTCCTGGAATCATTTCTACAGTTATTTTAAAGAATGACTCGAATTCTCCAAATATCATGTAGTTAGCAAACATGAAAAAACCTCTGTCTTCATACAAAATGAAATAATGAAAGACTCCTTTGAAGATAGCCTTCATTTTAATTATTTTACATATTCATTTTGAAGATAGCTCAAATAGGCCTTCAACTTTCTATGTAGTCTTGAATGCCTCTGAGTGCTAAGATAACAGACATTGCTCACCATGTCTAGTTCCATAATGGTGCTTTAGATTGAATGCATATTTCCATTTGGTAGACAAGTACTCTGCCAATTGAGCTTTATTTCCTGATCGCAGATAATTTTGCTTAGTACACAATCTTCAAAATAACTACTCTTGTAGTGTGATGTTACTTTTTTTTTTTAAAGAATGTTGTCTCTTCTCTCAATTCTACAGTAGAGCCAGAAAGAATAAAACAAAAGAGGCTGGACATTTTTCATTTCTTCTAAACATCTTTAGGTATAGAAATTATAACTGTTTTGAATAAGTCACTACCTTTATACATTAAGTTATTGTGCCTTTCTTCCTGGACTTGACTGTTTTCTACACATGTGTGACACTCACTGTCCCTTAAGCTCAACTATTCATGATCAACTGTTGTATGAAAATATTCTTGGAAAAGTCCAGAAATAAATTATTAGTTTTGCATTTAATCACTCATGCTTTCATTGTGTTCTTCTTAAGAGATGAATAAAATATACATACATGCTTGAAACTCTATGAAAATTGAAGAAGCAGTTTATGTAACTTTTAAATATAACTGCCCTATGTATTGTTAGTTGTTGTTGATATTCATTTAATGCGCCAAAATTACAAGTGAAGTTAGTTTTAAATGTATGCATGGAGGAAATAGTATATGTGGGGCCTGCTGCTATCCAGACATAGCAATGCACTTCTGGTGTATATGGTATGTCTTGGAATAGGTCCATCTCTGTTGATCAACAGAATCTGTTGTAATGATCTTTATAATACTTTAATAGTATATATATATATTTCTATTGGTTCAGGAAATTCTTAGCGTTTTGACCAGGCATAACAATCATCATTTTTTCATCTTAACATTTAGCATAAATCTTTCTGGACATAACATATTTGCTTAAACAAGGAGTGAAGAGTAAGAAGCATTTTAAGAGACATTCTCTTCAGCAATTTGTACCATTCACTACTTACTGAAGTGGGTTAACAATTTGAAAAAGTTGTTTTCATTTTACTCATAGCTTTAAACCCTTAAATGAGCAGCAAAGGATGATGTTGGCCAACATTATTGGAAACTATTTTGTTGTTACTAAGATGTGGCAATATACTGTAGAAGTTTATTTAGAGGTGCTTTGCCTGAGAGGGCTACTGATATCTCTAAGCCTCAGAACTGCTAACCTGTAAAGGGGACACACATTTTAAATTACTCTATGATAAAAAATTTCTCTTTACTGAACTGCATCTCTCTCTCTCTCTCTCTCTCTCTCTCTCTCTCTCTCTCTCTCTTTCTCACACACACACACACACACACACACACACACACACATTTTGTAACTCTTGTAGCCTATTGTTTTTATTATTGTTTTGTAATCTTATATTTTTATTAACAAGTTTTTGCTTTACCTCAAAAGAGTATCATGGTACAGAAGAGCCTCCATAGGTAAGAAATACTGTGGTTATGCCTATAACAACTGTTGTAGTTATGTTAGCTTATTTTGTTGGCCTGACATATCATTTCTTGCAGATAAACAAACCTTATATAAACTGATTGCATTGCTTCAGAATTACATAGATTGTAATTTTCATTTTGGAGAACTATTCAGTGATCCGTAGGATAATTTCGTCTCTGGAAGAAGAAACTGTTAAATTTTAACTTTCAACTCAGTGTTATGTGTGGAATAAGGCTGCTGAACTGTGAAACTCTTCCTATTTTCATTGTGTGTGTCAATTGCATAATTGAATGTTGAGAAATCTAATCATTAGTGAAATGTAGATTACAAATGTCATATTTCATGGTAGAATACTTTTAATTATTTTTCCTATATAGATTGATGAAAGAAAAAAAGATAATAAAATTGCCAATAAATAAGATTTAGATTAAGATTTAGTTAAGATTTCTAACTTAAAAATTACTGTCATATTTGTTTGTACTTCTATAATGTCACTTATTACTATGTAATCACTTAGTTATGTAGTCATTTTGATAATGATAATCAGATTTTTAAGTATTCTACTTGGACTTCCCTTCCCTGTTACTTTTTTGAAAGCTTGTTTTAAATAAGTTAGTTATAGAATTTTTAAATATCTTCAAATGTTTAAGTCACTGACAAAATAGAGAATAAATTATTTAATTGCTGTAGGTCCAGTAAAACAAGTAATTAGAGAACCATTCAATAGCAAAAGTCATTAATAACATTATTAACAGCATTCTACTTCCACTCAACTTTATTGATCTGCCCAATAAATCCAAGTGATGGTAGAGACAGAGTTCAGTTTGTCCCAGAAAACAAATTTCAATCTAATTCTATTCAAAGCCATTGTGAGACATAAAGAGAGGCAGACTTTTCCTTTCATCTTGAAATATTTCCTTTTGAAAAATATAATTTATTTCAACAAAAGATGTATTGGATGCCTGAGTATTTTTGAAGAATGATTTTTTTCTATGTCTTAATTCATCTTGTCTTAGTCCAAATGTATTTTCTTTTGCCAGAGTGATCAGTCAGTGTATAACCTAAAAGTTTTTCTTCAAATTAATCTCACTGAATAGGCAAACTGATCATTTTCTTTTTACTTAATATAAACGAGTATAAAACAATATATGTGGAATGTTTTACAATTTAGTCTTTTGATATTATTTTACTGTAAGTCACTACAATGATATTTTGTTCTGTCAATTATCATCTATTATTCCAAAATATGATGAGCACATATATTCACATTTTGAGTTGCCTTAGAATTTCAAGATAATCACTTAAGACCCTTTATTTATCAATCATTAATTTCATTCTTAATCATACTTAAATAAACTATTAATCAGTTCCTCATTATTAAAGCTGTTAAATTTCACACACACACACACACACACACACACACACACACATATATATATATATATATACATTCTATAATAATGCAGTTTTGTGGCTGAGGACATACTTCAATTGGCAGAGGGTTGACCAGCATGCAAATACTGAAACTGTTAAATTTTAAAATTGATTTCAGAAAAATGATTCAGTTGAGGGTAAATATTTGTCCTGGCACTCTGGGACTTTTAGGCATGTTTGTGATTGATCTGTCTCAAATGGAAAAAATACATATAATATGTGTGTGTATGTGTGTGTGTGCATATATATATATACATGTATATGTATATATAAAAGATGTGGAATATATATCATATATTATATGTTACACATGAGTAAATGTAATAGAATATTATAATTTAATGGGAGATATTGAAACCATATAAACCAAGTTGAATACTACATGTAGACTTCTTGGCATCCCCACTATTATCCAGTATTTTGAAATGGTATGAAGCCCTTTGTCATTTATCCATAGAGTCTTTAAAAACTAAGTTTCTCACTGCTTGTCTCTGAATAACAGATACCAATAAGTAAAATGCAAGAAGAACATTCTGGACAGATGTTTAGGGATTCCTTTCCAATTGTACTTTTACTTTGTTGTTTGTTTCTCTGTTTTGTTTTTTGCATGACTTTTATTTTGTGTGTGGTTTCACACCTGAAATTCTTTTGGCTCTCCCTTTCTAGTGTTCAGCATATCAGTGTGTACTACTGTGCAGTGCAGAAGCTTTGAGTGGTAGTTTGAAAAAAAATGGCCCCCCAAAGCCCAAACACTATTAGGAAGTGTGGCCTCATTCATGTAAGTGTGGTTTTGTTGGAGAAAATTTGTCACCAAAGGTGGTCTTTAAGGTTTCAGAAGCTGAAGCCATGTCCTGCCCCCTCTCTCTCTCTGTTTCTGCTGCCTGCTGATCAAGATGTCAAGATGTATAACTTTCAGCTACCAGCTTCTGTTAACCACCATGCTTCCAACCACAATGATAATGGATTAAATCTGTGACCTTTAAACCAACTCCAATTAAATATTTTTCTTCATGAGTTGGCATGGTCATGATGTGTTTTCAGAGCAAAAGAAACTCTAACTATAAAACTTTGCTTTCTTAAAAGTCAAAATATGACATAAGATGCAGTAAAAATCTTCATAAGAACTTAAACAGAAAGGCATATATTGGGCTATAATCTTGTTTTCAAAAGACACAAGAAGCAGAGTTTATACAAATACTTTTGAGTTAAACAAGCAATCTTTCTAGACAGTTCTGTCTCAGAAATTAAACTGCATTTTCTCCTAAGGAATGGAATTATTATAGGCATATTTCATTTATTCATTTATTTCTACTGGCAAAAATTTGAATAATTTAATTCTAAATGTACTTTTGCTGTGAAGAAAGTTATTAAAAAATAAACTCAAATTTGTACCTACTAAATATAATAAAGAGATAGAAGGAGAATGTATATTCAAGTCACTTGAGGTACTTGAAGGCTTTTCTTTATGAAAAGATATTAAAATGAAATTATATTTAAAGAAAAACAGTATAATTTACAAATATATTAATATATAAAATAATATTAAATTATCATTTATGGGGATTTAGAGGTGACAATAAATGCTAATTCATTTTAAAAATTGCTGTTTGTTTAAAGATGTTGCTCAGTGGTAGAGTTCTTGTAGGCCTGGGTAGACATCTCAGATACACTCAAGAAAATTTCATGTTCTCTAGTTTACTCGAGAAATACAACTATTTTGAAGACAACTAACCTTTTTATTTACTTTATTGAAATTTTCCCTTTCCATGTCCTCAAAATGCTTACTTCTATAAAATTGTAATGGAAAAGATGTACAATTGAGAACAGAGCTTGAAGTTTTAATGAGCAAATATAGCCGCTCCAAAGGAAAGGACATTTTATTGAATACCAAGAAATTATAAAAAGAGCATTAGTAGCAAAAACAAAACAAAATTGTCCTAGATTTTAATTTTGATAAATTCAGAGTAGAATTTACATTGCATGAGAGCAAGCTATCTATGTTTTCTCTTTACTATTATATATATTTTAAGAGTCCAGAAGAGCACTTGGCATATACTGTTTGTTTTTCAGAAAAATATATAATGTGCAAGCTTCTGGAATCAACATATATTTTCAAAGCAGCTAGATTAATATGAAGAAGAGAGAAAAATTCTCAGTCTTGCAAGTAGCATTTGAGGGTATCAAGCAACTCTAATTATTGTTAAAGAAGGGAACCATTCATAGCCTTCCAGCACTCTTATGAGCTCATTTGTACCTCCATAGTTCCAAATATCCTGAAGAACAAACACAAGAGCTACAACTGAATGCTAGAGTCCTGTACATTCCAAATGACCGGCCACATTCTACCCATGGAAACTCTGCCAACCTTGGCAAATTACACTGGTTTTAAACCAAGTTTAATATTCCAAATAACAAGTGCTCCAGAATTATGAGAGCCAAATCATTTGATTAAAACAAATATGTTTAGCTAATACTAAGTCATCGAAGTATTTTTCATACTCAGGTATTGATGTTGATCATACACTATTCATGCAGTATAATACTTGGATGCTATTTCATTTTATCTTATGTATTTGAGTATTTGCTACCTCCAAAGCGTTGTAATTAAATTAACTAATCATGAACACGATGAGCTTGTGACACCTGCAGATTTTCTCACAAATCTGACTGTAATCATTGCTGATGAGTTTGTTATTGGGTGCTTTCTCTTACTTGTTTTATATAAGTAATTTTAATATTAACATATATGTATTTCAGTCATACTCAGTCGTATTTGTCGTTCAGTATTGTTTTTCGCCCTTACATAGAATCTCTTAGTAAAATTGCCCGGCTGTACAAGCACATGTTAAACATGAGCAAAAGCAAAATTAAAGGATATTATTTTTTTACCAGAGCCTTGATTATATGGTTTATTACTATTTACATTTCTGAACAAAAAAAAAAAAGCCTTCAATTCATTTAAATTTCTCTCCTGTTTAGCATATTGGCAAAGACAAGAGCTGTTGGAGGGAAAGATGATTTGAAATTCTAATGTGGTACAGAGAGATAGAGCTGTCCAAGAGATGTTGGAGTGAGTAAGGCTTTCAAAACTGGGCTGGGGAAAGGAGATGAAAAATAAAAGCAGATGTCTCTGGCTGTTACCAAAGGAAGAGGGGAACATCCAGCGGATGTTCTCATTAATACTATGATTTTGTGGTAAAAGATCTGTGTAGGCAAGTGGTTTTCACGAGGTCACTCATGTGTCTGAAGCAGGACCTCAGTCTCATGGATGGGTATTTCAGAGTTTTGTGTTTTTTTTCCCTTTGAGACCAGCTTCTATTATGGATTCTGAGTTGGGTATGAATAAGTATTTTAAAAACATATTTAAATCCTCTTATAAGATGAATTTACTGAGAATTCGTGATAGACTTGGTGGAAATAAAGAGGCACTCTGAGTATAGTGTTATATTACAACATAAGACTATGTGTTCAGGGACAACAAAAGAAAGCCTACCATATACTATTGAATGAGAAAAAAATAAAAAATGTTCTTGAATGAAACTAATAGCAGCTAAGTATTGCTCTGAAATCTCTGGGTTGGCCTGAGTGCTGCTGAGCCTAATCAAGTTAGAAATTTTTTTCTGGGTTCCTTTACCTGCCTATGCTATACAGGAAAGGGAGTTGGGGGCTAGGTGTCTGGGCATGGACCTCATTTATATCTATCTAATGGATGGTTGGCAGGCAATTACCAGCAGTGTAGGCAAGGCATGTGTTTTTCATTAACCAGCCGCATGTCCTGAGCTTAGTTTTATAATCATAGAAATCAGTAAATTGAGCAGTAAGATGCAGGATCTGAGCATTGCCACCTTCATGGCTGTTGCAATTTAGTTCACAAAAGCAGTTCAAACAGCCAACCTAGATTCATACCATTACCAGGATGACAAGAGACAGCAAGCCACTTTTAAAAGGGAATTCAGAGGACTCGTTTATAGAATGTTTTGGAATCATTAGAATAAACAAGTTCTTAAATGTGGGTTGTAGATGAGTTGAGCCTGAGTAGTAACTGGATGACGTAATATATATACACATACACATACACATACACATACACATACACATACATACACACACACACACACACACATATATATATATATATGTATATATATATATATATATATATTTATATATATATATCAATAAAAAATGAATTGATTGGACTGTGTTTGGTAATACTGTAAATTAATTTGTTTTGTAATATTACTTTAACGATGGAAAACATTTTTAATCAAGTATTAATGTTTGTAAATAAATATGTAAAATAAACTTAATCAATGACCAAATATAAATGATAAATTTAGTATGGATTTTCTTTTATTAATCATTTTTTGAAAAAAAAATTTTCATAGGGATGAACCCAGGTTCAACCTGAAAGATAAGGCAGACAAAATTATGATACTGTCTAATGTCTCTCCCCATGAAGGTGTTTTTTTAATAGTCAATAAAAGTAATTGTTAGTGTAACCATGGCTTATCTTTAATTATTTTTTTGTAAAACAACAAGTATTGAAGAAGTTAAAAAAATAATAAAAACACTTCTTGCATTAAAAAAAGGTCATGAACTTTTACTTAGAAGTATACAGTAACTGTCCAAAATTGAAAATTTTCTGGGTCAAATGTGTAAGAATTATTTTTTGGTTTATTTTTATGATTTCAGATGAAATAAGCTTCTCTTCAACTGTTCTATATTTAGCATCAACCTCTCTTAAATTAAGGACACATACCAGGAAGAGACCAGGCATTTGAAAAAGCATGGTTTGAAAAGAAGCCTATGGTATCCTTCCACCCATTGACCTTATTCTCTGTCCATACATGAGCATCTCTCTTTTTGGATTAAATCTTACATCTGGTCATGTCAGCCAGAGGAAAACTACTTTATGTTCTTTCACTCTGTTTCTATTATGAACATTAAGTTTACACAGTGCTAACATTTGATGCAATACCATAAAAACATTAAGAACTAGCACTTGGTGAATGTTTGTGGAGGAGTTTGCAATCAAACCCCGTGGCATTTAAATTCTTACCCTACAAGGAAGACAACAGTAAACATGTCAAAGTGGACAAGGGAAAGGCTCAACTTCACACAATGAACTACAGTCAACTAAAAAGTGCTGAGTAGAAGAGATAGTCTGTGGGGAGCCAACAGAAGGCGGCTATCATCCTTGCAGCCATCTTGAGCCATATACCCTGACAAGAGACTTGCTTACAATAGACTACAACAGCTGAGCACACTGTGATAACATCTTGTTTTAGATACCCAGAATTTTCCCTTGGGTGTGTGAGACTTAATGGTGTGTGACTTAAGGGCATGATTTAGAGACAAGACTTAAAGGCGTGATTTAAGGGAGTGACTTAAAGGCTTAAAGGCATGACTTAGAAGTGAGACATATAAAAGGCGAGAGGCAGACAAAAGAAATTATTATTAGACATTAGGCACTTGAAACTTGGAAGAAGTAACTTGGAAATGGGAAAGAGATTAGCAACCTGGAACTTGGTAGTAGGTACTTGAGACTCGAGACAAGCAACAGATTATTAGACACTTGTACTTGGGAGTAGGCACTTGAGACCTAGAACTTGGAAAGGCAACTAGGAATTAGATACTTATACTTGGAAGAGTACTTAAGACTTGAGACTTGAGGCAGTAGGAATTAGGCACTCAGCACTTGGAGAAAGAACTAGGAACTAGGAACTTGGAATAGAAAGAGAGACTGAAGAATAAAAGGGATGGAATCACACTCTGTCTGGTCTCCATTTTTTGAGTTCATCCTCATTCTCTCTCTTGCTGAACCCCAACTGTGGACCGGAGCAGCTTGGGGTAGTACGAGCTCTAACAATTTAGCCCTCAAGGATTTTGGCAGTGCAGGTTTCAACATTGATAGAGCAGTCTGCAACATTTTGGCTCCCAAGTGTGGAGCATTTTTGGTGCCTAACGTGGGGCAGCTTGGGCCACAACAATAGTCTTCTCAACAGTGCCATCACTTATATTTACTTGAAGATAGTTTTGAAAGGTAAAAGATCTGGTACATTCTTTTTCCTTTGTAGTTAATGGCTGGAATTATATCACTTCCTTGATTTAATCTGTCATTTATACTCAGTTGTTTTCCAGTAAAATAAAATAAAACCACTTAGTTGGAATGAAGAGATTTTCTTTAATTAGAGTTAGCAATGTTTGTTTATGAAAGCAGATATAAATAATATATCACAAAATTCTTTTCAAGAATTCAGGAGTTTTGCTGGATCAAGCATGAAGAAAGAAAGGAATGTAGTCAGTCACTCTATTCACTTCTCCCTAAAAACCAGTAATACTGAAATACTGCTACTGCTACTGCCACTAGTACTATTACCCCTCCTCCTGCTACTATCACTACTATTACTACTGTTACTAGTACTACTTATTACTACTGCTACTACTACCATTACTGCTACTGTTACTACTACTGTTACTACTGTACCTGTCACTATTACTACTATTGCTACTGTTATAACTACTACTACTAATACTACTACTAATTATTATAATAAAAGTCACAGATATAATTTTACAATATGAAGTGACTTGAATACTTTTTTATTACATAATTGAGAATAATGAGGCATGACGTGCTCAGATATGTACATCTTAGCCCTGTTTTATCTACTCTATGTTAAGAGGAAAGAAAGGAGACCTATGTGAAAGTTGAGGCTTCTTTATGCTTCTTCAGGTGAGTACCTGGTTACTGACCTAGGGCCAGTGTGGTCCTCAGTGTATATGAAAAACATCAGTGGTTTTGCAGTCCTTGAATGTAAGATGCCTAGAGCCTACCATATATCAATTCAGTTGTTCAAAGTCTGTGTCTGAGTAAGCCAACACAGAATCCATAGGCTTGCCTTCATTCTGCTTTCTATGACTTATCCATAGTGTTCTCATTAGAAAATCTAGCAGGCATCTGCATATGGAAGAGGTCTTGGGATAGTAGAGTTTAAAATTTAATCAAGTGCTCAAAAAATGACTCCAGGAACTTTCTTGAGCCATTCTAAAATACAAAATTATTTAGTCACTACTCTCTTAAATTATATTTAGAAATTCTAGAATGAATAATAAAATACTTTTGAACATTTCTTTAATTATTTTCTGATATCATTATCAGCCTCAGTAAACCTTATCTCATTTCTTTATATCTCCCATACACAAAGGCTTGTAGAAATGCACTATAGCCCTAAGAGACTAGATGCCCACGAACCATGTGTGTTTACTTCCTGTTTCTTTCTATATTTTCTTCTGAATCTATCCTATATCATTTATTTGATTTTCTATTTTCTTTTTGTATAGCTGGCAATGTAAGAATAGAAGATAAATACATTATAGATAGATGAAAGATACAGGTGATGATAAATACATACATTGTATATAGATAATAGTGAGTAGATAGTTGATAGATGATAATAGAAGCTATATAGATAATGATGATAGATAAATATGGATAACGATTCAGATAGATATATAATAGGTAGATGTTAGGAGCATATAAAAATAAGATAAATGAGGGACAGGTAGACATACACAAGCACACACACATACACATCTATTTATTTAACTGCTTCATTTCTTAATAGATATTTAGAGATTTGAACATTAATTTAGTATAAAGAGAGAAGTAACATGGAGATTTCTGTTCTCAAGCCAAATTATTGGTACACTCTTCTCAATTAAACTAGCAAAGATGCCAAGAGTAGCCATCATTATCATATAGGGTGTTGGGTTTTTGTATTGTTTTGGCTCATCTTATCTCAGGAGTTTGGAAACTTACAAGGGCTGAAGTATGCTCTTAAAGGGCAAACACTGTTTGCTCTTCAACAAACAAGGAAGCTTATCTCCATAAAATATTCTCAGACCAACTCGGCACTCAGAAAATGAATGGAAACCTGGTGATAAGTATACTGACCAACCTAAGAAATGCCTACTAGAAACTCAGGCCACAGCAATCTTGGCTCTCTGCTTCTTTAATGGCCTTCTAGCTCCACAGTAGACCTTGTTTGAATGTCCACTTATGCTAATGTCTGCCTTCCACTTTTGCTTTGACTAAGTACAATACTATGACTTTCCCATACAATTTTTTTTTCTTGGTTGGGATCTTTTAGAGAGTCCACTCCCAGTAGAAACAAGGGGCACCTGTCAGGGTGAAGGAAGCCTAGGCTTCCAATTATTTCTGCCCTGCAGGCACTCTTTCATAAAGGAGCTTTCTTTGCCAAGTTCTAGTTATTATTTCTGGAGGCTTTTTATCCCCTTTCCAAGATTCCTCTTGAGACCAAAACTTCTGACAGAAACTGCAACTTTTGTGACACTAGCTATTACAGGAATCTCTCATTATTTTGGCTTCTTTATTTTCTGGCTCTTTACACACTTATAATTGCATGCTTTGCACTTTGCCATTCAGATTAAAGTGGTGTTCTGTAAGCAATTTTCCTCTTTCTTTATTTCTGAAGATAATACTATGAAAATGCCCCCCTCTGAGTACTCATTGGAAGAAAGTATCAGTGTATGTCCTTCATTTCTAATGCTGTCCTTAATGTTCTGTACTTTCAAATCTTGTTCTCTGAATGCCATGAAGGATTTCTGAAGACAATGTGAGGCAAACGTATTCACCTGCTTTGAATGTTCACACAATGATGTTATAGAGGACGATTTTCAGTTTCAGCCAAGCTAAGAATTCACAGTGCCTAACCTTTTATTTCTAAACATGTGCACTATGAAGCTTCACAAACATACACGGTCTCTGTTTGGCAGGACGTTTCATGACTTTGAAAATGGTTTTCAGTTGTGTTTATTGGCCAGATAATTCCGAGAGTTAACCAGACTCAATCAACTTATTTTGGGCCTGGCTGGAGAGATGGAACAGTCAGAGAACTGCTTTCTCTACAAGCAAGCATAAGCACCCCTAGGAAAAAAATGTAGACTAGAATATACACCTGTAATTTCAGTGCTGAAACTGGAGGATGTCTGGGTATTGCAATTCACACAGCCTAGATAAGTTGGTGAACACCATGTCTATTAATGAAGAAGGAGAGTAATTAAGGAAATACCCTTTATGGACCTCTTTGTCCTACAGTCACATCTGTCTATACACAAAAGAAACATACACACTCCTGTATATATATGAGTATGTATTTGTATATGTATATGTAAATATCATGTCATGTCTGAATTCTCCTTATAACTAGAAAACATCTAGCCAACCTTAAAAATTATTGTGTAAATCAGGTATATTAAAGTTCAATGTAAGAACATATTTACGTAATTTAAAATTAACCAACTTAGTTTGCTGATCTGTGTGATTTTGATTCCATGGTAACGTGTGTGTATCTGCACTCACATATTTGTGCAATCAAGAAATTCAGTAGCAAATGAAAATGAAAATTTGTCATCTTAATTATACATATAAAAATCCTGAGAAATTGTATTGTTTTAAGTCAAGTGAAAATACCATTGGGATTTTAATAATTAAAGCAAAAGCTTTAAAAGATTTATTCATACATATGCAATTTAAAGTCTTTTTTCTTTCTATCATAAGTAAAGGTTTAAAAAGCATAATATGAGTGTTAAGAAACAAGTAGGTATGAATCAGTTGAGTCATAACAACACCAAGGGCACTGAAGTAAGAGGATTGCTCTGAGTTCAAATCCAATATTGGCTACGTAGTAATTTCCAGGCTACTCTTGTCTATAGTGTGACATGTGACACATGCTCACAAAGAAGAAAATAGAGATTAAAAAACAAAAACAAATAAAAGAAACCACAATAAACAAAGACAGCTGTTGTTAACCAACACTGTCTGTTCTCAGTCAGATCATCTTAATACAATATATCTTGTAGGACAATGACACGTGAAGAACACGGGGAGAAGTTGAGAAAAGTGCAAAAAAAAAAAAAAAAGCCTCAGCTGACATTCATTCTAAAGCCAAGAAAAAGCCAGGTTCAAAATTAAGTGTTTTAGTCAAGAGAGATGACAGAGGTTCTGGCTAGTCAACAAAAGGATGGACTGGGTATTAAGACTGTCTTGTACCTCACTGGTACAAATAGGAATAATTATGCTCTAATTGTATTCTGAGAGAAAAGCTTTATTTTAACTGGAAGGGTGATATGTAGGAGGAGCTAAGGGGGAAGGAGCACCGAGAGGAAAAGATGGAGTAAGGAGAGGAGAAGATGAAGTAGATGAGAAGCTAGGTAATGAGAGAGAAAAAGAGAGAGAAAGAGAGAGGGGGCATGGAGGCAGAAGTTCACGTGTCTCCACCAGTCAAAGATAGTTTACATAGCTAGGTTGGGTATTAGGCTACACTTCTGATTGAGCATTACCATACTTATAAAGCCTTTGATTAACATTTTAAAAAAAATTGTATAAAAGCAAAATGGAAAATGGGGCACGGGATAGAAGTTTTCTAAGGAGGGGAAATGGGGAAAGGGGTTGGCATCTGAAATGTAAATAAAATATCAAAAAAAAAAAAAAACAAAAACGCCACTAGGATAACAAGGCTAAACAAAAAGCTGTGCCTCCTGCAGTATGTATTTAATCCCAATACTCAAGAGGCGGAAGCACACAGATCTCTGGGTTGATAGTTAGCCTTCTTTTCATAGTAAGTTCAAGGACAGCCAGGGCGAGATAGTAAGGCCTTGCCTGAAAACCAAGCAAAGCATAGCAAAGAAATTGTTAGACTTACAAGCTTGTTTTAGGTCTCAAATCTTCAGACACACACACACACACACACACACACACACACACACACACACACACACACACACACACAC
>JANHMN010000008.1:40395194-40407671 GCA_030674055.1 Rhabdomys pumilio
CACACACACACACACACACACACACACACACACACACACACACACACTTACTTAACCCATAATCAACTGAGAAACACCTGTAGTATTAAATATGAACAGAGAACTCCCTAAAGTTCTCAGGACTTGATGATTTATTTGCATTTACTTCTTTCTATTTTCTGTTTGGAAATCAAACAAAATTATAGGTCCAGTTAGCTTGCTTTGCTAAAGATACCTAAGAATACCATTGTAAAGAAACATTCAAACAAATACTAAAAATATGACATTGTTTGTTCGTCTGATGCCACTAGTTTAATAGATGCTATTTGAACTTCATTGCCAGGTTTTTGCCAGGCCTAGCATGTCTATGAAACAAAGAGTACCACAGTAACATTTTAATCAATAAAATGAGGTCACCTAGCATCTATATTTCCCACTGGTAGCCATGTATCAGCTACCAGCGTGACATATCTGATCACAATGTTCAAAGTACTATTACAAATTAAGTACTATAGAAAATCTTTAGAATCCTATTTTTATAGCATAATTGAGACTACAAGTAGGTTGAAAATGAGCAATATAATTACTAGGAAATACCTTTGTGGCATTCATGTGGAAAATAACTTTAATCTCATGGAGAAATGATTTGTCAGAGTATAAGCATAATGATTCTGTTCGTGTCTGAATAAGTTAGTCAGACTGGGCAGGAACTTTCTTGCCAACTAGTAACAGTAGCTTTTTCTTGTCCCCTGGTTATGGCTAAAATGGTGCAGGCAATTACTGAGTGTAGGTATAGGACATTGCTTTTGCTCTTCATTTCAACTCTCTGCCCGAGACACTCCTACATGACCCAAGATTCAGTGTGCTTCACAGAGAGCCCATTTTCAGTTTTGTGACCAGAACTAGAATGGTTCTGTCATATTATAACATATCCCTTATTACTTCTTGATTCATGCAGTGCAAGGGCTGAACCGATACTGCCATTTGACCGAAGTTAGCTCTCATAGACACAGACCATAACTAACAACCACTCTGCCAACAAATGATTCAAGAATGGTGTGAGGAGAGATCTGCTCCCCTTGGTAAAATCAATAGCAACTAAGCTGCCTGCTGAATGATGTCACTTGTGGCATTATAAATACCATGATCAAGAAATTCACCTTCCACCTCTTCTTTCAGGATCACTAACAATTTTTCACATAGCTTGGAGGTGAAAATAATCAGAATGAGGAAAGCAGAGGCTTTCAGGTATTAATTTCTACATGGTGTCTTTTCACTTTCTTGTTCTGTAAATAGCCAATCCTGTTTGGCTGTACGTGAACACTGAACTGAGCAGAATAATTTCCATTACACTCAGAAGCTGTGAGTTCCAGGCCTAAAGCTCTCTAGTTAGCCAACAGTGTGGTGTAGACGATGAGATCAGTGTTTGGTGGCAACTGGCAACTGTGAAAAATAAACAACTTAAAGATTTAATTTATTTAACTGTCTAACATTACCATTCTCTACCTTTAGAATCTTTAAACTCCTGCATCGCAAACTTCTACATTCAGCACAATAATGAATTTGTCCAATGATTTTGGTTGTATATTGTTTGTTTAGCCCATTTATTTCAAACAAACAAACAAACAAAAATACTGGGTACCTAACAGATGTCAGACACAGTGCAAACTTCTCAAGATAAAACAACAGCTCATAACATTATGCAAGGGAAATAAACTTGAGTACTTAGATCCACATAGTTGTAGTCAGCCCATTATCATCTTTTTTTCTAAGGTATATGTTGATTACATGGGCAACGATTCTTTGATAATACACCTTGTAGAGTCTAACAATCAATACTTTATGAAACAAACCTTAAAACCACATTTACTTCATTTTTGATTGTGTGTATAACTATATGTCTATTTGTGGGTATGAGCACAGGTGAAGGCTGGGGCCTGTGAAATCCAGAAGGCATTAAATGCCATGTGACGCCAGTCATAAGCAGTTGTGTGCTGCTTTATATGGGTGCTGTGAAACATAATTGTGTTCTCTGCAGGAGCAAAAAAAATCCTCTTAAACAATGAGCTGTGTTTCCATCCCTGAAATGAAATTCTTGACAAGGTAATCTTTGGCTTACTTTAGTATTTCAAAAAAAATATAACAAACTCAATGAAAAACTAAAATAATCTTTATTTAGGTGTAAAATTAAATCAATTATTTAGTATTCCAATAATTATAACATGCTAATTTATTTTTCACATTGTGAGGTAAAAATGACTTTAATGACAAAATATAAGACATTACCATTGGGTCCATAAGGTAAAGCTTCCCTAGCAGATGTGTCGTGTCAAATACAGAATTCATGAGATTACACAGTTGAAGAAAGCTAATTTGTATGATCCTTTTGACGTTAAAACGAGGTAACTTTTTTTTTACATTTCTAGATTTAAGAGTTAAAAACTCAATCCTTCAGGTGATAGAGAATATTTTTATTTATCTTGTTTAGAATAAATAAAGAAGAAGAGGGGGAGGTGAAATATTAGGAGGAGGAGAAAAAGAAAGAAGAAAAGAAAGAGGAGCAAGAGGGAGAGGAGGAGGAAGAGGAGAAAGAGGAGGAAGAGGAGGAAGAGGAGAAAGGAAGAAGAGAAGGAAGAGGAGGAGTATGAAGAAGAGGAGTAGGAGGAAAAGGAAGAGGAGGAGGAGGAAGAGGAAGAGGAGGAGGAGGAGGAGTAGTAGGATGAGGAGGAACTACCACATAGCAGCAAGAAACTGTGACTTACATAAAAAGACAATTCAGCACTGGGACCCAAATAAATTGTAGTAATCAGAGCTCCACACAATAAACCACCACACTGAATGAGTAAACTACTTCTCTTAAAGCTGTGAATTTGGCTATATTTCTGCATGTAGCCTCAGTGGAAGAAGCAGCTGAAGAACTAACAGAAAAACGTTAATACACATATTAAATAAAATATGCTGCGCCAGATTGAAACATTTATTTGGTTTTTTTGGTTTAGTTGTATTGGGTTTTAATTTTTTGGAGAAAAAAATTAAAGTTGCGTGGGTAGGGAGGGGGAGAGGATCTAAAAAGACTTGGGGAAGGGAACAACTATGATCAAACATATTTAAATTTAAAATGGTTATAAATAATAAAAAAGAGTAAAAACAACTGTGATTTAAAAGAAAATAACATATTTTAAAAATATTAGATCCCTAATGAGATTCAAGTGATTACTAACATACCATTAAATAATTATGAAGTGGTCAGGTGTTATATTTAGCTATAAAAAATTACACAAGAAGCATATTTATTCACAGGAGTATATAAACAAAATAAAACATTGTGTTCTCTCTTTTTTAATGCAGCTTCACAAACTCATTTTAACTTGCAATATCTTATGAGTTTATTTAGCAAAATGAATTAACTAAGCTCCTGAAAATGCTATCTAAAATATTGCTAAAATTGGAAGGAATTGAGATTTTTATTATATGTGCCTATTTACAACCCAATTACATAGAAGCTGCAGCAAGAATTAATATCCCAGGAAAATTCTATCTGCAGAAGTTATATTTTCTATCTGAGTTCTAATTTATAGTTTACTATATAATATTACTTTTAGCTGTTGCCAAGAGTGGTCTTTAAATAAATAGACTAGAAAATTGTCTGCTTGGAACTTGCAGAATATGAGGTAATGTAAAACAGACTACAGACTATCTGTTTTTTTAACTATGAGTTTTTATGAAAAGTCAATAGAAATGACCATGGCTTAGTTTGTTTGTGAAGTGTGCCCACCGAGAAGTGGGATTAGTTAGAAAAACTGAGTATGAAAAAGTCTTAATTAATATATTTTGTTATGCCAATTAATAATTGGATTTGTTGTTAGTATTCTAATATATATATATATATATATATATATATATATATATATATATACATATATGTGTGTATGTTCTTTAGAGGCATTAATATAAATTATGTGGTTATGATGAATAAAATATATGAATATATAAAATTTCCAGAATAATAATACACAAAGTAAAAAATATAAAATTAAGATTTCTTGTTATTCTTTAAAAATATTTTATTATTTAATTGAGAAGCAGAAGTTCTTTAAAATGTGCTAAAATGGAATCTAGAATAACAGATATCTACATCCTGGCTTGTTTTTTTAATTGTAACATGTTCCATAGCGACTATTATTGCAGTATACTTTCCTCAGTTCAGGTAAAGTATATTGAGACCCCCAAGACAAGGATAACATAGAAGAAGATAACCAAAATTCTAACCAAAACTTGATCCACCACAAGAAGGAGGAGGTTTGGGGCTAAAGATGTGTCTGAAGTTGGCACAGTGACTGTCTAACATGTAAGGAATTCTGGCTTCTGGCCCTAGAACTTGGATGGTGAACGTAGGTGATTTAGAATTCCATCACTGCACTCTGTCACATAAGTTTACAACCAGGCAGGGAAACATGAGACTCTGAAAGTAAATAAACTAAATGTGTCCATGAGCAAATAGTAGGAGGGATAAGTCCTCAAGATCTGCATACAGAAGAATAGGAAAATGCTTAAATTATATATGCAAAAATTTTCTACAACATAATTGATGATTACCTAATAAAGAGAATACCATAAAGTATAATTATTTTAAAAAAAAGTGTAAATATAAAATCCTGCCAACTAAAATATTGGTTCACTGCATCTGCTTTATCCATACCCATTGCTAAATGAACTTAGGAAGGTTTTTTCTTAAATGGGCTCTGTGTGTGTGTGTGGGGGGGTGTGGGGCATGTGTGTGCTTCACTGTGGATTGAACACTAGGCCTTATATGTGTTAGGAAAACACTTTACCAATGGTCTTTATCAGAATTCTTTTATTAATAAAGAAAATTAAAACTGTTGGAATAAATGGGGTAAAAAAAATCCATCATTTACAAAAGACAAAGAATCTTTGTAAAAACACATACATATGGACAGCAAGTATTAATATGTTAATAAAAGTTCAGCAAATAAATATAAACTGTAAGAAAAGGCAGAAAATGAATTTCTCAGCGGGAGAAATGTAACTGTATGGAATCAATACAAATACCATATTGATTTCACTAGAAAAACGCGATTGAGTACAATGTTTACCAGCTGAATTCACTCATCTGTTTCACATATAAATTTTTATACACATGTAGATATTATTTCATTTCTGCCATGATTGACTATTATTAATAAATTTGTTCCCAATCAATACAATAAAATTTTACACAATATTTTTTTTATCAAACTGTTTAAAACAAGAGTCAGAATTTATTTCTAAATATGTCTAAGGAAGAATATCTTTAAACTGATAGAAAAACCTGTATTTTGTCTACTGGATTTTGCCATCCAGTTTGACAAAAAGTTTACCAAAGGAGTTATACAGAAGGTTGCAAAATAAATAGGGATAAATTCAGGTCAGTAAACAGAGAGAACTCCTAACAATATTTTCAGTTGTTCAAATTCCAGCATTTCTAAGATATGAGCATGATATGCATGGGTCCAGAATTTCAATTTCTTTTGTCCATTTCACTACTCTTTTAAAGGTTTATTATATAAATTACTTGTTTTTTTTTTTTTGCTTAATGAACAGAACTATCAAAAGTAAGTGTCAATTGTATATGGAAAAAAAGTCAGTATATTTAAAGAATTAAGATGTTAAATGTGAAAACTTGCCTATGAAGAAACCATGCTCCTCAAAAACTTGAACTGGGAAAGGCCCTGAATCTAGAACTTGGTCTTCATAACACTAAGAATTCATTAACTACTTTTTTTTCTTCTGAAACTTCCCAGTGCTGTGACAGTGAAGATGTTTTGGGACGCTAATACAGAGCAGTCATCAGTCACTGTAAGTCTACCATCAAACTTGACAAGGGTGCTTTTGCACATTTAGGGTTTACTTTGAGCTTACGGAAAGCGGATCGTGAGGTGAGGTTTTTATGAGAAGTTCGTTGAGCAGATTTAACAGGTAGTGTTGTAAGTAAGATGGTAAGGAACTGATGTGGAAGAGGGACAAAATGGAAGTGTGAAGTCAGATCATCCACTACACGAGTTCTGTTTTACAGGAAAACTCTCAAACATCAGGAAAACACAAACCTCGGGAGTATTTCCTCCTAAATATGGAGGAAATCATTTGTGTAACTATTTCCAAAAGCCATTGGTTATGGCCTCGTCTTAGGATTTGTTAAGACTTTGAACTTTCCTTCTCACAACAGAATATGACTGGCGGTTTCCAGCTGCTTCTGGAACAAAGAATGAGGCACTAAATTCAAATGCTATGACTGACAAGTGATTCTGTTAGTTATGCAGTGTCTATGTAATGACTGATTTGCATTTCATTCCAAAGGAAAAGTAGCATATTTGTGAAGTAATTAACAGTTCTTATTTATGTATTGATTTGCTCATTAGCAAAATCTTGACGTATAATGTTGACAGGAACATCATGGTGTTACCTTGAAACTCAGTCTATTGAAATTGAAAGTGGCACAACCTGCACGACGTATGTGTTCCCCTTGACAACTAAAAGGCTACTTGGGAACATTGATGGTTCAAAACACCAATAGAATGGTATTTCATGTAGAATTAGATCCACTGCCTTTTATAGCTATTTGTCTTGCTATGCGGTTGATATAGGACAAATTAATGCAGTCCCTAACATTAAACAAGATTCATGATTGGTTGCTTATTCAGGAAGAGGATCATGTCATGGACGCAGGTGCATCTTTATATGCTGCCATTCAAAATCTCAGAACAATTGTTTGGATCGACGTTCTAAGAGTGAAACAGTTTTCCTTACAGTCAATCGTCAGAACAACAGTCTTTACCCGATTTATGTTCTTTAATTGAGCTGTATCACAATTTAAAATATATGGTTAAATTTTTGATGCACTCATGGTATTGTACAACCACGCAGCCAGAAGAAAACCCATCTTTATTAGCACTGATTCCTCAGTCTTTTCATTCCTATATTCTACACAGTAAAGTTCAATTTATTCTCAGTATTGCCCTACAGTTTCCTCACTCTGACAGTCTGCTATATATCAACTTATGTCTTCACAAGTTTGTCTAGTCTGTAAACTTCATACAGATAAAATTGTATGTGTTCTCTTTATGTCTGCATTCTTTCCCCAGGAATAAATATTTTCAGATTTACTTACAATATGGTACTTTGGCCTTTATGCTGAATATTTTCTGCGATGTGTAAATAGAAAACAAACAGGAGGAAAGATATCAACATTCCAGTTACTACTATAGAACATATTTCCATTTGTTTCCTAAAGGATATTACATTTTCCCTGTTTTGTTCATTATCAATAATATTATAATAATATCAATAATAGTGTTGTCAATAAAATCATTAGGCAGAGCTTGGGGAATCCTGTGGAAGAGAAAAAATTGAAGGAGCCAAAGAGGCCAATTGCACTACAAGAAAACCTAAAGTTTCAATAACCTGGGCCCATAGTGGCTCACAGAGACTGAACTGCCAACCAGAGAGCCTGCATGATACTGACCTAGGTCCTCTGCATATATCTAACAGTTGTACAGCTTGGACATTATTTGGGACTACGAACAGCAGGAGCACAGGCAGTCTCTGAGTCTGTTGCCTGCCTTTGGATCCCTTTCCCACAACTGGGCTGCCTAGTGCCTTCTTCTACAGCAACTTTCTATGCCAAGGCAGGTTGATATCCATGAGTGGCCTCCCCTTTTCTTATGAGAAAGGGAGGAGAGAAGATGGAAGGATGGGATGAGAGAGGGAGGGAGAGGAGAGGAAGGAGGGGAAGTTGCAATAGAGATGTAATATAAATAAATCAATAAAAAAGATTGAATGATAGGCTACTGTCAAATCAATTTATTGTTCTTTACAACTTGATGGTTAGGTTTTACAATATTAGCATGTAACAGAATTGAAATTAGGCTGATGCCCAACTAGAAGATTCAACCATACTATTTATCATTCATGTTTTTTGAAGGGATTCTGAATTCTACCAAGTAAGAAACACAATAGTCAGTGGTACACAAATATGAACCATGTGATCTACAACAAAAGCTTTGCCCTAAATATATATATATATATATATATATATATATATATATATATATATACTGGTGAAATAGTAGTACAAATTTTATGAGAATAACTGAATAACTGAAAGTTTTTAAAAAATGTATTTAAGACTCAGTTCTTGACAGCTCTAATATGACCAAGAACCTGTGACTAGATAGTTCAAGGACCCAAGGGATAGACTATTGTGTCTTGTTCTAGCATCGACATGTAATCTTAGTATGTTCATAAATTCATTTTACAAACATTGTGCTGAAGATACTATAGCCGTTATGGAAATAAATTTAGAGGTCCCTTAAATAACAAAAGTAGACCTACTATGTGATAGAACTATTCTTGTCGTATAAAACACCCAGAGAATTCCATATCTACCATTAACATGTTTGCACATTAAGGTTATTGCTGCAAGGGAATGGAATCAAACTAACTATCAACAGATGAATAGATAATGAAAATATGGCAGGTATACAATGTAGAATATTAGCTACGAAGGAAAAACAAATCATTAATTTTCAGAAAAGTGAATGGAGTTTGCAAGTATAATATAAATCAGGAAGTCTAAAACTTTGACAGCAAAAGAAAAAAATAAGGAAAAAATTTAAAAAAAAAAAACTTTATATTCTCCCTAATAGGAAGATTCTATTGATTCTATTACTTAATGTGTGTGTGTGTATTTGTATATATGCATATGTGTACATGCATATATAAATATATATGTGTGTATATGCACATACACATGCATATATGTATGTGTGTGTATGTGTGTGTACACACACATGCACATACAAACACATGTGTAAGGGTAAGTATAGTATAACATTTTGGAAAGAGACCAAAAAAGAAAAATGATGGACAGTGATGAAGGGTAGACAAAGGAAGATTTGACTTATGAAGGAAGATCTGTTTATAACTTTATTTCTGTTTAGGCATAATCTTTAGTGAATGATCTATGGTGATACATTTTTAATTAATTTATTTTTTGTTATTTTATTTATTTAAATTTTAAATGTTGTCCTACTTCCTGGTCTCTCTACCAGAAACCCAGTCTCATCCCCTGTCCCCTTTACTAAGGTGATCATCATTTTAATATTTAATTATTATAAAACTATTATGATTACTTTTCTGTATTATCTTTTTTGTAGAGTTTGAGCACTTTATACAATATAATGTTTGTATATTCATCCACCTCCAACAACTCCTCACAGATGTACAACTTCTGCATTACTCAACAACTCTATGTTCTCACTTTCATTGCTTTTCTCTATGCTTTAAAATGCTTATCGTATTCTAGTTAAATGTTTTAAGTATTACCCTGTAGGCTCATGTTTGAGTAACCTCCCAAATTCCTCTCTTGATTTAATTTGAATATGTATTCTTTGAATATGATTTGCTTTCTCAATTTTTTTGTCTCATTAGTTTTTTCTTTGGAAATTTGTGTATTTGAATGTTCTCATGTGGAGACTGGAAATAGCACTTTTTTTTCTGCTGTCTTTGGAGTTTGCTTCTTTGTATCTTATGCAAATAATGGTGTATATGTTTAGAAACAAATAAGTAACTCTAAAAGCCTTTTTGCAAATGTAGTGCTCCTTTTTGCCTGTGGCTACTATGGTCTCTATGCCTTACTTTATGCTTTAATGTCTTAACAGAAAATTTTCATAGATTCTGAAAAAAAAAGTAAAAAAAAAAATCTTACAAAAGATAAGTAACCATTTTTTCTGTCTTTATTTTATGGCATCATAATTCCTCCACATTTAAGCAGGCATCTACTATTGAAGACTACATTTAGGATAGAGTATGGAGTTGTATGAGACCTTCTTCTCATGACAGATGTTTTATTCCCTTTTTGGTCTTGGTACACCAAATACATGACCCTATTTTATATTTTCCAAACAAAATCATTCTGTTTTCCTGCTTAACCTTATAATTTATTATATATTGAGTATAAAAAACTTTCATCTGTAGTTTGCTAGTTCACCTTATAATTTGTAGTATTTACCTTTTCAACATGAGGTTTATCAGCGATTGAAAACAGTCCTTCAGCTATCCTATGGATGAGTTACAGTAGACATACATAATAATCTCTGAATAAAGTGTCTGCTTACATCAGAGCAAGAGAGCAAGGCTCCACAGTGAGATACTGGGGTTCTCTTACTGACTGATAGCAAGACAGTTAGGAGTAAAGCTGATACAAGAAACCTGTCATAAACATTCCCTATCATTTTAGAACTTACTTTATTAATTCTCTATTTTCTTGAATGCTGAAAACCTTTTTGTCATTTTTGTACAAGATCATTCTAAATTTTTGTGCTTGGCTTTCCATGAATTTATATAGAATAATAATCACAATACTATGATTTACTTCATCTTCTATTCTTTAATCAGAAATACATAGTCTGTCAGGACTCAGCAATAAAGGAATTCATCTGTTCCTGTCTGGGATAAAGCTGAAACCTACGTTTTTAAAGAGAAATGTAAAGGTTACTCCTTGTGCCAGTACAGAATTTTGTTTTCAGTCGTCATCATCAAGAACACCTAGATAAACATGTCAGTCTAGCCATCCAATGAGGAAAAATGTTTGTTTAAATGAGACCCACGAACTTATAACTACCTTTTGTTTTCTTTTTGCTTCTGGGAATTTTTGAAAATAGGTTTATGTGTAATAAATTTTCATTTTTTAACAAAACTTCTTATCAAACAGCAACTTATTAATCAACATATAAGGAGGCTTCCTCACTAGCAACAACTTTAAATTACCTTCTTAAATTTGTTACTGTCACAACCATTTCTCTTTGATTAAAGTATGAAAATGTTTATATTCAAATATACAATAGTATAAATAATGGTTTATAGCTTACTGTAAAGTAGATAGTTTGTGTTATTGAATTATATTTTTTCTTATATGGCATAAAATACTAAATTTAAATTATTAACAAGTTATTTAATGATATTTTTGTGAATTCTACATCATTGATGACATGTCTACAAACTTGATTTTTATAGAAATCACCTAATTTATAAAGATCTCATCTGAGTTCTATATACTTATGTAAGTCTTTATTTTTCATATACCTCCAAACATGAGAATACCCTAAACTATAATGCTTATGTTGTAGTTTATATTTTCTCCCTACATTGTTTAAATTACATTTTTAAAGCATATGTTTTTTAAAATAATATTTTTTTTTACAAAAACATCATAGGTATTTGATTTTTCACAGTTACTGGAAACCATGACATTAGGTTCATTAGCAAAGTGACATGTCTGTGAATTCAAGGGTCTCAACTGCCAAAATCTGTCTAGGAAAAACCCTAGAACGTGTGATTTAGATTTTATTTACAGATAGAATCACATATCCATTGCAAAGGTGTTAAAAGTAGTGTCATCTCTATTTGCATTCTGAATAATTGGATGGATAGAGTTCATTGGGATGCTGAATTCTTTAATTAAGATTAATAGCTGAGCTCTTAGCTACATTTAAATTTAAGCACAGCATTTACTTTTCCATCAATTTCCCTTATTCAAAATTTTTCTCAGAAGTTAACCGTACTCACTAGCTAATTCAAGCGTCTCCTAAAAATTAGTAAGAAGAAAAATTATGCTTCTCTGTCTCTATGTGGGTTTCTTGATGGAAGGTATAAATGCATGTGTGTTTCTCTAAGTATGCATGTACACATTTATAGGAGTAGCCGAAATGAGATATTCATTGATGTGTGTTTGCTTCGACAATTTCTCCACTTTCTTTCTTCATCTGTACCCCAGTTTTTAAATTTTTATATAGAATTTTAATTCATTTTACATTCTGATCATTGCCCCAATTCTCCACTCATAAAATTCTACTCCTTCCCATTCACTACTGAGAGGGTGGGGTCCCCCTCAGTATCACCCACCCTAAGCACTCCCTTTCCGACTGAGTCTATACAAAGCAGCCAAGTTGGAACTAGATTCTACAGACAGGCACCAGCATTGGAGATAGCCTTTGATCCAGTATTTGGGGGATCCACATGGAGACTGAAATGCATATCCACTAAATATGTGCTAGGGGACTAGGTCCAGCTCATGTATGTTCTTTGATTAGTGACTCATTTCTGAGAGCACCAAGGGTCCAGATTAGCTGACAGTTTTGTTCTTCCTGTAAAGTTCTTATCCTCTTCAAGACCTTGAATCCTTCCCCCAACTCTTCTTCTGAACTTTGTCCAGTGCCTGGCTGTGCATCTCTGCATCTGATTCAGTCAGCTGCTGGGTGGTGCGTCTCAGAGAACAATTATGATAAGCTACTGTCTGAAAGCCAAGCAGAGTATCATCAACAGCGTCAGGGATTGGTGCTTACACATGAATGGATCTCATGTTGGGCCTGTTATTGGTTGGGCATTCCTCCAGCCTCTGCTCCATCTTTGTCCCTGCATTTCTTTTAGACAGAACAAATTTTG
>JANHMN010000008.1:40407681-40425114 GCA_030674055.1 Rhabdomys pumilio
TTGAATTCTCTGTGTTTCTAAATGATTGATTTCAGCCCTGAGTTTTAATATTTCTTATCTTCTTCTTCTCCTCTTGTGTCTGTTTGCTTCTTTTTGCTCTAGAGCTCTCAGGTGTGCTTTTAAGTTGCTAGTATGTCATCTCTCCAGTTTTTTGTGAAGCCATTCAATGCTATGGACTTTCTTCTTAGCACTACTTTCATTGTGCCCTGTAAGTTTGGGTATGTTATAATTTCATTTTCATTCAATTCTAAAAAGCCTTTAATTTTCATCTTTATTTCTTCCCTGACCAAGTGATCATTGAGTAGAGAAGTGTTAAGTTTTGATGAGTTTGTGAGGTTTATGTTGTTTTTGAAGCCTACCCTTAAACCCATGGTGATCTGAAAATATGCAATGGATCATTTCAATCCTCCTGTATCAGTTGAGGCTTGCTTTTTGTCAGATTATATAGTTAATTTTAGAGAAATTTTCATGAGGTGCTAAGAGGAATGTATATTCTTTTCCTTTTGGGTGAAAATTTCTATAGATATCTGCTAGATCCATTTGGTTCATAACATCTGTTAGTTAGTTTCATGGTGTCTCTTTAGTTTCTGTTTTGATGACCTGACCATTGATGTGAGTGGCACTTTGAAGTCTCCTACTATTATTGTGTTGGGTTCAATGTGTCATTTGAGCCTTAAAACTGCTTTTTGTTTTTTAATGACTGAGTGTACCATTGCACATGGGGAACAGGTATTCAGAATTGAGATATCATCTTGTTGAATTTTTTTAATGAATATGAAGTGTTGTTCCCCCATCTCTTTTGATTACTTTTTGTAGAAAGTCTATTTTATATTATATTACAATGGCTACTCCAACTTGTTTCTTGAGTCTATTAATGGGGAAAACATTTTTCCAGACATTTACACTGAGGTAGTATCTATCTTGGTTGTTGAGATTTGTTTCTCATATGCAGCAGAATGATGTATTCTGCTATTTCGTTAGACTGTCTTTTTATTTGGAAATTGAGTACATTAATACTGAAATATATTAATGACCAATGATTGTTAGTTCTTGTTATTTTGATGTTGGTGGTGGTATTCTCTCTCTCTCCCTCTACCTCTGCCTCTGCCTCTCCCTCTGCCTCTCCCTCTCCCTCTCCCTCTCCCTCTCCCTCTCCCTCTCCCTCTCCCTCTCCCTCTCCCTCTCCCTCTCCCTCTCCCTCTCCCTCTCCCTCTCTCTCTCCCTCCCCCTCTCTCCCTCCTTCCCTCCTGTGCTCTCTCTCTCTCTCTCTCTCTCTCTCTCTCTCTCTCTCTCTCTCTCTGTGTGTGTGTGTGTGTGTGCATGCATGTGTTTCTATTGTTTTGGTTTTGCTGTTAGATGGTTAATTTCTCTTGTTTTTCGAGTGTAGTTAACTATCTTTTGTTTGCTTTTTTATTTTATCATCCTCTGTAGGGCTGAATTTGTAGAAAGATATTGTTTAAATGTGGGTTTGTCCAAATTCCAAGATATTTGGAATATCACAGTTTCCACATTTATGGCTCTTGGAGGCCAAATCAAGAGTTCTGGTTCTCTCTTCAAGGTAACCAGAAGAAAAAAAGCATCACAGTGGTAAAACTTCTTCTTGTGAGATATTAGTGTTGCTTTTATTATAAAATATATACCTATCTTAAGTCTAAGTTATAGTACAGTGGTTGCTGGCTAGCTAGTCTGAGTTCCTCCAAGGTCAGAAACTCTGGTGTTTAGCCCCTTACCCTAAAACAGTAGAGGATTAAGTAAAGTAGCCTTTGTTCTTATCTCTACAGGCTCCAACTCCCAGCCTATTAGTTAAAGTCTCAGAAAGAAAGGGGGACATGTTGAAAAGTGATTTCTTCTCCAAAAATTTCTCATCTCCAAAATCTCTCTCTAAATTTCTGTCTGTTTCCTTGTCTTCAGCACGTATACATCTTTAAGAATACATGTTCACATGGTA
This sequence comes from Rhabdomys pumilio, assembly GCA_030674055.1. NCBI lineage: Eukaryota > Metazoa > Chordata > Mammalia > Rodentia > Muridae > Rhabdomys > Rhabdomys pumilio. Next base: position 40,409,630 of record JANHMN010000008.1, read on the forward strand.
AAAATTTCACCATGTGTTTACACATAATTCAAATTATAAATTGAATAAGAAGTTTACAACAGATAATGTTTATATATTTTCCTAAAACTAGACATTCATTGTCTATCAATAGCTCTACAGACTCATGGAGAGTAAAACACCATAACTAAGTTATCATTGAAGTTTTGTATAGATTAACCCAGTCAATACTTTATATTAAGTCCTTGCATCTACAATAAATGATTATTTTCCTTTTATGACTTTTGATTTTTTTACAGCCTTTAAATGTATTCAAAGTTGTAAGTACCTGTATTCTATCTCAGGAACAATTAACCTGTTACACCTGGAGACTTGTAGAGTTCTCATTTTAGTTTTTATATGAAAGAGGGCTTTAATAGCAATCCCATTATAAAGGGTTTAATAATTACTAGTATAATTTTAGGAGTTCTTATAGGATCATCACTAAAAATCAGGAAATAATCTACTTGTTTATATAGTATCACTACAAGGCAGTGTAAGCTCATTGTTGTGCAGAAATAAACTAAAAAAGAGTTGGGTAATAACTAGTGATTGTTGCTTATATTTAATGATAGCATAAAAAATATTAACAGAAGGAAGTTTTTTCTAAAATGTTCTCCGTTCAGCCTTGCTTAGAATCACTTATCAATCATAATTTTACTGTCTATGATGAAACCACTTCAGGAAGATCAACTGCTAGATTATAGCTTTTTTAGATGGTTCCTGGCATATGGTGATTGAACATTTTGCTAGGTAGAGAAGTGTGTGATGACATCTCTGGTGTCTTAGAGTCTGCAAGACATCTGACTTGGACTTTTTTGTTTGTAGAGTCTCTGGTGAGACTTAAGTCAAGACGTAATTCTGATAGGTCTGTCTTTATATTTTACTTGGAATTATTCCCTTGCAGCTTTTAATATTCTTTCTTTGTTCTGCATATTTAGTGTTTAATTGTTATGTAGTTCAAGAATTTTCTATTTTGCTCCAATATATTCAGTGTTCTGTAAGCTTCTTTTACTTTTGTAGCCATGTGATTCCTTTGGTTAAGGAAGTTTTTCCTATAATTTTGTTGAAGATATTTTCTGGGCCTTTTGACTGGAAATCTCAGTTTAGTCCTATCTCTTAGCCTTTGTTGTTTCATAGTTTCTCAATTTTATCCAGTCATTTCATTCAGTCTCTCAATCTGGATGTTTTAGTTAGAAGCTTTTTAGAGTTGGCATTTTCTTTGAGGAGGATATCAATTTCTTTTACTGTATCTTCTTAGCCCAAGATTCTCTGGGTATTTTGATGAAAGCAATCTACAGACTCAGTGCAATCATCATCAAAATTCCAACTCAATTCTTCATAGAGTTAGAAAAAATATTCTTAAGTATGGAATAATAAAAAACCCAGGATAGTGAAAACTATTCTCAACCACAAAAGAACTTCTGAGGGAATCACCATCCCTGACTTCAAGTTGTATTACTAAAAAATAGTGATTAAAAACTGCATGGTATTGGTATAGAGACAGGCAGGAAGACGAATGGAATAGAATTGAAGATCCAGAAATGAACCCACACACCTATGGTCATTTGATCTTTGACAAACAAGCAAAAACCATACAGTGAAAAAAAGACAGCATTTTCAGCAAATGGTGCTAGTTCAACTGGAAGTCAGCCTGCAGAAGAATGCACATTGACCCATTTTTATCTCCTTGTTCAAAGCCCAAGTCTATATGGATCAAGGACATCCACATAAAACCAAATACACTGAAAGGAATAGAAGAGAAAGTGGGGAAGAGCCTGGAATACTTTGGAACAGGGGAGTCATTCCTGAACAGAACACCAATGGCTTAGGCTCTAAGATCATGAATTGACAAATGGGACCTCATAAACTTGCAAAGCTTCTGTATGGCAAAGGACACTGTCAATAGGACAAAACAGCAACCAAGAGATTATGAAAAGATCTTAACCAATCCTACATCTAATAGAGGCTTAATATCCAATAAATACAAACAACTCAAGAAATTAGACTCCAGAAAATCAAATAACCCTATTAAAAATGGGATACCGAGATAAACAAAGAATTCTCAAATGAGGAAACTCAAATGGTGGAAAATCACCTAATGGCGGAAAATCACTCAAATGGTGGAAAAAAGATGTTCAACATCCTTAGTCATCAGGGAAATCAAAACAATCCTGAAATTCCACCTCACACCAGTCAGAATGGCTAAGACCAAAAACTCAGGTGATAGCAGATGCTGGTGATAATAGGGAAAAAGAGGAATGCTCCTCCATTGTTGGTAAAATGGCAAGCTGGTACAACCACTCTGGAAATCAATCTTGTGGTTTCTCAGAAAACTGGACATAGTATTACTTGTGGATCCAGCTATACCACTCCTGGGCATATACCCAGAAGATGCTCCAACATATAACAAGGACATATGTTCCACTATGTTCATAGTAGACTTATTTATAATAGCCAGAAGCTGCAAAGAACCCAGATGTCCTTCAACAGAGAAATGAATACAGAAAATGTGGTACATTTACACAATGGAGTACTACTCAGCTATTAAGAACAATAGAATTCATGAAATTCTTAGGCAAATGGATGGAATTAGTAAATATCATCTTGAGTGAGGTAACCCAATCACAAAATAATGCATATGGCATTCACTCACTAATAAGTGGATATTATCCCAAAAGCTCACAATACACAAGATACAACTCACAGACCACATGAAGCTCATGTAGAAGGAAGACCAAAGTGTAACTGTTTTTGGTCCTTCTTAGACCAAAGGAGTAACAAAATACTCACAAGAGCAAATATGGGGACAAAGTGTGGAGCAGAAACTGAAAGAGGGGCTGTCTGGAGACTGCCCCATCTGGAATCCATCCCATGTGCAGTCACCAAATGCAGAGAGTGTTGTGTATGCTAGAAAGTGCATGCTGACAGGAGCCTGATACAGCTGTCACCTGAGAGACTCTGCCAGAGCCTGACATATACAGAGGTAGATGCTCACAGCTAACCATTGAACTGATCATAGGTAACCAATGAAGGAGTTAGAGAGAAGACTAAAGGAGCTGTAGGAGCTTGCAGACTTCTGGGGAGAGTGACAATACCAACCAATCAGAACTTCCAGGGTCTAAAAGCAAACCTGGGAACAAACATGGAGAGACCCATTGCACCAGCCATATATGTAGGGGAGGATGGCCTTGTGGACTTAAGTGGGAGAGGTCATTTTTGCTCCCTTGAAGGCTGGAAGCCCCAATGAGGCACACCCTCATAGTAGCAGGAGGATGAGGGATAGGGTGGGGCTTTTGGGGGGAAATGGGGAAAAGAAATAACATCTGAAATGTAAATAAATAAAATATCCAATAAAAAAACTAAATGAGTTTTACTAAATTTAGAATTTTGTATACTATTCTTCAGGAATTTCATTGCAAATTATATAAATAAATATTGATATAGTAATAGTATTAAATATCTAAGACAATTAAGTGTTCCAAAAATTATATATGCCTCTATGAGTTGTTGCAGAAAAAGAAAATGGATGGTGGGGAATGGTAAATATTTATAACAGGAAAAAGAAATGTTCTAGATATAAAAAGTAAGTCTTTATACCAAAAAAATACACACTGCTTTAAAAGTTAATGCAACAAAATCCAATCTCTATTAAAAGAACATCAACAATTTTGCTAAATTGTTGTTCAAAAGTAAAGTTTTCTGTATATAACATAGGATACTTTTATAAACAAAGAAATCAGAAATGAGTATACAAGAAATTTTTTATGAGCTATACTGAATTATAGCTAAAAGAAAAATTGACCTGATAACAGCAAATTTTAGGATTAAGTCATTTTGCTATTTCTTTAGGTATTTATTTAGTTGTACATTTTACTCTAATGCATAATAGAACTGAATATAGACTTGAGTGCGGTTAGACCAGTTATATACAAGTAAGAAGCTAGTATAGGTACATTGCTTGCATGTATGTAGTATAGTATAGAGTCAGGGGTAGAGATAATCAGAATAGAGATAATAAGGTTAGTGATAATGACAAGGACAAGGATTAGAGACTTCTGGTAAAACCACAGTCCCTGAAACAAAATCATCAGTATTCCTCAAGGATCCTCAAAGGCCAAAGCAATGTACACACCTACGTAATGTTGTTGAACCATTAGGCTTTTCCTAAAATTTACAAAAGACAGTTTAGATATTACTCACCATTATTACAATGCATGTGATATGCAATTTAATCAGAAGGTATCTTTAATTAATAATTGAATGGTTAGGTGTGTGTTTATCTTCTCTAGTTTTTTTACTTTGACTTTGCATTTTATTGAGCCAAATTAATATATATATATATATATTAATATATATATATATATATATATATATATATATAGAGAGAGAGAGAGAGAGAGAGAGAGAGAGAGGCTTTAACTGCTTACTATTTTAATATGTGTTTTTCTTTAATACTGAATTAGAATGATATGTTATCAACACTTACTTATACAAAATGGTTAAGGTGGTTTAAATATAGCCCTAAGTTCCTGTATTAGTCAGGGATCTCTAGGGGAACAGAACTTAAAGAATGTATATTATAAAGTGATTTATTAGAATGACTTACAGGCCAGCTGGTCCATCAATGGCTGTCTACCAACAGAAGGTCCAAGCATGCAGTTGTTGTTCAGTGCATGAATTGGATGTCTCAGCTGGTTTTCTGTATACTTCAGAATCCTAGAGACATAGGCTCAAACATCAGAGAAAGAATGGACTTGCCGGTGAGAGCAAGAACAAGCCAGCAAAGGAAAAGAATGCTTCCTTCTTCCATGTCCTTTATATAGGCTGCCTGCAGAAAGTGTGGTACAGATTAAAGGTGGATCTTCTTACATCCAAAGATCTGGATATATGTAAGAGATGTCCAGCTCAGTCTTCGTGTGTGACTCCTAACAGCAGGAGCAGGTACTGTATCTAACTCTGTTGCCTGCCTTTGAATCAGTCCCTTTTCCCTATGGACTGTCTTGCCTAGCCACAATAGGAGAAGATGGCTCCAGTCCTACTGCACCTTTTTATGTCATAGTGGGTTATCGCTGGGATGCCTCCTCTTTTCTGGGAGAATGGGAAGACAGGAGGATGTGGGAGGGAAAGTGAAAGGGAGAGGAAGATGTAATCAGAATGTAAAGTAAATTAAAAATACTAATTCAGAAAAACATAAACAAACAAGGCAAAACAACAACAGAAACAAAAGATATGCATAAAAATGTTTCTTCCTACCTCAAAGATAAAGATTAAAAGTGAGCCTTCCCACATCCATAAGTGTACCCAGTCTTTTGGGTTTTAGCTAATTCCAGATATAACCATGTTGACTAGCAAAAATAGGCAGCTCGAGGTCCAGTTGTTTTGCAGTGAAGGCCTTAGGGTAAAGCAAATAAATCCCTATTATTTTCATCCTTTACACAAAATATCAGAAGAAAGGGAAAAGGTCAATAATAAATGTATCCTGGCTTAGTGATGTCTTGCCCTTGTCTTTTTGAATAATGTTTTCTTAAACTGGTGGCACTATTTGCAGCCTGTGAACTCACAGGAGTAATACAGTGTGCACTATGATACAGCCTAAACTTGTTCTTATGTACTAATTACCCAGGGAAGTAAGAAAAACATAGTTTACCTTTAACTTTTTGTATTATTTTAAAAATTATTACTAATGATAATTAATTTAAAATTTACAATGAATTTGAAGGAGACTGGGGAAGGGTATATTGAAGAGTTTTGAAAGAAAAAACATGAGGGGATAAAGGTAATTTTTTCATAATTCCCAAAATAAAATAATGATAATATTAAGTATTATTGATCTCTGAGAGAGGAGTTATTTTAAGTGCATTAGAACTGAAAGTGAAAGTTGATTTCCCAATCACAGTTTCAATGACTTCTTAGTGAGATGATCACCTCTGTTTGGAATTCTGGCCAGTAGAAGATGAGGCTCTTAGAACAACATGATTTGCTCTCTCTGGCGTATTCATTGCCTCTATGGCACTTAAGAAAATTAGATATAATTTTGTGATAAGCTGATGTGTAATCATTGTGTGCAATAATTCCCTTTATGCCTTTGACTCCATTAGATCTCTCCATGCTGACAAGTTTTTGGTGGCGAGACAAAGCTCAGAGCTGCAAACGGCTGTCTAAGACCATCAAATACATGAGAGGCTCCATCAGGCACTTAAAATCTTGCTGGTGCGTTCCTCCTTAACTATTTAGTAAATTATGGAAATCTCTGTTTTCCTTTGTTGTCTATAGAAATAATTAGTGATGAAAATAATTAAAATTTATACTAGATGCCTAATGGTTTTCCCTACATTAAGAAAAGATGAAGAACTTGATATCTGATTAATAATATCTGTTGTAATCAGTGATTTTGCTTACTTTTTAAAAAAAATTATTTATTTTTATTTATATGAGTATACTGTAGCTGTCTTCAGACACACACCAGAAAAGTATATCAGATCCCATTAAAGATGGTTGTGAGCCAATATGGTTGCTGGTAACTGAACTTAGGACCTCTGGAAGAGCAGTCAGTACTCTTAACCTCTTAACCACTGAGCCATCTCTCCAGCCCTGCCTACTTTTTTTTTTTTTATCCATGTCACACTCTTTATATTATAAATATTTATTTTCAGTTGAAAAATAAAATATTTGGTGATTTGAAATCTTAGACAACACCAAAATTTTAAATAATTTAAATATTGTTAAAACATTATAATATTTTTAGGTATATTGCTTTTGTCTATGACTCTGAGTTTTTGTCATCATTTCTCATGAATTTTTTATAATTAGCATAGCAGTAAATTATTCTTCAAAGTGACTGAATATTTTGAATAGGAAGTTTTGCAGTGACTTCAAAAGCCTCATAAGATTTTGGTGATACTGAACAGTGGCTTCAAAAATTCAAAATGTATTTCTAGGCAGTCTCAGTTAGAGGATTATAAGTGAGGTTCCGTCACTCTATAGAGGGACCCCAGTTGCCAAGTTAGCAAGATAGTAGATGAACGTTTGTGAGAAAAAGGAACATAGTTGACAAAACTTCTTAACAGATCATCAAGAGTTTAAGAAAATAAATGGTAGCTGGGTGGTAGTGGCGTATCCCTGTGACCCAGGAGGCAGAGGCATATCTCTGTGAGTTTGAGGCCATCCTGGACTACAGAGTGAGTTCCAGGACAGCAAAAGCTATACCAGATGTCCTGTCTTGTAAAACATAAATGAATAATAAAAAAAAGGCATGTTTCATTCATTTATTATAGTTAATAATATTTATTGTATTTTGAGGGTTTTTTTAAATTCTACTGAAGTAAATTAAGCATTTTATAAATATTTGATTAAAAATTTTAGACTGGTTCTATCCATTCCTTATGGAGACAAAGTTATGTGTTGGAGAATTATTTTAAATTTTGCATTACTTCGTAATAAGCAGCTCAAGCAGACATACCAAATGATTAATTAATTAGTCAGCAAGACAATGCTGATGACTAATCATGACAGACATGAAGGATATTAAATCACAATGACAGCAAATCATCATAGACTGCAAAGGAAATAAGTGTGATTCAAATTTTCTTTTGTAGTTAGTCCTTGACTTATCAATTTGCAATAAGTTTAGGTACAGTGTGAACGAATAGATCAAAGAGAATTGCTCCAGTGAAAGGCACTCCACACAGGCACACATAGACAGCGGTAACTGAACTCAGTGGATTATACAAAAATAAAAAAGTCATGAAGTTGGGAAGCAGACTGCAATGTGTTGGGGCTTGACACTACTTGAGGGGACATGTGTTGATATGATCAAAGACATTAACCATGAATATGAAACTATGAAATAATAAATAAAAATGCATTTTAAGGATTGATCTGTACAGTGAGAAGAAGATATGACAGATGCTTGAAAACAATAATAAAAACCAATGGATTGCATTTGAGAGCTCAACTTCAGGGTTTAATGGTCCCATAATTTTCTTTGACCTTGTCCATTATTTATTTTCGTTACTGTTGTTGATAGGTTAACTTACTTATAGGTAATATAATATAATGTAATATAATATAATAGCTACATTTTAGCAATCCTAGAAAGTCCACAGTATCTGACTGCCTACAGATAATGTGAAAGAAGTACTTGGATTTGGCTATCCATTTATTCAATAATAGGAGAAATAGATCCAGTATTTAACTAAGTCCCCTTACCTGTTCTTTAGGGCATAAAACTAGTTACTTGAGGAAAGAGGGGTTAATTGAACAGACAAAACCTGACTAACACAGAAAGTATAGCATCTTTTTTCCTCCTAATACCACCATGATATTCTCACAGGCATATCCCCAAGATCATGTAGAAACATACAGGCATAGAGGAAATCTAATTGGGGAAATAAGAGAACTGGCTTCTATCTCATCATTGCTTCTAAACAAATTTGTGTTTGTAAGAAAACTTCTTTATTTCTGGACTCCAGTCCCCAAGATACCCCTTAGGTAACATCATGTGTATTAGTCTATAGCAGTTAATCTCTAAGAACAGGAGTTGTGGACAAGTTCTGTCTGTTGCTAGAGACCTTGAACCAAGTGCCATTGAACTAACTTTTTTCTTTTATCAATATAGTATAAAAATTAGCATTGGGTCCTAGTATGTGTTATCTCTCAGTCTGGACAGAGTATGTAATAGTGAACAAGTTATGCAATCTTTGCACATCTTGATTTCCTTAATTTTACTCTCAGGGTACCTGGAATGGATAGTTAAGGAATTTAATTAGAAAACATGTATAAAGCATTTGGCTGAATGCCTAGCATGCACACATGCTGAGTAAATATTAGCCATTGCTCTTATTAGTGTTCCTCTTTTACAAGAGGCTGTTGCTTAAAATAACTTACATTAATCTCACTCTCATGATCCAAAAAGAGTTAAGAGTCATTCTTCCATGGATCAGAGTCACCATTGACTCTTTACATTTTCTTAGAGTTTTCCAATATTATGAATCAGAAACTAGTATTACTAGTAAGTTATATCAAAGCATAGATGGAATTCATGGACTACTCTCCTTTACTTACAATATATCTCCTTTGCTATGTTTAAGTATCAATCAAGTGGAACAAAATGATAAAATATCAGAACAACATACAATAAGTAGAAAAATATTAAAGGCACGTGCTATAATTTTGAGAGACTTTTAGTCCAGTAAATGTGATTTAAAAGGTAACAAAGTCATGTTAAGAACTGCACACAGCTGGTCAGGATCATGGTGCTGCTAAGAAACCAGGAGTTGTTTTATAAATGTATTTTTCAGTTTGGGAACAGCTACTCTCAGTAACAACTTCTTTTTAATAGCAGCATCATAGCCACTTGATCCACAGAAGGAAGTAATTAAATTTAATAGAGGCAATCCTCATTTTAAGGACACCCTCGATTTAAAGTAGCAGGGGAGCATAATTAAGTCTAATGGAAACCATGGTTTGAAAATGAAGATACACTATCAAGTAAGGAAAGGCAGACCAAGTCTACACAGCAACAATTGCCTGGCTAATCAGGGCTACAAGCTGTGGTTATTTCATATTATTCAACCAAGGCAAAGCCTGAGGGTTGAGATTTGCTTATTTATTTATTTAGCTTGAATTGCATTTATAATTGGATTTGAGTAACTATAAACCACAGTATTAGATGAGCTTAAGGCTCATACATATCCACAAATGAAAAAGAGAAACTGAAATAATTAACTGAGTTTTTCTAAACAACATAGTGTTTTCTTATATACATGGATAATTAAAAGAGAAAACACATAGTCTACATAACCAGCAAAGTTGTCAATGGTGCCATTTTAATTCTGCACAAGTTATAAGTTTCACTTCAATTGGGGAAACCAACTATGACTCAAAGTCCCAGCATAAAATAGCATATGAAATGATGTTTGAAATGGACAAAGTCCATTTAGAGCATATGTAATAATGTGGGTCTACAAAAGGAGTTCATGATGTCTATGTGGTTTCAGTTCATCTCTGCTTCTGTTTTTCAGACAGATAGTGAGCCTATGATGTCCTGTTATTTCGTAGAGATTCAAACTGAATAAATAAATGGCATGGTCAAGAAGATGTAGATAAATAAATACCTGAAAATAATAATAATCAAGTAAGTGTTAATAGAATAAATATTTAGAGAAAGAAGGAATGCTAGTAAAACATGGTTAGAATTAGTTTTTTAATATGTATCAAAATATAAAATTAAGATAAAAATGTCAAAATATATGCATAAGTCTTAATGACATAAATAAATAATGAATTAGGTAGCCACTGAACATCACAGAATGCTTTCATATTTGATAAAAATTCAGAAGTATGTATAGCTGAAAAGAGCTCTTAGTAGTTAATAGTATTTGGTGTTGTTGCAGAGGACCCAGTTCTTTCATTAGTATCTATCTGCTGTCTATTGATTGCCCTTTTTTTTGCCTCTGTAGAAACTAGGCATATACATAGTGAACATACACTATATTTGAATAAACTTTCTGCCCTTTACAATATGACATTTTAAAAAGTTATTTATTTTATACATATGAGTACACTTTCTATCAAAGATTTACTTATTTATTTGTGTATATGAGTGTACTCTTTACATATTTGCCTCCATGACAGAAAAGGGCATCAGATCCCATTATAGATGCTACTGAGCTACCACGTGATTCACTGAGAATTGAACTCAACACCTCCTGAAGATGTCTTAACCACGCTTAACCACTGAGTCATATCTCTAGCCAAAATATGACATTTTACTGAATTGATAAAGGTTTAAAGAAAGAACATGAGTTGACATGTCTTCAGGAAAACTAGAAAAAAAGTATGTGGCATTTAAAGATTCAAAGTGTATATTAGGAAGAAATAATGAAGTAGGAGGGTAAGGAAAAGTTACCATGTGCCATGTGCTCTCTAAAATCTGATGGGGAGCCTTGGCATTGCAGTGTATACACCTAAGCTCTGTTTATTTGTCTCACAAATACATTACAAGCAATTATATTGTTGTAAATGTTAGGACAAAGAGCACTTATAGATGTAATTCTTTCTGTTCTAGAATTGCAGGAGATTGTGAGCAAACAATAGATAGCAACTTTGATTATCATTAGTCAACCAAAATAGTATTGGAAAGAGTCAGGGTAGCTTAGAAACATGAAACAAATAAGGAAAAGCTGGCTTCCAAAAGAACGGGACAACAAGCTCCTGGAAAGTACTTGAGAGAAACTGATAGAAATGGTCTTTGTACACAGGATGGGAGCCAGTTTACAAAGGAACGTAGTTGTCATGCACAGAAAAGATAATGGACATATGTACAACAGATCCATTTTTCCAAAAAACCCTGCCCTGCTTTGGTGGCTTTGAAGGCTTGTTCTAGTTGTAAAAGTTCATGGAGTTGATATAATATAATTTAGTATTTCATCATTTTTGAATATATTTTCTTCCCTTTTAAAAATGACCTTGCATTCATGAATAGAATTTTGTATATAAAAGAAGATGGCTTTCATCTGAAAGTAGGAGAGAAAAAAATTAGTACTATTTTTTTTCCAAAGAAGTGTCCATGATTGTATTTAAAGTGGTTCTATAAATAAATATCCTGCAATCTTCAAAACACTTTAGGAAAAGAGCAAAGTTCAGCTCTGTAGCTCATTTAAAAATATCAGTCGTCAGTTGAGATGGCCCCAGAGAGGTTTATTCTCATGAATTTATGTGCTCTCAGAAGCTACATTTAAAGTACAGGGTAGCTGAAAGATGTTTAATTACTGACTTTAGTCATTACGGCTCTGACTTTAGTCTCCCATTTAAATAGAATGACAGTATTATCAAAACTAACCTGTGAAGCTTTATTGAAACTATCTTTGTGGTAATCTCTTTTAAAATGCATTGTTTTTAATTAGACCTCAGTTTTCAAAGCAAGAAGGGTCAGTGGAAGAAAACAACTGCAATGTGATCCCAGCTACAGTGCTACATCTTTACAAAATTCAATTATTTCTCTGCACTGTGGTACAGGAAGCATTTGGCAACTGATTAAAACAATTCTTAAAGCAAATTATAGCACTGTCAGAAAACAAGAAATCACAATGTCAAAACACAAGGACGTTTCTATGCAAAACGCCTTGTAAGTGTCTCTGACAGACGATTGCTGTCTGCTTGTTATATTAGTTTCATTAATTGGGTCCACATCAAGCACAAAAGGGAGGGGGTACTTCAGAACATTTGCTTTTGTAAGAAAAAGGTTCAAATGCTTAATATTTTCAAATGTAACTCAAGCAGCTATGTCGGCAAATGATATACTTTAATTTTCCCCAAAATTAGTCAGCATTCAGAATTATTTGTATGCCAGTTCATAAATATAGAATATGAACTCTTTTTGTCTTTTTAAAATTTTTACTACAAAGAAAAATCTATACAATTTGCTAACAATGTATAGATCCTACAGGATGTAGCTTTTATTTATTGTCTTGTGGGAAAATCGTAGTAAAACACTACATAATTTGCAGTATATCTGATGTATTCCCTAGAACCTGAACTTATGAAATTTACATGTTTAAACAATGTAACAAGAAATTATATTTTTGTTTTTGGCTTGAGCAAAACCAAAATATGCTTAGATTTCTTTATGAAGAAATATAGATTTTTTTTAAGTTTCAATTAATTCAATTAAATGCATTGGAGGTTAAAACACTAGGTATACAGTAAATCAAAATTATCTATGAGATATACATCTAGTGACATGTTTTCTATCCGATGCTGACATTCAAGCACATGAGGTTTTTAATACAGCCTATAAACTCTGTCACTCGTGACGTTACACATGGATGATAGCTGGATTTGGTGACATGGGACACCATCTCTGGTAGCTACTCATAAATTTTGAAGTCTATAGAAACAAAGCAACATAACTGTAGCCAGCAGTAGTTTCTCAGCCACTGTACTGTGATTTGCAAATAACCATATACACAATATTTGCAGACTCGATATACTTAGTAAACGGGGGGAAAGAATCTTGCAGATTATTATTATATTAGTATACTGACAAATGACATGTATTGTATTATATCTTTAATTGTAAAATAGGAAGACTCCCATTGAAAGATATTCAAGAGTAATAACATATAGGGTCACATAGATAAACTTATGGATATGGAATATGGGTTTAATAAATGAAATTTTATGAGTTCTGTTGGGAGTTCTGTTCTGTACGCTGGGCCTTAAGATGCTAATTTCTATGTTTATACATGTGGTTGCAGTCAGGATGTTGGCATGATCAAGCATCTCTGACCTCAATGTTACGTAAAAATTGTTTTCCATTCCTTCTGGTTGCTTAATAAAGAGCTGATCAGCCAATTAGCTGGGCAGAAGAGAATAGGGCAGGACTTCTGATCCAGGTCAGGAGCCCCCAGGACAGTCAGAGGAGAGAAAGAGGAGAAGTGAGGGAGATGTAGAGACCATGTGGATGAAGCAGTATGATTCGCCATGAGGTCATGATGAGAAAGCAACCAGAAGGACACACATGGAACAGAGCAAGAAAAGCAATATTCAGATGCATGTAAAGAATCATGCGGCTGGGTAGTAGCAGCCTAGTCAGGTAAACATTGATTAGAATCTGCCCAGCTCCTAGTGCTTGAAGTTTGCTAATAAAAATACTAGGTCTCTGTATTTTTATCTAAGAACTAAAATGAGCTAAAGTGGATGTGGAAAAGCTCCACAATAACTAGGGAGCAAAAGAGAATAAGAATCATCCCTCCCAAAATTACAATTACAACGTATGCTAAATTCGATTCACATAATGAAGTGATATAATCTTTCTTTATTATTCTTCCTCAAAAATATAAGCATGAAAACATACACATGCACTTACTTGTATTTATTGCTCTTGTCTTTATATTCCAGAAGCATAGAAAATTTCTAGGATTCCACACTTACTTAACTTTTAAGATAGATTATCATTACATAAAGGTACTAAGCCGGGCAGTGGTGGCACATGCCTTTAATCCCAGCACTTGGGAAGCAGAGGCAGGTGGATTTCTGAGTTCAAGGCCAGCCTGGTCTACACGGTGAGTTCCAGGACAGCCAGGGCTACACAGAGAAACCTTGTCTCGAAAAACCAAAAAAAAAAAAAAAAAGGTACTAAAGGTACCCTTCCTTCACCTAACTGAGGCCAAAGGCATAGTGACCTGACTATCACTAGTTAACTGTGTTCTACTGGTAAAAAAGAAAATAGAGAGAGATGGCAGGTTAAAGACATAGCAGTTGGCTGATTCCAAACAAAGGGAGTAAACCCAGTGAAAATAAGCAAATAGAGCACAACCGAAATAATATAGAGCAATGAACAATAGATAAGAAACTATTATTTATCATCACACTCAAGAGTGGCCTTTGCTAGTGCTAGTACATCTTAATTATAACAGTATGCCTTTCAAATTCACTCAATTATTTTGTTTTAATTAATTTATTGTTTTCCCTTAATATTGCACTATCAGACTCTCCTACCAGTACCCTGTCATGCAGATACTCCTCCCATTTCTCCCTCCTCTTCTCCTCTGAGATTGGGGAGTCCCCCCTTTGGATAGCACCCGAAACTCCCCACTCATTCCTACTTCCCTTCACTCCCATCACTTTCCTCCATCTTTTCCTACAAGACTGTCCTCCTGTACATATGTAGCAGGGGCCATGGACTAGCTCTTTGGTTGGTGGCTTAAACTCTGGGAGCTCCAAAGGGTCTTGCTTAGTTGATACTCTTGTTCTTCCTATGGGGTTGCAAACCTTTTCAGATCATTCAGTCTTTCCTCTAACTCTTCCATAGGGGTCCTCAAACTCAGTCCAATGGTTGGCTATAAGTATCTGCATCTGTCTCAGTCAGCTGCTGGTAGAGTTCCTCAGAGAACAGCCATGCAAGGCTACTGTCTACAAGCACAACATGGCATCAGTGATAGTGTTGGATTCTGGTGCCTCCCTGTAGGATGGATTCTATGTTAGCCCAGTCTCTAGATGGACTTTCCCTTAGTTTCTGCACCATTTTTGTCTCCACATTTCCTTTAGATAGGAACAATTCTGTGTTAAGAGTTTTGAAGATGGGTGGGTAGCCCCATATATCAAGTAGGGGCCATGCCTATCTATTGGAGGTGGTCTCTTCAGGTTCTATATCACCACAATTGGATATTTTTGCTAAGATCATCCTCATTGGGTCCTGGGAGCCTCTCACATTCCTGGTGTCTGGGACTAACTAGAGGTTCTCTTCTTGCCCCTGACTCAGCACTGCTGCATATTTTTACTCATTCTCCTGGCCCTCTGGGCTTCTTTCCTGTTCCCTCCATATTTGGTCCTGCCCCCCATTTTTCTTCCTCCTCCTCCCTCCTACCCAGGTCCATCCCCTCCTCTGCCTCTTCTGATTATTTTGTCCTCCCTTCTAAGTATCCACACTTGGGCCTTTTTTCTTGTTAAGCTTCATATATGGTCTGTGAGTCGTATCTTGG
>JANHMN010000008.1:40430897-40444865 GCA_030674055.1 Rhabdomys pumilio
AATGCTCAACATCCTTAGTCATCAGGAAAATTCAAATCAAAAGAGCCCTGTGATGCCACCTCACACCAGTCAGAATGGCTAAGATCAAAAACTCAGGTGATAGCAGATGCTTGTGAGGATGTGGAGAAAGAGGAACACTCCTCCCTTGTTGGTGGGATTGCAAGCTGGTACAGCCACTCTGGAAATCAGTCTGGAGGTTCCTCAGAAAATTAAACATAGCATTACTTGAGGATCCAGCTATACTGCTCCTGGGCATATACCCAGAAGATGCTCCAACATATAACAAGGACATATGCTCCACTATGTTCATAGCAGCCTTATTTATAATAGTCAGAAGCTGGAAAGAACCCAGATATCCTTCAACAGAGAAATGGATACAAAAAATGTGGTACATTTACACAATGGAGTATTACTCCGCTATTAAAAATAATACGAGAAATTCTTAGGTAAATGGACGGAACTAGAAAATATAATCCTCAGTGAGGTAACCCAATTACAAAAGAACACACATAGTATTTACTCACTGATAATTGGATACTAGCCCAACAACTTGAAATAGCCAAGACTCAACTCACAGACCACATGAAGCTCATGAAGAAGGAAGACCAAGTATGGATGCCTCTGTCTTACTTAGAAGGAGTAACAAAACACTCAAGGGAGCAAATATGGAGACAAAATGTGGGACAGAAACTGAAGGAGGGGCCGTCTGGAGACCACTCCACCTGTGTATTTATCCCTTGCACAGTCACCAAAGGTAGACTCTGATGTGGATGTCAGGAAGTGCATGCTGACAGTAGCCTGATATAGCTGCCTCCTTAGAGGTCTACCAGATTCTGACATATTCAGAGGTAGATGCTCTCAGCTAATCATTGATCTGATCAAGGGACTCCCAATGCAGGAGTAAGAGAGAAGACTGAAGTAGTTGAAAGGGTTTTTGGCCCCATGAGGAGGGCAACAATACCAATCAACCAGAGCTCTCCTTGGTCTAAACCATCAGCCAGGGAGCACATAGGGAAGGACCAATGACTCCATCCATATATGTAGGGGAGGATAGCCTTGTCAGGCATAGGTGGAAGAGGAGATTCTTGGTCCCATGAAGGCTGAACACTGAGTGTGGGGGAATTCAAGGGTGGGGAGGTGGGAGTGGGGGGTAAGTGGGGGGACATCCTCATAGAATCAGGAGGAGAGGACATGGGATAGGGGGTTTTTGGGTGGTAGGGGAATGGGGTAAGGGGATAAAATCTGAAATGTAAATATAATATCCAATTTAAAAAAAGAAAAAATAATATGTACACGATACTTTTCTATTAAGAATTGTGAAGGATTTTAAATAATAATAATAATAATAATAATAATAGGTCAATACACTGTCAACATTTCAAAAATATTTGGACAGCTTTAAGGAAGTAGGTCTTTATTGAGTGTGTGAGCTATAAATTCATGCAATCATAATTCTGAAACTTACCCCTAGTTATTGAAAATATGAAAACAGTAATGTAACTATTTGAAATGTCTCTAAAACTCAGTCTCCTCACCTGTGTATTAGTTTTAGGGGACTCGATTCATTTAGTTGTTGCAAAAAATAAAATAAAATAAAATAAATGAGTGACTGAATGGAAGCCATAGTGGTTTTATTAAAATAGTATCCCTGCTTTCACTGATAACACCTCACTGTTTCAAAGACACACCATGCAACATGATGAAAGAATCAATCAAACATACACACAAGGCTTAAGCATGACACCCTTGCAGCGCTTGTCTTTCTTGTAACTCAGTACCAGCTGCACAACAGACACAGCAAAGATAAGCTGCGCAAATATTAAGATTTCTTAAACATAAAGTGAAGGAATTGATACTAAAAACTTTAACAGTCAAATTATGGAACAAAAGGAATGCCTAGTCTTGTTCGAATATGAATAGTATCCTGAAAAATGTTCTCAGAATGTTGTCATTTCCTTTCTTCTTGAGCAGATATATCTAGTAATATGCATTACCATAAAAGAGTATTACATAGTTAGTGCTAAACTGAACCAATATCAGATGGAAAAGCCATATTCTAAGGCCAATATTCTGAATTTTATTAGGTTTGTTAGAAATTCACAAGTCTTCTTACTAGCAACTTCTGAGGCTACTCTATATCCACCCTCATTGCATCACCTTAAGGCAGAGGTTCTCAACATGTAGATTGAAATTCCTTTGGCAAACCTCTATCTCCTAAAGAATTTATATTACTTTTCATAATAGTACCAACATTTCAGTTATGATGAAGCAACATATGTAATTTTATGGTTGGGATCACCACATTTGAGGAACTTATTAAAGATTTGCAGCAGTAGGAAGGTTGAGAATCACTGCCTTAAGGTAATGAAATACAGAAACAACAACAAACAAATAAAACAAACAAAACCCTCGAATGCAAAAAACAAATAAAAAAAACCCCATCATGATAGTTTTAGCAAAATTCTGCACACTGGCTTCCTATTCACTCTCAAACAAACTGTAGCAACATGTAAAATCTAAACAAAACATAGTGTTGATCAAAAGTAATGTGGCAGTTTGCTCTTTCAAAGCTCACCCCTCATCCCTTTAGTATAAATGAGTGGTTAATTTATTGCAGAATGGCCATCTTGGAGAAAGATTGACTTGAGAATATCAACATATTTGTTAGCATCAAGAAAAGCATACATAAAACTGGATTTATGCATAAAGTAAATGCTTGTAATTTACTATGGACAAGAGGACTAAAGAGAAACAACTTGACTTAAAACAGTCAGAGAAGGAAAGACATATAAAATATATATGCTTGTGTTGGTGTGATACACCTATGTGGAGGTTCACACACAGATGGTGATCTATTGAAATACATGTGTTAAAATTTGTGATGGCTGGGGTTTTTCTTTGCTGTGTAAGGTCCTGGCAGTTTCAGTTCAGCAACCTTTGTAATTTGTTTTTATGAAAGGCAAGAACTATGTTGTGGGGTCAGAATGGCTGAAATCACTTCATGCTTTAACTTGGGTAACTAAGCTTGCTGTCATTACTAAGGGCTCGGGTGTTTAAGGGAGGGTTTGACTGTAAAGACATAAACTTTAGAAATGGAAATAATAAAATGAGTAAGCTTTGCTTTCCGGGCATGTCTGTATATGTCCTTTGCCCCATTCCCAAAGTATAATGTATCTCTTGGGCTTTCAAAGTCAGCCACAAAATCCTCAGTGTAGAATGCAGGCAGTGACCCTGATCACTACTGGATGAAGTGTTCCATTCTGTTCTGTCTGGCTGTATTAAAATGAAAGTCTCTGCATTTAACAGACACAACTGGTCCTATTTGATGCCACTATTTGACTATACCAGAGTTTATCTTGATTAGGTAGAGTTTACCCTCTACTCCAGAGCAAGTGTAATAATGTCTTGGAATAGTTTTAATTATTAGGCATCTACAGAGTGGAGACTGGCTTTTCTTTACCACCCAAATATTACCCTGCTAATGTTCCAGAGTTCTGGTCTAGTTATTGAGTCAATCGTAAGTTTAGGTAAGGGTTTAACCAAACTCTTTAAATTGAAACACCCCAAAATGGGAATAAAATGAAAATAATGTTGACTATTCTAAAATTCTTTTGAAGGCTACTTGTATCTTAACATGTAAAGACAGGTGAATACTAGAGTTTCTACTACATTAATTTTGATTTCTCTTCTGATAAATGAATTACACCAAAACTAAAGAAGAATCCAAGTGGTCTCTACTGAAGTAAAAAAACAAATTAACAAAGAAAATTTTTAGTTGTGTTTTGGTTGTGTGGTTGTGAATCAAGTGTAATTTCCAAGCCCCTGGAAATGTCTTTCAGGTATTTGATTTCATTTGTAAGAAAATGAAAAATTAAAATTATGTTTTTCTATATAGAAAACTTTACCTTGAGCAAATGAAAGAATGTGAAGACTCTGGTTTATAATAGAGATTAATCTGACCAAATGTTTGCCTTAGAAGAAGAGTTTGTTTGTAAAAGATAATGCAGTTAGATTTCTGCAAAAGTATTCAAATATTTTTGGTCTGTTTAGATATCTTCATTTGTTTGAGATTTTATGAACATGTATTAAGAAGATAAATATATAAAAATAGTATATCAAATAATATATAAAATAGTATATATTTATATATTTTGTTTTATATAATTTTATTTTACATACCGTGTTATGTTATATAAATATGTGATATATCATGATATAAAATATATCATGTTTTATAAAATACAATAATAATTTTTTCAAATAAAATATAATTTTTTAACTAAAATACTTCTGTGACACAATCTTGGAAACACAATCTTTGAAAGATAGGTATGTACTCTCTGTTAAACCCATCCTAATGATCATCTTTACTTCCTCTACATTGCATTATTATAATTAACATATAATTAACATATAATTAACATATGTAATTAATTAGAACAGATGTACAATCTTGGATAAGTAGAACATCATATACTTGTAATCAGGGGCTAGAAAGCAAAGATAAGTAGATTGCTGGGTCACTATACAGCCAGAGTACAATAATCTGAAGTATTTGGTCAGTAAAAGATGTTATGGATGAGATCCTGAGGAAAAACACCCTAGGTTGTTCTTCATCTTCTCTGTGCACATGCATGTGCATGAAGACACACTAATGAATCCCTTAACCACACCAAAATATGTATGCATGTATTCATATGCTTAGAATATTGAGGAAATATTAAGGCTAATGTTCTCACATGAAATAATCCTAAAATTAAGCTATTTTTGCTTACTAGTCCTAGGAATGCTAACACAAATTAACTATTAAACATAGTAGAAATACCACAAAAATCACAGATATATTTCTGGACATTATTTTTAATACTGCTGGAAAACTTATATTTGTCTATTTATTTCTCCATTCCATTAGTAATTTTATAATAAATAACTATGAGATATTAGTGTTCATTGTATACATTTTAGCAACAATTGTCCTAAATGATGACAATTTTTAAATTGAATAGGCAAGACTTTTTCTTCTCTAAATTAGTAAAGCAAAGATGCAGAATATGAGTCACCTCAGTCTACATTCTGGACAGATCATCAAAGGCAGGGCCATGATACCACAGAGAAGGAAAAGCAGTAAAATTGTGTTTAAGAATGAAGTCAGGATCCAGCTGTATAGAAAAATAATGAATGGAAACAATGTGTTAGAGATGCAGTGAGATAGAAGAGCAGCCAAGCTCTCCACAACCTACCTAGACAGTTAAGTATATTTTGTCATTGGTAGATTTTCCTCATAATCCTCCATTGTCTTAATAAACTCATTTTGAGAGTGATGAAAAAACTATTTCTTTGTCTTAGACTCTAAAACCCAGGAAATACTGCATGTCAGAAGAACATTTGAATAACCATTACCTAAAACTATGTCAGCAATAAAGTATGTATTATTCTTTCTAACAGCCTATCTTTTGATATACATCAATTATCAGTCAGCTAATAGGTTCCAGATAGCTCGCCAGTTGAAAGTCTTAGTTCAGCAAGTGTTAAAATAGCTAATGTAAGTGTTAAAATGATTTGGGATTCTCTGCTAAGAATTAACAATGTCTGTCAGTAGTTTCCAGGACAAAGTACAAACACACAAAATGACAGTTCACGTTATTCTTTACGTAAAAGAAAAAAATCATCATGTAAGAATAATTCACAGGAAAATAAGTTAATGTTTAAAGATAATTTTAAAATTCATATGAATATAACTCATTTGTTACATGATTATCATAAAATCATTTTCTTTTGAAAATAATATTTATATTGCAATTTGACAAGGCAGACTTGCAACCATAACATTTTTTGACGATAGTATAAGAAAAATGGTTCAATACAAAATTGTTGAAAATTTGATAATTTGAAAGATGAATCATGGATTGAGACTCAAAGTAATACATGGAATTAATTATATGATGGGGAATGAGAATCAGGCTGTATTTAACTTATACTGCCTTGTGGGTATCTGAATAAAAAGACGTTTAATGATATTTATGTAATGTTCAGTAGAATGGACTTTACAGACGTAGTTAAGCAACAGATTTAGAGATCCAGAAAGTTCATGGGTTATGGGGATGATCACAAGTATCTAGATAACTGTCCTGTCCAGCAGGGCATTAAACAGGGGTCCAGGGAGATCATCTGAAAGAAAAGATGGAGGACAAGTGAATGCAAAGAACAGCAGCTTGTCTGTAGGCTGATCAATCTGTGATTTTACTTTTTTCACACAGGGATTATATGCACATGGAGGCAGGTTATGGGGAAGTGAATGATGCAGGATCATAGGTGTTAGTGGGGGGAGATAACAGAGATCTTCCAGAACAGAGTATCAGCTGGGTGAAGGTTCAGGGGACAGATCACTATGACTCTGCCTATGATTCACTTGTCCTTATCTAAGTTGCTACTATCCACCAGGGCTACTCAAGACCTATGACTACTTGTTCCTATCCAGGCTGGTAAATTTCCACCAAAGCTGCCTGTTTACAATAGCTTATAGCCATCTGTTTCAGTGTTTCTCCACAGAGACTCAAGACTTTGTGTTAGCAGGCATGTGTGTCAGGCCTATTGCTGTTTTTAGGCCTATGGCTGATTTTAGGCCTTCAGTGTATAAGCAGGGCTGCCCCTGACAGATAACAGCAATTATTAAAAGTAGAAGAAATAATATCAGAAGTTAGAAATATACAATCAGTCATCTAGAACAATGAAACCATAGCTAAGATCCAAAGGATACAGGAAGCTAGAAAACTCAGGAAATACAATTCCCTGTAAAGCCAGTTTAAGGATATTACCTGACCAGGATCTAAATTTATGATCATGAGAATAAAAATTAATAAATCTCTGGCATTTGAAACCATTAATTTGTGGTTATGTATCATAGTGAGTATAAATACATCTGTTTCTCAGTGGAATTACACAAAGTTAGAATTATAAAAATGACTGATGACACTCTGGCAACACAAGTCCTTAGTCAGAGAAGCTTCTCTGAGTAGTCAAGGGTGATGAATGCAAAAGGCTCATAAGTGTTTGGGATAAATGATTAGTGGTCTAATGATCACCACTAAGAAAAACATCTATACGAACCCTCTAAGGCTCAAGTACAACTGCAGACCCAGAAGATGAAGAGAGATAATATAAAAGGTGAATTGGGAGAAGAACTGCAAAATATTATCCACAGGGAATGGCAGAGCTTTGTAAACATGATCTCATAGCAGTTGCTGTAGTTTGCATTGGGCCTGGGCAAGACCGTGCCTTTCAACAGCCAAGAATGGGGACAGAATTGTAGAGCCCAAACATCACTCCTGCTGAACTTTTGTATTGGGAAGGATAGTCATTGTTTTAGCTGAGAACCAAGCAGGAGCTCCATAGGCTCAAAGAGATACCTTTCCACCTTTGGGAGCACAATTAGTACCGATTCAAATAAATGTGTCCCAATACACAACAAAAGATACAAATTTGGGAATGTAAGTTCTTGGGAAGAGAGATGAAAATGGACGAAAAGAGAATTGTATATTGCAATAGAGAGGATATAGTAAGTACAAAATTGCCAGGGAACAAATTTGAATAAGTCAAAAAATAACTAAAAAAATAAACAAGCTGATGAATCACAGATTGTTTAAGAAAACATGTATCATATACTTAGATATTGCATTGCAAAAGTAATACTTCTTTTATTCTACAATTATGTGCAATTTCAAATATTAAACTCTTGTTATGGCAGCAGAAAACTGAAGTATGGATCATAGACATGCAAATGTGCTGACACATTTTTAGGATAATATGGAAGGATCTTCCGTGCACCTTTCTACCCAGAGTCACAATTATCGCATTCGTTTATTGGTGAAGGCTTCCTTGTCTTACATCCATCTCAGGTGAAAGTCAGCTCTGTATTTTCTATGTTTATTACTGTGGAGTCAATGGTTGTTTTATGTTAGTGTCATTTTTACTAGCATGGCATGTACACAGCTCTGTGGAAGAGTCTTGATATTTCCAGCCTCAGAGTAAAGCTCACATCACTGTAAGGAGATTCGGTGTGCTAGAAAACTCTACTAAGTTGCATCAGCTGCTAAAGCAGCACCAACAGCTTTCCCATTGTATGTTATTTGACAAAAACAGTCTGAGAATTTAACAAAACTTACACTATTTTCTCCATATAGTGGGAAGTCATTGTCTTGTTTGATGACAATGTATGA
This sequence comes from Rhabdomys pumilio, assembly GCA_030674055.1. NCBI lineage: Eukaryota > Metazoa > Chordata > Mammalia > Rodentia > Muridae > Rhabdomys > Rhabdomys pumilio. The sequence continues at coordinate 40,439,114 of JANHMN010000008.1, forward strand.
AAAAGAGGTTTGTAGCTGAAACAATAGCACCAGTGATAGAAGGAATTGAAAAGACACATTTGTTAAAGGGATAAGGGCTGCCAGAAGATCTTCATCTTCCTCAGTACTCAAAGTGCTTATTGAAAAAGAAATATGTTTGAGTTGACTTAGGGGAAATCAGCCCGTGGACCTACTGCTTTAGGGGAATTTTGTTGCATTTTTAATTCCTTGACCTGGGTAGCTCCAATCAAACAAAATTTTATTCTTTTCTCTTGTGCTCCAGATGGAAGAAAATGTAAACAGCTGTCCAGGCAATGATGAAGCCTTTTCTTCCACATTCTTGCATGTCATTATGTTGGAGATTTACTTTCTCAGCAAATTGAAACCTCTAAAACCTTGTAATCAAATGTTCTCTCTCCCCTTCTCTTTATATTCCAACGCTCATCAATCGCTTACTCTCAGCAATAGTTCTCTGAAGATGAAGCAATGATGAACATGCATGGTCATTATCATATTTACTCTCATCAGTATCATATAGCATTATGCTGTTTACAATAATGAGCTGCTGGAGGCAATCCTGTAAACACAGCAGTACGACAGCCTGCATGGTGAAAAGCAAAACATTGCTTAGGGTTTCTCTAGGTACATGCTGTCCTGAATACCCTGCTGTGGCTATTGACTATAACTGCAAGGAGAGCATCTAACAAGAAGCCAAATAGTACTTCTCAGGTTGCAGAATTTATGTGAAAGAATTCACACACAAAAAAAGGAATTTGGAAGTTTAAATAAAGCTAGTGGAAAGATTATGTTGTTGTTTTGGGCTTAATGTGTAACTCAGTGAATTATTAGATTTATTTAATAAATACAATAAAATTTCAAAGTTAATATAACAAGCACTAATTTGGGGGACTCTTTTCTTTTTTTACTGAGTTTGTTGTACGTTTGGTGCAGAGGAGTATGCTAATGCATGTTTGTATGTGTGTGTGTGTGTGTGTGTGTGTGTGTGTGTGTGTGTGTGTCTGTGTGTGTGTCTGTGTCTGTGTGCGTGCACACGTGTGCACACGAGTGCAGGTATAAACTCATATGTGTACATATAGAGACAAGTTGTTAGAAATTTTCCTTGATTGCTGCCCATTTTATTCTTTCAGATATGGTCTTTTCTTATCAAACTTAGATCACACTTATTCACTGAGTTTTCTATCTAACTTGCTGCAGTGCAGGGAAGCACGAAGTTGGCCTGGCCTTGCAGCCTTAAAAGGCATTTCTCAGAGCTTCTCAGAATAAGGTCTATAGCTCCTGGGGCAAAATGTGCCTTCTAGTTCCTGAGTAACCAATGCAGTCCCATAAGCACTCAGGTTGTTTTGTGTTTCTCTCTATGTTCTCTCAGAAGTCAAGAAAACATAGAAGCTTGGCAGGTTGATTGGTCTCAGACACTAATCTTGTATACCTAGTATAACAAATACCATTGTCTCCTGGCAACTACTACTGTATTGATCTGAATAATGGCTGTTATATTCTCTTACTGATACAGGTATAAAAAATTCTAATTTTTCTACCTCCCATAGCTATTTTGTTTTCCATTCTAAGTGGGACTCAAGCATCCTCACTTGGTCCTTTCTTCTTGTTTAACTTCTTTGTATCTATGGGTTATATAATGGGTATGCTGTATTTTATGACTAATATCTACTTATCAGTGAGTACATAGCATGCATGTCCTTTTGGGTATTTGTTACTCACTCAGAATATTTTCTAGAATCATCCACTTGCTTGAAAATTCATGATGTCCTTATTTTTAATAGCTGAATACTATTCCGTTGTGTAAATAAACCATATTTTCTGTATCCATTCCACAGTTGAGGAACATCTGAGTTGTTTCTAGTTTCTGGATATTTCGAAAAAGGCTGCTAAAAACATAATAGACCTTGTGGTACGATGGAACATCTTTCGGGTATATGTCCAGGAGACGTGTACTTGGGTCTTCAGGTAGCACTATTTCCTTTCTAAAAGAAATGTAGAGACAAAGATGGATCAGAGACTGAAGAAATGGTCAACCGATAAGGTCCAATTTGAGACTCATCCCATGGGCAAGCATTAATTAATTATTAATTATACTCACAATTAATGATCAGCACAATGATAAAATAATGATGAAAATGCTTACAGACTGGAGCCTACATATCTGTCCTCTGAAAGTCTCTACCCAGCAGCTTACTGAAACAGATGCAGATACCCACAGCCATACATTGGATGGAGGTCAGGGACCCTTGTGGAGGAATTGGGGGAAGGATTAAAAGTCCTGAAAGGGATAGAAACCCAATAGGAAGATGAACATTGCCAACTAAAGCTCCTGAGAGCTCTTAAAGACCGAGCCACCAACCAAAAAGCATATACCCAGGCTGGACTGAGATTTCCAACACATAGGTTGCAATGGGCTGCCTTGTCCTGGTCTCAATGCAAGAGGATGCCTTTAATTCGGCAGAAACTTGATGCCCAAAGTGGAGGCATACCCAGGTGTCCCTACCCTCTCAGAGATGATGGGTAGGGATGATAGTGGGAAGGATACTGTGAGGGGAGGACGACTATGGCTGGCAATGTAAATAAACAAAATTTAAAAAAATCTAATTGTTCTCAATAAAATTTCCACAGCTTCAGTCTTGCTGTGTCCCCTCAAACTGGCCTGGTTTAATTTCTCCCAGCCATATCAGATGACCTTGGCTCAGTAAGTAAGCATGGGCACTTAAATTCCAGATATTCTCTGTCTTTGCCTTCTGTGTCTAGAGTAAGAGGTAGGCATCTATGTACACACAGCATTTATGTCATGGGTTCTGGGATTCGAATTCTGGCCTTTTGGTTTGTGTTCCAGGTACTTTCATTGCTGAATAGTTTCCTTGACACTGACACAAAAATTGTAACTTCACTCATAGGCTATACCCCCATTTATTGAGTATAATTATATGAGAAAAAGTAATGTAAGCTATAGACCTGTGACGTATACGTAAAGGTCATTTAGGGTTCACTGTGCATGGGAAGAAAAAAAAATTCATCCAGTGCTCTACATGTAGGTATTGATCTTTAAAAAACTTCAGAGACAAATCAAGGATTATTGAGGACAATAAAGGGACAAGACTGAGACATAGAGAGAGGGACAGATGCAGAGGTAACAATGCACAAAACTCATACATCTGACTTCTTTGGATTTTATTTGCTTCCTGGAAGTAACTTTCACTTTATAGAGTCGTTGCTTTCTTTACTGAGTTTAGAATGTGACTTTCTTTTAAAATGTATCTTTGCAAAAATTTGTGATTATCCTCAGTACCTCAGATGCTCCCCCATAGAGAAAGTGTGAGGAACCACACAGTGCTCCTCCTTTCAGGAGCTGAAGCCTCAGGGGTTCAGAGAAATCAATCAGAAGCTGTGATGCTGTTTATTGGCAGCATTTACGTTTAGCTAAGAATTTTTGGACATGGTAGAATATGAAAATATATAAAAGAATCTCTTCATTAATATTTACAATCTCCTTGGTAAACTAGAAGTAATGGTCAGGAGAGGTGCATCCTGCAGCCCACACTGCGTGCAATGCTAGCTCTAGGGAACATAGTGACCTCTTATGGCCTTGGTGGGCAACTGCATACATACGTACACATACACGACCATACACACATAAAATAAAATGATTTTAATAAGGAGATATGTTTTTAAGTAAATGGAGAATATGCTTATTTGACATGTTGTTTACTTATTAGAGAGAGAGAGAGAGAGAGAGAGGAGAGATCATGTAACATATGATCAGGTACCTCCATACAAAATAGCAAGCAACTGTATAGCTATCAGAAGACATTTCTGTGGAGTTGATTTTCTCCTTCCTTCCTTATTCATTTACAGAGATTGAACTGAGGTCTCAGACTGGGAGCAGCAAACATCTTTAATTGGATGAACTGTCTCTCCAGCCCTAACTTAAGATGTTAATCAGAAATTATTAAGATGAGACAAATGTGTATCTACACATGATCCCTTTTGCTTTGCTCTATTTTTGTGGTTGTGTACAGAGAAATTAAATTCTAAATGTTATTATATGGCTACAAGATGAATCCGTGATTTATATTATGAAGAAAACCAGTTTTTACTTGGCAACTTTGTATAACTATAGTTCAAGGATGTTTATTTTAAGAGAGTAATAAAAGTATTTGTTTTTCATGTCTTCTTACTTTAAGCACTGGTTCTTGCTACATCATTCCTGTTCTTACGTTCTATTCTCAAATTATTAGTCTAACACTGCATATTATGGCAAAGGGCTTTACTGTTATGTGACATGCTGGTCTCAGCTCCAACAGTGTCTACTATGGTTGGTCTCTACAAACCCACTACTGAGGCTCATTTGTTTAACCCACAAATTAGTGTATGAGGGGTTATCTCATACAAACTGAATCTGTTGTGCTTGAGAAGGTGAGCTGTTTTTGATGATCATAATGGCTATTTTCTTTTTCCTCATAAATCACCATCTCTGTGATGCAACCCATGTCCTGTAGCTTCTCAGGACAAACTGAGGTTACCTTGGAGACATTTAGTTTTTTCTTCATTCTCATTTATCTTTCTTGATTTCCCTTTGTTCATGGAGCAAATGGAACACAGGTGTGTGTATGTGTGCTAAACCTGAGGAATGCATTTTGAGAAAGGCATCTTTGAACAGGTCTATCTTGTATAATGCCATATTTTCTATAAGCAAAGACTTAGGAGGTATAGTTTAATCACTCCATATGGAATTTTGATACAATTGAGAGATGCAAGGGTGATGCATGGAACTGCTGCAGTGTATTTTTTTTTTCTTAAAACTCCCATGTACAATGAACATGTTATATTATATTAAACACAAATAAATAATATGGTCATTTATCATCACAATTTATTTATTATATACCATTGTATATACAACATTTTTATTTTGATATGTTTGTTAGGTGTGTGTACACTTATTTGTGTGTACACTGTGTAAATGGGTGTGCCTGCATATGTGTGCATGTACATTTGGTATAGAGAGCTGGACTACACATGTCTTTACAGACACTCTCCCTCACTTTTTGAGACAGGTTTTCCTTTAAACCTAGAGACTAAGCTGATTGACTTTTTATGTGTATACTGTGGATTCAAACTCAGATTCTCATGGCTGTGTCATAAGCACTTTATGGTAACTGAAATAGCTTCTGAATCATACATGCATTTGTTAATAATTAGCATCATTTCAGCATATTACTAATGCATCATCCTACATATTTTGATAGACATCCAATAAAAACTTATCATCCATAGTGCTGATCAAAACGTTGTTATATGGCATACCAAAGAAGTATATTTGTGCCCAGGATGTACATCTCAGTCATCATTTTGGAAAATATAAGCAAAGTCAATGTCTCTATATAACTAATATCAAAGCCTTAGAACAAATGTACCACATTCAGTTATATTGAGTGGCACAGGAACAATGAGCCCATCTGTGGCCTTATCTACTAAGTGGTACAGCGAACTGTGGCTTCTAGGGTTTAAATGCATTGATAGATTCTTCTAGCTTAGTTTTCAGTGAGGAAACTGCTTCGTTGCCAAGCCTTGGAAGTACCATTGTCACTCTCTTATCTGTTTTGTCTTCACTTTTATCTCCACATGAGGCAGTCAGTTTGAGAAGTGATCCACTTATCTCATACTATATCTAGCCAAGCTGCAGGAACAATGACAATGAGAGAGAGAGAGAGAGAGAGAGAGAGAGAGAGAGAGAGAGAGAGAG
>JANHMN010000008.1:40444875-40480822 GCA_030674055.1 Rhabdomys pumilio
GAGAGAGAGAGAGAGAGAGAGAGAGAGAGAGAGAGAGAGAGAGAGAGAGGAGAGATTTGTAACTTAAAAGCAAAGTATTTAATATGGATATTGAAATTCTCATGAAATACTGTGATTAAATAACTATTATTCTCACATTATTATTAATTGAAAACTACATAGAAAATAGTTATTATTTTATTTTATTTTACTTTATTTTTAAGAGACTTCAGCGATTAAACCTTCCACCAACTTTTTTCTCAAATACATCCAATTATCTCCCATCATTTTGACAGGGAGTTGTCTTGTTAAAGAGCTTGCAATTCCATTACAGATAAGCTCCAAATATTGATTTGTACCTTTTATTTCCTTGGTCTGAGATAGGATGGTGGAAATAAAAAATTCTCAAATTTGCTCTGCATGAAAGAATGGAAATGGCCCCAGAGAAGAGGGATCAGATGCTTACAAAGGAATACTCAGTGACATTCTACTCCAGTAGATGTAGCTGTGGGGTCTAGGCCAAGGTTTGTCTGAAGGAGACTACAGAAAAATATTGAGTAATGGATTTCATTCTAGGATGCACAAGTGTTATATTCAGTAATTGAATTTTATACAGAAGAAATGGTTTTCAATAATTAGTAATATCTAAGTTACTTTCTTTCTTGACAGACAGATACCAGCAAGTAACACAGAAGGAGAAAATATTCAGCCAGAAAAAGTACTGAACCATACAGAATGCATGATGTCTACTTTATAGGCAACCCACAGTACAGTTTTCAGTATGAAATATTCAGTGCGAGATTTTTCAAGTTAAAATAGACAATTATACAAACAAAGTTCTGTTGGTCCCTTTGGCCTCTTAAGTATGTACCATATTGAATAAGCTAGAGTAATGGTCGTGGAGTGAATTAATGAATCAGTACATGAGGAGCTTGTGAGAATCACACCTATTGGATTGTGCATGGGTATCAACCTTTTCCGAGCTAAGCAAATTTTGGTGTATTCCTCTCCGATGCTTTCTGCTCTGTGCATACTTTTTTCCTGTGGATAATTTAAACACTGCCTCTAAATCAAAAGATTGTTTACTTAGGATCATAAGAGTTTTTCTTGAGCTTCTGGTCTCACAAAGATTTTGCCATTCCTATCAGTAATTTGAACTTGACTGTAGAATTTTTTTAATGTGATAACAAATTGACTTAAATTTTCTTGTTTTAACACTAATTAAACAACATTTGAACAGATAAGATAATGATGAAATAATTATCTAATGAATTTCAACTGTATGAACTTCTAATTTAGTCAAATACGCTAAAGTAATTTGCATTTTTTCAGAGAAAATTCTTCTATTTCTGTTTAATTTTTTAAAAAAAAATTACTCCAGTTCACTTAAGATAATAAAACAAATATTCACTGTGTTCAGTGAATGCAGTGTTCTTCAGCAAGCTCTTCTTGCATCATGGCGTTTCCTAGCCCCTAGATTTTACCTTCTTTCACATCAAATCTATATACTTTTAAAATAATATATACATACATTGTAATAGCTATTTAGTGAGGTATTTAATACATTTATATTATAATATATATTATATATATTATATATAATATATTATACATTATAATACATTTTCATTATATTAAACATAATTTTAACTCATAGTGCTTTTCCGAAAAGTTTTGACTATGATGGGTATCCAAAACTCCTGTGCTCTTCTTGTGCATCCATAAAAATATATAGTCAGTGTCCCATCACTCCTTTTACTGAGTTTAGGCTTACCAGGACTCCATCTGAGACCAAATAAAATACTCAAATATGATCTTATATATTACATATGTAAGTCTTTTTATATTTGTATTACTTATGTCTGCAATGCATATGTAGAAAATACAAATTATAGCATAGATATTGTGATTTTTATGGTATGTCTCCATTGCAATATAAATAGATATTATATGACATAATATATCTTATACATCATATATATTATATACATATATTATACATCTTAATATAAATATATTAAATACCTCACTATATAACTATTACACTACATGTATATATTATTTAAAAGTTATATAAATTTGATGTACAAGAATGTAAAATCAAGGGGCTCGACAATGCTTGATGGGAGAAGAGCTTGCTAAAGACCACTGAGAACCTAAGTTCAAATGAAGCCTGTCAGCTGAGATGAAACGGTAAGCTCCAGGTTGAGTGCAACTCTGCCTCAATAAAGTCGGAATATTAATTAAAGTGTTAAAAGGAAGTGAGGCAGGGGACTGATGGGAGAGGTTGGATGGACGAAAGGTACTCGATTAGAAATAATTGTAAATACATATAAATTCTAATGTACAGAATTCTCAAAATCATTTTAAATTAAAAAAACAGTAAGATGGAGACCCACGAGGAAGGCATCTTCCTAACACCTGCATGCATATATATATCCCTCCTCTCTCCCTTTCTCTCTCTCCTTCCCTTTCCTCTCCTTTACTCTCTCACATGCACATGCAAAGAAATATATGAATAAAATAAATTGAAATCACAGAATCTCCCATCCAAGTCAACACTGTGGTTTGTTCATATTAAGTTCAGCTCATTACAGAAATCATCCTGCAGAAATTATTATTGTGTCTTTAGTGCCCCTTTCACATGCACGTGAACTTGACGGGCATCAAGTGGTTTCTTCTCCAGCATGAGAGGAGCACTGCTGTTCCTTTTCTGGCTTGGCTGTTTAGAGATAGCAAGCATTCTCTCTAATTTTCTCCCTTCGCTGTAATCCTAAACAAAGTACTCTAAGGTGGAAAGGTGGTAGAAGGATACAGATTTTTCACTAAATTACTTCCCGAGTTCACTACTCCTTTAAGTTCTCCCAGTAAAGGTTCATGTTTCTTTATTCTTCAACACTATCTGCCTTTCTCTGAGACCATCATATTTTAACGTTTAGAAACTGTCATATAGCTTGTTTTGCCAACAATAGCAACCTCAAAAACTTTTATTCACTTAGCGAACACTGACCAGGTATTCTATTTCATGTTCGAAATGTAAACATAAATGATATCTTCTTCAGAACCGAGTAATTCATCAGAGGATATCTAGAGTTAAAAATCACTAGAAAAATGTGAGATGCTATTGGCATGGCTTTTAAGAATGATATTTGTTTGCTTTAGCTGGAATTGTCATAACAAAATATCATAGACTTAGGGTTTTTCAGACAATAAACCAATGGATTTCTCACAGTACTGAGAATTAGCCACAGCAAGAGGATGTGCACCATAGCCAGAATCTAGTGAAGATCTGTTCTCTATCTTATACAGCTGACTTCTGTCTATGTCCCTGCACAGCCGAGGTGGGAAGAAAGGGAGTCAAGGTAAGACATGAAAAGAAAAAGAATGGGAGTCACAGGCATCTCTTCCTCTTAGATAAAAGGTCAAACTCTTCTACAGTTAGCATCCTGCCCTTATGATGTAATTCAGACTTAATTAACTTTTAAAAACCTTGGTCTCCAAGGTCCTGCTTTGAGAAGTATCTTTGGCAGGCTTGTTGCAAGTAAGACTCTTTATCTCATGGTTATCCTAAATGGCTTCATACTCACTAAGTGAGTACATGTAATGCTAGATTGGAAAACTACTGACATGGGTGGGACTTTTTTCTTGAGTCTCATTAACCTTTTCCATCCTTTACCACCAGCCAGCCACAGCCCCACCTCTCCTCACCACAGCAGCCTCACTGTATTTTCCATGAACAAGTCCTGAGAAGATCTGAGGAGGCACTGTCACAGGCCTAAATTACAGGCCCTGTGATGTTGTCATTCATATGAGTGCTACCACCCTTGTGATATTTTTCTGCCAGGACACTGAAATTTACTGGACCTTTCTGTCTTGATGAGAAATAGTTTTGATAAGAAACAGAAGGAAAAAGGTATAAGGTTCAATTAGGTATCTGGGGTATTAGACTTTGTTCTAGAATATGGGGGTTTGGTTTTGGGTGAGAATAATCTCTAGTTAGTGAGTTTTTGAATATTCAGAGACAGATATAGACTGAAGACCTGTTTCTCTGTAAAAGATGTCCAGATGCGCGCGCGCGTGTGTGTGTGTATTTGTGTGTGTGTGTGTGTAACAAAGGGTAATGAAATTCAAGTAAAAATGCTCAGTACTTCCCCGCAACCCAGAGTTATCTATGTAACTTTATGGCTGTGTTCTGAAATCTTCTGACAGTAACTCTGCAGGACATACATTTTGAATAACCATTAATTTCCTTGGTTCCTTGCTAGTAGGTATGAGTAACAAGGCCTTACTCCTGGATAAGTGCTATATCCATAACTACCAGCACTTTGATTATCTGCTAATGACTACATTGCCTCTCAAATTCAAAAAAAAATAGCCATTATTTGTGACTCTGTGGCCATTACACCCTGGGTGGGGATATTACTTTAGTTTGCTTTTCTTTTCTCTGTATCTGTTAGCATGAGTTAGGTTTGAGCATGAGTCATGGCAAAATGTTTCGGCCTTTTGTTTGTGAAATCTCTTGGATCAGCAAGCCTAGATAAATGTTTTGTTTGACTAATAGTATGCCTATCATAAATATTCTTAGAAGTATCTATAATATTATTCCAAATGCAATGGAGTTAATAAGCAAAGATTTTTAAGCTCCTTTTTCATTTCTCTATTTTAAATGACAACCTTTAGTTTTGTTAGAATCATTTTATGATTCAAGGTCATTTGGAGGTTTGTTGTTACCACTGGTCCTGTCACATTTGAGCGTTGGTTCTAGATCTTTCCTAAGGCTGAGAGCTGTAAAAAATACCTAAAAATAGGCTTATAAAATGCAAATTAAAGAAAGCTTCTATGTGTTACATGCCCTTTCCACTTGTTTTGTGAAATAATATTTTCTTACAGTTTGGGTCTACAGTCTTCTTTTTGGGGGGGCGTTATAAGTACATTTAAAGCATGAATGTAACTTTTTAAAATATTTACTGGAATAAGTAAGCCCTATGAATACAGTCATAGTATTCTATTATTTTGTACTTTTCTATTTGTGCATAATAAATATGAGTGATTCCTATGCCATATAAACTCTTTTTTAAAACACCAGGAACAGACAGGTCTCCTCTGATACAAAAAAATACATATAAATAAATAAATAAATAAATAAATAAATAAATAAATAAAAGTGTTTTGTTGATTGTTTTCTGCCAAATAAGTCCAGAGGTTATTTTCTAAACAATTGATAACAGGTAACACTACTTTACATTCAAGGATACAGCTTGAGTAAGTGATATATCAAATATTCCTTTCTTATCTTGATACAACTATAATTTTTAGTATCAGAGCTTTCTAAAGAGTACTTAATTTTGCTGCAATTTATTGTGTTTGAACTTACCAATTAGATTCCATGAACCAAAATATCTCCCATTCAATTCACTACATATTGTAAACCATCTTTTGTCCAGACAATTTGTCCCAAAGGATTAAAAACAATCCTTAGCATGGAAAAAAACAACATCATGCTATCTCCTATTACACTCATACCTTTTATCATTCCTGACAAAAGGCATTTGGATTCTCCATTGACAAGCTGAGAATGAACGTGCAGCATGGTTATAGCAGCAGCACTTTGTGGTCAGTAGTATTGTGTCCTTGTTGCCTCCCTAAGTCACTGGCTTACCCTTCCTCTTAGAACATCTCTTCTTGATGGGTTTGCTGTCTGTCTTCAGAAGCTTTCATCTGTCCAGTGGACTCTAGGGTATCCTCTTGGTTGAATACATCAGAGTGGAAGTCATCTGAGACTGTTCATTTTCTGTTTAGAAGAGCTGTGCTGAGGCAAGGCACATGGAGGACACGTGATGTTTGGAGGGTATAAAAAGGACTCCACAGAGTGACAGAAACAGAGCTTGACTTGTTGGTACAGCTAGCTGTGCAATGCTTGTGGGTCTTGAGTCTTCATTGATCTTCGCTTCCCTGAGAGAGGCACAGCCAAGAACTCCGGGCATTTCTGTTGGTACTTCCTGCTGAATCAATTGGAGGCTGAAGCCTGGCTGTCTCTGCTAGGTCATATCACCACCGTTGCTAACGGTGCATAACCCAACTCTACCTAACTGGATTGCTCGTGTATCTGTGAAGTGTTTATGAGTGGACTGAGCTGCTACTGCTGACCTGTGAACTGAACTGTTGATTTTCAGATGGGAGTCTACAGTCTTAAGGCTGAAATAAAAGTATTAGTTCACCTATGTGTATAGCATAAATTGCTGCAATGTTTTGTCAAAACTCTAGACTGAATCGCTACTGATTTGTCTCATGACAGAAATTATAAAATTTTCACTCTTTTCTATATTTTGAGTAACATATAATTTTTTTTTTAGAAATTTTTTAGGGACAACAAAATGGCTTGAAATAATATTTTTTATATGTTAGTTTTCATGAGTAATTTAGGAATAACTGTTTTCAACAAGTAAACTAGGTCTTGCTAAATGGGGTAAATATGTATAAGTATCTTCTACATGTAACTTAATGTTGGAATGTTATATGATAGTGATAAAATGAGTCATTTCGAAGACTGCTGAAATTCTTAGACATTGGTGGCTAAATATAAATTCAAGTACTCTTGGCTGCAGAAATTTTATAAAAATACCTGTAATCCTAGTGCTGGAGGAAGCTGAAGAAGAAAGATCAAAAATTCAAAGAAACTTGGACTAGAATACAAACAAAATGAAGTTTTGTAAAGCATAGGCATCAAGAAAGAAAAGAGCTCATCTTAAGATACAGTCCCAATGAGAACTGGGGTTTCTAGAAAATTTGAAATAAGTGTGATTCAGTGAAGAATGCTATTGTTTTCAATAATTACAAATTAGGTAATGAATTTATAATCATGAATGGTATTTATAGATCTGTGGAATCAGGCATGGCTTTGAGACAGGAAATGGTCTCTGAAAGGGGGAACTGTTCATGAGAAACCTGAAAAGTCAGTTTCAACCCCTAGAGAGAGGAAAGGGCTAAAGATTTAAACATAGTTCCAATGATCAATAACTCAACCAACTGTATCTATAGAACAAAATGTTTGTTTTTCTTTTTTCAAACTGGTTATTTTATTTATTTACATTTCAAATGTTAGCCTCTTTCCCATTTCCCCTCTGCAAACACCTTATCCCTTTTCCCTTCCCCCTTGTTTCTATGAGGGCGCTCACCTACCCACTCCTACCTTACCAGGCTAGCATTCCTGTATTCTGGAGCATCTACCCTTCACCGGACCAAGTTTGTAAGGGTGGCATTACCTTAGGGATAGGCGAACCTCACCTGCCATATGCACTCCTGCTATTTGACTATTCTCTAGTTAGACTTTTAAAATAAACTAGTAACTTCAGTAACTAGTCAAGATGCCTTATTTTTAGCTTGTTGTTAAGAACAAAGGGCTGGTTAACATAATCTATTGGGGGTTAGTCTGATGTTGCTATTCACTCTTAATGTTAAATACTGATCCCCAAAATCTGGTTGCCCCTAGACAAGTGAATTCCCACATACACAAGTTTTTGTTCTATAAACCTCGCCCAAAATTTTAAAGCTACTTGTTAAATAAAAGTGGACATAGTCAATTGTTGGGGAAAATAGAGGTAAGTGGGTTTTCAATTATGGAGCTAGGGGTAAAAGGTGGGGCCATAAGAGAGAAAGTGGGAGAGAGAGAGGAGGGAGGGGGAGGGGAGGGGGGAGAAAGAAATGGAGATGGAAATGGAGAGGGAGAGGGAGAGGGAGAGGGAGAGGGAGAGGGAGAGGGAGAGGGAGAGAAGGAGGAGAAAGGAGGAGGAGGAAGAGGAGGAGGAGAAAGAGAGGGGGAGGAGGAGGAAGAAGAGGAGGAAGAGGAGGAGGAGGAGGAGGAGAAGGAGAAGGAGGAAGAGGAGGAGGAGGAGGAGGAGGAGGAAGAGGAGGTGGAGTTGAGGAGAAAGAAGATGAGGAGGACAGTAGATCTCCATTAGATGTGATGGACCAGAAGCACAGACTGATTACGCAGAAATAACATAGGCAAGACTCAAACAAGTACTTTGGAACACAGCTCAGAAATGAACAGTTTAGTATCACTGGTACAAATAGGAATAATTATGCTCTAATTGTATTTTGAGAGAAAAGTTTTATTTTAACAGGAAGGGTAATATGTAGGAGGAGCTAAGGGGGAAGGAGCACCGAGAGGAAGAGATGGAGTAAGGAGAGGAGAAGATGAAGTAGAGGAGAAGCTAAGTAATGAGAGAGAAAAAGAGAGAGAAAGAGAGAGGGGGCATGGAGGCAGATGTTAACATGTCTCCACAAGTCAAAGATAGTTGATATATCTAGGTTGGGTATTGGGTTACACTTCTGATTGAGCATTACCATACTTATAAATAAAGCCTTTGATTAACATTTTAAAAAATTGTATAAAAACAAAAAGGAAAAGGGGGCACGGGATAGAGGTTTTCCAGGGAGGGGAAATGGGGAAAGGGGATGGCATCTGAAATGTAAATTAAATATCCAATAAAAAATAAAAATAAAAAAAAAGAAAAATAGATTGAGGATAGTCCCTCAGTAATTGTGCTAAGCTAATTAGATAAATCCATAGGACTTTGCATTGAGAATTGTGGGTGGTGGTGGCTGGGTCATATTAATAACTAATAGGGTTATTAAATAACCATTAAACTCAATTTACAAGTATCTTAAACAGAGGTAGTTTTTAGACAGAGCTCTTAATCTGTGGAGCCTCTGATGAGTACAGAGTGTGTCAGAATTTGAATTGAAAGTTATTGATCATGTGGTGATATCAGGAATCTGTTAAAGCTGTCATATTCACAACAGGGGACACATTTTCATCAAATAACTTAAATATGAATTTATATTATGAAAGAATATATAAGTGTTTTTAAAAAAAGAAATCTAATTGAGAAGGCACAGGAGCCAATAGTGGAGATTTTGAAAAGCTAGGGGATTCTCCATTCAGAGAACTTTTCTAATCCCACAGTATAGGAAGCAGAGGCAGGTAGGGCTTTTGAGTTCAAAGCTAGTCTAGTCTATGTAGTGAGTAAGTCAAGACGATATAATAAGATTTCATTTTAAAATATAAACTCAAGGAATTCTGTTGTAAGAGTAAAAATATAGGATTACTAAAATGGTCATTCAAAGAAATGCAGTACCAGTTTATTACAATTTTAAAAAGTAAGTCAAAATACAGGCATAGGTAAGATCTATACATAACCGCAAATAACAAATTTCTTCAGCCCTTGAAAGACTCAAATTTATCTAAGAAAAAAAGGAATCTAAACTTAAAAGTGAGAGAAACTTTTAAAAAACTGACATACCTAGACATACCATCTAGGGTCTCAAAATACCAAGAGAAAGTGATGAAAATTTCCCAAAAAGGAAAAGAACAATCAGAAGGCTGAGACTGAAGCTGGAGTTGTCTGTTACTTTAGTAACATGAGTTTCTAGGAGTATGTTTTAAATTCATTGGGGTCTTATTCTCCCTGTAATTTACTTACTAACCAAACAACCATGGACAGGTTAAATATTTCTATGGCATGAAGACCAGGTAAATTGTCAGAACAAATCAAAGAAGAAACCAATAGGGAAGTTTTTGAGATATGAGAAACAGTGAATAAAAGTGCAGTAAAAATAGGTCTCAGAATCACACCTAGAACATATCCAATTTAAAAAGGAAGATACTTAAAAGATCCAAGTTGGAAGTCTGGAAACTTAAATGGAGGGGGGGGGAGAAGGTTTAAATCCAAAAATTGATAACTCTTATTTGAGAGGAGACCATTTTTTTTTCTCTAAAAAGATACATTAGTACAGTTGAGGAGAAAATTACAAAACTACAGAGCACTCAACGTAAAATTAAAATTTAAAATAAAATGTGACACGATCATACACATTTGGTGAGTGGGCAAAATTTAACTTTATCTAAATATGCCTTTAGAAGTAGGTTTTGTGTACTATTTAAGAGGTGGATATTGAAAGTGAGAAAAGTAAAAGTGATTCCATAGGTTAAGAGCTGCGAGTGTTGTCAGTATTTTAAACCAATTGATCAAAACCCCACAGAAGTCTTAATCATGTTCACTGAACTGGAAAATAGCATTCACAACTGACTGAAGAGAAAACAGAAAGAGACAGAAGGGTATTGGAAGAAGCAGAGAGTAATACTAGTAATGCTGACATGCTTCTCTGTAGTAGATCCCCTGTATAAATACCTTCTAAGATGAAGTATCTGATGAGGTATTTAAGTGTTGTCAAAGTAATTATTAATAAAATAACACAAAAATCTCAAGATTCAAGAGGATAATTAGGAGATTTATCTCTCCATTATGATGCTAGAAGATACTTTCAAAGGTTATTTAACCAACTATGGAATTAAAATTACTTATTAAATAAACATATCTTTTAAAAAAAGAAAACCAAAGATTAGCCCCTCCCCCCCAAATTTGTTTATGATGGCATATGAAATATCTGATTGAAGTTGATATGGAGAAGAATTCATACATTAATACAATATGAGACCAACCTCTACTAATGGTAAGTGTATTACTAGTCTTAAAGTACTGAAATCACTGAAAATCAAGTGAAGCTAACTAATAGAGGCGATGAGGTTCATTTTAAGCCACTTCTTCTTGGAACACTTATTTGTGGTAGAGTTTCCTGAACATGATTTCGGATCCTGTCAAACTGAGTGTTGTGTCACCTGATCCGCCATTGTCTGTGACCATTCACGTATAATTGGCAGCAACGTCTCATCTCTCCCATTGTACTTTCCATCTTCTTTCTGCCGCAGGCCTTCTCTGACCCTGTGGCTGTGGAACACCCACAGGTATCCATTAAGTGTGCACATGTTCACAAAGCTGTGGTGTGAAGCAATTAATTCCCCATGCTATGGACTTTGGGCCCAAAAGGCTCAGAGATTATCACTGGCAGACAGAATTATCACAGGCAGACGATGATGAAATTTTTGAAATTCAAACTGGTCTGGAACAGCCCCTCAATACAGAAGCATATGTACAACTAAGTGACATATCCTTATATTGGCTCTTTTTTATTGTGTTCCCATATTTCATGTCTGCTTCTTCAGCTCATATTCCACATATATACTCAGATGTGCACCTTTATTTTAGCTCTGCCTTGTAGGAAGCCAAGAATATATAACTCAGCTTAAGTATAAGACAGGAATGAATTGCCAAGAGAATAGTCATATATGAGCCTTTATTTAATATTCTGAGAAAAAAAAATATTAAGAAATGTTCCCTTGTAAAATGTTAGTGTATAGATGTTTTCCCTGTGTGTGTATATCTGTGGAATACGTGACGCCAATGTCCACAGGGGTAGAAAAGGGAATCAGATTCCATAAACTGGACTAACAGATGATTGTGAACTACCATGTAGGAACTTAACCCACTTCCTTGGCAAGAGCGGGTAGTGCTCTTCCCACTAACCATCTCTTCTGCCCCTAAGAGTTAGTCTTTAACACTTTTCTTGACAGTTCCAGGAAAGTAACATATGATACTATCTCAGACTTCTGTCAATGTCCTGAACCAGTTGTCATAACGCTGAAGAAATTAAGAAGGTTAGAATGACTGTATAATATACAATAAGAAATGCTGTGAGAAATATTAAAAAAAAAATACATTCCATGCTATCACTGGCTAGGCACCGGCAGATAGGCTGACCTGTTCTCTCAGCCTGGCAGACTCAGTGCTCCAAAATCGCTCTCGCATTCTGGCTAAGTTCCCTTGCCTGGCTACTGCCAAACCCGCCCCGTGCTTCCAGATTCCCAAGACTGGTTGGGGAGTACCCTTGGACACCACGCTCTGCCACTGTAACATACTTTCTCTGGAACCCAGTTGAGTTGCCACCTGAAGGAAAACAATACACAATCTTAGTTTAGAATCAACATGTAACACAATCGTTGGGCACAGAACTTAGCACCTTAATTTTGTAAACTAATCTATTTTAAATCCTCCAGTGAAGGATTCTAGTGGATCCACCACTCAAACTGACAGTCACTGGCTTCCTACATCCTTTCTGCCTACCTTGCTCCCTCTGTCCCAAAGAGGCGATCATTGTGCCTGCCTTCCCTTATTCTCTTCCAGACCAGGAAGTACTGCCTACTCACCCAGTGATTGGTCCCTTGTAATTTTTATTCATTAGGGGAAGGTTCAGCCAGCGAAGAAAGTCTAGCCTTTGGACTAAACAAATTTCCTTGCAGAGTTCAGAGATTTTCTTCATGAAGGTGACAAAGAATATAATGCCCTGACAAGGAGAGCCCTGATCTCTCTGATGTGCTCTGTGTTGTGTAGACAAGGCATAAATTTGATGATCAAACTTAGAAGGAGCAAATATTTCTATGATCAAACTTGTAAGGAGCAAATATTTCTATGATCAACATGCACTGAAATTCCAGAATGGAATAGCCACTTGCAGCAGCATAGTTGAAGGACATGTTAGATACAATTGCAGCAATTTTTCTGTAGATACACAAAGCAATATATGCCAACAGATTATGATTCCTAACCATGTGCTATCTTTGATGGAATTCTTGGATACTCAACTAAGAAACTTACAGACTTAATTATTTTAATATTAAATAGTTCTAGGGAACAGTAGGTCATTAACAAAGACTATAATATAGAAAATACCAGGTTTCAAGCTATAGACTTCCAGATACTAGTTATCATACATTACGTATTGATTGAAAAGAGCGAGAAGAATTTGTAATTTGCATGATTATTGTACACAAAGAATTTACTTCTAATTTGTTCTTAGGCAAACAATCCCCAGAAATATAAATACAGCTTGTTGGAGTGCAACATCCTCTTGTATATTCCTGAGGCACTCATGTATGCATATTCCATATATATATATATATATATATATATATATATATATATACTTAATATATATACATATATATATACACTTATATTTATGTATTTACTTAATATATATACTTATATTTATATATTTACTTAATATATATTAATTAATTAATATAAATATATTTATATTATATTTATTATATTTATTAATATAAATATATATAAATATTTATTACATTTATATATTTATTATATAAATATATTTATATATTTACTTAATATATATTAAATATTTACTTAATATATATATACACACATATATGTATTAAGTAAATATTCTTTTAAAAGGTAGAAATGATCATCTATTATAATAATTGTGTTTGAGAAAGGATAACATAAGGTATTTGATGATTTTTTGACAATGTTAGTAATAAAGTAGTAATATATATCTGTGCACATAAAAAACATAATTTCTTTAGCATGTAGGGTTCAGCATTTAAGGCAAAGTGTACAGACCTATGTACAAATTTATGCAGTGGCCAATGGTATAATTATTTACTCTGATCCTATCTATAAATTTGCACTGGTATATCTCACAGCAAGCTGAAAGAAACCTCTTAACTGGTGTCTTGTCATATAGAATAAAAGCTGTTATGCTACAAAGGACCAAAAGAATATATCATTGTCATTTCCTACTCCAAGAAAAAAGTAAGAAATATTGAGAAATACCTTATGTATCATATCACAAAAACAATTTTTGTCAATCACACCATGGATAGACTCAACCTCTGGAGAGTTGGTTGTACCATCATATAGCTGTTTATTTTGCTATTTGACCCCTGTAACAACAGCAAAGTAGTCAACAGATGTAAAGATGATGGCTTACTGACTGCAATCAAACTGATAGTCTCCAATTCACTAGCTGTGTTATGTCCATATCTGGAGGACCTGGAACACATCAATACTGCTGTACGTTGGTCTTATAATGTGTTTTTCCTCAATATTTATCAGGAAGTAAAGCAGGCAGCACAATTAAGCTCATTAAGTATTAATGAATATCATATGTTTCACTCTAGTCTGGACCATGTAAATTTTCTTTGATATTGTGCTTTATAGAAATTTGATTATCTGGAATCTATGAAGTACATCACACTGTGTAACATATTAATCATTATTCCTATTAAAATATTGAGCGACAAATACACATAATTGATAATAGATGTCTTATTATGAAAAGAATGCATGTCATATGAAAAGTGATACAACCTTCAAGAGACTGAAACTGCTATAGAAAAGTACATTTAAGGGGAAAACTATTAGACTTGGAGTATACTCTCCAATATGAATGATCTAAATATTATCTCACTGTACACTGCTAATCACCAAGAAATCATTAGACATCTATTAATCAAGAAACCTTGATGCACCCTATAATTAATATATGACAAATGATACATCATCTCAGGGAATTCTTTGAGCAAATGAAATCTTTTTGGAACACAGAGCTGTGAACTGCCCATCCACTTTTCTTATAGGAAGATTTAATGAACTATGACTATACATGGATTTCTATCCTGTGATGAATGGTTTATCTGGTTAGTGAAAGGTCATAGAAGGAGGAAAATGGCATTTATACTCGAGAAACTTTTATTTAGGATGCTGGCTTCTGGACTTAAGCCTCTCCTCTCCTAACCTCCTGTTGTTTTTTGTTTCATATCATTGTCCACAAGAGGGCAGACACTGCAAGCAACACTTGCCTCTCATACTGAGAAGAATGACTTGACTGGAGGGAATGAATGATCTTTGAATGTAGATTAGCTTCTCTCCTTGACCACGCATGGATGACTGACATTGCTTTCTCTCTGATTTTAGTCACTGTGGCGGTCAATTATGGCTCCTCATATTGAATCATTCTTCAAGCAGTACCACCACATGTTTCTGACACCATGACTCTGATGAACATTAACAAACTGAAACGAAAGAGCTATTTATCTTTAGAATTCAAAACTATTCATGATATAGATTTTTCTTTCCTGTATACAGACCCTTAGCCTGTCTCAAAACTGGAAGACTTGGAGCATGGCTCATTGATCTATGTTTATTTTGCACTGTGTGTTATTTACTAACACCAAGGGATGCATTTATTGGCAAAGGATGACTAGCAGTGGGTGAATGATAGTCATCTTCACCAGTTTTGCCTAATCCCTCATGACTAAAAGGCAGCCATTCAAGTAAAATGTTGGAATAAGCTATCCAAAACTCACATAAACTTACAATTCCAAGAAAACAGCGTTAATTGAATAGATTGTACTATCTGTATTTGACTCCTATGTGATCTGTGGTCATGTCCACAGAGAGGAAAATATGTAGACCTAGGAACAGTAAGCAAGAGTCTTCAAATTTGAAAATATATATCTATCTCCATAGTATTTCATGTTCGTTAGAATTGTGGATACAAATGTTAAGAGAAGATTTTCACATGAGTATACAAAAACTTTCCATTACTTCTACCTGGTGTCTTTAATAATTATATTTCATTGAATTCTTACAAAAAATAAAGATATTTGGTGTTTGGCTGGGAATATCCCTAATCACCTCACAGAGGTTCATGAATTCTTTCATAGTGCTATCATGGAGGAATATCTCTACCAGCCTGACAAGTCACTGAAGAGGTCTTCTGAATTGAATTTTAGAGTAGTAATGGGAAAGGCAACAACTGTAAGGATGAGGCTCATAAGAGAAGTACAAAAGGTGCCATCTTTCTAGGGAAGTCTTGATTATCCAAATATCTAAGAAACCTAGAAAAGATCAATTGACAGGAGGGCTGAGAGACATTTAAATCTGGAGTAAAGCAATGAGATGATAGACGTCAATTAAGGCCTCAAACAAAATATATTGGGATAGTGGGTTTTCATCAAGTAATTGTTGTTTTATATCGGATGCTTGCTCAGTCCAGAAGCTTGCTTGGTTATAGCCTGAACTTAATGGAAGCTATCAGTGGATCTGAGAGTGCAAAGTTGGAAGTATATTTTCTGTGCATTTTTCTGCACCATTTCAAATTTACCCAGCCTGACCATATTCACGTTCATGTCTCAACTGACTTATCACAGATTTATCTGACAATACTTCACCTGTTACAATTCTCATTTCCTGCTCAGATCTTTTCTCAATTTCAGAATACTCCATGCTCATGGAATCTTGATTTTAACTCTCTCTCTCTCTCTCTCTCTCTCTCTCTCTGTGTGTGTGTGTGTGTGTGTGTGTGTGCGCGCATGCGTGCAAGCACATGCCTGCAAGTGTGTAATGCACACATAAAACAGGTAAAGCAAAAACCCGTCATGTAATACCTGGTCAATATTCAATGTAGACAATTAATTTATTGTTCCAGAAGAGATGTGAATTATGTCAATTTTTTCTCCTCTCTCAAAATTATACTTTTTTTTGACAACTAGCAACTTGAATTATGTGATCATATATACCCTAAAGTACAAGGACCAATAGATAAGTCATTTTTTTATGCTTATCGTAGGTAATTGACTTTAAGTTGACATTTAATACACTTCTTTGATATTCTCATAGTATTTAATAATCACTCATAGTTTTAAAGAAAATTTAATAATGCATAAAGTATTGGATAATTTTTTATTAATATAACAAAACATACAACCAAATCAACTTAAGGAAGAATTTATTCTGGCTCCCAAATTGAGGATGGATGCTTTGGTGAGTTTGTAGGTATTGACACAAAATAGCACGAGGTAGACAATTACATAGCATCTAGAATCAGAAAAAGAAGACAGACAAATTCTAGTATTCATTTTGCCTTCTCATTTTTATTTAGTCTTGGGCCCTGATACCACTGGATAGTACTATTCACATCATAGTGAACCCTACATGCTTAGTAAACCTCTTTTCAAACACATTTATAGACATAACCAGAGATGTCTTTTTTAATGGTTGTTACATGAAATTGGCAATTGAAACTAAACATAATGTTTTCTTTCTTTAATTTCATAATTAAAAAGGGAATTTTATTTTTATTGGATATATATGTTTTTGTTTATTTGTTTTTCTCAATAATTTTATGTCATATTCTCGTGTCACAGAAGCAAGAAGAGATCCCTGGATCTCATGGCATTAAAGTTATTAAAATATTTAAGTAGACCCACATAGATGCAAAAGTGGGGATCACTCTTGTCTTTAGAGCCATCTCTTCAGCCTTTTCCTTTCTTCAGTCCTAAAGTCAAGATCACAATTCCAAATAAATCAGTCACTTGGGACAAGAGCTATGACGCCAATGACCAATACACTGCCCTAGGGAGGATAAAGACTAGTCCAACTTGGTTTCAGTGGGTGATAAGAATCGTCCTGACTAGTGATTGTTACATGAATATGCTCAAAATTCAGTGCTGTAAAGCAGCTATAGATATTTTCTGTGTCTGTAATAGTAGAGGGTCCGGTCAAGTAGGCTGGACTTGGGTAAGAAACTCAACTTTTCACTTACGTTTATGTATTAACCAGAATGTCCCTGCTCCAAGCATTTTCTATCATTTCTTCATGTGAGCCAAACTAAGAGGAAACACATAAGATGTCCTCAAAGTCTAGCAAAGAGTTAGTGCACTGTGCCTTCTATACATATATAACCAGTCAAGGTGATTCACATATTTTGGCTCAAAATCAAGGGGCAGAGAGATATTCTCCATACATGATGAATCTTTAGCAAGAGAGCATATCTAAAGAACAGTAAAAACTCTAGGCTAATCAATCTATCATATGATTATTAAAGAAGCACCAGTGTACTGTCTGCAAAAGAAAAGGATACAAAGTATTGCAAGTAATGGTATCATTAGGCTAATAGTTAAATTCTGTTCAATGAAAAGTGCTTAAACTCATATTGTGTGTGTCTAGCCAACATTGAAATTCAAGGCAATAGTTTGTATATTCTAAATTGCAGACAAGAATGGAGAAGGCAGAACAGTTGTTTAAGCCACTAATCTGCTAGTGAATATCCAGATTTTAGAGTTTATGTGTTCTGACCTCTTCATTGTGACTAGGAAAGATGATACAGCCATAATTATTATGCATGGGAAATCGCTCAGTCTTCAGGGTTAAAAAGATTAGTAGAGGAACAGCATTAATGAAATACATTTATTTTCACTGGGGCCCAAGCAATTTACCCTGTAATTTAGAAAGAGCACAATGGACTTCGTGTTAAGTAATATTTCTAAAATAGTGAGAGTCTTGCAGAGCAATTGGCATTCATTAAAATTCAGTGTTGGGAGCAGCAGGTGGTAAGCAGTTCCATGGAACGATTTTCCAGTGTCCTTCCACAGCTGAAGCAAAACAATTCATATCAAAAGAGTCTAGGCCTTACTCCCTGTTGAAAGTGATAGTGTGTAACAATTCTACTATTTTTACATGAATATATTCAAGGGACCTGAACTGAATTATTGTAATAGCTTTTTAAAATGTACATTTTCTTACCATGTAGTTGAAGAAGAATATATTCATTTCACTCACTGTTTTGCTTTTGAATAGCCATACATTTCAAGGTAAAATGCTGTTGCTTTATTTGTCCATAGGGAGTGAATTTGAATATATGTAAAATTATACATATGTAGAATAACATAAAAAAATTACATTGGGTAAAAGACGATAGAAATTGTTTCCATTCAATATTTGTTGTGCTTTTACCTAAAAAGGGTAAACATGGTGTGTGTAGTTGATTTCTGTTGGAATTCTACTCCTGTCTTCGCTTTTACCAACATAGAAAAGAAAACTTTAAACAGAAATATGATATGATATTCCTGGGACCATTTGATATAAAGCACAGTGGACAGATGAGACAAATAGATTCACACTGTTTTTTATGAACATAAAATGCTCTTTAAACAAAAAAGGGCTTAAATATTCAGTTAATTGTAAAAAGTCTGGCCAGTTTTTGCTTAAAACATTATGTTGTAGATAAACTTTTTTACTTTGCTTTAAAGAGTAGAAATAAACTCAGAAAGCCTTATTTTGCATTATATTAGTGCAGCCATAAATGTAGTCTGGCTCCTGGTTAAAGGTTTAAGTTACAGGTATTGAGGTTAAATACACCTAGATTCAAATCTCTACCTGACCTTTTAATTCTATGTGATGTTGACATACTAGAGGATGTTTTCCAAACCTCATATACCAGTAAGGAATAGTTAACATACATCCCTCTGTAGATTGTAGTAAGAACCAAGTGAGATGTTAAAATTTGTGCTTGGTACACAGAAAATTTAGGAAACTATACAAAATATTTGATATTTTGTTAATGTTTTATCTATAATGAACAGAGGAGAATGTTTTTTTATAAAATATATTTTGAGCATGATTTGTTTCAAAAAGTTTGACACAGCAATCAATGTATCTAAACAAAAATATACATCAATCATCAAATGAAACCAATGGCACATTATTAAAATTGATTCACCTTAAAATACTGATATATCAAGAAATTACTATGATTTCTCATTATTTTCAAATGTTTTAAGCCAATATAACCAATCTGCAACCCACAGACCTCATGTGGCCTCATGGACAGCTATAATCAAAGTCTAATGTAAAGCAATGAACTTTCTTTAAGAATTATGATGAATTATCTCTCTTCCATTTTTTTACTCTTTCCTTCTTTTCTCCTTTATTTTCCTTCTTTTTCTTCTTTTGTCTTTGAGAGTCATTTTCATAATTTCGTTACACAGAACTTAACATGAATCTGATAGGTGACCCTATCATCTTGCTGAAATAGTCAAGTGTGTGAACATGCCTGTAGGAGAAGTTTTAATCTAGCATAGGTCATTTTACCGCAAGACAAATATACTTTAAAACTTCTTTTAGTTCCTGGAAACAAACAAGGCTGAAGTGATCGGAAGTCTCGAGCTAATATCATTGGTTAGTGGTTCGACTCAGTGTTTCTTGTTTGACAAGTGAGAGCCCTCAGTATTCTCTGAGAATGTTAGGAAGGAGCTAAGCACTACATTCGCATTTTTCTCTACTCACAAAGCAAAGCCTGTAAAAGAGAAAGAGAGAGAGAGAGATCTGTCATCCTTTAATTTATAAAATATGAAGTTCACTAGGTTATACTTTCCATGAAATAAAGTATACCCACTTGTATCCTTGATAATGTTTGTCAAATTCATATATTCCTGTCACTACAGTTACACTGTAAAACAGGTCTTTTTATTAACCTAAATGTTCCCTAGTGCCTACATGTAATTAATCCTCCACCTTGGTTCCAAGGAACTAGTCTCTCTTTTCTTTGGATACAGATTTGCTTTATTTATTCTTGAATATTTTTCTCTTAGCCTGATATCTTTGGAATCTATCCAAGTCATACTAGCAATTTCTGTCTTTTTATTTCTAACAAACACCACATTCATTAATATGCTACAATGTGTTTATCTACTCACCTATGGGTGGAGTTTAGTGTTGCTCTTATTCCAGTTTTCTAGGATAAAAATCACACTTTCAGTAAACATTCTCTGAATATTTTTACGGGCATGAGTACTTTCCTTCATATGGGAGTAGTGTGTAAATGGAGGCATTTTGCAAAAGCATCTGATTTATTTTTTTTAGTAGTATTTACTTGGGGTTTGGAGCATGCACATGTTATGGCTTCTGTGTAGTCAGAGGATTTCCTAGTTTGTTTTCTGTTCCTGTGATAGACACTGTCACCAAAATCAACATGGCATGGAGACTATTTATTTCAGCTTCTAGGTTACAGTCCATCATTGAGGGAAGACAAAGCAAGATCTCAAGGCAATAAGTTGGAGGCAAGAACTGAAACAGACACCATGAAGGTAGTATTTCTACAGGCTCGTTTCTCATGGTTTTCTCAGCTTGATTTTGTATCCAATATGAGACTGCCTGTTAGAAATGTCTCTGCCCTCAGTGTTCTAAGCTTGCCCACATCAACTATTAATCAAGAAAATGTTCCATAAACATGTCCTCAGGTCAACCTGATTGAAGCAATTCTTCAGTTGTGTTTCTCTGCTCTGAGATGACCCTGTTTTGTGTCAAGTTGATAAAAATTAGTCATCACAGAGGAAAATTTGTAGACATTGGATATTTCCTTCTACCATATGAGTTTTGAAGCTTGAATTACCAAGCTTTGGGTCAAATACACTCACTTTCTATGCTATTCTACTGGTCCCATAATACTAGATCTAAAATTGACAAATTAATTATGGATCGTGTGAAAACTCTTCACTCTCATAACAATGTGGCAAATGAGTCCCTGATGCCTCCTATGTGTAAGGTCTTTGTAAATTCAGTATTCTTAATGTTAGCCATTAATTTATTTTTATTTATGTGTTTCTCTTTATATGTACACCACATGTATGATGGTGCCCTTGGAAGGCAAAAGAAGCCATCGGATACCTTGTATCTGAATTTACAGATGTATGTAAGCCCCTCAGCATAGGTGCAGGAAATCATATTCAGGCCATTTGAAGGTACAACATATTCTTAAACTCAAAGATATCTCTATAGCCCCTGTCTTTATTAATAATGGGTGTATAGTGATACAGCATGGTTCGAGCTTCATTGTTGAGAAAAGAGAGTTGTGGCTCCACATGATCACCATGCAGCCTAAGTGGTTCCTCTAGAATTTTAAGAATCTTGGCTGAAACTGGAAAGCATATAGAAATAACTGGAGAAATCAAATTAGAAACTCTTATGGGAGAAATTTTAATATAGGATTAAGCCCAAGTGTTAAAACAAACAAAAAAAAAAGGAGTCATCAGAAGCAGGTAAGAATATGGGTTTCCTTCCCAACTGAGAGTAGGCAAATGTAAAATAAAAACATGATGTAACAAGGGTGAGAGTGAGATTCGTGAAGGTAAATAAGCTCTTACTGTTCTTAGCATTAGCCACATATATGCTAATGCCACAATATATGTGGTAGCCCTGTGTTATATCTCAGAAGGTAGAAGAGAACTTCCCTGTACACATACACACACACACACAAACAAACACACACACACACACACACATAAATACACACACAGAGACATGCACACACACAGACACATAGATACACACAGATATTCATACAAGCACACACACACACATGCACGCACACACACACACACACACACACACAAGCATACATGAATGCACACACAAACATACTTTTCATTCACTTGATAGGCAAAATCACTGAGGTTGCTGTAGAAAAGGAGTTAGGTGGAATTAGAACATGATAAATTAAAACCACAGACCACTGTGATTGCACAAAGAGTTCAATTCATAAACTTTCCTGTTTAATGAGGCTTCTGGCTGAGAATCCTAGAAAATTGCAGGTTTGTGGATGGGAAAGGGAAAAGGAGTTAGGCAAATGTTAAATTTGTTGGAATTCTTGCAGCCTTTTTGAGAAGAGATTCAGCCATATTCCTGAGCTAGAGGATCCTTTATCAGGCTCCATCCTGCCTAAATGGTTTGCATTTAATGACTTTCAAATGATTTTTAAAAAATGCTCATTTATCTTTATTGTTCTTCTACATATGTCTATGTACTAGGCACATGGTTGCTCTCCACAGAGGAGGGTGTATCCCTGTACCATATAGTAACAGATGAGTGCCAGTCACCATATGCTGGGAATTGAACCTTGGTCCTTTGTTAGAACAATCAGTTCTTTTAACTGATGAGCCAACTTTCCAGCTCCAAACTGAATACTTTCCCTGAACTCTTTTTTACATGTTTAAATGGCTCTCACACACTTTTGTGAAATTTGTATTCATAGTTTTTTTTTCATTTTAAACTCCTTGTTCATCTTATTATTATTGAATTGTAAAGGCTATGCCATTGTATACATAAAACTTAGTCACTGTCTTGGTTTTTTTTCTATTGCTGCAATAAAATGCCATGACCAAAGGGAACTTATAAAAGAATGCATTTACCTGGGTTTATAGTTTCTGAAGTTTAGAGTTCCTGATGGCACAGTAAAGGCATGATGGCAGGAACAGAATGCTGACAACTGAGGTGTTGAACTACAAGCAGGAAGTAGACATAAAACTGGAAGTGGCACTTCTGCAACCTCAAATCCCACCCTCAGTGTCACACCTCCTCCAAGAAGTCCATTCATTCTAATCTGGCAAACAGTTTTACCAACTGAGGACAAAGCATTCAAACATTAAAAACATATGGGATCCATTATTATTCAAACTACAACAGTCATTTTTAAGTTTGATGAAATTAAAATTTCTATGTTTTGTTTCTGACTTAGATCAGTTATAAAATCATTTATCTTTTCCTCCAGTCATAAAACTCTTGTTTCTGTTTTCAATTTATTTGTGCAGTATATGGAATAAAGTAAACATTTGCTTCATATAAGTGATCAGACATTAGTTCAAATGCTACTTCTTGAACTATAATGATTTTGGATTGAATTTACTCTTTGCCTGTATATCAATTCAATTGACCATATATGTGAGGACCATTTTGTGGAAATTGAAATGTGTCTGACTTTTTTTCTGGCTAATACAATGCTACTATGATTACTTAAACTGGTGAACAATCAAATGATAAAACTCTCCCACCTGTTATTTGTCATTTCAATTTAGTTGTTTATTTGTTCATTTGTTTGTTTGATGATATACCCTTATTTTTCCACTTATTAGTTGCCAAAAGATAAACTTGTTGGACTTTGAAGAATATGTAAAATTTAAAGACTTATAGGGAGATTATCTATTTCTTCACTTAATTTGTAAATTTTTCATGTATTCAGAAAAGTTTGGATAATTTACTATCCTAGGTTTATTTTAGATTTTTCATGATCTTTGATGTCTAAATATCTACAAACTAAAGATGACAGTTCGGCTTTAAGAAAGAGTGATAGATGATAGATGAGAAGGAAGATGAAGAGGAACCTAAGTAAAAGCAATCTGTAAATCAGGAGAATATAATAATCTGTCCCAATCAATGCCATTCTTTCCAGATAAACAAGGACTGAGAACTGGATACTGAGGTTTTGAAATGTGTAATCCAGTTTTGACTTGACAAGAGGTACTTATACGGTGTGTGGGAATAAAAGACCAATCAGGATAGGTTCAAGCAAGTATCGCAAATAACACATTGAATGTAATGAGTATAGACAGGGTTTTTTGTTGTTGTTGTCATTGTTGTTTGTTTGTTTGCTTTTGTATTTTGTTATAACAAGGACCCCAGATATAAAGCAGAAGCTAGATGGCAAGGGATATAAAAAACATTAGTGAATTCAAAATTTTTCAGGACAAGAGCACATCCCTATGCTTCAAACAATAATGGGAAGAAGAAAGGGAGAGCTGGTGATTCTGAAAAGAAGAAGCATGGCTTGGCTAACCTTGTACATATTTAGAAGATAGTACGGCCACCAATGTGACATAGGGGCCTAGTCTGAGAAGAAAGCACTGTTCACCTTGAAGAGCACTAGTGGAGAGAGTGACTATACATGCTTAGATCCAGCAATAAGAAATGGAAGAAATACCTTTACATTCCTTACTTAGGGATGTAAATAAAAAATGATAGTCAACTGTCTTGGAGAATGGGGGGTTGTTGTCAGATGCTGGAGAAATTTACTTACACCAAGTGAATTCCACCCCTTAAAAATATCTATGTGCTATAAAATAAATCTTTTTTTAACCATACATTCATAAAAAATTAAGTAAAAATTTTGCTTTCATATCTACAAAGTTAAAGTTTAAGGCAATATTTAGACTTTATGCTAAAATATGTACTTCTATAAACCTATTCATCAAATTAGTCCTACCACTAATTGGATAAGAAAATTATGTATTTGGAACTAGAAGGTATCATCCTGAGTGAGGTAACTCAGACCCAAAAGGATATGATAGTATGGACTCACTAATAAGCAGATATTAACCAAAAAAATTGCAGAATACCAGGTTACAATCCACAAAATCTATAAAAGGTTAACCAGTCAAAGAGCCCAAGTGAAGACACCTTAATCAGACTTCTGAGAGAGAAGAAAGCAATCACAGGAGGGGGGGAAGGAAGGAGAGATATGGGTGGGGACAAGGAGGTGAAAAGGGGAATATAATTAGACAATTTGTGGGGGAAACAAGATTAAAGCCTTGAGGGCCAGCAGAAAGAATGGAAACAGGCAACCTAAGGAGGTGAGAGGAGGGAGGACCCTCTATAATGTACCAGAGACCTGTGAGGTAAGAGACTCTCAGGACTCAAAGGAAAATGCCCTATAGTTAGAAGAGGAAACTTATGGAGCCCACCTTCAGTGGAAATATACAGCATCAAGTGAAGGATGGCTTGCCATCCCACAGTCAAAAACTCTGACCAAGAATTGTTCCTGTCTGAAAGAACTGCAGGAACAAAAATGGAGAAAAGCCTGAGGAAATGGAGGTCTAGCGATGGGCCCAAATTAGGATCCAGCTCGAGGGTAGGCCTCAAGGCCTGAGACTACTACTGATAGATATATGGTATGCTTACAGACAGGAGCCTACAATGGCTACCCTCTGAAAAGACCCAACAAGTAGCTGAAGGAGTCAGATGCAGATGCTAGCACCCAAACAATGGACAAAAACCAGGGACCCTGTGCTTGAACAGGGGAAGAGCTGGAAGAAGCTGAGGAGGAGGGCAGTCCCCGTAGGAAGACCAAGAGTGTCAATTGACCTGGACCCCTAACATCTTAGACACTTAGTCACCAACCAGGCAGCATACACCAGCTGATACAGCAGAGGACTGCTGGGTCAGCCCTTGGTGAGAAAAGATGCAGCCTGAAGAGCCTTGAGGACCGAGAGATTGGGGAGGTCTGGTGAGTAGGGAATAGGGGGTGGGGACATTCTCTTGAAGGAAAGGGGAAGCAGTATGGAATGGGGAGTGGTTGGGGAGCAGACTGAAAGGGAGATGAAGATTGGACTGTAAAAAATAATTAAAAAATAAATATGACAAAAAAAAGAAAAAAAAAGGAATAAAGAATGACACAACTTCATTTGACTCATGGTTTTAGTTTTTCTAGCATCCATATCAATTTTTTTAAACTTTCAGATATTAAGTATATACTTGTCTTTGTGTCAGGACCTGAAAATGTTCTCATGCTTTAGGCATGTTTGTACACGTTAGGACCTCTATGTACATGGATGCTCTCTATGTGTGTCTTACTTTTTATTTTCCACGCTGTTAGTCTCTTCAAAAAACCATGCCAAGACACAGACATGTGAAAAAGTTTAATCAGATGGCTCCATGTGAAAAAAAGATAATTAAAAAAAGAAAAAAGAAAAGAAAAAGCAGAGCTGTAAAGCACACACATGCAAACTCCTTTATCCAGGAAACTGTAAGAAACTGTTTATGAGAACAACACTGTTTCTCTGGACTGTTTGGATCTACTTTATGTAATTTTCCATCTTTAAGAAGCCTACTTTTTTTAAAATTTAGAATAGGGTTTTATTGATAGCCTTTTGAGTGCCTTTCCCCCTTCCATTCACTTTAACGAGCACCAGGAGCTGCTGGCATGCTTCAGAAGGCTTACATTTGAACACAGTTTAAATCGGCAGACCCTTGACCGGCTTAATCTTTGCTTGTAAATGACAATGCAGAGGAAGAAAAAAAAACTACTTCCTTTCCTGTTGGATACCTAATAAGTAGTTAGTCTGACCCAGTTTTCAATAAGAGCGATTTTCTGATGACCCAACAGGAGTGACTATATCTAGTCAAAGAATGAGGGGGGTGAATTTAATCTTTCATGCCACTGGAATGGCAGCTGCTCCCAGCTGCCTGAATCTGTGAAGGATGAGGAAGACAGAACTGCCTTTCAGTGTGGAGAGAATTTTCCCTTTGAATATTCCAAACGGGAGCTTTGCACATGTGCCTCAAGAACTAATTGTCTAGGTTCCGTCAGGAATGCAGCAGGAGAGGAGCGTATTTCATGCTTAAGACCAGAGAGGAGCCACGCAATACTCAGTGGATAAAAGGCTTGCAGTCCCAGCTGGGAAAAAGAGTCCCATTATCTCCCAGCTGCATAGACATTCCATACGGCTTGGTTCTGCCTGGATGCACAGCATGCCTGACTGAGGGCTCCAGACAGAGTTCTGCAGAAAAATTGTAAAGATCCCGAGACATTTCCCTGGTAAGATCCGTAAGTACAGAATTGCGCTGTCTGCTGCAATGAGAATTTTGCTGGGCAAGCTGCAGCTTTTCTTGTTTTCAGTCTCTTTGTATTAGTAAACCAGGTAAACGCTGGGTTTGTGTGTATGGTGGGGGGTGTGTGTGACTGTTTCATTGATGCTGTGTTTTTATGATGCTGATGCTTAAAATATGTTTATTCCCTGTGAGAGAAAAATGTATTGAATCTGTATGGGGGAGGCAGGATCAAACCAGGCAAAGTGAGACCATAGGTATATTTTTTAGTGTTTCACTAGTCTTTGCTGCAGTAAAAGTAATGGGCAAGACTGGATGACAGTGCTAATTCTAGTACTTTCCGATAGCTACACACCCTTTCAGTAACGGCAGATCGGAAGATATGTACTGCAATTTTTTTTCCTCCAGTGGCTGTGGGGTGGGGTTTGCAGTATCTACAGATAATTTAAAGGAACGGTTATAAAACTTTCTTGGGGGACAGCTTTCATAATGAGAGAAACACTACAGTGGAGGTCAAATGGGTGCACCAAATTTCATCTGACATTTTGGTTGCACCCAGCTTACAGATAATAGCTTATAGAATCGCCTTTTCTCTCCATTCACAGCAGCTAAGCCTGTTATGATAAGGATCTTTTAATACTTTATGAAAGTTTCAGAACTTGATGACTTGGGAGCAAAACTTTGCAGAGTGCTGAGATTAGTCACTATATATGGCTGCAATGTTAACGTGATACTATAACATTGGAGGTTTGGGGGACATTGGAATTCATAGTTCTTGTTTCTGCAAATGAAAACTACTAAAGTTTAAACAATCAGCATCCTGACTATGTCCTCTGAGAAGCATTCACAGAATGGCAAATATTATGGCAAAGTTGTATTGAGGGAAGAAAAATACAGAGAGAGCAGTGGCATTGTACAAAATCATCTGGAAAATAAGGGACACATAATGTTGTCCTACAGTGACAGTGTTTCTCAAAGATATCTATAAACCAAGGAACCATATGTTAGCTATTGAAACCCTTGTTCTGGGCAATTTTCATTTACCTGATGAATTTTTTCATCATCATTTAATGTAATTGTTATTGAAATATGTCACCAATTTATGTTCACAACAAACTACAATGAAATAAGATATTTGAGCACAGTTTTTTCTACACCCCCCACATGTGAAAAATGTCTATGTACATTTCCACAAAACAAACATATGCCCACAAAAATACTGGCACTATTTGTACAGCAAACAAAAATACAGAGACATTTCATGTTTGATGTTTCACAGATTTTGTTTTTCTTTAGCTTAATCATGGCTATGCAGTATAAGGATTTTCAATCAAGAAACTTTTATATAAGGCCTTTCTATGAGGCTATATAAATGCATAAGTTATCACCTCCTAGTAAGGAACTCATCATCTAAATTCAAATGTGTTTCTTACTTCAACTGAGCATTTCTAGTGAAGTATCATAATTTTATTTTTAAGGTTTGTGTGTAACTTTCTTTAATGAAACCAAATTCACTTGGTCACTTAGCAGATGGTCACACATTTAGTCTGAGCTTTCCCTTCCCATCCCATAGAAACTAATGATTCTTTGAAGACAATATGAAGTATAAAGACTATAGGCTTCTATTCTTTTAGTGAGTGATAACAGTATAAAAGCCGACTGGATTGGCACCTTTAATTCTTCTTACAGGGTGAAGGTATTATGAAATATTCACTTAGTTATTTTAGCTATGCATTTATACTGAAAACATGTAAGGTAGAATATGGTAGCATAAGCTTTAGTACTTTTTTTTTATCATAACCAAATTATATATGAAAGCCTTGAAGAGAGATCCCATTCCCTACAAATAATCCTGAGGTGTTATTTTGTAATGCATAAGGTTCTAATAATAAAATGACATGAGGATAACGGTATTTTATAAAGAATATTTTTCTGTAATATATCATTCTAAGAATGAGGAGTACTTAATGTGATAGTATCACCAATGATTGACAGATATCCACGTGGAAGAATTACATTTCACTCTACATTTCGAAAACAAAAAGGGAGTAAAATAAGAAGTAAAGTTGCGAAATATCTGCTATGTGTTTGTAAGAGAAGTAATGGTGACAGAAAAAAAATAGCTCTATAATTATGAACAAAAACTATGAAAAAATAATGATTCGGAGTCATTTTAATACACATTGAATATATAAACCAATTCTCAAAATATGCATTTTAATACATCTTTAAATATTAACCAGTTTTCAAATTACACATCATTGTCAACAGAATCTTGCTTGCGACTCCTCTAAGATGCCTGCTCTATGTGATCTCTAGGGGCTGAATTAAAAAGACATGCAAAGAGAAGTGTAGAGGGAAGATGGCATTTATTAGCAAGTATAGCAGGTACTCTCAATTGGATGAATATGGCCAGTGCCTAAGTGGATATCTGGAGAACAGAAATTTCTCATGTTGTGAGAAGGAAGCAATGGTCAGACACATGTAGTACCTATTTATATTTTAAATGAATTTTGTATGTATCTAAGTGTATCTAAAGTTTGAAGAACTGACAACTTTCTTTAGATGCTTACTTTTGTCTAGGTGATTGACAGACTTATTTGAATTGATGCTCGTGGGAGGGAAAACTACATTGTAAAGCCACTTGCTATACCATAGCCTTCTAAGTTTAAGAGCCTTTAAAACAGGCTGAGACAATGATCAATTAAGTACATTCTTGGCAGTTTAGGTGTCATGTATACTTTCAGAGCCAGGTGACCCAGATCATGTGCCTCTGAGAAGCAAAGCCCTGAAGTTCTAGTCCTGTTTTTATAAGCTGTGGACTATGATGAATTAGTCCATCCTTAATGCTCTTAGACCCTCTAACATCTAACTAGCTACCTAAAAATTCCGCTTCAATACTTGAGTCTCTGAGATCAAGTAGAAGGTTGATGTTAAGTCCTGACTATTTCATTGCTCAAATAGGGTATAGAGAACCTAAATATTCCTACTTAGGTTGATTTTTAAGCCTAATATGATGATCAACAGGAACTAGATAGGATGATTCAAAGGTGAACTGATAGTAAAAGAGATAAATTTAAATAACTCATAAGCATACTAGGTTGAGACTCATAAAAATAAAACTATTACAAGCCTGTTCTAACAATTATGATAATGGAAAACATCATACACAAACATATACATGTCGATAATATATATCTCCAAAATGACTATAATAATAATAATAATAATAATAATATATATGATAAATTAAGATAAATATATATTTTGATAAATATATTTAATTTCAGGTTTATTTATTATTGACATTGTAGTAAGTATCATACTTATATTTTGGATTCATTTTAAGCTTGAAAGAACTAACATTTTACCAACAAGCATTAACATCCTAATTCACCAATTTTTCTTGGGTAGGTTGAGTCCCACATTCAGAAATGTATCTGTAGACACTTAGACAGTCAGCATTTCATTCTACATTGTGTACCTGAACATTATTTTTTTTATAGAGTTAAGACAAGTTATTATTTTAAATCAGTCTTAATTTCATAAATGTATACATATTTTAAGCACTACTACTAACATCGCATATAAAGAGTTGTTACCCAGAAGTTTTAGTTAATATTGAATATGACTTGTATTTCTCAGATGAATGATTGCATAATATTTAACATTTATATTTTTTCTTAAAATGTTGCCATAGTTGGCCTCTCTAAGAAATGTTTTTTTACAATTATTTCACAACATTTTTTTTATCTTTTTATCAAAGGTGTTATAATGATACTTTTACATATAAATTCAAGGTAGCAATGCAGATACTCTGAAAAAATACTGAGGTTAGATTAAGTACATAATGGTCAAGTAAAACCCCCTCATTTTAATATAGTTAGTTAATATTAAAATCATAAAAATGTTTTTTAATATAAGCTATTAAATGTTAATTTTATAAAAATTTAGATCAATGTATAGACGTATTCCAATCTTCAACTTATTTAGGTATTGTTTCCTGTGCAAAATGAGAAATCAATATCAGAAATCTTACGATTCTAATAGGTAGCATTTAGACTCCAATGCTTTTTTAATCTTTACTAAGCATTTCAAATATAACTAAAGAAAATTTAAACCCTTTCCATGTTTGTGGAGTGTTTTGTGTATATTTGTACTATAAGAGGCTGTGTGTGTCCCAATATCACTGAAAGAAACGACTCTGGTTCTTTTGGAGATAGCCATCTTTCCAAACTGTATTGCTGAGGTTTTGACGAATATATGAATGTAATTCTTACATTCCAGCAGGTTCCCTAAATTCCTGTCTTTAGTGTGTCTACCTTATACTCCTGACCATGAATCTACTAATTGTTAAACATTTTTTATTTTATCTTTTTCTTTCTTTTGGATCACCACGTATGACCATGTTGTACTTTATTTATTCATCTTTCATATCTATAAAATTATTCAAATTTGTTTTCAACTTTGCACTCTGTTTTGTTTTCCTTCATTATCTCAAGTGATTTGCTTTATTTTCTATTTCAGTGATTTTTATTGTTCTCTACATTTTGGCTTTCTTTATCACTTGACACTTTCTTTTGCCTTTTGTATATCTGTTTTAAAATATGCACAGAATGATTATGGTTAGAGATATTAAAACTACATCAGAGTAACTTCTCACCACTTTGCATAAACTGAAACTACTATTATTTAGATTTATGGTTTTCAAATCTGTATTTTCAATATTTAATTTTTCCCTTTTTTTGTTTGTGTCAAAATGTGTTCAACTCATAGACTGCCAACAATTCTAAGAATAAACCATAATGTTACCAGACCATCACTAAAGTACATGTGGGGTTTACATATGCTTACATACCCTTCAGGTATTCCACATGAACCAAGTTGATACCTACTATACCTATAGGCCATATTAATGGGAAATACAATGCATACACTAGTGTAAGAGACATATGGAAGCTTTCCCTCTCAAATTTTAATGTGAAATGCTTCAAGAAAAATAAGTTTGTAGAGATTTTAAAATGCATTTAAGAATTTCATAGCAATTCATGTAAATAATGCTACTTTGTGCATGAATTCATCTCTTTGAAAAGAATTTAGACTTTAGGTATTTTTTGTACAATACTTATATATTTAGAACATTAATATAATGTTATATCCTCAATATAAAACTGCCAAATTTGTCACCTTGTTTTCCTGGGGGATGGATATTCTCCCACTTGTCAGTTCAGTCAGTTACAGTTCTCCATGTGGATCCTTGGAGTCAAATCTCTCCCTCTCTCGTCATTATTTCCTTCTATCTCCCAATCCATCAAGTTTGTCAAATATATTATCTTAAATAAAATAGAAGTATCTAACAAAGACCAAATAAATAAAGTCTTGACAAATTTTCTCCACTCTCCCCAAAAGGTATGTATTTTTCATTGGAACAAGGAAAATCTACTTCAGGTTGTGTGTCTGGCATTATGCCCAAGAATATTGTCTCTGGGGTCAGAAAGATTTTTCTGTTTTGGTTTGTATCTTCCCAACACTATCACTATGTTTTTTTCTATCTTTTCTTTGTTTCTGTAGAACAAGACATGAATAAAAATCTCCTCATTTTATGCGTTTCCAGTAGTGACTTTAAGTTTTGACGGTGTTTTTACATGAGATTTTTGCTCCAAAATTGTGACCCTTCTGATTTATCTCAGATGAAGCTGTTGGACCTGAATTTGAGGGTGTGTTTCCATGTGTGTATGAGTGTGTATTTGTGTGTGTGTGTGTGTGAGTGTGTGTGCATATGATTGCTTGTGTGTGTGAATTCATGCATGCAAGTGTTCAATGTACATTGCTGTCTTGATGGTATATGTCTGTATGCTTCTAACTTCAGCACTTGGTCATCGGGAAAGCTAAGACAAAGCATCACTAGTTCTAGGTCAGCTTTAGCTTTATAGCACAAAATAAGAGCAGAATTCTTGAACATGGGATTAGATTTCAGTTGCCACTTGCACCTACCTTTCTCTGTACCTGTTGCAACAGAGCAGTGACCTCTCTACACCTCAGTTTTTCCATTCATAACAGAGATAATAACAGTATCGACTTCACGGTATTGTGAAGAGAATTAAATGCCTTAATTTGTGAAAATATCTTGGAAGAAAGCCCAGCAATTAATAAGCTTTCTATGTGTTCATTGGTTCATTATGTCTATATTATTACTACTACCATCATATTTGTTCATTAGCTTTAGAAGCAATTGAGTAAAAATAATGTAAAACAATGAACAGAATGAAAATTGCAATCATCATCTTATCAATTGTATTGAGTATTAAGTTGAAAATTAAATTTGGTGTGCAAATCACCAAACTGGAAATGAAAAGAGAGTTTAAGGGAACACTGTAGAAAGATTTAGAGACACTTATATGTGGATATATACAGGCTAAAAATAGCTTCATTGTATATCCAAAAAGCAACTGGACCTGACCAAGAAAGTGTATTTAATTTTCTGATCCTAAAAGCAAAGCATAAACTAAAATGAGAATATACTATAATTACTTTTACTATACAAAGAAATTTACAAAATTTTCTGCATTGTTTTGTTATTGGTATTCATTTTTACTATTTTAACTTTACAGTTACTGTGTCCTGATGTGATTTGAATGCAAGATTACCCTCATAGGCTTCTGTATTAGAAGAGTTAGTCCCTAGGTGATGGTTTGGGGAGGTTATGGAGCATTTAGAGGTGCTGAAAGGAAGGTATGGTTAGGTGCTGATTTGGATTGTTTATAGCCTAGCTCCACTTCCTTCTTGCTCTCTTTCCTTCCTTTGTGCAAATAAAATGTGACCTATAAATTTCCTGCTACTGTCAGTACTCCCTGCCTTTTTCAGTGTCATGGAGAGTAGTTCTCTGGACCTGCTCGTCGAAAGAAATTCATTCTCAAGTTGGTTTTGGTCATTATTTTATCATGGTAATAGAAAAGTGATCAATATAGGCCCTCAAAGTAGACCGTGAAACTGAAAGCTATAATCAATTTTAGATTATAATAGGTTTCATAAAACATATATATATATATGTTTCTTAAAACATATATATGTTTTATTAATATATATATATTTTTTTCTAGTCCCTCAATAGCTCATATATATATATATTCAATTATTCAATGATTCATTTTAAAGAAATATTTTCTTTAATCACTATTATAAATTTAAAGAGCAAATTAGCCTTGTATTGAAAGCTATACATGTTTAAGATATTATATATTGAATATAAAATTTAAAACTTTTCATTTTCTTCTCCATTTTTACACATTTATATAACAGTTTTGGTTTTTACATGTTGCAGTTTTTGGGGAAGCAATGAACTGTCTCTATACAATGAATCTGTATGTACACTTTTTTGTTGCAGTGGGGAAATTTAAATATTTGTGTGAGTGCAATATTTGTGAATTACTACTCTCATCAATCAGATTTACCAAATGCTAAATATCAGGATACATGCAACATCACCTTCTCTATTGAAATATGGAAAAATATTAAAATAATAGTGGAATAATAATATATTTCTACAGTCCTTTCATTCTTCAATATCATACATTGTGTGCATATATTTGTTCATACATATGTACATAATAAATATACTATTTAAAATATTAAGTGAATGAAGTGATAATACAGATACGTATTTTACCAGCCCAACACATTGCACGTTGGGCAACTAAGACCAATTTCTATAAATACATATAGACCTTGGTTAATTTGGCAATGGTATTTTTTTATTGCCCATTTTCTTACTAGCATTTATTCATGGTTTAACTATTAAAGTATTCAACTGACAGTGTGCACAGTTTGAAAATTCCTCTAAATAATATCAATATTGTGATGGTATATCAACAGCTTCCTGTTTCCTCTGTGTGGTCCCAGAATCTTTGTCTTTTAGATAACGGACTAAATTCATTTGCATCTATTATTACTGTGAATAAAATGTAATTGAATTGTAAAAATCATTAAGAGAGTCCACTGTTCTTAAAAGACTGCTGGCATGTAAACCCCGGGAATTCTTTTATTTCTGCCTGTCCACCTCTCTCTTCCTTTAGATGTACAGGAGCAGGCTACCATGCTTATCCTTATGTATTTCCAAGAGATCAAACTTCAGGTCTCCACACATTCACAGAAGCACAGTATTCACCGAGCTACCTATCTTGTCCCTATTTCAGCATCTTTTAAATTTATTTCCTAACTTTTACAATTTTAAAAGTTATGATTCCCCTGGTTTATATTTATGTAGAAGATGATGATAAATCTATGGACATAATGAAATTAATATTTTCTGTTAATAATGTAAGATTAAATATAATAGTATATCTTTCCTCTTTTCTAATTGGCTTAGATATTTTCAACGACCGCCTCTAAACATGCTAATTCTACCATTGATTTTTAAACTTCTTATAAAATCCTTATCCACTGTTTATACAAATCATTTGGTTGGTTTCCTAAGTTTCTATTTATCATTTCTTTTTTGTTACTTTTGGCAATCTCATTCTTAAGAATGTTAATCACATCATTTTTTTCAGGTAGATGTTAAGAAATTATACTTTTTATTCTTCCAGACTTTCCAAGAAATATAATTATAAGCCATTATGTATATATTCTATTTTGTTTTTTGTTACTTCCCAAGTCTGTTTTTACTCTTTCTTGGCTATTAAAAATACTTAGCTACTGTGCATTTCAGTCTTGCAATTTGATGTATTCTTTCAGGAATATTTCTTCAAGGATTTCCTTTTCTATTTTTCTGTCTTAGGTTTCCTCACAGACTTTTAATACTTTCCTTTCCCTGATGCTGCATTCCTCCCACATGTATTTTAAACCTTTAGCTTTCAAAAAGAATCCACCTCAATTTTCCTGTGTATCTTTAAGTATTTTCCAGGTACATTGTGACTACTATTGTCTCTTCTTGTCTCAGTTTAAATCTGTCTTTTGATTGCTGAACTATTTTTAGGCTTTAGGAAGAAATTCTTCTATTTCTTCTTCTTCTTCTTCTTCTTCTTCTTCTTCTTCTTCTTCTTCTT
>JANHMN010000008.1:40481222-40502874 GCA_030674055.1 Rhabdomys pumilio
CTTCTTCTTCTTCTTCTTCTTCTCCTCCTCCTCCTCCTCCTCCTTCTGTCTCTCTCTCTCTCTGTCTCTCTCTCTCCCCCTCCTTTCCTCTCTTTTTTGCTGTCTCTTCCTTAGTGCATTACATTTTTGTTTCTTTGAATTTTTCTCTAAGTTCACCTGCAGTTGAAATTTTCTCTGAAAGAGGAGCTTTAAGTCCTGTACACATCTCTGTGACTTGCTTCACTTTTGCTTACAGAAGAACATATTTTCTTCTCCTCTTTTTGTTTTCTTTCCATGTATTTTAACTTTCAACTGTCTGCTGTACTTCAACTATCTCCTACCTATAGATGGAGTGAAGTTGGACCTTAAATACAAACTTAAAAGACTTATTATCTGCAGGTAACCAATGTCTACTATGGCTTCACAGAGGTCATTTGTTCTTGGGTTATTTTCACTTCAGCACCTCCAGACCTCGAGCCTATGGGAATCTGAGGTCTGAAGATGCTGAAGTGAACCCTTCAGTGGGAAGGCTTTCCTAAAGGATGCTAGCCACTCCCTTTTGCTTCTCCATACTTGCATGCTGACTAAAATTTTCCCCACAATGTTTCTTCTAGAAAGCCTTCAAACTTCATAGTTTTCTCATGTTAAAATTTGTAATGTCATTCCAATGACCTTCTATATTTCCTGTGGTGAATTTTATGTTTGCTTGGTAAAAATTTCAAGAGGAATGAGTGTGTTTATGTTAGCAATCTGAATCATTTTGTCATGCAGAAGCTGTGAAGGTACCCCCTTCCAGAATTAGAAGTGATTTTCCCTCCTGTGTGTGTGTGTGTGTGTGTGTGTGTGTGTGTGTGTGTGTTGCATGCATATGTGTACACATGTGTGCCCAAGAAGATGGTCTTAGATTTATGTGTGGAGGCCACAAGTCATCACAGAGTGAGTTCAACCATGGTCTACCTTAGTATTTGAGACAGCCTCTCTGTGGACCTGCAGCTCTTCAGTTTATCTACATTAAATAACGACCTGTCTCTGCCTTCCTTCATCACCATGTTTTAAAGGAGACATTGCAATACTTGACTTTTTAGTGTGTGTTAGGGGTCCAACCTCAGGTGCTCATTCTTGCCAGACAGGCACTTAACTAGATGAGCCATCTTGCCAGCATTCAATTAATTTTCTCAATATTTTTACACTTTCATACGCTTCTGCTCCCTGATCTGTTTGGAAACAATGCCAAGCTTTTTGAAAACAATCTAATAAAAGTGGACAAAGATACTGTATATTATATACTATATTCCCGTTAGTTGTACAAATACTATGAGTCATTAGAAATCATAATTTAATAAAAAAATAATCATCTCCTGAGTTGTATTTTAGAATATATTCAAGA
Organism: Rhabdomys pumilio; assembly: GCA_030674055.1. Classification (NCBI taxonomy): domain Eukaryota; kingdom Metazoa; phylum Chordata; class Mammalia; order Rodentia; family Muridae; genus Rhabdomys; species Rhabdomys pumilio. The sequence goes on from JANHMN010000008.1 coordinate 40,482,589, forward strand.
ATTTAGTTAGGTAAATTAGATGTTATTAACAGAGATATTTTGGGGACATCACTTCATTAATTCTTTAAGTCTAATGCTGCTCATAAAATATGTAACCACTCATCCCAAAACTTTGCTAGCACAGCAATTTTCATGACACAGTCTAAGCTGAGGACAAACAGGTCATTCTTGCTTTTCATTCTTTTTGATGACTAACAATGAGGCAACTAGATAGAATTCTTAGTACATAACCAAAAACCAATCTTTGCTTATACCCCCACCCAAAAAACCGTGAAGTTTAAGAAACATATTGAAGTCAGCAGTAATTTTTCACTCATGTTTATAAAACGTCAATATATGAATGTGTGGTCAGAGAATTTAGACATTTTCTATTCAAAGTACCATATGTATATTTTTTCAAAGTTGATCTCACCTTCATGTGTGTCTAAGAATACTGAATAATGTGTTGTTCATGTAACCTCCTACAAGTATTTTTGTAAATTTTGGGACTGTTATAAGTTTATTGGAATAGCACTCTCTTTTAATTTTTTTCAATTTTCATTAATCAGTCAATTGGTTTACATCTCAAATAATATCCAACTTCCTGGTTACCCTTCCACTAACCCTCCATCTGTCCTTCCCCATCCTCTCTGCCTGTATGAGGGTGCTCCCCAACCTGCTCATACTCTCATGCCCCTGTTCTCTAACATCCCCTTAGGCTTGGGCATCATACCTCCATGGAACCAACGGCCTCCCCTCCCATTGCTGTCAGGTAAGGCCGTCCTCTGTTATATTTGTATCTGGAGCCATGGATCCCTCCAGGTGCACCCCTTGGGTTGTGGTCTAGACTCTGGGAGAACAGGGTGGTCAGGCCAACCGATGCTGTCCTTCCAATGAAATAGCATTTTTAAAAAGAAAATAAAACAGCAAACAGAAAACAAAACAAGACAAAAACAATAACAAAGAGGTGCAAAACCCAAGCCCATCCATTCCTTCTGTGTTTTCTGTGAGTCTTCTAGTCAGTACACAGCAGTAAAGGAAAGGGAAGATTGGAAATCAAATTTTCTGTAAGTCTCTTCTTGAAGAGTTTTGTTGATTGACAGAAAGACATTTTAAACCATGTGATGGTTGGATGTTTGTTGAGCAGTGGACTCTTGAATTGCAAAACTGAATCCTTGACCCTCATAGACCTTCAAATTATGACTTCCGACTGCATAAAGATGTAGCACAATGCTCCCTGAGCGTCAGGCTTGGAGCTTTTTGTAGATGTATGCACTTCTTGGGCAATACACACACACACACACACACACACACACACACACACACACAAACATTTAATGAAACAAAGTCAAGAATGTGAAAGAGAGCAAGAAATGGTATATGAGAAGACTGCAAGGGGAAAAGGGAAGGACAAAATGGTGTAATTATATTATAATTTCAAAACCTAAAATAATTTCAAAAACATAGAATACACAAAAACAAGTGTGTTTAAAGTAGCTATCTTAGGACAATATTGAGATATATATGCGATACAGATATGCTGCCTCTTTTCTCATTGCTGTTACTTCATGTAGAATATTTCTTTGCAGTTTGTGCATGGAGCACTTGTTCCATGTGTTCTTCTGCTTCTTGTTAAGTCTTAGGAAACTTATCAGCACCTAGTATGTTAATGGTCCAGCCTATGTTGTGCAGATGCACAGAATGCTTAATCTACCACAGACCTCTCTCTCTGTTTCTCTCTCTCTCTCTCTCTCTCTCTCTCTCTCTCTCTCTCTCACACACACACACACACACACACACACACACACACACACACATATATATATGCACTCATGCACAATTAGCAATAAAGAGGAAAGTATCAATTGGAGAGTAGAGAAACATGGGAGATGAAGAAGAAAAATAACAGAGGAAGAAAAGTGGTGTAATTACATTTCAATAAAAACATATTGTAACAAAATAAATAAATCTACAAATAGCCTTCTTCTCAAAAAGATCCTGGAGTTTAAAATAAAAATGGCTTTGTTGTCGGGAGTTGCACAGAAAACCAAACAAGAGGTTTTCTGGCATGTACATTTTCACTAGCAGGAACAATTGTTTTTAGCATCAACATATTCTTTCACTCAGTGCAGAAAGTTATTGTTTTCCAAAAAGAAATGTAAAACAGCTACAAAAGGCCTATCAGTGCCAGGAAAGTTTCAGGAACCATTGGTATATATTTGAATGCCTCAAATTTATTATTGTTTTATCCCCAGACCTTTTAAATGTCTGGATATGATCTTCTTTTGAGAATTTCTTTTCATGTGAAAACATCTTCCTGTAAACACTGGGGTTAACATAGGTAACAATACACCATACTAAATAACTATCACTGATGTTCAGTTGATTAAAGCAGTCACAATAAATAAATAGTAACTCAAAAGTTTAATGTAATGACATTTTGCCCTGAAACAAACATGTCAGTATTATTTAAATAGTTTAATACACAAATATATATATATATATATATATGTGTGTGTGTGTGTGTGTGTGTGTATTGAATATATATATTTATATATATTTTTAAGATTTTATATATATTTATATTTAAGATTATATATATATATATATTTATATTTAAGATTTTCTTGTAATCACTTTTTATAGAATTTTTCTATTTTGTTTGTAGAAGTTTGAGTCATATATTAACTTCTTTTATTAACAATGTATTTGATTTATGTCTAGATTCTAAACAATTAATGGGTATGGGCCCTGATTCACTTTCCTTGTATATTAATTGCCTAATTGATACTAGAAGCTTTTCAGTGATATATTAATTTAGTGAATCTTGACAGAACTATTATCATTTGACAGTTGCTGATGTGAGCATTGGTGATCTTTCTTTGAGCAAGACATTTGTAAGTTATTTGTACATTAAATATGTAATATGTTCATTATGGTTTAGTATTCACGGCTAAATTAAGGGAATAATCTTATTTATTTTAGATATTCTCTGAATAATAAGCATAAGCATTGTCTCCTTCATCTGTAATGTTTACAGGTAAATTTGTAGACAGGTGTACATGTATATACAGTATAACATGTACAATGGAGAACAAGATAGGAGAATGCTAGGTGATTGTTAGTGTTCTTTTTATTTAAATAAAATAATTCCATGAGTAGGAAATACTAAAATGATACAATAGGAGGAAATGTTTGCAGACAATAATAATATTCCTGGTAGTGTCAAAATAAGGTACTTAATCAGAGCTTATCCAAAGAATTCAGAATCTGTCAAACACTACAAAATTAACCATATCTTATTGAATATCTGCAAAATTTTCTTATTTAAGGGCTGGCCCTTGTCTCTTCTCTTAAGAAGATATTTCTAACAAGCAATTAGAACTTTCTCTTGTCAAATCAAAATTTACAATCTATAATATTAAATGCCTGTATAAATGTATGTATTGTTCATGAATAAAAAATAAATATAAACAATATATCTGACTTTTACAACTATTTTCTGTTTATAAACATCATGTGTATTTATTCAATTAAATTTGGAAATTAAGATAATTACAAATGAATGACATTTTATTTTTCCCAGCATTTGACAGAATTTTCATTGTGTATATAGTTTTTTTTTCAAATATTTTATGTGTGTGTGTAGATGTATGTGTTTATATAATAAAACATTAGGATGAATTAATGTTGTCTCACTTCTAGTTTACTTTTTAAAAAATTAACATATTGTGAGCCAATATTAAATATCACTAGTGTTTTGTAAAGCTTTGTGTTTCATAGTTCACTGAAACTAGTACCTAGCTTCATTTATTGTCTTTCTTACATTTATGAAGAGTGCTGGCAATAGTCTTGTACCTGAGTCTATAAACACATAAATATATACACACACACATTCACATGCACACACACACACACACACACACACACACACACAAATATACACACACGTATGTATGCTTATTTCTTAAAAACATAGCCCTAGTGTCGAGAACCGCACTACCCCACGTTTGGGGGCCAAAAATGTTGTGGCCCTAGGTGTTCCACACTTGGGGGCCAAAATGTCTCAGACCACTCTGTCATTGTTGGAACCCGCATTGCCAAAAACCTTGGGGACTAACTTTTTAGCTTGCACTGCCCCAAGTATCTCAGATCTGCTGGTCGGGGTTCAGTAAGAGAGAGAGTGAGGATGAACTCGAGGAATGGAGACCAGACAGAGTGTGATTCAATCCCGTTTATTCTTCAGTCTCTCTTCTCTCCAAGTCCTTAGTTCCAATCCCTAGTTCCTAGCACCTAATCTTATTTCCAGTTGCTAGTCTCTTTCCCAGTTCCAAGCTCTTTCTCCAAGTGCTAAGTGCCTAATGTCTAATGCTCTAATCCAAGTGTCTTTCCAAGTTTCGAGTGTCTAACTCTTCCTAGTTCTTCCTCCAAGTGCCAAGTGCCTAATGCCTAATAACTAACTCCTAGTTTCTCTTTCCAGTCTCAAGTCTCTAATACTAATTCTCTGTTGCCTAATAACTAACTTCTTCTGTCTGTGTCCACCTTTTATATGTCTCATTTCTAAGTCATGCCCTTAGGTCTTGTCTCTAAATCTGATCTCTAAGTCACACCCTTAAGTCACACACCTTTAAGTCTCACACACCCAAGGGAAAATCCTGGGTATTTAAAACAAGATGTTATCAGAGTATGCTCAGCTGTTGTAGGCTATTGTAAACAGGTCTCTTATCAGGATATATGGCTCAAGATGGCCGCAAGGATGATAGCGCCTTCTGTCGGCTCCTGACACCCTAGAAGTAAAAGTTCAACTTCAAATGATGTTCACCTTTCTGAAGATTTTACAATGTATTAGCTAAGTGTATTGTTTCCAAACACTTACAAGTAATTATACAGTGACATTACCAAGAATTGTTGTTTATAACCCAATCATATAATACAAAAGTGGAATAAATAGAAGATGAGACCTCTGTACAAAAAAAGCAACAGCTGCACATTTCTGGTGGGTGAAATGAGCCCATTACTAGAGACAGGGAAAGTACAATGCTATTTCTGCTTTCAACCTAGGAGTACACATATCTTTATTTTAGTCACAGAATTTTAATTTAAATTTTCAGATTAAACTAACAGAGTCACATAAGCCACATTATTATAAAACACCTCTTTTATTTTCTTTCCAAAAATTAAAGCTGAATGTACCATAAGCCATTAACATTTGTTTTTTTGAATGAGGTCAGCTATGTCCTTTGTGAGATTTTTGGGTGGGACAATTCATATACTTTTCTAACCTGAAGAAGTTGGTTATGTATCAAGGTTTATCTCATAGTCTTTGAGTCATAAATGTTTTTCAGAGTTTAAAATTAATTTGTCTTTCAGCATTTAAAATGTGAAATCTTATGTGTCATGTCAGTATTTCTTTTAGTCCTGGTTTCCAGATGCATATCACAGAGCCTGTAGCACCTTTCCTGGTCTCTAAATACTTTCAGGCCTCTATGAAAAAAAATGAGGTGATTTTTATCAAATATATCACCATAAGTGATATAATAAATAATTATTACTTATAAGATAAGACAGTGACATATACACTGAATAAAGATGAAATATTTTTGAAATTTATGAAATTCTACTTTTCAATTTCCCCCCATACAAAATACATAGTTTTGGACCCAGTTTCTCAGAACAAGACATAGTTTCAATTTACTTTATTTAACTTGAATTTAAGTTTTTATAACATATTATATTTGTATATGGTACTATTTTAATTCTGAAAAAAATAATGAAATTAGATATCTAACTTGGCAAACAGAGTGTTAGGAATAATTTTGTTTGATTTAGATTCAAATATATTCATAGTTTTTCTGGCACATTTAACTTTTTTAAAAAAATTAAAACAAAAAGCCTCCATCAAATAAATATATTTTACATATAGTTTAAAATAATAACATTTATTGTAATGTTATACTAATATATCAGTGAGCTTTCTGCTCATATTTTTAAAATTTCCTCAGATAAATATCCCACAAAGTGTAGAGACACTCTTGGTTTCAGGAGTTTGATCCTTGGTTTGTTGGCTTCATCATCTTTGGGCCTGTGATGACATAGCATATCATGGCCAGAAATACATACTTGAGCAAGCTGCTCACTTTGTGGTTGCTAGGAAGCAATAAGAAAAGAAAAAGTGTGGCCAGAATCCTAATATTATCTTCAAAGACTCAGCCTCATAGTCTCACTTTTTTCCCTTATAATTCACTTCCCAAAGTTTGCAACTCTCAGTGGCACCATGGAAAAGAGGTAGCCTTAAATACATGAGGCTTAAAGAGAATCTATCAGCAGAAAAAGTGTCTATGTTTCACAAATTTTATCAACCAGCTTCTTTGCAATCCTATCTGAGACAGCAGTCTCCAATAGACTCACATTTTTCAATCTCACTTACATTTGAGCTTCAGCAATATTACTAGAGAGAATTTTGAAGACCTACATTAGCAATTAAATATTTATTCCCAATTGTGATCTAGATTCCCTAAATTCTTAATGCATTAGTTCATCTGTATCATTCAATAACACAGACTGAAATATCCTAGTAATTCAGGAGAATGAGAAGAACTGATGAATGACAGAAGCATCTACCAATCTTTTCCCATTCTATTGGCTGTTGTTTTGTCCTTTACATTTCAGAAGTCTTTAAGTTTTGTGAGGTTTCATTAATTAATTGTTCACCTTAGTGCCTGAGCTGTAGGTGTTTTGTTCATGAAATTGTCTCCTGTGCCAATGCATTCAAATTTATTCTTTACTCTTTCATCAGATTTATTGTGTCTGGATTCATGTTGAGGTTGTTGATCCACTGGGACTTAAGTTTTGTGCAGGGTGATAGATATGGCTCTATTTGCATTCTTCTACATGAAGACATTCAATTAGACCAGCAGTGTTTGATGAAGATGCTTTTTATTTCTTCAATTATATAGTTTGGTCTTTGCTGTGATAAATTAAGTGGCCATAGGTCTTGGGTTTTTCTCAGTCTTCAACTTGATTCCATTGATCAATCTGACTATTTTTATGCCAATGAATTGCAGGTTTTCTTTATTTCTTTTATTGGATATTTTATTTACATTTCAGATGTCGTTCCCTTTACTAGTCTTCCCCTCAGAAATCTTCTATCCCATACCACTTTCTCCTTTTTGCTTTTATACCATTTAAATTACATGCAAATATTAAGGTCAGTTCTAACTTGAGGAACTAGCAATAAAAAAGATGCAAATATTCAAGGAACAAGCAAGACAATAAAAACAAACAGTTGAAGAACAAGCAAGGCAATAATAATAATAATAATAATAATAATAATAATAATAATAATAATAGACCTGTCATCACTTCCACAATCAGTGTTTCTAAGGTCTTATCAGGATGATCAAAATATCTGAGCCAACTTTCCTGTCCTAGTCCAAAGTCATTTTCATGTCTGAAGCCTACTTTCTTGATCATGCCTAAAATGTAGATTCCTGCCTGAAATTACTTCTCTGTTCTAGTCTTATATTTAGATTCCTGCCCGAAATTACTTTGTTCTAGCCTAATGTCAGATTACTGCCTGAAGCCTACTTCTTTGTCCTTAGCTAATATCATATTCCTGCCAAGCAGCCCATTTCCTTGCCCTTGGCACATGTCAGATTCTTGCCAACCAACCACAATAGCTCTCTGCCTTTCCCCCTTTTTTATTTCATAAACATGGCTGAGCCTGTCTTAGGTTGTTCTGACAAGAATGCCTTCCTTACCCATCATGGAATATGCATTATAAAAAGTAATGCACTTTTGTCTTAGATTGATTAGGGTCTATGCCAAATCTTACCCATCCTTGACTTGCCAGCCTGTTAATTTAATAACTCTGTCTGGAAGTCCATTTTCAGGTTCAACCCATGCACTTTTGCTGCCAAATGTTGATGATAAAGATAAGCTTTATCACAATGAGTAGGAATAAAAGTATTCCCAGGACAAAAACAACTAGAATGATCAAGCTATATATGCCATTCTTGAAGCATGACCAAAATAGAAATACTGACCTCAGGCCATGGGTAACTTTATCAGCAGTATCTTCCACATTAATGTTCAGCAGAGTAGCATGCTTTACATTTATAAGCTCACTATGTAAAGTTAAAATATCCAAAGAGTTGTTAGAATTATGCCAAATACACTGCAAGTGTCTTTAAACTTTTTCCTAATTATAATGACTACCACTGTAAATTTTAGAACTAACATGAATCCGATGGTATATGGCATGACACTTGAGATGTCTCCTTACTCTTAGACTCTGAACCTCTTTCCAATAATTTGAATAGGATAAAGAACATCAATCTGTTCTTCCAAATGCCTATCAAAATATTCTTGTATATTCAACACATCAGTAACATATTTTGTTAATGATTAACAGAAGTAGCTGTCTTAACTTCTTGTGTCAAAGCAATTGCAGAAGCAGTGGTGCTAGCAATTACTGTAATTAAAACTGTTATACCAGCAATAATCAAGCCCACTACTCTCTTGATTCTGCTTAAAGCCTGACCCACTATATTCAGTACTTGCAAATATTTTTCAGAATACCAAGGTTCTGTGACACTCAGTACAATAAAACAAAAGCTGCTTTATAAACCTCCGTAACTGACACACTGGATTTCAACACACTAACACAATTAGAAAGTGTACAATCAATACAACTTACATTAAATACTTTAGAAGAAACAAAAGTAATTTTAACTTGACAATTGAAAGATACTTAGCACATGTGGTAACACCTGTATGAAATCCTACTCCTACCCTACTTTATCTCTTGCTAACATAACATCATAGAGAACTGCAGCTAACTTCCAAATATGTCTCTGAAAATGTCCAGAACCAGTCTTCCAAATGAAGACTGTTATTTCCAATATTGAATTCATTTCTAGACCAGTCCACGATTGAGTCCTAATAACTGGTCACATTTAAGAAAAATACAAGAGACATTATAACTTCTCTTGTTGATTCTCTGTCCCAGAAGATCTAAAAACTTGAGGCAAGGCAGCTTGTCCTATCAGGTGTATAGGTAAGCAATGGTGGGTCAGGAATATATGTCCAATATAGCTTCTCAGTCCCCATTGTCAGGGCACTCAGCAAGCTCACAGGTCAGCATCATTCTTTGTCCTGGTATCATCTTGTCTCACTCGTTGCTCTGGCAGCCACCATGCTCCTTCAGCATCCTGCAAAAAAACCACAAACATGCCCTCATCCCCATATTAAATAACTGATTGAGATTATGCCTTATGCCGGTAAGCAGATCCTTCCCTTCCAACTATGCATAAGTATGCCTCGTTGTAGAGTGCCATAAACAGTCAGCAGTAAGTTCCTTGGCATCCCAAATTTAAAAATTAAAATAAAAATAACATGATTTAAATAAATTTCTGGTGTATGGGGATATACCTCCCCCTTTTCTATTTTATGAAGATATTGTTTTAAACTTCCATGGGTCCCTTCCACAGTCCCTTGTCCTTGAAAATTATAAGAAATCCCAGTAATATGAATAATGTTAAATTTCTTCCAAAATGTCGCAAATGTTCGAGTGTTATAGCAAGTTCCCATTATCTATTTTTTGTTTCTTTTTCTTTTTGTTTATTATTATTATTATTATTATTATTAATTATTATTATTAAATACTTTATTTATCTACTGTTCAGATGTTAACACTTTTCCCCATTTCTGCTCCTAGAAAGCCCTTATCCTATCCTCTCTTCTCTTCTTTCTATGAGGGTATCCTCCCACCCATCCACCCACTCCCACTTCCCCACCCTCAAATTCCCCCTCATTGGGAAACCCAGCCTTCAAGGGACCAAGGCCCTCCTCTCCCAGTGATACCTGATAAAGTCATCCTCCACTACATATAATTTGTGGGGTTTGTTGTGTGATTTAAGATTTAGTAGTGTTTCTTTTATGAATGTAAATGCCCTTGTTTTGGAGACATAGATATTCAGAACTAATATGTTATCTTGGCTAATTTTTAAATTTTGTAAATATGAAGTCCACCATTTTTCTTAATTAATATCAGGTGAAATTCTGTTTTATTAGATATAAGAATAGTTACTTCATCTTGCTTCCTATGTTTGTTTTTTTGGAAACCCTTTTTTTTTTCAGCCTTTGTCTCTGAGGTCATAATGTCTATTTTTGTTGCTTAGGTGTAATTCTTGTATGTACCAGATTGACAGATCCTGTTTTAACATCCATTCTGTTAGATTGTATCTGATTAGTGAAGAATTGAGTCCATTGATATTGAGAGCTGTATCACTGTTAATTCCTGTCATTTTGATTTGGTGGTAGTAGTGAGTGTGTGTGTGTTTGTGTGTATCTGTGTATGTGTGTGTCTGTCTGTCTGTCTGTCTATCTTTCTGTCTATATTTCTCTTCTTTTGTTTTTGCTGGTGTGATATTATTTTTCTATACCTTGAGGCTCATTAACTTCCTTGGGTTGGATTTATCTTTCTATATATTCTGTAGGTGTGGATTTGTGGATTGATACTGTTTAAATTTGGTTTTGTCATGGACTACCTTGGGTTTTTCCCACTATATTTGCTGAAAATTTTGCTGAGTATAGTAGTCTGAGCTGGAATCTGCTGTCTCTTAGAGACTGTACAACATCTACCCAGGGTATTCTGGCTTTTTTTTTTCTTGCTTTGTTTAAGAGAATGTCCACTCCTTGTTTTATTGCTATATTGATACATTAATATGGTTGACTTCTTTTCTTACTACACAGTAAATTTCCACATATCTGGTTTTCATAATTATTTGATTGATTAACTGTGTACCTGGATCATGTACCCTTCATGGTTTAAATTGAAATCAGGACATCAAAGGGATTTTCTTTTTGGTGGGGAGATTATTTGTTTGTTTACATGTCCAACATGTATGTGACAGTGGAAACCCAAGAATATTTATGACAAAATTAAAAAGTGACTTAAAACATGATGAGAATTATTGGTGGTATCCTGTAAATCAGTTGAATCATCTTCAATCATCAGCTTTTTAGATGAAAATGTTGTGTCTCAATATAATAGGCTGGACATTCCTGAAAAAAAAAAACCTGATTTGTTCTCATGAATTCTATATAAATTTGTAGACATCTACTTCAAGTAAATTGCCTTAGAAAACATCAAGCAAGCACATCAATGGCTAGCCATTGACTGTTATAAGAAGATAAACTCATCAGATAAGAAAAGAACTTGCAGACGTCCATGGAATAGTGACATGCACACACAGCCATTTTCACTGTGACATGTGTGAGGAAGAGACTGTAGTGAGAAGGGGAATGGCAGGAGAAGGGCTGCAAGACTAGAGGTTGAGAGCAGAGTCACTTACACCACATGCATCCACTGTAAACTTAACATCTAGTAGACTCTGAAATGGATCTTTCACGAATTCTGAAATACCTTCTTTTGTTTTATTTCACTCTACTCAGTTGAGTAACTGGAAGAAATAAAGATAATGCTAACTTTTCGAGTATAATTACAATGTGAAATGTTTGAAAACGAAGTATAAAAGACTCATTTAGGAAAGGGTAAAGTCAATGGAAAAAAATTAAGAGAATCTTCAGAAATGCTCAAAATTTCCCTAAATTCTTCAGTTTAAAAAATATTCACAATCCCACACTTACATCTTGAGATGATGATTTGCCTAAGGATGGACCTGACAGATTCTCCATGACATCAATAATCTAATCAGATGATCACTGAAACCCCATGTATCCTGCTCTGTGTATGGCTCTCCTTCCTCCAAGAACTGTTATTACTGTCTTCCTAGTTCTTTGATTTGACGTCATAACTTGTTTTAATGATCAGAAATAATAGAAATCAGTTGTATCAATTATTATCCCTGAAGAGGTTATTCAGCATTTATTTTGGTCTTTTTGAATGTAGGCCCTTTCTAAAAACAGTTATCAAGTCCTAGGAGCAGGAGAGACAGTGCAAACTTGTATCACGTGAAAAAATAATCTTACAAGCCTGTCCTGTAACATTCCTGGATATGTTGAGATATTTTTGAAAGGAGTTAATCAAGATGTTATTATGTGAGTCTAAAGGCATCAAATGTACACATCACATTTTGAAAAATAATTGTGTTTATGTTAATAATTACATTTGAAATGCTTTGATACAAAGCATGGCATAATGAAAGTCAACCATTTAGTCATTTTAAGGAAACTAAATTGCTACAGAATGTCGTTTCCTTTTTATTAAATTTACATACCCTAATTTACATACTAGTAGATACAATTCCAATGTCACATGAAGTAATCCTGTCTATGAAAGATGTATGTGGTTAAATTTTGACTTTTAAAAAATAATAATTTAATTCTTTTTAAAAAAATCATTTTGATCTTTGACAAAGAGTCTTTCTATGTCATTCTTACTAACCTGGAACTTTCTATGTATATCAGGTTGGTCTCAAACTCACAGTGATTTGACTGTTTCTGCCTCCTGAATGCTGGGATTAAAAGTATTATTTGGCATGCCTGGCTGGACTTAGAATTCTTTAAAAGATAAAATTCTAAATTGGGTTAACAAAACAAGCAGGAAATTCTTTGTGGCATCACCTTCATTTCAATGAATATGATGTGTGAAGAGTTACTCAGACTGTGAACAAATGCTACATGTGAGACTTATGAGTTGATTTTGGCCTTTGGAAGAAAAATGAAGAGTAAAGCAGGTTCACAGATATCCATACACTCAGAGTAAAGAATATAAATGAATCTATTCATTCTTGCATGTCTTTATAAATTGCTTAAGCATTTTCTTATCAGTACACTGTGTACTTGAGTGTTAATTTTTATATCACATTATATATATTGCGGTTAAAAATCTATTCAATGTAATTCTTACTCCCTTCATAGATCTTCAGTGCACTTGAGGTTAGCAAGAACATTTTAGGTATATAAGTGTAAATAAATACATACATATGTACATATAATGTATAATCATAGCTATTTTACCTATATGACTTAGCTTTGTAGTTAAGAATTCAAGTTATAACATGACTATTTTTCTCTACCACTATAATTTTTATTTGTTGACTTGCATTCTTCAAGATAATAGTTATAATCAATATTTTTTAAAAATTTTGACTTCCTTGAATAATATATCATTATTCTCCAGAGATGAAGGGCAATTAATGACATATTTGGAGGTTTGTTAAACTGGTTGATACACAAAAACATGAGTTGAAAATTTCAGACGGTTCCTTGCCTCCTGGAGACCCAGCCAACAACTCATGTTCTTAAGTTTACAAAAGCATGTAGCCTATGACATACCTTCCACTCCAAAGGAAAGACAGGGTTGAAGCAGTCAGGTAGGCAGGAAGAGAACCAATTCTAGCTTCCTTTATATCTTATTTTATTCAGGTTTTCAACAGATTTAGTTATTCTTAATGGCATTAGAGAGGATGGTCTATACCAGTTCAAAAGTTGATCTCACTCTAAATAAAATTCAGAGCTATATTCAGAAATCATGAATCATAATTAATTTGAGGACCATGTAGTTCAATGTATTTGATATAAATGGCCTTCAATAATAGTATTAGAAGATTGAAAAATTAAGTAGACCATATTTTTTTTTAAAAAAAAGGTCTTTCTAACATGAAAGTCAGACAGATTTATATAATAGGTAATATTGTTTATACTTATAATCATAGAGTGCCAATTTTCCTAAAACTTTTCTATTAGAGAGCTAAATTTTAAATTAATTTAACTCTATATGGCTTGTGACATGATGGCATATTGACTTAGCGAATTGATGAACACTAATTTGCAGTTGTCAGTTGGCCAGTGTCAAAATTGCCACTTTTTATTTTATGTATTGTAAAAAAAAGGCACCAAGACAACCTTCTCTGCTTAAAATTAAATTGGTCTTTAAATGTGTCATTAATCATATTTTAGGCTGCAAAGATCAAAACAAAATTGGCCCAGAAGTTTAATGTTTCCAGGGTGATGAAAGTGAGCAGTTTAGGAATATTTATCTACTCTCCAGATGTATTGACTAATTTCTGAAGGTACTAGTTTTGATACCTTGTGGCTTTCATGCTAGGTGTTAATGTGTGTAATTAGTATTGTTTTTGAGCACTGGCCTCAAAGATAGATATCTATTAGAGCTGGGGCTGAGCCAGAAAATAATCACATGAGTTACTTGTGCAATGAATTGAGTTGCAGAGTCTGCTGAAAGAAATTAGATAAAAATTTAGGTCAGAAGACTCAAAATCAGGTCACTCAAAGTTATTTAAGGAGGGACCTCCTTTCAAGATCTGAAGAACTTAGGCATATGATATCCAATTCTTGTAGGGATAATTATTAATATTATGAATATCTGTATATTGTATAAAAACTACTCTAGGCATAAATATCCATTGATATTTACATTTGCTTTTTAAAATTTCTACCCAAGTGAATTAAGGTGGAAAACTTTTTTAGGGTAACTCTGAGTAATTTTAGAATATAGAGCTATTAACATGATAATAACATCTCTGAGTTAAATTTAACATTGTACATACTGATTGGCACTGTTTCTACATGTTTAGTGTAAAAAGCACTTGTACTTAAGGCTGCATGAGCCTCTGCAGATTAGACGTAGCTACAAGTCTGCAGATCTAATTCTGAATTAAATAATTGATGTTAGACACTTAAGTATATTTTTTATTATTATTCTTTAATCTTTTTTACAGTCCAGTCATTATCACCTTCCAATTCTGCCCTCCCACAGTTAGTGGAGAGATGACAACCATTCCCAGTCAAAAACTACGACCCAGAATTATTTCTATCTAAAAGAACTTCAGGGACAAAAATGGAGAAGAGACTGAGGAAAAGGAGGTCAAGTATAATTTTTCCGAGGGTTAATCTTCATTGATCATTTCAGAGGATTTAGAATCATTATGAAAGTACAACATTGGGTGTGTCAAGGAATGTCTCAGAACAAGGTTTACATGAACAGGCTGAACAAGGAAGACCTTAGGTAAAAACAAGTGCCCTATAAAGAATACAAAGGAGAAAGCAAACCATGTCCATGTCCCAGCTTCTCCTCTCTCTCTCTCTCTCTCTCTCTCTCTCTCTCTCTCTCTCTCTCTCTCTCACACACACACACACACTCACTCTCACTCTCTCACTCATCCTCCCCCCCTCTCTCTCTTGCCTCTCTCTTGCCGATGATAAAACTGACAACTTCTTCTTGCCATCATGATTCCTTCCCTACCATGATGGATTATGCACTGGAAAGGTGAAAGACAATAAACCATTCTTTCTTCAATTAACTTTTGTTAAGTATTTTATTAGTACAACAAGAAATGTAACTACTACAAATTGAAACCTATATATAAATTCTCAATTTTTAAAGTGCTGAAATTACAATTTGAAAGTGGCACACAGAATATTTAAAATAATTGCAGTGACGAATCTTGTCAAGTGGGCCTCGTTGAAATTTGATTATTTCCAAATTTCTAAATAATAGAGTACTATTTTTGGTAAATATGAATATTTTTCTTTTTTATCCTTCCTTTACATATATGAGTGGATATGTGTTCTATGTCTGTGTAATCTGTATATACATTTGGGGAGGGGTGTGTGTGCCCAAGCACATATAAGCCGAGACCCTAAGAAGATATCATTTTCCCTTCTCAATTCTACTCTACCTTGTTCCTTGAGGCAGTGGTTCTCACTGCTCTTGAAGTTTCCAGCCTCTATAAATAACCCCTAGCCTGGCTGGCCGGTAATCTCCAGTTGTCTTTCTGTCTCTAACTCCACAGTAGTAAGAAATAGGTGTTTGAGAAAACACCATGCTTTTATATGGGTGCTGGAAATGAGAACTTAAGTCCTATGCCATATCAGCAAGCATTCTTACCCACTCAGAAATCCTTCCAGCCTGGAATTAGTTTCTTATTTCAAAATGAATTGAGGATAGACATATGGATTAAACCTCATATATTTTGGATTATTTATTTTACATCCTGATATCAGTCCCCCCTCTCCTCCCAGTATCCCTCATGCAGCTCTCCCTCCATTCCTCCCTCCCCTTCAACTTTGATAAGGGGGTGCCCCCCCTCATGATATCAAACCTCCAAACTCCCCCTCCTGCACTTCAAGTCACTATAGGAGTGGGTATATCCTCTCCAATAAAGGCCAGATAAGGCAGCCCAGTTAGGGCAGCTAGGCCAGCAAGCAAGCAGGCAAGAGTCAGAGACAGCCACTGCACCATTTGCTCAGAAACCTGTATGAAAATCAAACTGCACATTTGTTACATATGGGCAGGGGGGTTAGGTCCAGACTGTATGTGCCCTTTGTAAGCATCAGATTTTAAGGGAAGAACAGCATTTATATCAAAAACTGCAGCATGTTAGATAGTAGATCTGATTCATCTGGTTGGCACTGAAGCCTGATTTCTAGAGGAGACACTTGCCAAAGTAAACACAGCAGCAACTTGTACAGATTTCCAAAGCCAATTCCATTGACTTTGGCTTTCTTACTCGCTCTTGGCACAACAAGATCCCTTTTGTGGGAGACTTGCAAAGTGTTGGAGTAAAGTATAGTATTCTGAAGACAGCCTCTTATCATTTGTCCTTAATTTTATTAGATAAAAGCTACAAAAAAGGGTAAAAAGAAACAAATGCAGCCAGGCAGTGGTGGCGCATGCCTTTAATTCCAGCACTTGGGAGGCAGAGGCAGGCGGATTTCTGAGTTCGAGGCCAGCCTGGTCTACCGAGTGAGTTCCAGTACAGCCAGGAAACACAGAGAAAACCCTGTCTAGAAAAACCAAAAAAAAAAAAAAAAAAAAAAAGAAAGAAACAAATGCAATTGTACATTTATTAAGTTGCCTAATGGACAATTTTAAATTATCTAAAAACTAATGGAAGTAAGATATTATCTATCACAGCTTTCTAATTCCAGTTTGAAGTTAAGTTTATCTTGAGACACGTTAAGTTTTAATTCTCAATAGAACCACTAGTTTTTCTCCTGCTGTTGATTTTTGAAAAGGAGGTAGTTATTTTAGTCTGTATTCACACATATTCTTATTTAGAACACATAATTTGTTTTACATTACTTCTTAACAAATTTGAAGAGAACTGCTTATATGGCTGAAAAATATATATATATTTAATTCTGGTTTTACTAATTTTGTGATGCTTGTCTAATAGCTACGTTGACAACAGAAACGTATAGGAACTTGATCATTTCTCTCTATCGCTCTGCTTAAGCTAATTGCCTTGAGACAGGTTCCCTAACTAAGTTATGACTTGGTTATTTCTGTTAGGCCTGCTGGATAACAAGCTTTCAGAATCTACATGCTTTCTGCATCCAAGTGCTGGGGTTATGTGCATATGCTGGCATGCCTGGCTTTCTATGTAGGTATTAGAAATTTGAAATCAGTTCTTCATGCACCCCTACTCATTAACCTATTTCCTCAGCCCTCATTAGTATATAATATATTTATTCATATATATGCATATGTATGCATTATTTGTGTGTATACAGTATGCCAGCTTTCAATTATTGCCATATTAACAAATCTTTAGTGACCCATTCTGATTTTTTATTTAGCATGTTTTTTTAATTGAATATTTTCTTTATTTACATTTCAAATGATATTCCCTTTCCCGGTTTCCCCCCGGAAACACGCTATCCCATTCCCCCTCCCCTGCTTCTATGAGGGCATTCCCCCACCTACCCACTCATTCCCTGTCTCTCTGCCCTGGCATCCCTTCACTGATGCATCGAGCCTTCACAGGACCAACGGCCTCTTCTCCCATTGATGCCTGTCAAGGCCATCCTCTGCTACATATACAGCTGGAGTCATGGGTCCTTCCACGTGTACTCCTTGGTTGGCTATTTAGTCCCTGGGAGCTCTTGGGGGTCTGGTTGGTTGCTGTTGTTGTTCTTCCTATGAAGTTGCAAACCCCTTCAGTTCCTGCAGTCCTCTCTCTTAACTCCTCCATTGGGGATCTTATACTCAGTCCAATGGTTGGCTGCGAGCATCTGCCTCTATATTTGTCAGGCTCTGGAAGAACCTCTCGGGAGACAGCTATATCAGGGTCCTGTCAGCATGCACTGCTTGGCATCCACAATAGAGTCTGAGTTTGATGTCTGTATATGGGATGGATTTCCAGGTGGAACAGTCTCTGGATGATCTTTCCTTCAGTCTCGACTCCACACTGTGTCTACATTTTTGCTCCCATGAGTATTTTGTTCCACCTTATAAAAAAGACTGAAGCACCCACACATCAGTTTGCCTTCTTCTTGAGCTTCCAGAGTGGTTGTACCAGTTTGCAATCCCACCAGCGATAGAGGAGTGTTCTTCTTTCTCCACATCCTAGCCAGCATCTGCTGTCACCTGAGTTTTTGATGTTAGCCATTTTGACTAGTGTGAGGTGGAATCTCAGGGTTGTTTTGATTTGTATTTCCAAATTATGACTAAGGATGTTGAACATTTCTTTAGGTGCTTCTTGGCCATTTGATTTTCCTCACTTGAAAAAAAATTTTTTTTTATCTCTGTGCCCCATTTTTAACAGGGTTATTTGATTCTATGGAGTCTAACTTTTGAGACCTTTAAGACCTGTGCAGGGAAAACTTATAATAATAATTAAGCTATTAGAAATCATGCTAAATAAAAAAATACGTGTCTTTTGTAGTAGATAAATTTTATTCTGCCTATAGATGGTGTTTTAAAATCAATATCTCACACTGAAGGATTAATTTATAAATTTTTATGCTATGTTTAATGGTGACATCTGTGCTAGAATACCTCTCATGACTGTTTGTCAAGACTAGGGTTGTAATTTGTCTGTAAACAAGTTTTATGAATAGAACTAGAAGAGCTATTTTAAGTAATAATGTCAGAAAAATAAAATTGCTTTTTTGATTTAAGATATGTAAATATTTGCTCTTATTAAAAGATTGACTTTTTAAAAAAAATATTGACCTGCAAAAATAACAGAAGAACTAGTGTTCTCCTCTGTTTTCCATTAAAGAACTCACATAAAGCAGATGTGCTATCATGGAAAAAGTAGACACTTTCTCCATCATTGTCACAAAGCAAAAATTGTTTCTTGATTTAGGAGCCCATAAATGTGTAGAGAGTTATGAGTGGCTGGAGAAAAATCAATATCATCCATTGTTGCTGAGACGGTGGACTATGTATATATTCCAACTTCTGAATATCTTGAAAATAGTCACTTTCAAAGAGGGAAAAACTTTAAGAATATGTTTATTTTATAGGTAAAACTGCAGAAAACATGTCTTTTTCATTTGTTTATTAAACTTTCCTCTTAAAATTCAGAAGTACTGAAAAATTCCATTCACCTTCTACTCTATTTCTGTACTTCGGGAAAAAGTGATGAGCAGGCTCGACAGTGATTCAGGAGGCTGCTTGAGTGACTAGAATGGCAAGTGCTTTATGATTTAAGATTCAGATTGACCCAGTCCTGATTTTACCCCATGTGCTGAACCCTTTATTCTGGAAGATATCTGGACATCTTAGTGTTGTCAGACCTGGCCTTCTCATTCCTTGTAAGGTTTTCTCAAAAGAGATGTGATTCACAAGTTTCAGTTCAAAGAGGCATCCAGCCTGACATGAAGAAATTTTCAAGTGATGTTCAGTTAGAAATATTGTTGAAATTACAAATAATAAAAAGATATACATGTTACAGAGACCCTGGTAATCTGATGAGGTAATATAATCATATGTTATTTCTTGCTCCTCTCTGGCACAAAATATATGGTGTGGAGTTTACATTAATAGTACCAAGGGGCTGGAGAGACATTCTGGTATTTAACAGATTTGTTCACACAGATCATATGGATGCAGTTCCCAGCAACTATATTTTAGTGCACAACACTTAAATCTAGTTCATTCTTCTGACCTTCATGAGTACCAGACAATAAGTAAGTCTAAAAGAATAGTAACATCTAAAGAATAATTATCACTTTATGTAATTGAATATATGTTCCTAAATATTTCCCCCAAACTAACAAGTCTCATCATACACAAATCCCCAAAGACATTCTTGCCTGAGAGATATAGCCCCTTTTATTCTGTTTGCTTTACCTTGTCTATTATTATTATTAGTGTTGTTTCCTTACTAACAAGAAAGGTAGAGTGTAGATTCAGGGAAGTGGAAAAATGGGGATGAACTGGGGATATTTGTGGAAGTAGAAGCCATAATCCAAATACATTTTTGGAGCAAAAACTATTTTTAATAAAAAAATGAGTGTCAGAGAAAGTGTGAGAGAGAGAGAGAGAGAGAGAGAGAGAGAGAGAGAGAGAGAGAGAGAGAGAGAGAG
>JANHMN010000008.1:40511474-40639918 GCA_030674055.1 Rhabdomys pumilio
CTGAATCAATGAGGCACATCTAAGCCATAGCAAATCCTAAAACTCCCTGGAGAATATCTAAGTGGCAGATTAAACTCTTTGAGCTCCTAATCTCCCAAATGAAATAATTGCATGTTTCCTTATGCTTATTTTGGAGTTGATACTATTTTTGAAAGTTCTTGAGATTTGTCAAAATAGAATTGTCACCTTAGGAGGTTTAGAAGGTATTTGAAAGATAAATCAGTGGAAGACACTGTGCCTAAGAAAATCAGGCTAGTGGCCAAAGAACAAAGCCAACAATCAGAGAACAAGCTGGAAATGCAAATAAGCAGAACTGATTAATACATAGGGCTTATCTTCTAATTCCACACTCTTTCCTTGATGTTTTTATTATTATTTCCATAACCTCTTCTATTTCCTTCCAAAATAGGAAGATATAATCAACATTATTGCTGAGGTTTACTCTCTTATACTCAGTGTATAATGAAGAATCCATATGTAAGTCTCATTTCCTCGTGATACTCTCAGGATAGGGAATATTTTTATTGTGAGTGGAAGTAATTTTATGCTCTTTAAAAATTAATCATAAAACTTCCTACTAAATCCACCAAGATAATTCTGTTTTATATACATATGTGTGTGTGCTTGTGTGTGTATGTGTGTGCGTATGTATGTGTGTGAGTGTGTATGTGTGTCTGTGACAAATAAAAAATAAAAACCATGATATTCTGTGTGTAGAACTTGTTTTTGAGATGGTGGTGGAAATCCTTAGGCTAGTCTGGATGGAGACTTTGATCCACATGCCTGAGCCTTCTCATGGTGTAAGTGTACAACTATGCCGACATTTTTGTCTCTTTGATAATCTTCTATGTTTCGTTGTTTAATTTTTTGTTTTTAGTTCTGATCATGTATTTACATGTATCACAAGCTTTGTTTTTTGATGTTACACAATAGTATTCTATACTCTATACATTTTTATTTACAATTCAGCCAGTATCCCCTGTAAATCCCCCCCTTCCACAACCCTCATCCATTCCTTCTCCTCCAATCTCCAGGAGGATTCTCCCCCACCCTCAGGCCTCTCACCTCTCTGGGGCCTCAAGTTTTGAGAGGATTAGGCACATTTTTTCCACTAAAGTCAGACCAGGCAATCCTCATATATACATGTATATGTATATGTGTATGTGTATGTGTATGTGTATGTGTATGTGTATGTGTATGTGTATGTGTATGTGTATGTGTATGTGTATATATATATGATGTATATGTAATGTATGTATATTGGGGACCTCAGACTAGTTCCTGTATGCTGCCTGGTTGTGGCTCAGTGTCTGGGTGCTCAAAGGTGTTCGGGTTATTTGAGACTGCTAGTCTTTCCATGGGGTCACTCTCTTCTTTTGTATCTTCCACAAACTCAACAATAGAGATCCTGGACTTCAGTCTGATTGTTGGGTGTAAGTATCTGCATCTGTCTCAGATAGCTCTGGTTGTATCTCTCAGAGGACAGCCCTGCTAGGCTCCTATCTGCAAAAAAACCATAGCATCTGTTGATAGTGTCAGGCCTTGGTGTCTTTCCATGGATCTCCAATTGGGTCAGTCACTGAAAAGTCTTTCTCTTAGTCTCTTTTCCATTTTTGTCTCTGCAGTTCTTTTAGACAGGAACACTTCTGGGACAGAAATTGTGACTGTAGATCCCTCCACTTGATGCCCTGTCTTTCTACTGGAAATAAATTCTTTGAATTCCATCTCCCTACTGTTGGACATTTCATCTAAGTTCACTCCCATTGTGTTCTGACAGTCCCTCACTGCCCTAGCCCCTGGTACTTTCTAGAGGGTCTCCCTACCTCCTGCCTTCTGAGGTTGTATATTTCCATTTATTCTGCTGGTCCTCTGGGACTCTTTCCTGTCCTTCTCTAATACCAGGTACTATTCCCCCTTTCTCCGTCTCCTCCTTCTCTTCCCCTTCAAGTTGCTTTCTCCCTCTGCATCCTGTGATTATTTTCTTCCCACTACTAAGTTGGATTGAAGCATCATTACTTGGCCCTTTTCCTTGTTAAACTTCTAAAATTCTGTGAGTTGTATCCTAGGCATTCTGCATTGTTTGGCTAATATCCCTTATTAGTAAGTACATACCATGCATATCCTTTTGGGTTTGGATTTCCTCACTCAGAGTGATATTTTCTAGTTCCATCCATTTGTCTGCAAAACTTATGATGTTCTGGTTCTTAATAGCTGAATAGTATTCCATTGTATAAATGAACCACATTATGTGTATCTAATCTTTGGTTGAAGGGCATCTAGGTTATTTGCAGCTTTTAGCTATTACAAATAAAGCTGCTATGAACATCATGGAGCACCTGTTCCTGTGGTATGGTTTGGATTCTTCTGGGTGTTTGCCCAAGGGTGGTAACTGGGTCTTCAGGTAGGTTTATTTCCAAT
Organism: Rhabdomys pumilio; assembly: GCA_030674055.1. Classification (NCBI taxonomy): domain Eukaryota; kingdom Metazoa; phylum Chordata; class Mammalia; order Rodentia; family Muridae; genus Rhabdomys; species Rhabdomys pumilio. Next base: position 40,513,893 of record JANHMN010000008.1, read on the forward strand.
TCGCTTAGGTACTGCCAGATTGATTTCCAGAGTGTTTGTACCAGTTTGCAATCCCACCAGCAATGGAGGATTGTTCTTCTTTCTCAAATCCTTGCCAGCATCTGCTGTCACCTGAACTTTTGCTCTTAACTATTCTGATTGGTTTAATGTGGAATCTCTGGGTCATTTTGATTTGCCATTCCCTGATGTCTAAGGACTTTTGAACATTTCTTTAACTGTTTCTCGAACATTTGAGATTTCTCTGTTATGAATTCTCTTTAGCTCTGTACCACATTTATTTTTAATTTGTTTATTTGGGATTTTGGAGGTTAGTTTCTTGAGTTCTTTATGTATTTTGGATATTAACCCTCTGTCAGGGCTAATATCCAAGTTTTTTTTGAAGATTTTTTTTTCCCAATCTGTTGGTTGCCCATTTGTTCTATTGACTGTGTCTTTTGTCTTACATAAGCTTTTCAGTTTAATGAGGTCCCAATTTATCAATTGTTGATCTTAGAGCCTAAGCCGCTGAATTTTGTTTAGGAAATTTCCCACACCCACTCATGCCAATGAATTTAGGGCTCTTTCTCACTTTCTTTTCTATTAGATTCAGAGTATCTGTTTTTATGTTGATGTCCTTGATCCGCTTGGACTTGAGCTTTATGCAACGTGATAAATATGGATCTATATTTATGTTTCTATATACAGACTGTCAGTTATTCCAGCACCATTTATTAAAGATGCTTTCTTTTTTCATTGTATGTTTTTGGCTTCTTTGTCAAAGATTAAATGTCCATAAGTATGTGGGCTGCCTTCTGTGTCTTCAATCCTATTCCATTCACTGATCTGTCTCTGTGCCAACAACATGCTTTACCCACATGCCCATTAAAAGTTTTCTTTCCACAGTTTTAGGCTATTCTGAATAAGGCTTCTAATACTTGTGAGCATTTTGCATGGTAGATATTTATCCTGGGTTAAGTGTAAAACTGAGTGATGGTATAAGTCATATTTAACTTAATTTCTTTTCTTTTTCAAAAATGATTGTGTTTTATATTCTCAACAGTAACAAGTGAAATTCCTGGATGTTCCCTCGTTTTATCAACTTTTACATTGTATTGTTTTAGATTTTTTGATCCTTCTAATGATTTGGTTGTTATGCTTCTAATCTACAATTACCCAGTGAGTAACTTACATTGTCCCTAATGTTGGGCATCTTCTACTTTCTCAATGGCCACTTGTTAGCTCTGCATTCAGGTTTTGCTACTTAGATTAGATTGTTGCTTCTTGTCGCTGCATTATAAGGTATCCTTACATTGTAGATACACATTTCCTGTTGAATATGTTACATTTCTCCTAGCCTCTGTTGAAGGTTATATTTTAATTTTAGTGACGTCACATTCCTCTATTTTTTCTTTTATGGTGAGTGAATTCTTTTGTTCTGCCTAAGGAAACTTTACCTATTCCAAGGTGATAAAATTCTTCTCCTGTTTATTCCCTATAGAATTTTATAAATTTAGTTTTTATGTTCAGTTTATGACCCATTTAAAATTGATTTTGGTGTACACTGTGTCATTTTATCCAGGTTATACTATTTTTTCCGAGGTTATTTTTGGAAGCATCGTGTATCTGCCTAAATTATTTAGATTCTTATTAAAAATGTAGAGGATTTTCTATAGCCCCTGCCAATCATTGTATGGCAGGCACATGAAATAGGCTAGTATTTACATGAGAACCAGTATGATTACTTTAAATAGATTTTTTTAATTGAGTTTACCAGCACTTGCTATACAGTACTTAGTAACATGTTCTTTTAATACTGCCGTAGCTAAATTAATACAGAAAAGGCACTGAACTGGGAAGATTTGTAGATTCACTCTCTTTTGTTCTGCCTTATGTGATGACTTTCTCTTCCTGTGTCTTCATGACATAGAACATTTCTTTCTGGAATATGGTATTACACTATTAAGTGTAAGCAGAGTTGAACATTTGACATGCTTCACATGCTGCTATAAATATCTGGGAAAACATATAGAACTAAGAATTCAAAGGCTTTAAAAATGAATTTTTTATGAAAACCACAGCTAGCCACCCAACAAATATGTTCTACATAATATGTCTTTGCAATGAACAAATAGTTTTCAGATAAATTCTAAGGAATTAGCCATACTACTTAAGTTTTTCATTGATCTGAAAAAACTTGCTGCATCCTATTAAAATAAGCAAGTTGGACATAACTGGATCAGAGTCAAAATGGCCTCTTCTCAATCTCCTCTTCTTCATTCACTGGGTCTACTGATGCCTTTCAGAAAGTATTCTATCGTAGCACTGAGACAGACTAAAATCACAAATAGATGCACACAGAATGCCACCAACACAGTCCATAAACAAAGGCTAACAAGTCCAAGCTGTCACTACTACACCTGCTGAGTAACTGAGCTGCACTGGCAGCTCCTTGCTACCTTTCCTCTGCTCTGGAACGCTTTCCATAGCATTTAGTAGCTCTGAACTGCTTCCATGCAGCCTTGGCAGCACTTCTTGCTTTACTTCTCTTTTGAAAGCTCTGGCTGAACTAAGAATCAGAGTTTCAAGCATCATCTTCAGGTTTTACTTCTTATTGCTCAGTTCTTAAGAGTCGCTTCTTTTAAGTAGACTCTTTCAATTTCCTTAATCTAAGGAGTGTGTTTTTCACTATATTTCTCCTGTATTTTCTGCATGAAAAATGTTTTATTAAAATCAAGTATTAATTTCCTATGATTGGCTCTAGCACCAGGTACAAACTCATCTGCTGATTGTTGTATCTTTAAGACCTAGGTCAGTGACACTCATAACAACTTTATAAAATCTTGTGATTAAAAATAAGCAGAAATGAAAGAGGCAAACTGAGCTCACTTTAAATTCCCTGGAGCACTTGGAAAACTTGTTGGTTAGGAAATATAGAATATATAGAATTTAGTGTTTATTTGCATATATTTCAAGTATGCTTAAAACAGTGATAAATTTAAATGTTTATTATGGCTATCTAAATATTTATATTTCTGTCAGACATAATTGCCTTGAAGGACATCTGAATTTTAGAAAGTATTTAGATCATTCATCTAGTATTTGCACAAGGACTTTAGTATATACCTAGTGTTTGGTGGTATGAATTTTAGGCATGAGTGATGAATAAATTATCAGATGTTCAGGCAGTGTTTGAGAATGGAATTTGGGGAGAAAGAAAGCAGTTCACTTTAGACTTTTATATCAGTAAACCTGGAACATAGTTTCTTGCAAATTGCTGCTTTTTCCAGGCAGTGACCAATTTCTAGAGAAAGAAGAAAAAATGCAAAATGCAATCTGCACACAGTCAAATGCCAGAGGCAACATGAGTACTGTGCAGGGTCAGGCCAGGTCAGTATAAAAGTGACTACTAACCAGCTACCCATCTTGTAAAATGACATAGCCAATATTTTCCACTTATTGCCCTTACAAATATTAAAAAATAAGTCACAGATTCAACTCCCAAACACATGAGATTTCACTGTGGCTATATCGACTAGAAGTGTTTTGAATAAAAATTGACTGTAGTGGGAATTTCTGTAAATCAAAGCAAAAGTTTTCTCTTAATTTAATCATTATGCTCATTTTTCCTACTGTTGATTTGTCAGCACTTAAGTCTTGGAGATGGTGTCACCTTGGTAGCAAAATCTCCAGATGACTTCATGTTATTTATGACATACTATATATTCTCTGCCTTTGGGGCATTATAGGTTTTAGTTGGTTCTTATTTTTCGATGTGGTTTTAGTTTGCTTTTGTACTTAATAATACTTTTAAAATTGCACTATCCCCATTCACTGTTAACTTTCTTCTGAAACTCCTAGAATACTCTCAATTTTTTTCTGTCCTTGCATTTCCTGTGACTTTTATGTTCCCTAGTATGTATGTGTATATATATAATATATATCTTCTTTAGGAAAGTTTTTCAACATTTAAGTTGATTGTTTCTGTGGGGGAATACTTAGGATTTTTTATTCTTTTGACTGTTTCCTCATTTGGAAAATAGAGAGTGATTAAGAAATTAATCAGTTCTTGCTTGTTTAAAGCCAATCCATAAACTTTTCCTGGATGATTGAAATTATATATTATTATAGGTTAAAATCATTCTGCTACATGACCTCTGCTTTACCATATAGGAGAAAGTCAGCATGCAGTTAGGAATGTTTGCAGAAAGTTAATCTTCTAATGAAACTATCAGGAAAGGATATCATGAAACTTAATACTTGATTACACTATGGGTCACTGTCATATCATACCTTTCATTTTCTTACTTTTACTCACCAATCACTATATTTATTGTGACGGTACCTGATTTCCTGTTATAACCACTTTTTTGAGTGAGAGTCCCACATTATCAAGGTCCACGGCACCCTTTTACACTTTTATACATTGGAGCAAAAAACATTAGTGGTCACAATTTAGCACTCACTAAGTGAGATTTTGTGATTGCTAACCCAACATTTGTCGTTAAAAGAAATCTCTTCACTGGGCCTGAAGAGCAGAAGACATTCTCAGACCTGATGTAATCTTTACCTTTAGAATTTCTTGCTATATCTGTGCAACAGACTATTTCTTTTTAAGAACAATGAGGAACTTTCCACATAACAAAACACTTGAAAAAAGGAGAAAGTCTTCTGAGGCTGGCTTGATGTTTTCTCAGCACCCACAGTTAGAGACATGAGTTCAAATCCAGTCTTAGTTATTTAACCACAGGGAATCATCTAGTCACCTTGAGCATTAACACAATTCCTATGCATCTTGGTTTGTTTTTTTATCTCCCTAGAATCAGCAGGGATAAGGAATACATCCATGTATTCAATTCTATGAATTTGGTACTGATCTCTTTTGATCATGTACATATATGCATATTTTCCATAATATGTGCTCTAATGAACAAACATGCAAAGAGTATAAGGCATCATATTACTCTGTATTGTATCTACTACTTACAAGCAAAATGAGAAAAAGTCAAGTTACTGTCTTCACTAAACATAATTGAAAGGAGGGTCTTTAAAATGATATAGATTTATATAGTAGAATAAGAAATTTACAATGACTACAAATGAACAAGAACAATTTATGTGTGTATATTTGTGTGTGTAAAAATAAAAATAGAGAGATACATGGAGGAGAGAAAGAAAAAAGAAAGAAAGAAAGAGAGAGAGAGAGAGAGACGGGAGAGTGAGTGAGAGAGGGCAGTATGCTTGCCCATGTTACTTATGTGTTAATACTCATATATAATTACACCAGGTGAAAAAATTCCATGAGGTTTTAAAAATTATATCACTTTCCAATTTCATGAATGACTTCATTTCTAAAATTTATGAGTTAAACAATCAATAATGACAATAGCTTTCAGAAATACACGTAAACACATATGACTCTCAAAGAAATCATACTTTATTTCCTCAATGTTGTAAGATTAAATTAAGGACATAATTAAATACCATTGATAATTTGACTCAGCCAACATAACCAGAGGACATCATCTCTGAATCCAATAAATTAATTCAGTGTCTTATATACAAAAGTTATAGCTGATTAAGTTTTTCACATTCTAATCTTTTACTCTGATATGAAGAATTCCAGGCATTAACTATATTTTGTTGATTGAACTCTTCTGTACTGGGAAAAGATAATCGAAGCTATAGCTGGAGGGTCTTTTCTATTTTTTCTTCAAATACTTTGAGCCTTCCATTAGGTTAATGTAGTAGGCAAACTGATATTCCCCACTGTCTATAGCAACAATTGAGTTTTGTGTGGGTGTGCACATACATTAAAAACAATTGTTCAAGGAAGCAAATTAGATCTTATGAGAGACAGAAAACATATTGTATGCTCTCAAAACTGAGTAAGTAAATCTGTCACTTCTAGATTTTTACAGGAGAGAATCGTTGTCTGTAATAATTATCCTAAATTGAGTGTCTACCAGACAGCTTTATATAGTTGATTTGCTACAGCTACTCCATAGAAATACCTTGGGCTAATTTTATCCTGTTCTAGTCGGTTTTTGTCGCTATATAAACACCATGACCAAAAACATCTTCAAGGAGAAAAGTGATTATTTGGCTTATAGGTTTATAGTCTCATGCAGGGGAACCAAGGCAGGAAAATGCAGCAGCTTGAAGTAGGAGATTGGAGGAACAATGCTGACTGAGTTGCTTTCCATTTCTTGCTCAGCTACTTTTTTAAATATAGCTCAGGCACACCCACCCAGGGAGGGCATTGCCGCCAGTGGGCTGTAGTCTTCCCACATCAAAGATTAATTAAGAAAATGCCCTCACAGACATGCCCATAAGGCAGTCCTATAGCAGCAATTCCTCAAAAAAAATTACTTTTCATAGGGAATTCTAATTTGTAAAATGTGACAAGAACTCAAAAGCTCATGTGCACATGTACACACACACACACACACACACACACACACAAATAAATAAACTGGCCAAATTTTAATGTTATCAGAAAGTGAGTCCGGCCCCTTTAGCTCAAGATTGGAAATTTCTGTTTGTTCTTTCATTACTGAGCAAACATTTAGCAAACAGAAATTTCAACATTACACTATACCATAAATATGCCTTTAAGCTTTTATATCATACTTGTTTTTCCTTTCTTTGTACTCACTTTCAAGAACACACTGAAAGGACCAGTATGTATATACTGGTGACTCATCCCTAACTTGCCTACTATATTGGCCTAGGGATAGAGTCCATGTTATTTGACCTGAGATCAACATCTGCTAGGAATAATTTGGGGGAATTCATCTAGTACAGTGGTTCTCAACCTGTGGGTTACAACCAGTTTGGAGGTTGTTTATCAAATACTCTGCATATCTGATTCACATTATAATTTATAATAATAGCAAAATTACAGTTATGAAGTAGCAACAAGATAATTTTATGGTTGAGGACACCAAGGAATACTGTACTAGGGGCAGAGAGTTAGGAAGGTTGAGAACCACTGATCTAGGCAAACCACTTTCTTGTAATAATAAGTCAGGTAAAAATATGATGTTTAAACAAAGAATATTCTTAATTCCATATGCAAAACTAGGCACAGGACTTTCCACAAAAATATAATTGTACAGATTAATGACTACCATAAAGAAAGCTGGATGATCGAACCAATTAGCTATGCATTAAAAGCAAAGGTGCTTTTAGAGTGTTAAGAGTCACTGGTCAAACATGAAATTTCAAGCTAAAGACACACATTTTCTCCTGAGCACCATGCTTGTATGTCTTCTTTGTTTCTAAAGTTTTGGATCAAATTAAAAACACTAGAACTTTGAATTTCCCCTTTAGCAATTCAAGTATGTTCATATTATAAGTGGAAATAGATTTGACTTCTAATAAATCAAGCTTTTATTAAGTTCTATGAGGTTGCTTTGGTATCCAACTTCTCATTTCTTATCTAATCTTTATTTCAATTTTTTAACAAATAGGTATATGTGTTCAGTTCAATATATATATAATAGTGATATATATATATAATATATATATAATATATATATATATATTATATATATCACTATTTATGTAAATATGTGTTTGTAGGTAAGTGATTAGCATATATTTCTAAAAGAATGTTAGCATAGTTTTGTAGCAAATACTGTTCTTGGGACCCACTTCATAGAACATGGATTGTTTAAATAAAAGCCATATAATATCATCAGTCCCAGTAGAGATTAGAAGTGCTATTGAGAAGCTGCAATTTTAGGTACCATGTACAGGACAATGTGCTTCTGAAGGGGTCCAGCAAATGTGCCTAAAATTATCATGACTCTTTATTTTTCAGTTAGTGTTCTGCCTTCCCTTCTCCTCTGGTGTTTTATAGATTAAACCAAACTATCTCATCATGGAAACTCTTCATTTTCTAACAGATGATAAAAACATGATCTTTTTGTATGATCAAATGTTGCGTGCAAAGCTGTGAGTGAATTCCTGCAGCTATAACTCTAGAGCTAATGAAGCCAAGGCATGGGGTTCCTTAACCATCTTTTCTGAGCCACCTTCACCAAATAGTGAGTTCTAGGTCAGGAGAAGGGTTCACAAAGAATGATATCTTGAAGGTAGTCCAAGGTTAAAAAAGAGATGGAACTAGATTTAGTTTTGTGACATAATTCAAATAACCTTTTGATGTCATCACTGAGCACTTTTAAATAATAATAATCACATTCTCATGAATATTTTAAAATTTAGTAAAGTAATCAAAGTGGAAGCTTATTCTCCAGTATAATCATCTATAAATATTTCTCCACTGATCTCAATAATTATATCAATAAGTGACATTTCCCATAGGAGATTTGCTAAGGATATAAGATAATTAAATTTACACTCACTGTTGTTAGATATAGATTTCTACAGAGATATCAGTAAGAATAGATTTAATAGATTAGGCCACTTTGTCCAAGATAGACATCAGATGATTTAGGGAGACTAATTTTTGTTTTTTTTTTTTAAGCTACTTACCAAAATATTCATAAACAAATTTACTATTGAGTGTACATACACATGTATAGTTACTTTTTATTTTTTATATGCATGTGTATGCAAATTTATGTGCCTGTGTACGTGCACATAGGTGTGGACATATGTATGGAGGCCAGAGATCTGTGTCATGTATCTTTGTCTGTTATTCTTGTGGTTTTTGCTTGGAAAAGTGTCATTCAATGAATCTTGAGCTCACCAATTAGCTAGCCTGGCTGGCTAACATGCCACAGTGATCTGCATGTGTTTGCTTCCCCAATACAGGGACAATTACCATAAGCTGCTTTTTCTGTGTATTTTGGTAACCCAACTTCACATCTTCGAGTTTGCATCTTGATCATCTCCCCTTTTCTTTCAGACATACTTTTTACAATATACAACTTTTAAAAAAGTTTTAAAATGTATATTCAGTTCAGGGTGAATTTTATATTTGAAATCTTATCATTCTATATTAAATTCAGTTAATTTAACAAATTGAGTGAAGCAAACAATTATAAAACTAGAATATTGATAAGCAGAAATTAGTTGGTCATCTAGTTTTTCCTGAGAGCAATATTTACTGTATTTTGAGATCTATCTCAAATCTGTAACAAATATGGCAGATGGCTGGTATATTTAGAGTTGTCCTTGCCCCAGCAAATCTCTTACAGTATTTACTCATTTAGTTAGTACTCTCTATTGCAATCTTGAAGGCCAATAGTATGTAATTTTTTTTCTAATTCTGTGCTATTTTCTGGCCTTGGAGACATGCTTTCTTGTATACAAAATAAAACAAAATTACCAATCTTTTTATACTTCCCAAAGCAGCTGTCAATCAATACTGTACTGAGAACTGATGAATACCCTCTTTCTAATCCCTTCTACATATAACTGTTTCAATTTGCCTTGCCACTGAGTGGTCCCCTGAGGGACTAAGAACTGTTGGATCACATCATGACTGGGTATAATCAACAAACCTGTGTGAGTTCGTTTTCTGAGTCATCTACTAAGTCACCTAGCCAGAGGACTTGTGTGCAAATATTTTAGTCTAAGCCTATGGGAGCAGGAAAGTTACATTTACAACAATGATGTTACATAAGTTATCTCATCTAAGTAGGCATTCTTGAATATATCCAATTCATTCGCTAACATATATATAACTCAATCTTTGTTTTCATGCCTCCACAAAAGAATCACATCATTTTCCTCCAAGCTACCATGTAACTTACAAATAGAGTTCAGTTAACAGTTGAGAAAATGCATCACTTTAAAAAATAGAACTTATTACTTTATCTCTAGAAATTCTTTGAATATGAATATTAAAGTAAAAAAATGAAATGTAGACTAAAAATGAAACTAAAACCTCTTTCAGCTCAAAGCTTGGCCCCTTGACTTAAAAGGTCAAATGTGAGGTTGTCCATGGAGATTGCTCTTACTAAGGATTGCACTAATATCTCTTTTTTATTAGAAGTTTCTGGCATTGTTGGCGTTCTTGTATTTCTCCTATAAATGGGAGGTCTTAAGGGCACAGTGAGCATTGTGATATGTAGTCTAGAAATTCAACATGTGAGCTCAGAAACAGATAGGATGTTAATGATCCATGAGTAGTCACATGAAGTCCTGTCTCACCCCCTAGTATACACAAAGGGAGGTTCTCATTGATGCCAGTACACTCAGTGTGCAAGCTTCCCAAAGAACAATTAGTTGTTCGGTGTCTAATTCAAAGGCTGTTTAGGGGATTGTTCTCCTTGAGTTAATGGGAACATGAGTGTTCAATGAAGGGAGATTAGCCCCAGAAGACAAGGGAATACATTAAGCTCTTATTTTGATTTGAATTGGGAGTGAATAAAGTACCCAATGTTCAGGGAATGTAGTAAAGTTAACATGCAAGAATGAATGGAGACTGACTTATCTGTGTGACAAGGGTGTGCTCTGCACAGTTAGTACCCAAGAACCTCCAGGGACAGAGGTAGCCATTTATCATAGTCTAGAAATTATGGGGTGTTTTATTCAATGCTATATCAATGTAGTTAAATGTTCCCAGAACCAATAAAAATGCCCTTTGCCTTTCTCTCCTCTATTAGAAGTAATTGCTATTCATCTTATCGTGGATATCTTCAAAGTATTCACCCGGTACTTGGAGTGCCTGGGGGGAGGAAAATTTAGAAGGATAACAATGTAGCCATATATCATTGGCATTCATGAGAAAGTTCACAATAGATATTTGAAATGCAGGTCCCCAGTAGGCAATAGACAAATCAGGAACAGTGTTGTGCCAAAAATACCACTCTGGCCTGGACCTTGGGGATTGTATGCCAGGTAGAGTGAAGAAAAATGATTTAGAAAGAAGAAATATGTGTGCTTTTCTATATGCATTTATTTTATTTATATGCATACATCCTCTGATAAACTAATAAGCTCTGGGCACTGACAGGTGAGTTGAGCCTGATGTTTCTGAACGATGCAGTTGCGATTAAACTTCCACAGGAAAGCAGGAATGGCATCTTGCAGTGTGATCAATATGTCTTCAAATTTATATTTTTCATGCTTATAACAGAGACACTCATACATGGGCAGGTGGTGCAGGGAATGGACCTTCTAGTGACAAAACGCTGTGTAGCCAAGTGTGACTTTACATTTGGGAGTCCACGTTTATCATACTGGAGCTTCACATACAGATAGAAATCACTGCAGGAAATTTACAGATCAGTTGATGCTGTGCCAGGCATGCAGGCTAAAACATATCCATAGTTAGTTACATACTGCCCTGCAGCAATGACATGTTCTGAAAAACATGTTACTTGGAGGTTATGTCATTATGCAAACATTATAGAGTTATCTCATACAAAGTACACAATGCAGTTCAATCAGTCTACACAGCTTCTTTGTTTAATCAAAAAACACAATAAACATAGGATATGTAAAGTTATATGTAAAGTTATAAGGAGAAGTATAGTCTGAGATAATATTCAGATACGTAGAACAAAAAGTGCAGCAGTAGTCATTTATCACCCGTTAAGTATCATGTAATGTACATGATGATACATGCTCTACTCTTATTTAAAGAGAAACAAAGTAGTTGATTCACATCAGAATTGCCACAAACATATGGGTAACTCATTCTGTAATAAAATTATGATACACGTGATGTTATTACATGATTAAAATACTCATCTTCATCATATCTCTATAGGACATCTGTTACATAAGCAAATACTTCTTGACTGAAAGACATGCTGCAATACATACAGACACGTGTACATATTTGTGTGTAGATACATAGAGATGACATTCCTGTTGGATGTCATTATAATGTAAAGAGAGTTCTTCTGTTCTTCATTCACATATTTTTCTATTCCGTACCATTTGAATCATAATTGCTTGATAGTAGTTAGCCCTGGTTAAGTCTCATCATTTCCCATCTTTATTTAAAACAAAAGTCTCAGACATTACCTTTCTAGTATTCTGTATTAAATTTTACCCAAAAAAATAAGAACAAAAATTCAAATCTTTTCTAATCATCCATCCATTAATTGAATTCTTATAGCCTAATATCTTCTGTGTACAGAAGACATGTATGTAGAAGGTCATAAAATGGCCATAAAATATATTTTGAGAAGTATACACACCACAAATATTCTAGTCATTCCATTATTAAAATTAACTTAATTAAGTGGAAGTATAATGTAAATATTCCTGGAATAAAATTGCTATCTTTAGGAAAGATGCCACAGTTTGAGAATACCTGGAAGTGGGACCAAAAATGAGCTGAAACAAAAGCATTTTAATACAATCTTTTACTTTATATTTGATTGGTTAATATTAAGCACCATAGATAATAGCAATAATACTAGTAAATAGTACTTATTCCCACTGAAGAAGGTAAACTCTAGAAAGTCCCTTACCCCTTAAAAGGCAAAGACTGGATTTAAGTGAAGCCAGTGGGAGATCTCAAGATGGCCAAATAAAGTCATTCCCTCCACTCTGCGCAGTCCTCACTTGATTTTACACTGATACAATCCAGGGCAACAGGGCTCAAGCTACATGACTTTGTACAATTATTATGTTACTAGAAAAACTAGAAAGAATTTCTAAAGAGATAAATACACACTGACAGCTTAGAGATGACCCTTGTTCATGGGATGGCCCCAGAGTCAGTGAGTCACTAACTCCTGCCCCTTCTCCATTTCCCTCTGAACGAATTGGACTGACAGTGTCAAAACCTTGCTCACAAAAGCTTAGGGTCACAGTGTGTTTTTTACCTATTGAACAGTGAGCTGTGAGGGTAAAGTGGTAGCTCTGCCAAAAAATTAGGCTCTTTATACACACATACAGCCACTCAAACCCTCCGAAGAATGACTGCTATTCAACCACAGATCTTTCCTCACAATTTTCTTTCCACAGTACTCCTTACACTAGGATATAGAAAGGAAAGGCCATTTTAGTGTGACACTCTGATGTCAATTGCACTTTGCTCCTTCCTTCCAAAGTGACTTCTCACAACTCTCTTCCTATTCTATCAGCCACCATTTCTACCAGCCAATCAAGGCTTTTCCAGGACTGATTCTATGTCATTTGAGTAGCTGGCAACTCAGCAGCAAAGGAATTTCCTAGAATTTTACAGCATCACTGCTGATTGACAACTACATGTTCCTCCTGAAACAACTCCAGTTTTGGTAAGGTCAGGGCTACTATGGTGCACTTAATAGTGTACAGACTGGAGAAATACAAGGTAAAGCTCCAATCGTCCACGTGCTGGTGAGCAGGAACTTCAGGCAACAGGAGCAGGATGGAATAACTACACATTTTTTCTATGTGTGATCTGTGGCTTATTTTTTGTTTTCTTTCCATAATGCGCAGCTGCACAGCTGTGTGTGTGTGTGTGTGTGTGTGTGTGTGTGTGTCTGTCTGTCTGTCTCTCTGTGTGTATGTATGTTCATGTCTGTGTCTGTGTATACTCCTGCATGCAAACATTCTTGTGTGTGTGTTTCTCAATGAATGCCTTTGAGTTATGCAATTTTTCATTTTCAAGTCAGTCACAGAATTTATCTAATTGCTTCTAAAAGCCAGGAAGCTATTAAAAAAGAAAGGAAGGAAGAAAGAGAGAAAGAGAAAAGATAAGAAGAAATAAAAAGACCTGTGAACACTAACAGTTTTTCAATATATAGAAACATGGAAAGGGAAGTGAGACTCTCCCCACGAAGGGAAATATTGAGTTTTATTTAAGACTGTGTTTGTATAATGTTTGATGTCATGCTACATCATTCAAGTTCCAAAAGCAACTGTGGGAATCTTGCCCAGTCCAATCTGTAATAGTTTTGCATCCGTCTAGGCTCTTTACAACAAAGGAAGTTTTAATTCAGTACATTATTAGGAGGATCTCTGTCTTCTTAAATTCCATAGAGTATGTCTTGTGTAAAATTATGCAGTCTATCCTATTGCCATTGTAAACATAATCACTGGGTTGGGTAATATTAGTCAATGAGATGGGTTTTCTTTCTCCTTACTAGTATGACAGGTTACTAAACAATACCCATTCTCATTTCTTTATCCATAAAATTAAAATAATAATTGTAAGCCTTGTATTGTATAGCACTGTAACAAATATAATCTATGTATATCTGAGCTTCTTCACTTTCAATAAGATGCATTGTAATTCTTAGCCTATTGATTTAGTTTAAATTTTTCCTCTTGCTTCCACTATGTTAGTTTCCTTTCCTTTAAAGTACTACTAAAGTCATCAGTGTATAGAATTTTTATCCAGCTGATGCAGCTCAGAGATGACCATTATAATGGGTTCTGGGACAGGTAATAATAAAACGGTCTCTATGCTACACTGTAGGCTGTTCCCTCAGTCTATACATAACAATGGTGTTGAAGAGCTGGTTAATTCCTTGATTGTTTGTCCTCTGAGTCTATAGTTATATTGGCTGGATACATCAATTTGGACTAACCAGTTGATTTTAGTTCTATGTTATTTGGGTTTTAGCATTATGCATATTTGGACCCAATATTACTGTATTAAGAAACTGATAAAGTGAAGTTACTATATTCACATTTATGTGGGATTTTCTAAATTTTAAATACATGTTGATGAATATAACTCTACAAATAGCAGTGAATGACCCATGGTTAGAAGATTTTTCAGCTTGCTGCTTTTATACATAAACACAAAGTCAGCTATCTAGTATATATTTCTTATCACTAATATTATACTCTATCAGTATATATTAAAGAGAGAACTTTTCCTTTGAACTTTCTTATGCATGTACACAATTCACGTTTCTAAATTCTATGAACAGATTCTCCTCTTCACATTATATTCAAAACAGCACCCAAATACGCTCAGTCTGATTTCCTTTCTCTAAAATCCCAGACCTACTATGTATGTATGTGTTCCAGAATGCCTAGGTTTCACAGCGGGTTCATGTGACCACTGGCTAAGCATCCTACTTGTTAAAATGCTCAGGGATGCTATTAAGCCGAGATTTGCTGCTCTGAAGTGTCCACCCTTTGGTCTCAGTTCTGCTCTCCTGAGACACAAATAATAAGTTTAATCCTTCTTCCACAAGACAGCACTTCAAATATTTGAAGATGGCTCTCCTCTGTCTGTGAAATCCTCACTTCCCCAGGCTAAGCATACTCATTTCTTTCCACTGACCCTCATAACTCATGGCTCCAAGCCACTCCATCATCCTGGCTCTGCCTCCCAAGAGAGTGTTTCAATTTGTCAAAGTTTTAAAGCATATGTTCAAAACAGAGTACAAACCCATACCTGATGACAAAATTATGGAATAAAAAATGACAGGATAACCTCCCTTGTTTTGGCCACCATTCTTCATTAATGGACATAATATCATGAGTAATTATTTCAAAAGGCAAGAAAACTCTGAATATCGCCCTAACACTCTATGGCAATTTGCAGTTTTAAAAATGATATTTTTTGATAAGCCACTGATATCCAACTTATTTGCACTCTGAGTAAGTTCAGATATGATATATTATTAGGTCTAATAACAAGATTTTCTAGTAATTCACCTAATTACTATCAAGTTAGATTTATTAGTAGTTTTACTCTCTACAATTCTGCTTTTTAAAATTGTATTTAGTTTTGAATACTACCAAAATGCAAGAAACATAGAAAAATTCATATACTCTTTTAACTTTTCTTAAACATATAAAATATAAAATATTTCCTTACATCTCTAATATTATAACGAATATAACTCTGTTTATACCTTCACCCAAGGAAAATTAAGTGTTCAGCACACATATGTCTTTTATTAGAATCTTACTAAAAGTATTCTTGTTTATTTCTTAATTGGAATTAATGAAGATGCACTAAAGCTAAAAAAGGAGACATCTGTTTCCTCCTTTAGGTGAACTCACATATTATGTATGCCTGCATGTGTGCTCATCTCTGTTATTCATTTCAGTCTAGATTTTTTTATTTTTCCTAATATTCAATAATTCCATTAATCAGAAATATTATCAAATATTAAATCTGATAAAGCTTATCACTAGAAACATCTCCAGACTCACTGTTAGTAGAGAGCTTCATATAATGTTCAAATGGATTAATTTTCGTTCTGGTATATGTTATCAAGAGTGATTTTATTTGAGCACTATCCCTTTTCTTTGTCTGTATTGCTTGATTTTGTTTTTGTTTTTGTTGTTTGTTTTGTTTGTTTCTTAAGACAGGGTCTCATGTAGCTAACGTTGGCAATGAACTTGCTTCATAGCAGAGAATGGCCATGAATTTCTGCAGTCCGTACTATGTATCACAGTTTAGAAATGAAAATAGAGCACCAGTGAAATAAACTTACAGAAGAAAAAATTCAATCTCTTCTTAGCATTAGTAAGTTTTTCTGTTCATTTTAATACTCCATTCATTATTGAGAAGCAGAATTATCAATTTCATGTTTCATTTTTAACAATAACGTGCAAAGTTAAATTAGCTACTCACTTCAGGGTATACTTTTTCTAAAGTACATAAAAATAATTTATCGGTCCAAATTGGGACTTCTTCCAGTCTTTCTTCACTGTGCCTCTTGTTCTGATATAGAAGTCTGTCATCATATATAATGTGCCCAGTTATATCTAATATTCATCCTGCAAATACAGGACACAAAACACAACTGTGCAACTGAATAAATGAACCAGATAAACATGACTGAATCTCTCCTACATGGAAGATATCACTAAGACTATGGCAAGTTTTGTTCCTCTTGGCTACAGCTATTAAGATTTAAGATGCTGGTGTTTCTTATTACCTGTTTTTATGAATAAAGAATGAATGTTGTAACCCTCCAAATGCCAGTGGCATTGTTCACTCTTATTCTCCTATCATGGGTAATGTGAATACCAAAGAATATGTGCAGTATTTACCTATATTTTGTAGATATAAATGCAGGCACACATAATATCTTCAGCTGACTGTAGGAGATATATCCATTGTCACAAATCAAAAAGGGCACAAAAATGGAGAGAACCCATGTAACTTTAAGGCCTGGAGCTTCTTCTCAATCCTGAACTAAAATGTGGAAACAATTGGTATCCTCTGGGCTTCTGTTTCTTCAGCTAAGCTTGTGAAATGTCTGCCCTTGTCATCTATATACAGAAGTGTCTTTACGTTTAAAATTCATTGAAAAGGTTTGTGTGTGTGCGTGTGTGTGCCCCATTGCCAATTTTCTCACATTGGCCTCTTTCAGCATGTTTCCATCGCCTCCATAAACTATCCTGAGCTTGTGAGAGAGACTGTATTAATGGCTGAGCTGGTCCTCCAGCTTTCTTTCTCTAATTTGAAAACAGGCAAAATTAACTAGAAATCAGTGCAGCATTTGCAAAGTTGAAGCTAAGAAATTATGTGTTCAAAGCAACCTCGTGTTATATCTCAAAGCCCTGTCTCAGAAACGATAAAACAAAACTATGAAAAAAAACATAAAATAAAATGTAGAGCTCATTTACTTCTGGAACAAGTGCATCTGTGTTTAATTTATACTGCTAACCACTTAGCCTGTGATCCCACCTTTCCAAAAGGAAGCCATGTTCTATGATTGTGTTACAAGGGCTGTATCATAGTGACCTTTTAACCCATCATCTATTAAGGTTGCCTATTTTGTGAACTTGGCATAACAATTATCATAAATGATAACTTATACTCTGAAAACAAAGAAAATAACAGAATAATTCATCTTGCTATTTTTCTTGACTTGATGGCAAGTAGGACTTCCCAGCCAAAACCATTGTTTTTCAAATCATAAACATTTCACTTGAATTTATTATGATTTAAGTTGATAGTCAATAACTCCATGAATGCCAAGCTTGAAAGGTTGTTGTAAAAATTATTTAAAATCTTCCCATAGCTACTGACTATACATGTTTATTACACTGAAATAAAACATTAGAGCCACCTGAAAAAAGTGAAATAGGATCTTTAATTTATCTGATACAGTTTAATTAACCAGTCAATTAAAAACAAAAGGGCAATTAGCACTGAGCACATTGGTTCTGACTATGAACAAAAAAGCTAAAAACATACCTTGATCTCTGCTAGAAAATTCATTAATTTCAAACATGTTTTCTATAGATAAAAAATAATGTCCACTTGTGGCCATGATTCCACAACAATGTTTTTTTGACAAACTCAAAAGGTTCAGATGAGTTACGATTAAAAAGAGAAGTTGGCTAATGTTTTGAAGAAACAGCTCTCTTTAGGCCATTGTATTTCTTTAAACTAAGGGACAGCAATAACCAAAACTATTTGATGGGAGTTCCTGTTTTGTATTTTTTTCCTACTACCACTGTGATAAAAATATTTCAAGTAGTGTGACTGATTTAAGAAAAAGATATAAAGTTTATTTGACATGAAGATTCCCAAATATGTTATATCTCATAATTCTCTCTCGTTCAAGATTGTCGTATCAATACTATCTAAGAGAACTGACTAATTTCTTCTTTCTCTACTGTAGGGGCCCATCTTGAAATGCAATAGTCTAGGTTATCTTTAGCATTCACTGTAGCTTGCTAACTTCAGCAATTATATACTGGCAATAGTTTATGAGCCCCCTTTAAAGGCTTATTTCAAACTGTGCATATATACACCCACACAGGCATTCTAGTCAAGCAAATATCCCTAGTTTTCTGAGAAAACAGAAAAACTGAAAAAGTCCTCTTATGAGAGATAAAAAGAGATACTTTCTAAATGTGATAACTCTCATTATTTTCCATGTCTGCTGGGTAAACCAGTTTTCATGATAGTAATAATAGCACTTGATTCCCCAAGTCCTTACTATATCAAGTAAATATTTGATGTTAATATTTATTCCTGACAATTTAGGGGCTAATTGTTAAGTTTTAGAAGCAAAGAATAAATAGTTTATCTTGAAAGAAAAAAGTAACTATTTTAAACCACCTAAAGAAGCTTTTAGGATTATCTGAGGTAAGTCAAACTTATACTGGCTGTGATTTTTTTTCTGATAAAAATAGTTTTCTAATTGCTCATTCATATCCCTCTGGGGGTCAGAAGCAGGTCTAGAACACGTGGTTAGAAGATGTTAGTTAGATAAAAGCAGAATTCAGATTCTGTAGCTGCTGAACATGTGGGATCCAGGTTTTTTTTTTCTATTTGACATATGGTATTTTCCTTTTGACCATCATCTATATAAATTTAGATAAATTCAGTTCTGTAATCTTGTTACTGAGTGAACTCTTCTCTGCTAAAGGTATTGTACAGTTCAGATTGCATTATCCCAGGCAACTGCAAAGAAGTTTCTCTAAGCTTCAAAGCCATAAAAGGTCAGCCAGTAAATACTGTTAGCTTTGTAGGCCAGGCCAATGGACTACTATTCCACTCTGGCACTATTGACATAGACCGTGCATGTATAAACAGGCACAGTGGTTTCAAGTGCAATTAATTTGTTCAGCAGGAGATGAATTGTAGGGTGGTTTAGTTAGCTTAACATATATTATGTAATTTACACTATGCTGTGACAAAATGTGAGACAAACAAAACCTAATAATGGAAAATTTTATTTTGGTTTACATATTTAGGGAGCAAAGACATGGTGAGATATTTATCGGGTAGCTGGTCACATCATATCCTCAGACTGTATCAGTGTCTCAAGTAGCCAAGTCATTCTTTGCTAATTTTCTCCTTTTGATGCAATCAAAGACCTCAGGCAAGAATCAGTACCATTGATATTTAGGGTAGATCTACACAACGCAAATAACTTAATCTTTAATTCTTCACAGTCATGTCCAGAGGCTTGTCACTTCAATGATTCTAGATGATGTTAGCTTGAGAATCATTAACAATCTCCAGAAAGATAATATATAAATGTGTACACACACACACACACACACACACACACACTCACACGCACACGCACACACACACACACAGAGAGAGAGAGAGAGAGAGAGAGAGAGAGAGAGAATATGAATACAAATTTATACAATGTGTAAATGTTTATATGGCATTACGCATACACCCAGTGTACAACATTCCATCATTGAGCAATATAATTGTGTTATCAGAAAATCATGAAGACGCATACTAACTTTGATATTTAAAAGTTCCAGTTTTCTGAAGTTGTTTTGAGAAAGGTTGGTTACCAAAATTACATATATATGAAAATTCTCAGAGATTGTTTCTTTATTATAAGAAAGGGATTGTCATCCTTACTCTTTGTGTTTGAAACATTGAAAACTGACATTAAGAAATTCTGTGAGAGAAAAAGTGAACACACATAGTCTAGGGCCACAAAGTTCATCTTGTAATAATAGAACAATAACCTTAGCAGTCAGGTTATGAACCGAGGCACCTACATCTTTGATCCAAAATACCATTTAAAAGATTGCATGGCCTATAACCCTCACCTGAAATAGGATGCTGGTGACACATTTATAAAACTTTTTAAAACTCTAGAAGTTGTTGTAAGTTAAGTTTGTATTGTAACCTTTCCTTCTTTACTGCTTTGGCCTTAAGTAATCTCAAGGTCCTAGAAACATATGATTGCCTTTCAGGCCACTGACCAGCATATACAGTGAATATTTCCACCCTAGATTCTGTGAGTAAATAAATCTCAGAGTTTTGCTAGCCAGAGAGCTTTTACTGAGCTAGAACATTTTCTTGATTCTTGGGCAGTCTTAACTTTTACAAATGTAACTTTTGCAAAAGGCAAAAGGTGCATGAATACTTAGACTGGCTTCATAAATCAATAACAAATAAAATGTCTTTTGGGCTTTGCCCTCATTACCATATGCTGATAAGCAATCAGATGGAAAAGGACAGCATTTGCCATGAAATTATAACTGAATGTGAATCAAGCAGCTCTACAAAAGATAGAAGAAATTTAAGGGTGATTTCTATGCCAAATTCTTCAGTTTTTGAAGTTCACAATTAATAACAAAAAAAAAAAAAAAACAAATGTTCCTCAGTTAAACCAGCCCTTTTAGTGGATACTTAGCATATTTTCAGCAACACCTATGCTTTCTCTCCTGCTCACTTAGAAATCATCATAGAAATGGTATCCATAGTGTTTACCTTAAAGGTGAAGTATGAAAACTGCCTTTATTATGAAGCCTATGGTAAATATATAGCTATACATCAGAGCCGAATTTTCTACTTCTATATGGAAAATTGTGATCATTTGAAAAAAATTTATCATCATTTGAAGATGAAGAGTAAAAATTCAGTGTGATGTAATATCAGTAGACACCGTATCTCATGCTCGTGGCTCAAGCATTTTAAATTTCTATGAGAATAGGCATGGTTGGCTATTTTATGATTCTCTGATTTGAGGTATTATTGTACATTGTTTGGATGGAAGCGTGAATTTCTATAATGCTGGAAGCATGAAAAGCAAATCTGTGAATCACAGCAGCAAATGCAAGATGATATTCAGGACAAAGAAAACAGGAAGCTACAACAACAGGGGGAAACATGCATAACTAGTAAGCAGGGGAGTCTAGATTCTGCTGGCATCATGGAAGCCTCGTATACTGGAATTGTTGAAAACAGGGGGAGCTGTTTTGGGGAGATACTTACGTGGAAGTAGGGTTTTAACAGTTAATTTTATATCCTTTATACCACACTTCAAGATTTATGAGGGAAATGAACATTTCATAGTGTTTGAAGAAATTCCTAAAGCTGTAGGCTGTTATAGCAGCAGCTTGATACAAGGTCATAGTAACACTTGTGAGATAGCATTTAACATAAGATGAAGATATTTGAGGGGTTTTTATTATTATTTCTTTTATCTTATTTTTTACAATCCAGTCATCGCCCCACTCCCTGTCTGTCCTCCCACAGTTCCTCATCCCATTCCTCCTCCTCCTGTCTCCAAGAAGATGTCCTCTCCTCTGCCACGCTTTGTCACTCTCTAGTGCCTCAAATCTCTCAAGGGTTAGACCTCTCTTCTCCCACTTAGGCCAAACCGGGCAGTGTTATGCTATATATGCGTTAAGGGCCTCAGAACAGCCTGGTTGGTGGCTCAGTTTTCAAGAGATCTCAGGGGTCCTGGTTAGTTGAGACTTCTGATCTTCCTCCGGGGTTGCCTAATTGAGTTTTCATGGTGGAAATATTGTGCTTTGACGGTTACTGATTTCAATGTTAAGGTACACACGTATTTCCCTTTAACACATGCTGCAGCAAAGAAAATGGATTCCTGGGGCTAAGAGGCAGAAACAATACTGCTACAACTATATAAACTGGGGGAACATAAGGAGTTGTGCTTCTCTAGAGACATCACATAGCTTTAATCATGAGAGGAAGACGAGAGAGTCTGGTAGGAGAAATAATGAATATCCATGAAACAAGTGGACCATATAATTTATCTTGTAAACTTTGACTTTTGGGAGAAAGAAGTACTATTAATAATTCTGTCATGACATTTGAGAATACAGATATTGTTCAAGGAAAACAGGAAAATATGCTTATGCTACCAGTGTGCAGATTTTAAGGAATATGTAGAGTCTGGGAGAAATTACATATAAATCTAACAATGTCTTTTCAATGAATAGATGGGGTTTGTGTACTGATTAGGAAACATTGCTGTCATGGCCAAGGTTTGTAAATAAAGCAGAAGAAAAGGGAAGATTCCAAATTTATATGATTTTGAATATTATTCCAAGGAACTTGGAAGTGAGAGGCAGAGTGATTCAAAGTTTCGGAAGACTGTCAAAATAGAATAAATTCTTTGTTGTATTTTAAAAAAATGAAGTTACTATTCTAGTAGGTAAAAAAAATAGTTTGAGGAACAAGATTTAGATAGAGGTAAACATTTCTATCTTCAGATCTGCTACTGTAGATTTAAAAAAAATCATTCCCTTTGAGGTTATAAAAATAGGATACAGTTCATCTAAATAATGATACCATTTATTCTCCCCAATTCTGTAGTTATGGGGTAGCAGAGATTTGAATTCAATCAGTACTAAATTTCAAAAAGTGCATTTATCCCCGTTCCTTAGACCTTTGGGTGTTTTTTTTTTTTTCCATCATTCTGGACATTGTTCATGACTTTACAAACTCAACCTGTGCCTTGGCACTGTTCTCTTTCCTTTAAGTCCTGCCACCTGTCTCTGTTCAGACCTTTGCTCTTCCCTGCAACTCTAAATGCATCTTCCAGGCACACTTGACCTGGTGAAGCTCATGAATGCTGCTGCAGTAACATTCTGTATCTCTTACTCTTACTAAGAATGCTCTTTAGGACTTGCTTTTTATTTCTGTTGAGTTTTTAGTTTCTGTTTACTTTTGCTATATTTTATTTTTATTGTTATTTTTTCCATTTTCTCTTTTTTGCTCTTATTTATTTATCTATTTATTTATTCACTCACTTTGTATCCTGATTGCACCACCCCTCTTCTCTCAGTCCTACCTCTCACAGGTTCCCTTCCACTATCCCTCACTCCTCTTCACCTCTGAGAATTATGAAGTACACTTGGGTACCACTCACCCTGACACCACAAGTCACTGCAAGATTAGGTATGCCCTCTCCCACTGAGGTCAGAAAAGGCAGCCCAGTTATGGGAACAGGATCTCCAGGCAGGCAACAGATCAGAGACAGCCTTGACATCAGTTGTCGGGGGACCCTCATGTAGGCCAAGTTACACATCTGCTGTATATGTGCAGGGGTCAAGGCTCAGCCTTTGTTTGTTGTTTGGTTTGTGGTTCGGACTCTGGGAGCCCCTAAAGGCCAAGGTCAATTGACTCTGTTTGGCTTCTTGTGGAGTCCCTATGCCTTCAGGTTCTGCAATCATTCCCCGAACTCTTTCACAAGACTTCCAGTGCTCCAACCAATGTTTGGCTGAGTCTCTACATCTGTTTTAGTCAGCTGCTGGGTGGAGCATTTCAGAGGACAGTTACACTAGGCTCCTGTCTACCAGTAAAAAAGAGTATCATTAATAGTGTCAGGGATTGGATCATGTCCACAGGATACATCTCAAGTGTACCTGTATGGGTATATGGGTTTTTACCTGAAAGTATGGCTGTACCACATTCCCACATAGTTACCATAGAAGCCAGAAGAGGGCAAGACATCGGGGTTACTGATAGTGAGTTTCCATGTAGGAGCTGGCAATTGAACTTGAGTCCTCTGGAACAGCATTCAGTACTCTTAATTGCTGAGCCATCTCTCTAAGCCTATTTGTTGTTTTTGTTGTTGTTTGTTGGTTGGTTGGGTTTTTGTTTGGTTCTGTTTTGTTGCTATTTTATACAATGCCTCCAAAACAAAGATTTTAGATGTATTTAGATATTCACATCTGAATATATTAATACATATTCAAACATGTAACAAAAACTGAAGTGTAAAGCCGATCAGAGCTTTTTTTGTGGCAATTATTGGCATCACCAAAACAGGGTTGTTTATTGCATTGAGCACTCTTTCTGTCTGTAATTTTTTATCTCTTAAGCTAAACACCGACACTTTATTTTTTGAAAGTATAATATAATCACTCTTTTCATAAGTTATACTTTAAACTGTATATTCAGTTTTATATATAGTATCCAACACTTTCTAAGGTGATTTGAGCTTGAATGTAATTCTACGACAATACAAGTTTCATTTGGTGTCCAATAGTTTTATCACAATGACCTAGGTGAGTCTATACCAAGGTTATTCTAATATTTTACAAGTTTATCAGTATTTATAAACCTCTTATTAAGTTTTTTGTGAAGTAAAGGGCATGCTAGCACCTTCTCTTGGTTTCATTTATCACGGAATAGCTAAAATGTCAAGATAAATTAACAACAATTACGGTGTAACCTCTTGGGGAAAGCACATCTCCTATCTCCAAGATAATGTCACTGGGAAAGGAGTTCCTACAGAAATTTTGTAATAATATTTTTTTAAGTTCTATTAACTTTAAGAAATATAAGGAATCATAATAAGTATGTTCTAAATAATTTTAATAGAGCACAAAATATCTGTGATTTCTATGAACCGTGTGTGTGTGTTTGTATGTAATATAACATAATTATTGAAAGTTAAAAATACAGACTTAAAATCTAAGAAACAGAAAATTTAAACTACATGTTGTACGTTAAATTATGTATTATTTTAATAAATCACATGTGAACTGAAATGTGAGCAACTGAGTAGTCACTTATATGGCTTTATTTTGATAACATATTCTTAATATTTTTAATCAATGTTTAACATTTTGGATACATATTAAGGTACTCATGTTTGTCAATTTTGTTTCCTTCAAATAGATTTCTAACAAACTGAATAGAAGATACAATCTTCTTTCCTGCTGATTGCATGGGAGAAATTTTTGACCTTCGAACGTGGAGATGAGGTTGCTATGGAAACTGATAATTCTGCTGCCACTCATAAACTCTTGTGCAGGTAAAGTGTTCTATTATTATGAGTTTAGATTGATAAATATATTAGTACTGTATATCTTCCTAGAGATGAAACAACTTTGAAAATGCACAAGCCATGTTATTTGAATGACCAAGTGGTGATATTCTGAGAGTGACCTTTACCTCAAATAGAAACTTTAATTCTTATAAATATGTAAAATAACTCTTTGAAATATTGTTATCAAATTTATTAATTTTCAAACACAGTATCTAGTAAAGTGTGATTAATGTTAATAAATTCATTTCAGTAAATTTATTTACAATAATCTCTTAATATATCTAAATTGAAAAATTATGTAAATTATTCTAAAACTGAAAATAAAAACGTTAAATAGTTTTTGCCTTCTTCTTCAATAACCAAAAATGGATGTCAGACATGTTTTTTCACTCTATATAAGGCAATCATATCTGTTTATTAAACTAATACTCTTTGTAACAAAATCACATTATATCAAATGCTTTAAATCACCTAAAATATAAAATAGCTATATGATAGCACAATGGTTCTCTGAGATGTGATGTAAAACATGGTTTACTGTCCAATCTTTAAAATTTGCCCTAATGCACTGTATTTATGGTGAGCTAGACTCACATGGGACCTAACTACTTCAGGATATGCTCACCTGATATAACTATGCCTGTTTGTCTTTGATCCATGTGGTCTTTCATCTGCTTGAGAGTCTGAGGTTTTCTCAAGACAGCTTTTCAAGATTCCAAAATAAAAATCTCAGGAACCCAACCTGATGATACCAGGACTTGAAGTCCAGATTGAATTCATTCTGTGTCATCCTATGGATGGCTTCAAGTTACTCAATCAACCTAGACTCTATCAGGTTTCTGTCAACATGTTGTCCCTGAAATCCAGAACAGTGTTTGCATTTGGTGACTGTACATGGGAATCCCCTGGTGGGGCAGACACTGGACGGCCACTCCATCAGTCTCTGCTCCATATTTTGTCTCCATTTTTGCTCCCATGTTTTGTTCCCCCTTCTAAGAAGTACTGAAGCACCCACACTTTGGTCTTCCTTCTTCATGAGCTTCATGTGGACTATGAGTTGTATCTTAGGTATTGCAAGATTTGGGGCTAATATCCACTTATCAGTGAGTGCATACCATGTGTGTTCTTTTATGATTGGGTTACCTCACTCAGGATAATATGTTCTAGTTCTATCCATTTGCCTAAGAATTTCATGAGTTCTTTGCTTTTAATAGCTGAATAATACTCCATTGTATAAATGTACCACATTCTCTGTAACCATTCTTTGTTGAAGGACATCTGGGTTCTTTCCAGCTTTGGCTATTATAAAAAAGGGTGTTATGAACACAGTGGAGTGTGTGTCTTTGCTATATGTTAAAGCATCTTTGGGTATATGCCCATTAGTTGTATAACTGAGTGCTAAGATAATACTATGTCCAATTTTCTGAGGAACCTCCAGACTGATTTGCACCATCTTGCAATCCCAGCAACAATGAAGGAGTGTTCCTCTTTCTCCACATCCTCTATAGCACCTGCTATCACCTGAGTTTTTGATCTTAGCCGTTCTGACTTGTGTAAAGTGGAATCTCAGGGGTGTTTTGATTTGCATTTTCCTGATGACTAAGGATGTTGAACATTTCTTAAGGTGTTTCTTGGCCATTCAATTTTTCTCAGTTGAGAATTCTTTGTTTAGCTCTGTATTCCATTTTTAATGGAGATATTTGATTGTCTGGAGTCTAGTTCCTTGAGTTCTTTGTATGTATTTGATATTAATCCTCTATCAGATGTAGAATTGGTAAAAATCTTTTCTTAATCTATTAGTTGCCATTTTGTCGTATTGACAGTGTCCTTTGCTTTCCAAAAACTTTTCAATTTTATGAGGTAGAATTTATCAATTCTTGATCTTAAGCATAAGCCATTGGTATTCTGTTCAGGAACATTTCCCCTGTGCCCATGTGTTTGAGGCTCTTCTCCTTCTCTTCTATTAGTTTCAGTGTATCTGGTTTTATGTGGAGGTCCTTGATCCACTTAGACTTGAGCTTTGTACAAGGAGATAAAAATGGATCGATTTGAATTCTTCTAAATGCTGACCTCCAGTTGAACCAACACCATTTGTTGAAAATGCTGCCTGTATTTTAATAGATGATTTTAGCTCCTTTGTCAAATATCAAGTGACCATAGGTGTGTGGGTTCATTTCTGGGTATTCAATTCTATTCATTGATCTTTCTGCCTGTTTCTGTACCAATACCATGCAGTTTTTATCACTATTGCTCTGTAGAACAACTTGAGGTCACAAATGGTGATTCTGCCAGAAGTTCTTTTATTGTTGAGAATCGTTTTTGCTATCCAGGGTTGTTTGTTATCCCAAATGAATTTGAAAATTATCATTTCTAACTTTATGAAGAATTGAGTTGGAATTTTGATGGCGATTGCATTAAATCTGTAGATTGCTTGCATCAAGATGGCCGTTTTTACTATATTAATCTTGCCAATCCACGAACATGAGAGATCTTTCCATTTTCTGAGACTTTCTTAGATTTCTTCAGAGACTTGAAGTTCTTGTCATACAAATTTTTCACTTGCTTGGTTAGATTCACACCAAGGTATTTTATATTATTTGTGACTATTGTGAAAGATGTCGTTTCCTTAATTTCTTTCTCAGCCTGTTTATCATTTGAATAGAGAAAGGCTACTGATTTCTTTGTATTAAATTTATAACTAGCCACATTGGTGAAGTTGTTTATCAGGTTTAGGGGTACTCTGTTGGAATTTTTGAGGTCACATAAGTATACTATCATAACATCTGCAAATAGTGATATTTTGATTTCTTCCTTTCCAATTTGTATGCCCTTGACCTCCTTTTGTTGTTTATTCTGGCTAGATATTCAAGTACTATATTGAATAGATAGAAAGAGAGTGGACAGCCTTGTATAGTCCCTGATCTTAGTGGGATTACTTCAAGTTTCTTTCCATTTAGTTTTATGTTGGCTACTGGTTTGCTGTATATTGCTTTTACTATGTTTGGGTATGGACCTTGAATTCCTGATCTTTCCAAGACTTTTAACATGAAGAGATGTTGAATTTTGTCAAATGATTTTTCAGCATCTGGTGAGATGATCATGTTGTTCTATTTTGAGTTTGTTAATATAGTGTATTACACTGATAGATTTTCATATATTGAACCAACCCTGCATTTCTGGCATAAAGCCTACTTGATCATGGTTAATGATAGTTTTGATATGTTCTTGGATTCAGTATGCAAGAATTGTATTGAGTATATTTTGCATCGATATTCATAAGGGAGATTGATCTGAAGTCCTCTTTCTTTGCTAGGTCTTTTTGTGGTTTAGGTATGACAGTAATTGTGGGTGCATAGAAAGAATTGGGTAGTGTTCCTTCTGTTTCTACTTTGTGGAATACTTTGAGAAAATTAGTATTAGGTCTTCTTTGAAGGTCTGATAAAATTCTGAACTAAAACCATCTAGTTCTAAGTTTTTTTGTTGGGGAAACTTTTACTGACTGATGCTATTTCTGTAGGGGTTATCGGATGTTTTAGATGGTTTATCTGGTACTGATTTGACTTTGGTACCTTGTATCTGTCTAAAATATTGTCCATTTCATCCAGATTTCCCAGTTTAGTTGAGTATAGCTTTTTGTACAAGGATCTATTTTTGTTTAATTTCTTGGTTTCTGTTGTTATATCTCACTTTTCAGTTCTGATTTTATTAATTTGGGTACTTTTCCTGCATCCTCTGGTTAGTATGGTTAAGGGTTTATCTATAGTGTTGTTTTTCTCAAAGAACTAGCTCCTGGTTTTGTTGATTCTTTGTATAGTTTTTTTGTTGTTGTTGGTGGTGGTGTTTTTTATTTATAACTTGGTTGATTTCAACCCTGAGTTTGATTCTTTCCTGCCATCTTCTCCTCCTTTATTTGCTTCTTGTTCTAGAGCTTTTAGGTGTGCTGTCAAGATGCTAGTGTATGCTCTCTCCAGTTTCTTTTTGTAGGTACTTAGAGCTATGAGTTTTCCTCTTAGCACTGCATTCATTGTGTCCCATAAGTTTTGGTATAATGTGCCTTCAATTTCATTAAATTCTAAAGTCTTTAATTTTTTCTTTATTTCTTCCTTGACCAAGTTAATATTGAGAAGAGTACTGTTCAGTTTCCACATGTATGTGGACTTTTCATTGTTTTTGTTGTTAATTAAGACCAGCATTACCCCATGGTGATCTGATAGGATGCATTGGATTATTTAAATCAACTTTTATCTGTCGAGACCTGGTTTTTGACCAATTTATGGTCTATTTTATAGAAGGTACCATGAGAAGAAGGTATATTATTTTGTTTTCGGATGAAACATTCTCTAGATATCTATTAAATTAATTTTGGTTCATAACTTCTGTTAGTTTCACTGTGTCTGTTTTTTTTTGTTCGTTTGTTTGTTTGTTTTTGTTTTGTTTTGTTTTGTTTTGTTTTTTGGTTTCCGTGATCTGTCCATTGATGAGAGTGGGGTGTTGAAGTCTCCCACTTGTATTGTGTGAGGTAAAATGTATGCTTTAAGCTTTATTAAAGTTTCTTGTATGAATGTGGTTGCCCTTTCATTTGGATGTAGATATTCAGAATTGAGAGTTCATCCTGGTAGATTTTTCCTTTGATGGATATGAAGTGTTGTTCCTTATATTTTTTGATAACTTTTGGTTGAAAGTTGGTTTTATTTGATATTAGAATGGCTACTCCAGCTTCTTTCCTGGGACTATTTGCTTGAAAATTTTTTTCCAGCCTTTTACTCTGAGATAGTGTCAGTCTTTGTCACTGAGTTGTGTTTCCTGTCTGTAGCAAAATGTTGGGTTCTGTTTACTTATCCAGTCCATTAGTCTTTATCTTTTTATTGGGGAATTGAGCCCAATGGTGTTAAGAGATATTAAGAAAGAGTGATTGTTGCTTCCTGTTATTTTGTTATTAGAGGTGGAATTATGTTTGTGTGGCTATCTTCTTTTGGGTTATTGAAAGAAGATTACTTTCTTTCTTTTTCTAGGTTGTAGTTTCCCTCCTTGTGTTGGAGTTTTCCATCTATTATTCTTTGTAGGTCTGGATTTGTGCAAAGAGACTATGTAAGTTTGGTTTTGTCATGGAATATCTTGGTTTCTCCATCTATGGTTATTGAGAGTTTTGCTGGGTATAGTAGCCTGGGCTGGCATTTGTCTTCTCTTAGAGTCTGTATGATATCTGTCCAGGATCTTCTAGCATTTATAGTCTGTGGTGAGAAGTCTGGTGTAATCTTATAGGTCTACCTTTATATGTTATCTCATCTTTTTCACTTACTGCTTTTAATATTCTTCCTTTATTTTGTGCATTTGGTGTTTTGATTATTATGTGATGGATATAATTTCTTTTATCTATTACCCTTAAGTTTGGCCTTCTCATTGTGCCTAAATTTCCTGGATGTTTTGGGTTAGAAGCTTTTGGCATTTTTCATTTTCTTTGACAGTTGTGTCAATGTTTTCCATGATA
This sequence comes from Rhabdomys pumilio, assembly GCA_030674055.1. Lineage (NCBI taxonomy): Eukaryota > Metazoa > Chordata > Mammalia > Rodentia > Muridae > Rhabdomys > Rhabdomys pumilio. The sequence continues at coordinate 40,544,721 of JANHMN010000008.1, forward strand.
TTGTTATTTAAGATAAATTATGTGTGTGAGTGTATTGTCTTCCTGGTACCTGAGAGAGGCAAACAAGGAATTAGATACCCTGGAACTGGAGTACATATGTATGCCAGTACTTGGGTGTATAGAACTGAACCCAGGTCTTCCACAAGAGTAGCAAACACTCTTAACTGCTAATCCATCTCTCCAACCCAACCCGGTAAAAATATTCTTGTTTTAATTGTCAATATTATCTACCTACATTATGCCATAGTCTTGGTACTGACTGCACCACCTAGCCATCAAAGAAGCCGTTGACCACTTTCACACTGATTCTGCTTACCCCTAGTTCTGTAATGGCAACTACAATCTATGTCTTACAATTTTGTGACAATTCAATAGTAACATCATAGTTACAAAAAAAAAAAAGCTCACTTATTTACTAGCAATGCAAATATATGAAAAAGCTATGAGGATAATAAAATATACGTAATTGAGCCTCAAGATTCAGAAACCTTACAAAGGCATTATCAGTTTTAGCAAACCTATCATCTCTAAGGACCACAGTGATATTATATCAGTAATCACATTGTTTTGGCTTATGTCAGGTCTAGTCTGCATGAACGATTGAAGTTAAATAATAATGTGTTCTTTCATATAATGTATTAAAGGAAGATAGAAAAGTCATTAAGGTACCCCCAAATTACACATGTTTAAAGAGCTCTAAGTCTACTTTAAGTTTTAGCTTCCTGTCAAAATTCTACATTAACATTTTGCCTTTTAACTATGTCTATTGAATTATCATAGGCTCTCTAAAAGACATTTTGTGCTAAGTTAAAATAAAGCGATTGTTCTCAGAACACATATCAAATATTAGAAATAATCTGTATCTTCTATTAACGTCTATTTATACAATTTGGATATGATTCAACATGTCCTTTTGCTTTATCCTAAGGGAGAAATAATCATATGTCCTTGTTGCACGTTTCATCTTGAAAGAACAGATTGGATCTATTTCTTTTAAACCATGGCCATTTAAATAGGATAATCTCAGCTAAGCATTGCCCCAGAGGTAAAGATGATGATACTGTTTTACACAAAAAAGTATTGATTTAAATCTGTTTGTTTTGTTTGAGATTTCCTGGTGTTCACTGCATGTGGGAACTACATTAGGTTTCAGAACTGACTGATGGTGGAGTTGTGTATTTTTATACATGCTCTCTTTAATTCCTCCTCCATTTTTCTTCACTTTTAAAGTCAGACAAGTCTTTCACAACTGCCTATGTTTTGCTTCCTACTTTCACTGTTGTAATCAGTTAAAATGAATGTATTTTAATTTCCCTATATGCCAATTTAAAACATATTTTTTTGTGGTTGGTCACTTTAGTGATTTCTGTTGTTTAATGAACTTTACAGCATTTCTGACACCTTGACCGTGGATACTAGAACCTGTGTCTTTGAAATCACTATTCATATTATGTTTAATCAAATATCACTGATCTGAAGACATTTTTCAGTTTGATCACTTAAAATGTATATTTGTTTTGCTTTAGTATTTTTGATGTTAGAAAAACACAGAGAACCATTTAATTGAGAACACTATCATTGAACAAAGACACTTAATTTATTTTGTTAATTGTAGAAGGGTTAAAATGTCCCCCAAATATCATGGCTCTTACTGTTCAGAACCTGTTAGTAATATATAAGATATGCGTTTTGCAGATGGAATCAAGTTGCAGTTCTTGAGAATAATCATACTTATTCTTGATATTTATCCAAATTCTTCTCTTCTCCTCCTCCTTCCTATATTCCCTCTTCTTTTTTCTCTTCTTCCTTCTCTTTTGATTTTTCCTCTGTGTCTTCTTCTGCTTTAATCTCTTTTATTACTCTTTCTCCTATTTTTAAATGTATCAACACTAAACAACATGTGATCACCTCACCTCTATATTAGTAAAGGACAAAACTGTGCGACCTATTTAGAAACTTTTTTTAAAATTTCTGGAATAGAAAATGTATAAGAAGCCCAATTTTCATTTATATATACACAAAAATGATGTCTGAAGTCTATACTGACACCAGAGACCATGATGAGTGACATCTGTGGCACATACAAACACCAGAGTATATGAGAATGTCCGTGTTTCTTGCTGTTACAGAAACTATGTGGAAGTCGATAATCTATATTTCTGCTGACTGTAAAGGGCAGTGGAGATACTTTTGCAGTAGTATTGATGACTGTGAACTCACAGTTCAAACAAAAGGGGGATATAGAAAGCTTCAGTGTCAAGTCCTACACCCCTCCCCCCAAATTAACAGCCTAGCTAGAAAACCATAAAGAGAATTCTTAAAATTGTTATAAAGATGTAGAAGTACGGCTTTTCACTATTACTATTGATGTCTTCTGGTGGTGTGTGCCAGATTGGAAGAACTCATTTTTCTTTATAGAGCTAGCCACTGGGAGTTTGACCATGCAACATTGAAACATTGAATGTATGAATGACAACATAAATTGAAATTTTTAGTGTGTGTGTGTGTGTGTGTGTGTGTGTGTGTGTAGTGTGTGTATGTGTATACGGGAGTCAAAAGGATAGTGGGGATGGAAGACTAGGAAGTGAGTGTGATGCTATGCAATGAAATTCTTAAATAATAAATAAAAAATATTATGTTGGAAAAAAGGAGCCCTGGGGAAACATTGTTGTATTTGTTTTGTCTTGGCCCTCTACTGCTTAGTATGATGTTTTTCCTTAAGGGTATTCAGGCTCTTGTGGTATAGTTGACTCACATAATATTGGGTACACGCAGTGAGACCCAAACTTTTATTTGTGAGGGGTCAACAAATGGTGATAGCTTCTTTGTTAGGATCAGAGAGTTGTGTCTGTTTTGCTTGTCAATGCTAGAACTCCATTCTGTTGCATACCTATACAGACCTTGTTCAGGCTTCTAGTATTTCTGTGTATGGTATATAAGATACAAGGAAACAAGACAGTACTTTAAGGGTTTTGTTTCCTTGCTGTCCTCTATCTCTCTGGCTCTTTCAGTTATTAGACTCCACTTCCACAGGGTTCCATGAGTTCCAAAAAAAGAAGGATTTGATTTAACCTTCTTATTTATGACTAAGTATTGTAAGATTTCTCACTTCTTCATATAATCTAGTTGTGGATCTCCGTATTTCCTCCTATCTACTGCAAGACGTTTCTCTGGTGGTGGGTGAAAGAAACACCGATCAATTTGTGTAGTACAATGTCACTAGGGGTCATTTTATGGTATGACAGTAGTATTTAGTGTTCCCCTATGTCAGTGGCCTATCTTGACATGGGTCTTTGACCTTGAGTAATCTCAGGTATAGGTTCCGCATCATGGGGTGAGGCTTAAATCCAGTCTAATATTGGCTGGTTACTCCCATGAAACTTGTGCTATTGCACAAGCATATCTTGCAGGCATGCCAACATTATAGAATGAAGAGTTTGTTGCTTTATGTTGTTTACGTTTCTCTTTTGGAAATCTGAAAAGTACCTTTGAGGAAGATTCTAGGTAGGCAAAAGGTCTACCTCTCCATAGAACCCCACATTCTTCTTTCACAACTTCATTCCCTAGTCATGAGATAAAAAGTTTTTCTCTGTTCTGGGATCTCCTCATTTATTACTTCACAATTAAACAATGGGATTATTTGATCATAGATTGAAGTCTTTGAACATGTGAGATGAAATAATCATTTCGTCTTGTTGATAGATTTATGTGTTTATGAAAGCAATAGAAAGCTGACAAGCATGGTATGACTCTATGTGAAGTTTGAGAAATTTTCAAAAGCTTTCAAGGTTACAGATAAAATATTCAATTTTGATATTTAAAATATTAAATATTATTAGTGGAGCAAATGATCATAAAGTAAAAGTGATAATTATTTAAATTAACATCTATAGCTGTTGTAAACTCTTCAGGATGGGAAATAGCAAATTTGAAAGCCAGAGTTTTACAGAAGTGCTGAAATCCTTAGGAAACATCACTTCCTTCGCCGTAGGGCCTCTTCCGTCAACTTTGCCTTCAGATTCCTGCCCTGTTTGAGTTCCGATTATGACTGCCTTTATGATGAACTGTTATATGGTAGAATAAACAAAGTAAAGCATTTCCACCTCAAATTGCTTTTGGTCATGGTGTTTTATCATAGCAATAGAAACTCTATGACACAACTTTAAGTATTTCTGCTCAAAGTTTTAGTATTTCAAATTTACTATTTTAACAAAATTATGTTGTTTCAATGTAACCTTTTAAAATCTGCTTGGCTCATAATCAAGAATTGTCGATTTGTTTGATTTGGTCTGTGTTGAGTGATTTTATGTAAATCCTGTCAGTAGACAGTGAGGACTAGTGAGATCCCTCGGTCAGTAAAGCTGTTTTCCTTTAAAGTGTGAAGATGCAGGTCTGATTTCCTGAAACTATTTTTTAAAAAAGATATTAGGATTCTTTCTAATACCAACGAAGAAAAAGTAGAAAGCCATATCTCCCTTGAAGAAGTTGGTCAGTTCCTGAAGAATAGCACTTGGAGCTGAATTATATTTTTCATGTGTGTGCAAACTCACACACATTCACCTCTCTCCCTCTCTCTCCCTTCTCCTCTCTCTCTCTCTCTCTCTCTCTCTCTCTCTCTCTCTCTCTCTCTCTCTCTCTTTCTCTCTCTTTTTCTTTCTTGAGCATCTATCTGGTCAGAACTAAAGAAGTACTGGCTTTTGAGTCTTAGACATTGCTTTGTAGTAACATTGAAAATTCAAGATTAAGTGCAAGAAAATAATCTGACTTAGTGAGTGAATAGATTCAAAGGCCTGCTCTAGCAGTGTAAAAAGTTTTATGTTATGCCCTCAAGGCTAAGTGTGAAGCTGTTCCTAACATTATCAATTAATTTTGAGAAATTACAAGAGATCACATGAGAATTACAATTCAGCTACTGTTTATATACAAATATATATATCCATTATTGTCAAAAATGTCTACCAAAGTAATTGATGTTTACTTAAGTTATATTATGACTAATAAAAGTAAAGAAATATCTAACACCATTAAACTATTATAAAGCTTAATTTATTTTTGAGTATGTTAATCTAAAATAATTCCTCAGAAAACATAACTTCTAAATACTTAGAGTTAGCAACTTCTCAGAAAATTCATTGGGAAGTACTTCTACTTTCTTGGACCTTACTTTGTATCAGATGGGCCTTTTATTGAATTGTGAGCAAGAGTAAATGAGCTACTTAAGACAGAAAGCCATGAGAATGGAATTGTTCACTGTGACTAAGACTTCTTCACAGAAAACTATCTATCAAACAGAAAATCTATGAAAATTGACAGGGGTAATAAACCTGCTGTACTCAAGGACTGCAGAAGCACATAACGGATAGTCCCTTGGGTGCAACTGTGATGAACATTGATTATATCACAACCCACATTCTACGTATGGTCTGTCCAGATTTATTCTTTGCATAATTCCACCTCCAGGAACAAAACATTAGACAATACTTCCAAACCAAGTGACATCTTTGCATTTTCTGGTAGAGAGATGGGTCAAAGTAGAATGCTGAAAAGCTATTTTTATGCAATGGCCACAGATAAGGTGGTTGTAAGGTTCTCAAACATTCTTTCCAAGTAATTGCTTCCTAAATCCTGAATGAAATGGTTTCTCAAGACTCACAGTGATATACTAAAGGTATTTCTGTTTTGTCAGCTTCAAAAGACAATTGTTGGTGTTTAGAGCTGACATGCCTCTTCCCCCTCCTCCACCTCATCCTTTTCCTCCTTCACCCCTTTCTTCTCATTTCATAACTCTTTGAGACAAGGTATTAGTGCATCCCATGCTGGCCTCAGACTTCCTGTCTAGCCAAGAATGACCTTAAACATATGATTCTCCTTCTTCTTCCTAACCAATGCTGGGACTACAGGTAGACAGTGATTATTAGCTAACTATTTTTGATGTTTTTGCTTTGTAAAACTAATAATTGACCTCAAGACATTGTTCATGCCATACAGTATCTAACATCATATGACATATTCATTTTAATGATATTTATAAGTAACTATGCTAAGACTTAAACATCACATTGATATAAATTAAAATAGGAGTCCCTGAGTTTTTCATCTCCTATTAAAACATTCTAGATACTTAAAGCAAAAGCTAACACGTCTAAAAGAGCACTGAACAATTTTTATTTTGCATACTCCTTCCATCTAAACACATACTTGGCCATTCCTTTGCATAGTTATTTTACTTGATAGTCAATTATTTGAAATACTCTTCAGATATTTCTGTAAGGGGCTGTTTCCATTACACTAATTTCAGGTCCATTATGTCTATGCACCTTTCTTTAGAATGAAACCCATGGAGCTGACATCTATTCTAACTGGAAACCAGAATATTTTGGCCTGCTTTACAGTGTTATCAGTGAACTTCACAATGCTTAGAATTAACTGGTTTACTGATGCTATTACTTTTACATTATTTTGTTTATATCTAGAATAATATCTACTCTGTATTGAAAATATCAGGGTTAATTGTTACAGCTTCTCATTTTCATAACACAGTACATGATAACCAAGATATACTTTTAAATATACATATAAATGATTGACCTATCAAGTTAATTCCCTACGACTACTTATCTATAACCCAAAGTACTTAAACACCTTTAATAATTTTAGAAGCTATTATTCTAATTCACATTTTTATATAAATAATTTGATTAAAGTACAATAGTTGTCATTAGGTTGCTTTTACACTTTTTAAAGTTATAGTTTGGGTGCTGTAATCAGAGCTCAGCAGTTTAAACTGTTTGCTGCTCTTGCAGAGGACCTAGGCAGACAAAATTTGGGGCTTGTTTTAAGAAGTATCACATTTATCATAGTATTTGAGGGCAGAAAACATTTATAAGTGTTGCAGTGAACCTTTTAGGATAATTACAACCTTTAGATTGTATTTTATCTTCTTTCAAGATTTGATACAACTTTTTATTGTTTGAGAATTTCTTATTTGAATACGATAATTTTGAGCAAATTTACTTCTTCTCCCTTTCTTATAAGTTCTTCAATACTCTCCCCCACTATTTACTCCCAATTTTAGGTGCTCTTTTTAAAAAAAATCACTGAATCTATAGAGTATGCATAGCTATAAGACTGTCTATTAAAACATGGATAGCATCTCAGGGACTGTATCCTTTAGAAAACTGATTCTTCCTTCTCCAGCAGCCAGCATTTTCCAAAAGCTCCTTAACTAGTGGTCACATTTCATGCAACCCCCTGCTTTCTAACTCTGTTGAGATTTTAGCTGACTTGATCTTGTGCAGGTCTTGTACATTCTGACACTATTCTGTGAATTTACACCTGCAAAGCAGCTGTTATGGCTGGCAAGTACTGTATTACTGCAAATAACCAATACCTATTGTTCCTATCGTCTTTCTGACTTTTTCCTTCCTGCATCATGATTTATGACCCTTGGGGATAAGGAAGTGATGTAGCTATGTTCTTCAGAGGTGAACAAGCCACAAAATATTATTCTCTGAACATTGACCTGTTGTGGCTCTCTGTATTAATACCTTTTTTCTATACAATAATACAATGTTCTATACAATACCTTCTCTAACAAGGATTGGGAGTGGCACTAAACTTTGGGTATAAGGAAAAAGACTCAGGAGTCAATTTAATATTCTGTCCATTTATTATTATAGTATTACAGTCTTTCTTACAACCTGTAAAATACTCTGTCATGGATTTAAGTTATATCTTGCAGAGTAATCTTTAGATACATTTAGAAAATTATTTGTTATTGCCAAACCACTTCTGTTACTATTGCACCAGTGGGCATGTCATACCTGGCCTGGTATTACTGTGGTCGGCAGGGTTCAAAGCTGGATAGGACTGTTATTTTTATTACCAAGTAGTAACATAGTGCTGTCCAGAATTATGAAATCTAGGCAGCGGGGCTGGAGTTTCCGGGTGAACACCATGATCTACATGATTCATGTAGCTGGAATCTTCAGCAATGAGACTCCCTCAATTGAGTTATAGGGTGTAACCAAGAGCAATGGCAGTAGTCTGTATTTTGTTTTAAAATGCATTTATTCATTTATTCTGTTGTGGGCCCAGTGTAAATAATCCAGTTAAATCCCTATTACCTCTCCCTGATCATTCTGCAGTAGCCTTCCGGGAGTTCTCTGTGGTGAACTTTTAAAATCTTTTAGGATTTCCTTTAGATTATTTCCAAGAAATAGTTAATTGATGCCGATTCCTATCAGACAGATCATCAAAATACTCAAGTGATCTTGTCATTACTCTGTGTATGTAAGGATCTCCACAAATTCAAACTGTCTAATCAAGAATTCAAATAAAATTTCTTCCAACAAATACTGGAACTATTGAATTTGATCCAGTTCTTCTTGTGTCTGGGGCCCTGCCTCCTCTCTATATCCTCTTTTATTCATTCATATCAAAGTGGGCCTCTTCAAAGTTCTCAGGCCTTTCTCTCCTTCTCCATTATTGTTCTCAAATAGATCCGTCTCTTCTTATTGACTGTAAATCTAACCCCTCACCGTCAAAGTCAAATGTATGCTCACTCAGAAAGCTCCTCTGAGAGATCCAGCGTTCTGCTTGCTCCCTAATCTCTGATTCCGCAATGATGGACTGCATCATTTAAATGCTCTTTGATTAGAGCCAGGTTATTTTCAGATATATACTCATTCTGAAAGGCTTGTAGCATCCAGTGTTCAAGGTAAGAGAGGGTAATTTGTAGAGAACTTGTTTCAAAATAAGAATTGAAAAGACCTGGGGTATAGCTCAGTGTTTGCTGAATAAGAACAATGCCTTAGAATCACTCACTAGGACTACAAAATATGGATAAATGAATAAACAAACATTGTGTCTTAGGTAAGGTTGACAAGGAATCATCATACTTTCTTCAGCTATGAGCAATGTTGAACTCATTGTAAATTCTGCAAATGATGTTGATACACAGTCTGCGAGGTTATAAATTGCTGATGTGGTGATACCTCACATAGCATACCATGGCCACTGAGATTAAGTAAGATTTCCATCAAATACTTGGCAGTGGCCTCTAACTTCTATATTCTTTAAATGTTTATCCATTTCCAGATGAAAATTATTAAAATAATTTGTTTTATTATGGACTCTCCTAAATGCTGAGTGTACTTTTCAGGAATTGTAAGCTAGCTGTTTAATATAACCCATGTTTTAATAACTTAGTATAGAAATAATGTTATTAAAATAGAAGGCTCAGAGAATACAAAAGTCACTAACTTTGAAGTGCCTTATAATTTCTCTATTGAAATCTTAAGGCTATTTTGTAAAAAAAAATGTAATGAATCATTATGAATTATGGTACATTTGTCCTAATTCCTTCTAGTATGTTTTTAGTTTGTAGTGAGCCATGGTAAGTGTTTAGACAACATAAACTGGCACATGCTAAATATCAGGACTTTAGTGCTTCTGATGAAAGAGTTTTTAGCATATCAATATAAGGTTTACAAGACTAGGAAAAGGTACAAGATTATTGAACTCATCACTATTTTGCATTGAGCATAAATATAGTGTGTTTGGATGTTGTTCCAGTGGTGAAATCATGATTGAAATACAACTAGTGACTAGTTCTGATTTCAATGTTCAGGGCAAGCTTCCCACAAAGACCAAATGATCTATGGGTCAATGATGTAGAATATTATACATTTTATTGTTTTGTTATGTACCTCATAATTATTATTGGGTATGTTTGATAATAAACCTACATATTTATGTGGACAAACACCAATGAATACACAATTTTTAGAGAGTTTCTCTTTTTATAATATCGCAAACTACTCTATTTGTACACATTTTAATTGTGTCTTTTTAAATTTTTTGTCAACTTTTTGTTTCTGGACATTTACAATGCTATTCAAACAGATTATGTATAAAGTCAGTTAAAGAACTGGAAGTCAGACCATTTTGACCTTGGGGATGAGCATACATTTAACAGTATGTAATATTCATATATGCTTATGTATTATGTAAACTGTGATTAATATACTCAATCAATTCAAGACAAATATTAGTAGACAGAATAGTTAAGGTCCCCAGGACACATGAAAATAAACAAATGCATAATTTTTCTCCTAGCATATAATATCACCCATTTCCTTCTTTTAATAGGTTTTGATATGTCGTTTACACTGCAAAATTAGTGCTAAATTTAGGAAGAAGAATAATAGATATTTTTACTATAAAAGAATTCTCTGACTGTAGGTGTATATGAAAGGTTACAGAAAGAAAAATGAAGGGGTTCTTTCCTCTCAGGTAATTAAATAAACCAAATCTGTACTTCCTGATGCTCCCATTAACAACAGGTGTTTCTTGCTCACTTTGCCAGGAGCTCACAATAGAACAGGTTTGATACACAGAGAACTCAAAACATTTCAGTAAAGAACAAAACCCTTCTGAAACATTCTGATGAGCTCTGTAATTGGTTCTCCACACTGAGCCAAGAAACAATAGGGAGTGTTTGTGTCTGAAAGGGCAGGGACTGTTGTTTTTGTTTGTGTCTCTTGCAGGTATTCGCATACATAGGAATTTCAGAAAGTGCATATAATCAACAAAAACAAAGTTTGCACGGCCTTGGACACCTGACTTGAAAACAAAGTGGTTTCTTCTCTCATCAAATGTTTTCCAATTGTTGTTTCTAAAATGGTCATCAACAGATCTGGTGGATACAGCCAGAAGTTGGCAATGTTCCCACACCACCAGAGCAGTGCTAACCTGATGCCGTGCGTTCTCTGGGACTGAGAATATGCTATATTCTCCATTCCCAGTATTCAAATCTCATTGATTTAGTAGCTTGGTGAATCAATGTATGCAAATATTCCAACCCCATAAAATTTTAATATATGGAGGACACCAGAAACATGTTTCACCTCTGACATGATAAGCACTTAGCCAACAAATTCTCAGTTTCCAGTAGTGCTTATTTTCAGTGGGAAATCTGATTTGGGAAATCACAAGAACCATTCGGGAGACTGACAACATTGACTCGGTTAGAATTTAGTCTCCTTGCTTTTCTGTTCAGTTCGATGCTGAGACTGACCATGGAAGGAGTGTGTGTAATATTTTTAAGAGATAGGTAGTGTTATTTTGTGAATACCATATGACAATATCAGGGAAGACAAAATTTCAGATGAACTTGATCAGTCTTCTTCTTCTTAGACAGCTCTTTTGAACAACTCCTGGCAAAGATCTGACCCATAGTTACCTCAAAGTCATTACTGATTTTAAAGCTAACATTGTTCATTTTTCATCCACTGTCGGGATTTCCTAATTTTCCTTAGCACTTTACAAGCGCTCTTGCTAAGCCCAGGGACCAAGAGGGCTTACTGATGATATCACAGTGACCTTTCACCTCTTAATTTTGTCCCTCTTTATCATTGTTTAAAGTTTCTCCAGACACATCCCTTATCATAAATTATTTATGGTGATTTTTAAGTTCTTGATTGAACCCTGACTAGTACAAACTAAATTTTGTCATACCTGATGTGGGAAAATTACCACATTACTATACTTTGATTTCCCCAGTGACAGCTGTTGAGTTCTGAGGTTCTCAGAGGATGAGATCTGTTATGTAAAGTATGATTAATAGCTGAATAAATCCAAGGCAAATATTACTAGAGACAGAATACTTAGGGTTTTAATCAGCCTAGCACAGATGGGTCTTGTCACTTTGTGCATTGATACTGAGTACCTCACTAGGCTACTGACTCTAAGGGAACTCACCCCTTTAATTGCTTATCAACCTAAGCTATTTATACCATTCCCAGATCTACTTTAGTCCTATAGTGCACAATTTTGTATATATTTATGTTTCATGCCCGTGCACTGTGTTAATTTATACAAAATAATGAAAAGCTAATGATCTGTTTAATCAATGTACCTCTGGGTTGTTTTACTTTTGGATTGGACATGATTTCTGGAGTTTTCTCCAAAGGGAAAAGAAATGCTACTGAGTGTTGGGGGATATCAAGTCATAGGGGTACAAGATTGTCAGGTTTTGTTTGGTTGTATGGCAACTACTACACCACTCCATATAATATAATAGAGATAGGAGACATTTTATAACTTCATCTCACTGTACATGAAGTTATCGAAAAAAAACAGAGATGTCATTTGCTTATTCAGTGATATTTTCTGTGAGGGAAATTTGCCATCGCCCAGTTTTCTATCATCCAGTGTTCAATCTAGTGAAACATCCAAGTACTTTAATAAAACGAGGCCATTGTTTATTTTTATTCTACGTCTTCCTAGTGCTCCCCAATATGTTTGGTTTATTCCCAAGTAGAACTTCGCAGGAGAACCTAGTCACTATCTATTGTTCTGTAAATCTCATGCTTGCTTTAAGAAAACATAATCTTATGTTTCACATTTGTGCTTAACTAGCCCCCCTTAAACAAAGCCTCTTATGTTGACAGCTTCATCCTTGATGCAAGCTGTGCTCACTCACTTATGAAACTCTTTGGAAGTATTAATGTCATGAGAGCTCCGCCTTCATCAGTTGATTAGCCTATCGGAAGATTAAAGATGAAAATACTCTATTTGAAAGTGAGAACTGAGGATACAAGTCCTGGCTGAATGATGATCACTAGGGACATTTCTTTGAATGATGCCTTTCTTTTGTCCCTCACTCCCTCAGCCACCAATTCCATCTCACTGCTTCTTGTCTGGCATGAGGTGAGATGCGTTTCTTCACAACATGTCCCTACAGGATGATCTTCCTTGGATACGGTCCGAAAATAAAGGAGGTAATATACTAAAAGAAACCTCTAAAGATATGCGAGCCAAAACATACTTTATTGTTTGTAAAGTGTTTTCAGACACAATGTCATAGAAGTTTCTGAGTAACAAACTTCTGAAATGTTATCCCAGTAGTCTTTCTGCTTTGATAGAACACCTTGAATTTGATTCCATTTCAGAACAGCTAATTGGGTTTTTCTCAACCTCAGTTGAAGATGTTCCATGTCCCCAGAGTGCCTCTCCAAGCATCTGTCCTCCTTTCCTTCTTTAAAGATATTTTGTATAGACCATATAAAGTATCCTTCACACGTTTCATACACAGTGACTTTCGTTAAGAGTGTTTGTAATCCCTAGCCTTATTGAGATTTCAGGGGGTACCACCTACTCTGGACCATATGAGTCATGTGTCATGACTGTTCCCATTTTGAAAATGAGAAAATGAATAAAAACTGGTGCTATAAAATGACTTGATAAATGTAACATGACAGACATGTAGCAGAGTTTGCCTGGCACCATAGTCTGACTTTGAAAACACTGTTTGCTCTTCATTGTCCATTTACATACTTTCTTGTCTCTTATAAAACACATTTGAATTCTTCCTCTTAGGTCCAAATTTAAAACAGTAGATCTTTGCAAGTGTCCTCACTATCAACATACGGGTATTCATTTTTTTTTTCTATTTATGCAATCCCCTGGAAAGACACCTAAAAAAAAGGAGGTATAAGTTAGTAACTTTAGTGCAGGTTACTCAAGGTTATTTGATTTGTGAAACAAAGAATTTTTACTATCTCCAAAAGCTGATGCTTCAACAAGGGATACTGTAGCATTTAAATTTCCAGAGATCATTCGGGCTGACAAAAGTGCATTGACCTTGAAGTTACAAATATCACCTTTGATGAACTAAGGAAAGTTTTTGCCTGTCTCTCAGCCTTACATACTACTACTTGGATATAGTACTCAATCAATGTCAATAATAACCTATAACTTAGTAATCTACTTTTCTGTATAGTTGTCCATTTCTTGCATTACAGATCTTCATGGGTATGTGTCTTATCATTATTATTATCTACACTGCCCTTAAACTGCAACAAAGAACATGCATATCTGATTAATACCCTTACGCTCCAAAGTGCCTTGCATACATTTGATGAATATATTTAGTGAGTCAACATCTGTTACAATTTTGAAATGCCATTCTGATACTAATAGTCATCAGAAATCACTGTTGGTGTTTTCTATATGGCTTGTACTCTCTTTTCATTGTATATCTTTTATCTCTGATTGTCATCATTATAAATCCCTGAGTAGGAAAATTGCATTATCACTGTAGACAGGAGGAGTTAAGGCACACTTAGTGATGTTGTGAATAGTTTGGAGTAGATCTAGTATTTGAATATAGTTTGTCTTAGGGTACATGTTTTCTTGCCATACTCAAGAGCTGTTCACCAGAAGAGAAAGATGGCAACATCAAATAAATATTGAATGCTTTTGTATGATTTAAAATACCTCTGTGATATGGTATTCTCAGTACAAGGGTTTTCTATGTAGCTCTGGCTGTTCTGAAGCTCATTCTGGACACCAGGCTAGCATGGCACCCACAGAGATTTTCCTATCTCTGCTGCCTTAGCTCTGAAATTAAAAGTGTGCACCACCACACAGGACTCTAAAAAAGGAATATTAGATTTCTATTTTGAGTTGGATACTCCAGTTTCTAAGACAATCATTTGAGTGAAGACAATTTATTTGCAGATAATCCTGCAAAAACATCAGTAAAAGTCAGGAGACCCAGATTGAGGGAGGATGATATTGATTCATAAGCAAGTCATATCTGAACAGGAATAGGATTCTCTGCTTGGTAGTACCAAGGATGCTTCAAAAGACTACCACAGGAAGATAAAATATTTATGTTTTGAAACCTGGTGGTGATTGGTATCATTGGGAAGGTTCTAGCTGTCCTGAACTCTGTCTGAAGCATAAAAGTAGCCTACAAGTGAAATGTCACAAATACTTGCAATGCAATTGTAAGGCAGTGACAATATTTGAGACATACTTTATACTTAACTTTTAAAATCCAAACGTCGAAGATGCTCACAAGTTATAGCACCTGCCCAATGTCACAAGGGAAACGAAAATAAACAGATGGATTTGAATACAAGTAAATACTGGGATTTGACTCCAAAACACGTATATCCGCTGTTCATATTTAGAGTCTTTCCCATATATCAGAAGGTCAAGGATGAATAAAGTGGCCTGCCCCTCCAAAGGCTCTTGGTTCAATGAAGAATTATTATCATATAGTTTAATTTTATTTTTAAATACAAGTTTATAAACAGTTTTCTAGGAATGAATTTCTGATTCTGAAATTAATTCTACATCTAGGAGAAATTTCTCAGCATTTAAGGGTGATTTCTATTCTTTCAGAGGACCCTGGTTTGATTACTATCACTGTATCAAGCCATCACAACCATTTTTAACTTCTATTCCAAAAGATACAGGACCGCCGCATGACATCCTTAGGTAATGAGTCACACAATTCATAGAAACTCACACAAACAGATGCATAAATAAAATATAAAATGTATCTTTAAAGGAAAAAATATATTGACTCTGGTGGCTTGTTAGGGAGATTGAAGAATAATAGCATTCCTGACAAGAGGCAACAAAATTCATTCATCTTAGGGGAAGGAAATGATGAGATAATTAATAAAAGAGTATGAAGGAGAGGAAGAACAGTATGAAATAAAGATGAAGGGAAAGGAAAACCATGCTAGTCACAGAGACCTTACTAAAGAGTTAGGATTTAGCTCTAAAGCAGTGAGAGTTTATCAAAGGGCATACAGACTGCAGAGGATTTGTTTCTTTTATTTAACATAGCAGGACTCCAGATTTAATGTTCTTTAAGAAACATATATTTCTTAGTACTTTGAAAAGGAGCCATACTATAAAAGAGAGACATCATGCCCGCAAAGGTTATGTGTAATTGATCTGCTGCAGGGTGGTGATTCTTGTCAATCATGGTGCACCTGAGCCTTCTTCCTTAATTCATGTCTCTTTTTGAAGTCCATCTACATCCAGATTTATTCCTCAGTGTTCTTGAGATAATCTAGATTTTTCTTTTGAACAGCAAACACCTTTATTACATGAACTATGAAGGATGGCTTATTTCCCTTTCCGGGCTTTGATCTTCCGCAGATAGAACTCCAGTTCCTTGCCTTCGAGCACATAGCCATCTGCTCTGCCACACTGGCCTGGTTTTGAGGCAATACAGGCGAGAAGCTTGCCCTGCTGGAACTGCTCCTCCAGAAGATTGCTGATTTTGGCATTCTTTTTCCTTTAGTCATATTTCTTTTGAATCTTTTTTACTCGTTTTTTGTTTAAAGTCTCTTCCTCCTCGGGAGTCAGCTTGGCCCCCTTCTTGCGGCCCAGGGGCGGTGCATAGTGGGACTCATAACACTGTCAGTACGGTGTGCTGTCAATAAGCACAATGCAGTTCTTCACTAGGGTCTTGGTGCGGACAAGCTCATTATTGGATGCATTGTAGACGACATCAATGATCCTTGTTTTTCGAGTACAACACTCAAAGCCCCAGGAAAAGTTCCTCACATCCAATCTCAGAGCAGGGTACTTCTTACTGCCTACTCGAACTCAGACTGTGTGTATGCAGAGAGGGACAATCTTAGTGTTGGCAGCAGGCCGTCCCAACTCATATTTCCGCTTCTTGTGGTAGGGTTTTCTCTTACCCGGTCTTGCGGCGCTTGTGCCAGTTGTCCCTAGAGATGCCCATTGCTCAGCGCTGGCTGGAAAGACGATAATCTAGATTTTTAAATATACAGTTGGCTCTGCATTTATACAGCAGAAAATGATGGCATATACCCATATAATTAGAAAAGTTATTAATACCACCAGAATCCTGTATATTTTATTACTTTATATTTTTCTGATGTGCTTTATACTGTTATTTGTCATGAAATTTGGCCCAATTATTTTATTAGTTCTTTGAATATTTCATGCAATGTGTTTTCATCATCCACTCCCCATTCTTCTCAGATCCAACCACAATTTTCTAGCATACCAGTCTCTGTGTCCATGTTTTATATATTAAACCCACCAATTCAATTGAGCTGCTCATATATTCTTGGATATGTGGGCTTCTATTAAAGAATGATCAGCTTACAAGGGGCCAAAGAGTCTTAAGCAAAACTAGCTCCCCCTTACTTTCAGCTATTTACTGCCAAAAGCTCTGCTCAGGATTGGACTTCCTGTCTGATGAGGGCTGAGAGATGCCTTAATCTATTAGTATAATGGTAACGAAATAGGAGTCAGTTTAATACTGTATCTATTTAGCAGAATAGTAGGTTTTCTCCTAGGGCTTATGACCTACAAAGTTACAGGTTCTGTGGAGAAAAAGATACCTGAATATCCATTCTACCTCTGTCCTTTAATTTAAGTGTCCCTGGCAGATAACTGGCCCTGTTCAGCATTACCTATTCATATTTTTGTTAAAGAAGTTTTCTAGGTTACTTTTCATTTGTATAGTCAAGCGGAAGTGACTGTTTTTTCCCACAAGGGTCCTGATGTCAGTGTAGTATATTGATGATTCTGATAATAGGAATAACTGAACCAATAGCAATGACTGTGGCCCATGACTCTCAGATTGTAGGCATTACCCAAAGACATGTTTTCTAGATAAATTTACTATACCTTTTCTTAATCATTTGACTCTCTATATAGTTACTCCTTACTGCTATGGAGTAGCTATTTCTTATTAATATAATTGTCGACTCATGCTTTTTGCAATTATAATAGGTGAATAACTATTTTTAAGACTATAAGTCAGGATTTCAATTTAAATGTATCTATAATTAGAGTTATCAAATAGGTGCAATAAATTATGAGAATATAGGCTATATAAAGTATCAATTAATTTAAAAATTCTGAGTATTGATTTGGTTTCTTATTTGTAAATAAGTTCCAATCTGAACACCCTTGGCTTATACTGTGTCTTATACAAGATAATTTGTTACCATGTAATACCATTGTTTGCACTTCCTGGCATCCTCTGCTTCTACATATTAGGCCACACTACAAATAACATCTTTAAACTGTGACTGAAAAAAAATGCCTCTAACTTCAATTGTCCACTGGGGAGCATAGTTCTCTAGCACAGCCTGCTACTGTATACTTTGAAGATCTAATTGCAACAGGCAGGAGTTAATGATGCCCATAAACTACTTGGCCACAGGATGAAATTTTGAGTCAGATGACCAGAATCCACATTAAAAATAGGCTTGGTGTTGGACTGTATCATATTAGCTCAGGGAAACAAAGATGTGTAGACTTCGGTTAGACTTCAGTACTTAGTGGCCAGAAGGCTAGACTATTAGGAAAGTTCTTGAATAGAAGAATTTTTCTACAGAACGAAAAAGGCAAGAAGGCAATGACGTCTTGAGAAATAAAATCAGACTTTCATCTGGACTGTATGCACACACACACACACACACTCACACACACACACACACACACACACACACACACAAATGTCTTCAAAATAAGCATTAATTACATTCTGTATTCTATTAAACTGTGCCCTTGAATATCACATCATTGAGAACCAGCAATTGATAGTGATTCTTCCCATTTGGGAACTTCTAAATTATTTTCCTCTCAATCTCCATTCCAACCTTCTGGCTTAAGGTGCTGCATAAACTCATCCCTCATTCTCTCTCTTTAAAATTTTCCTATCCACTTCCTAAGATGCACTTTTAAGAAATTTTTCATTTCTCTGAGTGTTTGGCCCCTCCATTCATCCATGTTTCTGAAGTTCAACAAAAACAACAGGATTATTGTCCTCTGCAGATGGCACTGATGATAATTAGAGAAACAGATTATAACTTAAAACATTATATTAGGAAGAACGTTGTAAGACATTATTATTGATAAAATTCTCAGCAAGCCCAAATATCTGGACTCCATACCTTATAAATATTATTCTTCAAATGTAGTTATTAAACTACAATTATAACTAAAGAAAATAAAGCTGAGACTATTTCCAATACAAATGCACTGAGTGGACATTCCAGATTATTCTGCCTGGGCAAACACTCTCTGGCTATTTGTCATAAGCACTGTGAGATGTTCTTGTCAAAAGTGTGAAGGAATAGCCTGTGATAGCTATATTTTCATGTGACTTTCATTCCTTCTTATGCAAAACCCTAAATGAAATGTGCTTTCGAAGGTTACATATTCTTGACATGACAATCAGGTTTTGGATAAGCAACTCCTATATACATGGGAGCAAAGGTAAGTTTCTTCCCGCAGACTTGTCAGGAGGCAAGCTGTCTCTTTGTAAAAATGATTTAGAGGCAGCTGGCCCTTCCTCTGCTGGTCTCTTCAGGTTTAGGTTGCCTATTCATCATCAGAGGCAGGAATATCTGCCCATTTTCAGATCAGACATGTGTCCTCCTGATAGAAGGTTTTTATCCTGGCATAGATAGGTTCAAACCAAGGTCTGTGCTTGTAAAATAGAGAACTTGACACTATTTATATCACACCAGAGCTGACTCGATGCCAGTGACCATTGAACCTGCCTCTCTTCCAATTTTAAGGTGCTTTTACCTTTTCAAAGTTTCTGCCAGTTGTGACATCTGCCTTAAAGAGACAGAATTTTTCAGGACCTATTTTATGATAGCAGAGTTTACCAGCTTCTCTGCAGTTTGAGGCAATGGTTATCTTGAGTAGTCCTCTTTCTCCTTGCTTGGGATTATATGAGATATTCTGGCTAGACTGTTTCATACTCGGATTCCTCTTTTAGAAACCTAATCCTTATGTTAAATCTCTTCTTATAACCTGAACATTAACATGAACCTCATGTATATACTCAAGTAAGACAAACAAAAACGAGCAACCATGTTTTCCGTAAACCTTTCGCACGAGTTCTCTTTGGTACTCAGAAACCTCTGATGTTCAGAAATATGTATTTCCATTTCAAATTAGGAGAATGAGTCAAGAAAAATTCAACAGCTGTCCAACCTCACACAGCTGTTTTGCAATAGATTTGGGGATTTGAACATAAGTCTACTCAAGCCAAATATCAAGTAGTTTTCTGCTGGATCACCCTGTTTTTCTTAGATTCTCAAAAAAAATGTTGAGAGCATCCCATTGGGATAGTATTTGAGCAGCAGAGCTGTCTACATTGCTATATTTTGTTTTCAGTTTCCTTCTTTATTTTTCTGTGATGTATGCATGCATAGATTTCTATAGATAGGTGTGTCTATGAGCCCAAGTAGGTGTGAAGAGGTTAGAGTTAGAATTTGTGTATCATTCTCAGGCACTTTCCAGATTGCTGTTTTTGAGAAAGTCTCTCAAACTTCGAACCGGAGCTCACAAATCTTGGTAGGCTAACATGTCAGTGAACTCAGAACATCCTCTTGTTACTACCTTCCTGAAACTGGAAGTATGGGCACATGTCATCGTCCAAAACATTTGACATGGGAGCTGGAGATTTGAATTCAGGGTTGCAAGCTTATTCACCAAGAGCCTTTACTAATTCAGAAGCCCCTCCTTTGTGTTTTATTAGGAGAAATGCAGCCTATTTTAGAATCTTTAGTGACATGTAAATTAGATTGCAATGAAAACATTGTCAATAGTTTCCCCTTTTGCTATTTTTTCCTATGTATAGAACCTATTCTAATAAACTAGATCAAAATTCTGTCTCCAGACATGCCATTGCTTGTGCTCTGACACCATAAATACTAGATATCTCTCTAACCATAAGTGTCTCTACTTATAAGCTGAGAGAGTAGTAATCATAAATTCTTAATTTTCTTTTATTTCAGACACTGTGAGATATTCTGATGTGCCCACATTTCTGTCTAACAAAGGGATTATATAATGTTGTAGAAGAAATACCAGTAATAGAAGATTCTGTATTCATATCTACTTAGCTTTTCTCTCATTCAAATATCTCCATAGTTATCTCTAGAGACTCCAAGAACTTGCTTAATTTAATACATCCCTTTATAAAATGGGTCTTCTCTGAAAAATCTCTGCTAGAGGCATCTCTTTGGTATCCACACAATACATTCACTTTTACAGAGACTTTGCTTTTTTCCCTAAAGAATTTCCTGTTCATTTAGCTACAGCCAGAGGTAACGTTAACAATTTGTACATCTCTTCAGTGGCACACAATTTACTAAATGTCTTTTAATTGGCATGGGAGCTTGTAAAGCACTTTGCAAGAGGCAATTGGAAGAATTATTTCCTTAATTACCAATGTGCAGAGAGGGTTTTGTTAGTTTGCATCTTTTTATATGCAGTAGAATAGTTTGAACTTCAAACTGATTAGGTAGCAGCATCACTGAGAACTTTCCAGGTTTTCTCTCTGAATTATTCTGTGGATGCAGAATAAATGTAACCCTGAACATTGAATGCTGAGAATCACACAAACTGACTCATCCCCATGTCCTTTCAGGGCTGAAATCAAGGACTAACAAGTAGGAATCTGATTATTTGTTCTGAAGACAGCTTTCAAAGATTAGGCTACATGAAAAGTACTGAGCAAACTGCTGATGGCTCAGTCCATAGCTTTAAAATTCCAGTAATTATTTATTCTTACATGTACACATTTGAGTACACATATCTGCAAGGGATTTTTTTTCCTCAGTTAGTGTAGAGTGATGGGTTTCATAATGACACTTTTGTCTAATTATACAGTATGTTCTCACTGCATTTACTTTTTTCCCTGTTCTATCTCCACTCTACCCTCCCCCATTCTTTCTTTCTCTTCCCAGTAATACCCTTTCATTTTCATGTCATATGTTATATTTATATATGTATTATATATATATATATATATATATATATATATATATATATATATAATTTTATTTTATGTTTATAAAGCTGTGATAAATACAGAAAAGTTTCAGGTCACCAAGACCTTAAAACAGTAATCTTACTTGTTTGGAAAGTTCAAAGGAAACACCTTTAAAGAATGATCCTTCTCCCCATAGTCTGAGTAGTTACTGACTGTTGTTTAACTAAGAACAGCAAAGAAAATGTTCTTATAAAATTGTTAACAGTAACCAAAAGGAAATGTCACCCAATGTCAAGTCCCAGAAAGCAAGGCAGATAGTGTCCAGAAAAGCTTTTGAGAGTTTAGCAGGGAATGGAGGAACAAATCAGGCTAAATACTAAGGGGCGGTTGTTGTTGTCTGCTTTCTCTCTCTCTCTCTCTCTCTCTCTCTCTCTCTCTCTCTCTCTCTCTTGCTCTCTCACTTTCTCTTTCTCTCTCTTTCTCTCTTTGTCTCTCTGTGTGTCTCTTTGTCTCTCTGTGTCTCTTTGTCTCTTTGTCTCTCTCTGTGTCTCTTTGTCTCTCTGTCTCTCTGTGTCTCTCTGTCTCTGTCTCTCTTTCTCTTTGTCTCTCTCTCTCAACCAACATGCTTCAGTACTTCAGTTTATCCTGCACTAGCATCAAAATATTGAAGAATACCAATCTTTAAAATGGAGAAAGATTGGGAAGAGTGATCAAGAATGTATATTAATATCAAAAGCTATGCTGGATTTGTTTTTGCTTTGGTAAATACTTTGAAAAGGGAAAAAAGGGAAGCCAAAGGTTTAAGTAAGCTATAAAGATCTGGCTCTAGAAAGAGAGTACTTGAATAGCTATAGGAAAAACTTAAAAGTTGAAAGTTGTTACTATGTCTTATTTTATAGAGAGGTAAGAGCATAACGATTCCCAGAATGGCATGGATGAGTCTGGTTTCACAAGTTAGTGTAATGACAATGGTGTTTTCTGAATTAGAGTAAAAAGTGAAGTCTACCAAAAGTTGGACGCTTTGCTTCTAAATGTAGACTTCGGAGGACTTTGAGGGTGTTTAATTTTTATTCATATAGAAATGTTGAGCAGAAAAATTAAGTTCCATGGAACAAAATAGATCATAATGACTTGAAGCATTGATGACTCCAGAACTCATCATTCCATAATATGAATAAAACACGTCAGAAAGAGAAGAGAGGAGAGCCTGTGGACCAAATATGAGATAGCCAGGCTACATATGGTTAGTTGAAGAGAGTAACTGTTTGAGAGTGATTGGCATGTCAAAGTTGCTGCAGACTCAGAAACCACAAAGGCGTGAGCAAGGAATAGTCCCAAACAATAATCATGAAAATAAAATCTAATTTCTAAAGTAGGGGGCTATGGATTTGGCTTTGGGGGCAAAATGCCAGCCTTGCAGGTTTGAGTACCTAAGTTTAATTGTCCAGCATCCATATAAAATTGGGGTGTGGAAGCAAAATTCTGTAAGCCCAGGGCTTGAGGGTAGAAACAAAAAGAGTCCAGGTGAAAGCTGGACATCCAATCTAGCCCAATTAGTAGGGTCCCTTCCAATCTCAGAAAAGTTAGATGGAGAAATGCTTAAAGAAGACATCTTGTTTTAGAACTCTGGTCTCTAACTTCCAATGTGCCCACAGAAGCAAGCACACCATCACACAACATATGCATTATGCACACACAGAAACACACACACACACACACACACACATACAAACACACACATAAACTTGTGACTTGTGCACACATTCACGTACACACATATATTTGCAATCTGTAGTGAAAAGTTATTTACAAAGAAACAGGGGTCCATACCGATGGCCCAATGATAATAACACTTACTTCCCTTGCACAGGACCAGGGTTCTCTTCATAGTATTCACATCATATCTTACAACCAGCTATAACTGCAGTTTCATAGAATCCACCCCACTCTACTGGCTATTGCAGTCACTGCCTGTGTGAGATGCACAAATGGATATACAGCCAAAATACATATACATTTAAAATGTATGTGAGGAGTTTGTTGTTGTTTGTTTTGTGTTCATTTGATTTAGATAAGGTTTCTCCTTGTAGCCATGACTGTCCTGGAATTTTCTCTGTGGATTAGGCTGGCCTAGAACTCGATGATCCGCCTGCCTCTGTCTCTCAAGTGCTGGGAATAAAGGCATTTGCTATTATGCCTGGATATAAACAAATTTTTAAAAGATTTAAAAGAAAAGAATCTGTTTTTACTGATTACTCAAATAAATGGAAAATCAAATAATAAACTAAAAACCATGTGACACAATGTTTAAAATGTCTCTGTGACAAAATAGTGTTACTTTTAACTTTATCTATGTTATGGATGTTTACTTTTGCAAGATAAAATCTAACTTTATGACTAGGAATTAAAAAATTAGTATGCACAGACACACACACACACAATTGTTTTAAAAGTTTGCTTCTCTGTGTCATATTTACGTGAATTGTGTTGACTGACGTGTATAGTTGTTGCCACACCCACTGGTCCATTTTTGTTTTTCTGGCTCCAGTTGAAACTAGACATAGTTACAATGTTGAATAGTGGAGATTAAATGCTAAAATAGGTGTGATTATGTTTTGCAAGGCTCAGCATAGGATTTTCAGTAGTTATGAGCTTGAAAGGTGCTGACCCAATATTTAATGCATTCTTTTGAGTTCACTTGTGTCTATGGAGAAGAATTGATTTTCTGAAGATTCCTCTCAAATATCTGTAGTACACCATTTTTTGGAGTTTTCTCTTTACCTTGTTCTTCTAATGTGTTTTTTACCTAGACTACTCAGACACTGGTTTATAACTGTCAAAGCTATATTCCAATTTAATTGTCACTCAAATCCCCAGTTTTAGAAAAATACCTTGTCCCTGGAGTTTAGACATGTAACTTTATCAGTTCTTCTGTGATTTTACAAACTTTAATTTTGGAATCCTCCCTCCTCCATCCCTGTCCTCCTCCCCACTGCCCCCAACAATATCTCTTTCTCTCCTTCCCTCTCTGTTTTCTTCTTTCTCTTTTTCTATCTATATTAGTAATGACTGTGCATCAGCTCACTAAGATTCCCCATGCCCCTTGTTGAACTCTGTGGAAACAAAGGGAAGGCATATTTTTCATTTTACAATTAGTCTCTTTCTAGAGTCTTGTGCAATGCTGATTTTTCCACTGACAGTTATCCTGAAGTTCTATTGTGGTTCAGGACAGAGTCTAAAAGTTGAAAGCAAATATCTCATGCATCTCATACATTTATCCTTAGATATAACTGGGGTGAAACCCTTCTTTTGTAGGTATGTCTAAGTAATCCACACATCTTGCCTAATTTATATGGAATAAAGTGTTAAGTTACCCCGTACACCATGTGTTCTCTGGGCACATATCACTTTTTGAATGAGCTAGTTAGTATTCTTATGGTTCAAGCTCTTTGATTGAAGTAAAGTTGTAAATCTGCAATTTGTTTAGTTCATTTTTGTCATTCTAAGATTGGGTATAATTCTGTGGGAGTTCTTTTTCTAGTTTTATGCATTAGAAGCAGAAACTAAAGTTTTCTAAAATTCACTTTCAAATGACTTCACCAAGGGGAAAAACATGAAACAGAGAAAAAAATTAATATGCAAGTAAAAGAATATGAAAGAACTTCACAAAAGGTCAGAAGTAGTGACGAGCAGAGAAACCACATAAGGAAAAAAAATAAACAGAATTGGTGAGTTTGTATGAAAAGAGTTTTGATATTTTTAATACCTTCATTCCCATTCTTGTGTTAAAAAGTATTCCACTAATTCTCTAAATATACTAAGATATTAAGATATAACTTGCTAGGTGACAATATCTTTTTCATTAGTCCCAAACAAAGGTAGTAATTTGGGATTTTTGTTCTTGCTTTTTCTTTCTCATAACCTCTCTATGTTGTGTAAGAATCCAGGTTTGCTAAACATTTTACCCACTTACCATGAAGCAGTGTTCAAATAATATCAGAGAAAATTTTGCATACTTCAGTCACTCATCAAGTGTGTCAGTCAGCTGAAAATAAATGTTGCACTTGACCTAAGAATGATGGGCTTCCATGAAAGCTGTGGCAATTCACAAATATTGAAGGAGATGCTGCAGCATCAGTGAATTGTACTTCAGGCTCAAAAGAGGTTCCCACATCTGCCAACCAAGGGTTGAGCTTGCACTGATCCTTTAGAGCCTTGTCTTCAGCTTCCATCTTCAATCACTGATAAGAGTACTTACTTTGCTTGTACGGTTACATCATTGGTTTACAGGACAATGCTTTGTGATTCTTTTAAAAAATCGTTATTATTAATTAATTATTTTATTTATTTACATTCCAAATGTTATCCTCCTCCAGGTCCTCCCACACAGACATCTTCCCACAAGTCCCTCTTCTCTTTGCCTCTGAGAGGGTGCCCCCTCTAACAGAGTCAACTAGCCCAGTTCCTGGGAGCTGTCAGAGATTAAGCCACTAACCAAAGGACATACAGGTGCTAGTCTGAGCCACTAGGCACATATACAGTAGAGGACTGCCTTGTCTGTACTCAGTGGCACAGGATGCAGCCTTATCCTGTAGAAACTTGATGCCCCAGGGAGCTTTGTGACTCTTAAGGAAATGATCCACAGTTTATTATTACACTCTGTTCCTGATGTTTATTTTTCTCAAATTTTAGAATCCTTTCTGTGCTTTTTTTTTCCCCCTCATTTCTATAATGTCCTTGGCCTTTATTCTTATGTTATTACCGCTTACAGTGTTATAGCCATTTACAACTTCATGTTAATCAAAACCGTGAATTTCAACAAAGGCAACAGCCCTGCCTCATCGGTGACCTTTTTCCCTTTGATCCTGCCATCTGAAAGCTTTTTATACATTCTAATTCTTTTCCATTTTAATAGCTCTGTGAAGCAGTACTATTTTCTTTGACTGATAAGATCATTGAAGGTGACCTGATTTTCTCCAGAGATACACAATGAATAAAACACATTCACACATAAACTGAAACATGGTCCACAGAACTGGAAAAGAAATCCCATTTCTCTCTCTCTCTCTCTCTCTCTCTCTCTCTCTCTCTCTCCCTCCCTTCCTCCCTCCTTCCTCTCACCCTCCCATCATTACTGTCCATTCACATAAGGAGAAGATGACTTCTCAGACATTATCATTATACATGCCTCATCTAATTATGCAGGCTGACTTCCTTACTGCAGATCATAGATTTTGTTGTTATTATTTCATATTATTTTGTCATAAAATTGAATAGGAAAATTTTTGTAAGAACAAATAGAGTGGCTTGTGTTTGGTACTTGCTTTGCATCCTTAAAGAGCTCTTAAAATGCAATCATTTTAATATGAAAGTGTATCACGTTGAGGCCATAGAATTATTTATCCTCCGGTGTGACTTTGTGCATGTATGTCACTGGGTTTAATATTTGTGAGATTTTAGTTTGCAAGGTGACCTGCTTCTACTTAGGAGTATAGTATCCACAAAGTTTTTTATATCCTTCTTGAGTTGTTCGTGCTGTGTTAATGACTCATGGCTTAAACAGGTAGGCTACTCATGGGTGTGGAAAATTGATATCTGAGAGCATTTTATTCTGCTCAGTCAGGCTTATTCTTTATAAAGAATCAAAACAGTAATAGCAATTACAAAAGAATTTTGAGTAAAATGTGCATTGTGTTTCACTTGGATCTTTCAACTGCTATATTGTGCCCTCTCTCCTGCCCACCATCACCCAATAATAACCTTACTGTTGCTACTTGTATTCAACAGTCATCAAAGAACAGACTCCTATAATTCCATGACAAAGCTTTTTGAAATAATCCCTTCAGTTTTCCAAGCTTTGTATATTGTATCTACTCAGTGAAGATTGCATAATTTCAAGATGTTCTCCTATTCAGATGTAATGCTAATGTTTCCTGAACTATTTGCTGCTACTCTTCTAAGTGGTTTGCTAACAACAGTAGAAAAGCCTATATATTATTTTATTGCAACTTCAGAAAGAAAGGGCCAACATCTTATGATAGCATGACCTCTTGGTGGAATATTTCTCAACCAGATGGGAGTGCAGGACTATCATTTGCCTTCTCCAAAGCCAATGGAAGATTCCTGAAGTTTGTTTTCCAGTATTCCACACTGTCCTAGAGAAGCATTTTGTCTGGATGTAAAGTTCAGCAAGGCTGCTGCAGACATGCACTGATGCTGATATATTTTGAGTCATTCCATTTTATTCTTCTTCAAAACTGTGTCGGCATCCTGCCTAAGGCTGCCAGAGATGTGAATATACTAAGGATTGTCTCAGCTTTGAGTAGAACATTAATCAATATACTGGGTTATAGATAAGTATTTCCTAATAGCCTATAGCCCTTTTCTCTAGATTTTTCTTATTTGTCTTTAACATGATATACATGTTATGTACAGAAAGTGCATATATTATAATATGCATCACACCTTTTGTATGATCAAAAAACAGAAAATTCACGAAACATGCCTGGATGCTTATAGTATAAAATTATATTTTAGTTCCAGCTATAAAAAGTGCAATGCAATTGAAATGTTTATCATGCACCTGTGAAGGTTTTTTCTTGCATGCCTAATGGTGTTGCATGGACAATTTAATTCCTCTGTCATAAAACTAATCCTGGAGATATCTGTTTTCTCCCATAGAGTACATGCAAGAAAATACCAGCTGTCTAGAAGCCCAGGTTGAATACCAAAATATACACCATGAAATCCTTTTTCATTTTATTTACTGTGTTTTTGATTTTACTGTAGAGAAGCACTGGTATAATTATATTTTCATATTTTTGTCAATGATTTCATATATATATATATGTGTGTGTGTGTGTGTGTGTGTGTGTGTTTGTGTGTGTATCTCCAACACATTCTCAGTCTGCATGTTACTTGTATATACATGCATTTTTTTATTTTAGGGCAGAATAATTGGTTTTGGACAAATGGTTTGTCCCTGGATAAAATTGTTCCTACTGCCCTCAGCATACCTTATTTGTCTTCAGTTCCTTGTCTAAGGCTTATTCTACAATAGGTCTTCCCATGTCCCTCTGGGGCAATGCCATGCCAGGAAACTTGGTACTGTTGAGGGGATTCAGAAACCCTGGCATTCAGGCACCTACCTGCTCTCTACCAGATTCCTGGCCTGAAATACATGTTCACATTCCCCACAAAGGAATGTCATCCATGGTCATGGAGATCAGAATAGAGTTCTCCATGCTTCGGTACCCAAATGGGAACTGAGGGTTTAGCCAATAAGCTTCTCTTCCTGGCCATTCTTTTCTACAAAACGTATTTAATCTCTAGTCCACCCTAAAAAAGGGGTATGCATCCATTTTCCATGATGAACAATCAATAAACGGTATGGACAAACGTGGACAGTCTCTCTCATTAAGAACCATTGTGGGAAGCATGGAGAAAGCCTTCTACTACAGAGTCATGCCACCTATGTTTCCTAAAGAACGCTCATCTTCAATCCTGAACATGGCAACCACTAGGCTAAGCCAAGCTACAGTTCCCATAACCCCATCCCTGGACTCGTCTTAGCAGGCCTATGGGCCCCCTCCATTCTCGACTTCGCATCATTTCCAGCAGCGACTGAACTCTAGGGACTTAGGGAACTTCAGTTTCGGCCTCAGCCTGCTTCCTTCATCCAGGCTGAAGTGCACGTCTTTGGTTGCATTTTCCCACCCCGTGAGCAGTGTATTGGCACTTCCCTCAAGCCCACCACCTGATGGTGGGTGTAGGGTAAATACAGTCTAACTTTCTGTGGAATGTGGAACCATACTTCCCATGTTAGCATGTCTATTGGTATGGTCATTTTTATGCAGCCATATTTCTGAGGTATCAAAGATGAAGATTTTCTGGTCCTCTGGTCTCACAGTCATTCCATCCCACTTCCATGATGTTCCCTGAGTCCTATGAACTGGAATTATATTATAGCTATATACACTGGAACTGGGTACCCCATGATCAGGTGTACTATGCAGTTTGACTTATTTGGGTTTTCAGAAAGTGATCTCCATCTTCATAAGAAAAGTTACTTTGATGATGCATAAGAGCTACAATTACCTGGGGGTAAGAAAGGATAAGTGTTCACAATTCAGTTAGGGATTATGATTTAGTAAAGTGGCAGTGATAGGTTCTTTTCTAAGATCTATGACTTCTTTACTTCTAGGTAGTTAACTAGGTTTTCAGTATAAGTGTGATTTGTTTTCTGTAAAGTGGCCTTAAGTCCTGTTAAACATCTGTTCCTAGCCTCCTAGGTATATGTCACTATTTTACATGATGAAATATCTTGCCATTCTGGCTCTTGTTGTAATTTATAGAATATCGTACCTGTATAGGACTCTTGGTTGCTTCCCTTCCTTGGAGCCTTGGTTCTGCTGATACTATTAAGGTTAGTCATCAGGATGTTGCCTATCAGGCCAGGCCTTTGAATCCTCCAAATACTGTATTATTGGAATAATTTTTACAAAGATGGACTATCTAAGTTTCACATAGCACCTAACACTTTTTAAAAGAGTTAGTATTTTAAAGAGTTTGTATAGACTACACTGTATCTACAAATGTAGAATTTAAGGGATAATATATATTTCTGGCATTTCATTAACATTTGAGAGTTCAAAAGAAATGCTTCAATTTACTATCAATATTATCACCTGAAAAAATAGAATGTGATAAAATACAGTTAAATTAGAAAACCAAAGTCATCTGCCAAGTAGAAAATATCATACGCCAAATTCTTCTATTCAAAGGCGCCACCATTTATTCAAATAGGTGCAGGAGATTTACATTTTCTATTGACAAAAACAGTAATTTTTATTAAAAATTGTATTATAAGCATAAAAGTTTTTTTAAATCAATTTATAAAGGTAGCTTATCTAGAGTCTGGGATAAATATACATTTAGAAGAACCTGTCACTCCCACCCCTATTTCCTTATGATTAGTTAAGTGCCACAGCTTCCAAAAGTACAGTGTTTTGATCATTTATACAGTTTTTTTTCACTTTGTAATCCCTATAGTTACATAGATTCCATGCAACATGAATACATCAGTTGAATGCTACCCAAGTGTTCCTTATTTTCCATGAGATAATGCCTCTTAGACTTGAAATCCTGATTCTGTCTCTGGCAACCTTCCAAGAAAACTGTTGTCTGAATCTCTACATTGATTTCCTGTTGCTACATGGTCGTATTTTCACAAACTTAATGACACTAAACAAATATGCCATCTATGTCATGTTTGTAGGTCAGTATTCTTGGCACACCTCCTTTGCTACAGTTTCTCAACCGAAAGCTGCAGTCAGATGTTGATCACAAGTGAATTTCCTTTGAATGTTCCCCTGAGGAAGGGTCTGTTTCTAAATGTATGGTATTGATTGGTGGCAGAGGTCAGTTGCTTGAGTATTATTGGATTTAGGGGCCCAACTTCTAACTGGACAGTGGTTGGGGAGAGCTCCTTTTCCCTTGGCACATGGGCCTTTCCTACCCTGCTGTTTGAATTAATTAAAATATTCAAGTTGCCATGACAATGAGAGAACACTATCTCCAACATGGAAAGCATAGGAGTCCATTTAAACATAGCAGAGTGTATTCATTATCATACTAATCTCAGATGGAACATTGCTAAGAAGTGCAGCCATTAAAAGGTGATCAATCATGATCATGATTTGTTGGCCTTCATGGATGGATTGAGTTTATCCTCATAGAAATACCATCATAGAATGTATGAGTAAATTCCTTAAAACAAGTTAAGCTCAGGCACAGTATACAAATGCTGAACTAATGTCTGTCAGCTTTTCACCATGTGGTGACAAACAGTGAAATCCCTAATCATACACGGTGTAGTCCTAGCCTTGGGAACTGTAAAACATAGATTTTATTTCATTATAACTTGTCCAGATTTGGGTATTCTGTTACATCACAGTAAAATAGACTCTGACACATCACTGCCACTTTTCCATGTGTGGATTAACTGTTAGTCAAATACTGACCAAACACCAAAATTAAGGATTAATTGGGAGTACTCCAGAAATCAGGTAGGACCACTATGAGAATCTTTCCACTAGAACTCTTTTCTATAGTTTCACCATTTTTTAAGTGAAGGCCATAGGAATACAATTGAAGCTAAGGTATCTGTCATTGGATATTGTTTTGAAACATAAACTGTAGAGTAGGGTGCTGCTTATTCAGGTGGCTAGGAAGCTGTAGGTATTATATCTCTTGGATGATAGTAGAAATCATTGTACTTCACTGAGAATATACTTTGAGATGAGTTTATACTATAAAGAGACCTCATTTTACATAAATCATTGTTATGTATAATTTATACCTATATTAATTCCCTATTTGAAAGCAGCAAGAAATTTTGGTCTAAAATACTAAACCATAGTCTTAACTCAAAAATATTCTTGGTATGATAGTGAAATAAGTCAATGACACAAATAAAATAATACTTCATCCTGTGACTATAGGAAAATAAGTATACGTAGCTGAGCTTTAAAAATGGTTCATATACATAACCATGGGTGCAATGAACCTCCCAGAAGGGGAGTTCAAATTAGATAGTCAAGTTGGGATATAAAATTTTTACTAACACATAAGAATATAGATTGTGTTTGGAGCATTATGAACTACTAGTATTTGTTTTAGGTTTTAAGTTAATATGCATTCAGTGTGAATGTTAAAGAGAATATTTAATATTTAAATTTAACATCAAGAAACCAGAGTGTGGTGACATATACCTGCAGCAGCAACACTTTGACTACTGGAGCAGGAAAAATGCTATTTCAAAATAAGGAAACAACCTTGGATCAATTGATAAACATATAAAAAGAATGAAAAGTAAAAAGTGAATAATTATAATTATTTTTGGATTAATCATTCCTTAGCAGATCTTTATTGTAGAAGCTGTCTCCCATTTCTCAGAAGTTATCAGGCTCTGTCCTATATGATAAAAATACCACAACATTGCTTCTTTAAAAGGCACTTAAGAGCTTCATGGGGCTGGAGAGCTGACTCAGCACTTAAGAGCATTTGCTGTTTTGTCAGAGGACTCTAGTTTATTTTCCTGGACCCAAATTGTCCTCTCACACTGTCTGGCATTATAGGTCCAGTGGATCTGATGTCCTCATATGGATTTTTTGGATACTGTACTTCTCTCTCTCTTTATCTCTCTCTCTCTCTCCCTCTCCCTCCCCCTTTCCCTCTCCCTCCCCCCCCTCTCTCTCTCTCTCTCTCACACACACACACACACACACACACACACACACACACACACACACACAAATAATCAAAAATACCTAAAAATTTTTCTCATGTAATTTTTGATTCTTTGTAAATTGTAAACATATTTGTAACAGGTTCTACCTTAAGAATTTTATTTAAAGACAATATACTAAATACTAAAGAGAATAATTGTGTACCATATAGACAGAAAAAAAAGGACAGTTACAAACCACTTTGGTTTCACATAAAACTTTGATTCCAAAAATCCTCTAAAGAGGGGGTTATCATTTGACGATTTAAAATATTCTAGATGATAAAAAAAAAACCTTGGAAATAGGAACAGCTCAGACTATGCTTGTAAAGGCCAATAAAAGTGCTCATCCGTGCTACCCTGGCACTTGGCCAGCTTCCATAAATAGGATTCATGATACCGATGAGGTAGTGCATGTAAAGCCTTTACCAGAGGTACAATAAATGCTATCTGTTAGAGAAGCTGTAGAGCGCTCAGTAAGTGGAGCACAGGCTGAGCCCTGCTGCAAGACTCTGCTCTGCCACTCTGCACAGCAGAACCAATTAATCCCCGTACTTCATTTCTGTCCCTTGTAATATTGAGTTATTAATAACTCATGAAGCTATTGTGAATATTATGCAAATGACCAAATTACTTCCCCCAGGCATTAAGAACCATGTGACTTAAAAAAATATGGTTACCCTGTTTCAAGAAACAGATATAATCTTACCAATGTATTTTAGTACTTGATTACTTTCATCTAACAAATATTAATTAATTCATCTATTAAATTTAAGGTAGATGTATTTATTGTTTGACATAATAGAGGATATTTTCATGGGATAAAAGCAGTAGGAAATCATGAACAAACTTGAGATACTGAGTTTAAGTAATACTTGGTGGTTGTCAGTATGTGCCCTGTAAATGATACAGTGATTTAAAAGAGAAATGTCCTTCGAAGGCTCCCATATTTAAACTGTTGATCCACTATTGGTGGCAGTGTTTGGGGAGGTTATAAAACCTTTAAAAGTCAGTCTTGCTGAAGGACTTGTGTTACTGACTGAGAGGGTAACCTTTACTCCTCTTCCAGTTCATTTTCTCTGCTTACTGAATTTGGGTAGCCATGCTTTCCCTGTCATTATGGTCTGCTGTCTGGAACCATAAGGCACAATGAAGTCTTTCTTCCATAAGTTGCTTTTGATCCTGGTACTTTATCACAGGAATGGAGGAAGAAACTGACACAGATGAATGGTGTTCCTTGAGGGTCACCTGACCTTTCAAAGAGACACGCAGAAATGCATTTGTAATTGTGGCGTCACTGTCAACTCAAAATGCATTTTGAAGAGCAGCTTATCACAGAATGCAACCACTCTACAAAAATTATTTATACAAGAAAATCACCTGCTTCCCTTGGGACATTTGAATAAACTTTCACCTGCCAACAAAATGTTACTTAGGTCATAACATCCCAAATGTCAAGGCTTAGGAACAGGCAGGCAACATCAAATCCAAGTGCAGTTGTTTCCTTTTCTGACCTATAACTGCTATACTTTTCTTTCTTGAGTTTGCACTGTGAATTTGGGCCCTTTCGTCTTGTATTTGCTGAAAGAACAGCAAAACGGTTCCTCTTTGCTCCTGATTTATGCTGTGAATGACAAAGATAAGCAGAAAATGGTTGTAGTGGGCTGTGCGTTTGTGCTAGCAGGATGGAGAGCTTTTGCAAGGTGGGGCTTCTTGCACAACAGCTAAACAGCCAAATTCCTGATCCTTTCAGAAGACAGTTGTCTATTCATGTTTCTTCTCTAAATTCATATAAATGGGTTTTAAAAAAAATGAGAAGAGATGCAACTAACTAGCATGGCTTCATCCCCTCTTCAGCTCAAAGTTGCACATCAAAGAAAATTTCCCATCTACAAACCGTCTGTTTCATGATACCTCCAAGGAGAACAGAAGCTCAGAAGTGAAGGCAATTAAGGAAAATTGCTAAAGAGAGGAGGCCAGTGTGTTTCCCAATTTGGGATTTCTACCCCTTTTTATCCATATGTAATGACTTGTAAAAAGCTTTTGCTGTTGTTGTTTGTACATTGTGTGAAGTTGCCCATGATAAATCCCAGTGGTCCTTTTCCCCTTACAGGGAAAGAGATCCTCTGGGAGCTAAGTAAGCTGGCAAGTTGCCTGGTGTGCAACAAAGGACTTCCCTCTCTACCTGATACCAGCTCTATCGGTACATAAAACATGTTTTCCCCCTCTTTACTGTCATCCCCCAGTCTTACATTCCTTTGAGTTGTTGAATCCCGTGAGAATGAAATAAGTTTGTGCCTGATGGACAAAAATCACTCTCCATAGGCATAGATTTTATGTGATCTTTTATGGAAAACACAGCATGTTTATATTCACAGTTATAAAACTGTGGTGTCTGGCTACAAAAGCTTCTTTTGCCTTCATCCAGTGTCCTCATATTATTTTCCAAGAAGAGACTCTGTAGCTTCTCTTCTTTACCTCAGCAAGTGGTTCAGTTTTACTTTAGGGTCTTTTTTTTGGGGGGGTGTCATAAAGGATAGCAGTAGAGAATTAGGAGCAGCCTAATGAGCCACAGTGGGGTGCCAGGATTCTCCATACCTAGAGTAGGATGAGTAGGATACATAGTTTGTGGAGCCCAGGGTGAAGCACAAATAAGCCATCCTCAGCTTGTCAATAACAGAGGTGATTTTTCTCAACAAGGTACATCATGAAGTTGTTGTCATATGGACAAGATGCTGATCCTGCCTGTATCAGTGCCGCGCCTGGGCTCACAGATGATAAAAAACAAAAACAACAATGACAACCGAAAAAAGAGTGAGTGTTAGTGTTCCCAAGACAAAGAAGCTGTATGGTTGACCAAACAGTTTCTCTTTAATGCTGCAACACCCTGGGTAGCTTATGGAAAGCTAGTATTGTACCATATGGCTAGTGAACAACTCTCTGTTACTTTACGTCCACACACCAGCATTTCTTTGCTTTTGCTCCAATGCCCATTTATCCTAATGCACCATTTCTATACCCCACTTCAAATACATTCCTATAAATATGTTAACATCAAAACATTCAAGGTTCTTCTGTTATGACATGTAAAATTAGAAAACATTTTAATTCATTGGAATTCTCAGAAATTGATTTTTCTTAAAATTTATTTTTAATTATATTAGGAAAAAATACATAAAGATTACTGGATAAATGGAATTATATAGACCCAGCCCTTCCTCTAAACCCTTCATACATTTGCTTGTTTCTTTGTTTGTTTGTTTTGTTTTGTTTTTTTGTTATAACTATTTGTTATTGGATTAAAATGAAACATCAGTTGGAGGTTTTAAAATATCTTTTTCTATTTCAAAGAACACATCACTGAAAATAAGAAAAATATTTTAATGTACTATCAAAAAATTAATGCTATCAATGACAAAATAAATAATCTCCCAATAAAGTGACAACTTTCAATTTAAATATACATACAGATAATTTCCAGCTTCAGTGTGAACTTCATCTTCTCAGTTTTCAGGTGAGTAAACTGGGTTGCAGAATAGCAAGGCATTTCTTATGATTCAGACCCCCAGTTTCTAATGGTGGACTCACAATATTGCATTCAGGCAAAACCAACAGCAATTGGTTGTATCCTCAATTTGAAGGCTGGCATTTCATAACCAGATAACGGTTTGCTTAAACTGTGTCCACT
This sequence comes from Rhabdomys pumilio, assembly GCA_030674055.1. Lineage (NCBI taxonomy): Eukaryota > Metazoa > Chordata > Mammalia > Rodentia > Muridae > Rhabdomys > Rhabdomys pumilio. The sequence goes on from JANHMN010000008.1 coordinate 40,581,288, forward strand.
TCCTGGATTGTAATGTCAACTTCTGTCTCTGTATCCTCACATGACAGAAGGTATGGCTAGGTCTCTAGATCTCTTCTTATCATGGAGTGATTTTTTTCACAAGGACCTCACCCTCAGCCTTATCTAAACTTCAAGTAAATTTTTTCCATAAACTCCCAATCCAACTGTGTGTTAGGACTTGAATAAAAGTCCTTGGAATATCTCAACATTCCATCCCTAACTCTCAACATCTACTTACTCTATAGTACAATCTCTCTTTTCCTATTATGTGGCAGTGTTGCTCTTCAGATTGAGACTGCCTCAGTTTTCAAATCTTCATGTTTAGAGAATTATAAGCAAGGCCCAGGAAGTACACATGATTGAGTTGATGTGTAAGTATATACACTGAATCACACAGTGATCCAACTCTGAATATGTTTATAAAATGAGGTCCTTCTTAAGGAAAGTCTAAGCCAAGTGCAAGAATTCCAGAGACTTTCAATCATAACTATCACAAGAGAAAACTGTTAAGATGTAAGAGAAAGGAGAATGTAGCAGGCATTATACCTCTGAGAGCACAGCTGAGGGACGAAGGGCATGACCTACCTGTAAAATAGCTTCTAGACTGGCCATAAGTCAAGTCCAGCCAACTCTCCCTGATACTTGATTCTCTGTCCAGGGACTGCGTTTTCTGCCACACCTCATTGTGAGGGATCAGTCTTGCCAATACAATTTATTACCCAGGTGGTAGGCACTTGATACCAAATGGAAAATCCATCACTCATCCCTTGGCTGTCGCTGTCTCCTCAATATTATTGTCTTCAGATCTATTTCTACCACTTTATCGGTTTTAGTCTTCTCAGAGCACGCTCGTCATATGTATTTTCAGAGTGATTCAAGAAAGTCACCACATGTGACATAATAAATACATTGATTGTTAAGTCTCTGCTCCAGTTTCTAACAGTGAGTGCCTGAAAGTTGTATGGTTTCCAAAAAGCTAGAGGGGCTGAGAATATCTTCTTGAATATATGGTTGGGGACTCTAGCTCCTAATATGAAGTTTCTAAACACTCTGTGTAGTTCATGTTAGCCTAGTGAGATTCAACCCTTTACCTGTCATAAACCTGGGCATATCAGAACCAAAGCTGTCGAACAATTGGCATATGCAGAATCATGAAGAATTGCTTGGTGTGGAGAAGGAAATTCAAAATGATGAACATAAAGACTTTTAAACTAAGACTTTACAGAGGAAAAATTATTTTCTCAGTGCAGTGAGAGTCTCACTTTGATTTGTAGTCTATTGGATGCTTTTGGCATCTGCATCTCAAGTAACTTTTCTACCCACCATCTCCTTTTGACCCTTTTATGTCAATCTCCCATTATCCTATTTATATCCATTCAAGTATGCTAATTTTCTCAGGAACAAACTCATATCACAGTCCACTTTACAGACAGAACATTCTTTATCCAAGCTATACTGAAACTTACAATGTATCATTCTACTCTTCTAGAGTCTTCTTTTTTCAGTTTACATAGTGCTGGGATTACAGATTTGTGTAGCCATGCCCTGCTTGTTGTCCAAAATCTTAACCTGACCAGGTTTTCCTTGATTTTTTTCTTGTTTTACTTGGGGGTCGGGGGATGGTGGTGCAAAAGTTGTCCATCAAACTGTGTCTGCTTTACCAAACTACAACATTCTTTCCTTTCTTGTCATCTGATTTTGCTTGATGAGTCTTACACCTTCATTAACCATGTCTTCTGGAAAACTTCTACCAAATTATTAAAATAAGAAATAAATATGTTGTGAGTAGAAATGCATTTATCTCTAACATTATGGATGTAGGAGCATAAGGTCTGAATGAATGTATATCAATTTTTTGAAGTGCATGGTCTCAAATATACCTTATTACTGCACAAATGTAATGAATACTATGTCCAGACACCTGGATTTCTAGTGGGCAGAAATTAGAAATACCTTCAGAAATTTTTTGTCTGAAATCCTATAGTATTTATGTTTTATTAAAAGTTCATACATAGTCTTTTCTATGTGACTCACATGTATATCATTAACATGTCGAGAAGGACTATCAGGTATGTGTGTGTGCGTGTATGTGTGTGTGTGTGTGTGTGTGTGTGTGTGTGCATGCACACACTCATCATTGTACATACATATATGCTGTTGTGTTCTTCCGAAAAATTGGCAGGCCTTTAAAGAAAAACATTATTAAATGACTTGGTTATTGTATATAGATATCAGTGATTATATTTACAGAAACATGGGTGGATTATCAATTATTTACATGACATGCTTCTGGACACAATCAAGAGACATGAAGACATTGTTTCTCAGTTGGGTTTTTTAATAAGTAGAAAGAGTACTTACTAAAACTTTTCAATACATTATGGTAAATACATTAATTAGAGATGTAATCCCTTACTATGATGATTAATTATTCTGAACTGTACATAAAGACATGCTTTATAGTTTCAAATGTGGTGATAAAAATGTTTCAGCTCCATTAGAATTCCTGAAGACCTTTGTCATGTATCTGGCCCACTGTTTACGGAAATTTTAGATCGTACATGAGTTGTATACATTGTGTGCACATGAATATCCATGTACATTTATAATTTAGATTTAATACTTATAACAAATACAAGAAGAGAGTAACTTTCGATCAGATCATCAAGAGTGAATGAAGAATCAGTCTGTCTTGAATGAAGTACATCACACTATTAAGCTTCTGCTATGTGAACAACTCAAGTAGGTCCAAGTGGCCAAATATACAAGGTAGAATTACCTATTGAAAGTCAAATAACTAACATGTGTAGAGCTGAATTTTCAAATGTTGTCTTTGCTGTCAGAGTACATATTATCTACTCTTAAGATGTACTGTTTCCATTAGCCCAGTACTGGATAGTCTAGATCACTTTCTGCAGCCTGATAATTACTTGATAAACTTTCTCTCATTCATTCTAAATTTCAAAAACCCAAACCTGTGGTATTGAGAGGCACAGATTCAAATGAGTTGGACTTGCTAACAAAGTCCATAGCACTTAGTAAGTAATCCCTCTGTGTTCTTGAATATTTTGGTAGTGATCACTGGTATATTATGGCTGACATATTATCAAGTCAGTTTTTCCCCAGGCTTCTATTTTCTCGGGACTTTAATGGCTCAATTTATAAAGTAGTATATACCAATGCAGCCTCATCTGCTATATAATGTACAATATATTACTTTTGCTCTATGACCCCAATCTTGTTTCTATATGAAGCAATTCCCCATGAAAATACCACATTTAACCCAGTATTTTCTTCCCAAGCCACTCATTTTTAAGAAGTTAAATTACAGTAGCCAATAAATTATAATAATCATAATTCTTGAGGTCAGAGAAATTTTAAATCATTACTCACAATAAGACATATAACTTTTCCATTGCCCTAGTAAGGCTTTCTTCTAATTGTCTATTAAAAGCAAAAAATAAAGAGAGTGCTTCAAAAACATGTGCATTATCATTATGTAGGCTACATTCCCACCCTCTCTTCATTAAGCCACTTTCAGTTCATATTGCAGAGGGAATAGGGCCCCTCACAATTATAATCACCTCTATAATTCTCTCAAATCCAGTAGAAATTATGAAAAAGGGAAATAAATAAAGTCTAAATTGTTATTTATTGGGTTAGGTCAGTTAGCCCTTGGTGAGCATTGTTTTTTTACTGTTTGAAAATAAAGTCCACATTAGTATCCTTTGAAACTTACTGCTACATACAGTAAGGTAAGGGACCATTATATTTAGAATCATTTCATCTCAAATCCAGATTCTTAGTCCTGTTTAGTTGCAGACGGTTTTTTTTTCTTTTCAGACTCACAATTGATTAAATTTTTATGTCCAATGCTATATAAGCTAATTTTAGATGTTTCTATGTATGTCAGAAAAATAATGTATTGATTTTTATTGCTTACTATAATTCATGGCTAATAAGGTCATCTCGTTGTATTTCTCTTCAATTGCCAGAAGAGTTCCATTCATTTTCAAGAGTAGCCAATGTCTCTTTTAATCAATCTTAATTTGATGGCTACCCTTTGTTCCTTTCAAGCATTTTTAATCTTTGACAATAACATTAAATGTCTGTGTTTTATATATAAATGAAACAATTTATCATTGCCCTCTTAACTCAAGAAATGTTTTTCACTTTTTTGGTAGAACAATATTGGATTCATTTGAAGAATATCAGCCTTATTCCTTCTTTCTTACTACCTAGAAAGACTGGTTAGGCATATTTATGGTTTAAATTTTTGATGTGTTGGCATCTTGGGTCCTGCCAAAGGCAGCCAACCTTTTCCAAGATTAGCCCATTAAATATAGCTAAAAATCCCCTCTCTCTCTCTCTCTCTCTCTCTCTCTCTCTCTCTCTCTCTCTCTCTCTCCCTTCCTTCCTCCCTCCTTTCCTCCCTCTCCCTCCTCTCTCCTCTCTCCATGTCAATGCTTTTATTTGACATTCAGCCAATCCAGAGCCTAGACCCCAGCCCAAGCTCTTAGGTTTATTTGCATGATCAGCTCTTCTACTCAGTTGCTCTGTTCCCTGACAACTGCACACAGTGCCTTTATTCAACCTCTATGATAGATCAAATTGCTTTCTTTCTTACACATGGATCTTTCTACACATGATGCACATAAACCATTGTCTAATTTTTTCCAACCCCTCTGAGTATTGCTGAACTGGTTTCCTGACAAGGTCCCGCTGGTGGGTTTGTGACCTTGGAGCTGTAATGAACTATCTGTACAACAGTAAGTAGACCTCTCTCTTGTGTGGGCACTTTAGCACATAAGTAAACCAAAGTATGTTTCTGTCTTTCTAAACATTTTAGTTTGGTTGGCTTTCACACAGTGGAGAATCTTGAGAGATACTTATCAGAGTATGGTGGAACATTATACTCCTCCCTCCAGACCTTTCACAGTAATGAAAGAAAGCTTGGCTTTTGAGGTCAGAATGGTAGAGTTCACAAGTTGATAGCAACACAGAGGGAATCACTTGTGCTTCACTTTATTCTGTGTAAAATGTGATTCTGTGTCTTTTAAATGGATTTGCAGTAAGAATTAAAACATATTTCTAGAACAAGACAAAGAGTATCCACGAGGACCCCCACTTTCTACTTCTTGAAGTAGGAAGTTTCAGAAGTTTCAGAAGTGTCTATTTTACCTAAATTATAGAATTTCACTAAGATACACACACACACACACACACACACACACACACTCACATTCATCTCTGTTGTTTACAATGAAGTGATCTTTACTCTTGGTGCAGTTAACTACAATGAAAGGAATTCTGTAAATTACTCAATGGCAGAAGCCAGAGGGCAGAACCCAGGATAGTATCTCATGTGGCACTTATAAGTCTAACTCTTCATGCCTTATAGCCTTTGGCAAATTATGATAATTTTTCCAATGAAAAATATTTGACAATACACAGCAAAATCCACCTAATATTTGATCCATATTTACTGGATCTTGGTCATATTGACAGTAATGTGATGTGTGTGAGCCTCTAGTTGTTCCAGAGGTCAGAAGATTCCAGGGATCCCAGGCCTCACTTTACCTCCCATATCTTAAATCCTATAATTAGCACCTAACACTCAGTCCTATACAAAGCACCACTGTAAATAACACTGTTGGAATAGAATATGAAGCTTATAGCTCAAGAATCCTGGGCAAAGCAATAATTTTATTGCATAAATGGAATACCACTGGCATCCAAGAAATTATCTATTTGGTACAGCAACAGATATTTTCTTGAATATGGTCAACACTTTACTCTTCAAGTATACTTGTCATGCTTAGTAAATAACAATCAGCTTTGGTATCATTATTGATTCAAAAAATTCATTCAAGAAAAAGTGGATCATAGGAGGAAAAATGTCATATCAGAAAAATATTATCAAAACACCATGGAACTCATGTTCTTCTTCCTTTTGTTTTATGTATTGGTGCAGATGTCAACATGTATCTATTTTGTAGTCATCATAATAGTAAAGAATAACAGACTGAACACCCAGCCTTTGCTTTTAACTCTACTCTTCTGCTTCTTGGTTCACCCCTTGGAGGAACCTAGTGTCCACAGACATTTTCAGGTACATATTCATATTTGACCCCTAGGGCAACATTCACAGATGGTTGAGCTCATTCATTATGCATAAGATCTTGCTATTCTCACCTTTAGTGTAATCATATTTCTACCTTCTGTGTGGCTACATCACAGTAACTTTCTAAATACCAGAGAACCTCTATGCCAAATAATACAGCATCCAGGGATATTTTAGATTTTTTTCCCTGTGAGCCAAAACAGGAATTCACACAAAACTTGACTATAGCTAATTATCTCCCTGCCCAACCCGAGCACACTGGTTTGAAAAGGGTGCTTTCTTTCTCACAAAACAAAGAAGACTTACAGAAAGGTTGGCTTCTTACTGCACCATCTCATTATTAGTGATGCAAAACTTCAAGCTAATTTGCTAGTCCTTAAGAAAATAGCTCCTTTAACCTTAGTGACTCAATCAGAAAGAATTTGTTTTCAAGATGGGCATTGCTTAACTGCCTTTGGCATTTGCTTAGGCTGAACATTCATCCAGGGACCATGAGTTTTCTTTTTTTCTCTTTAGTGTGATAGTCTCTGTAGAAACAGCTTAGAAAACCCAGTGCAAGAAGCCTTCTTTGGCATGGCTGGTGTGGAGGGATGTGTATTTTGATTAACAGTTAAGGTTATACAGTTGAGTGCTCTGGTGACTCTAGAGCCAGGCTGCTGTTGACCCCAGCCAACTATTCTGCTAAAAGAGAGACAGTAGTAATATTGCTCTTTGTTTGTCAGATCTAAGACAAGGAAGGGTATGTGTGGATTTGTTGACTGATCTTTTGTTATGTATTTTGTCTTTGAGCTTGACTGACATAGAAAAGGTATTCACTAAATACTTACTAAAATAATGTAATATTGGCATGAAGGTTGACCGGCACCAAAGTTGCAGAGCCCTAGAGCAAGCCCTATCAAATTATTACGTTATATACTCCTAGAAAGTATCTACTCAAGAGAGAAATCAACTAAAGAAAAATTCATATGCAATATTCTCAAAAGAGTTGAAGCTGAATTTATAGGGAATGCATGGATTATATGAGTAATATTTACAGTCTGCCATTTGTGACATTTGTTTATTTACAGATCCATAAAATGAACTTCTAAACTTTATTCTATAGTAATATCATATGTGCTGAACATTCTGAGAAAAACAAAAATACCCTGAAAATATATTTTACCAATCTGTGGTAGGTGGCAGGTCAGGGCCCCTTATGTCTATGACAGCCAGCTCCTGAGAGGGGACACTGTAGGAAGTGAACAGAAGAGGTGTTCAGATCACCAACTCTACCATTAATCCTGTGCCATTTGTGGACCTGTATATATCTTTGAAACCCTTGAGGGACGAAAGCTTTTTCTCTGACATAAGAGATAAGTCTGAGATGCAGTTTTTCATTGCCTGTTTCTGCCTCAGAGCCTCAGCTAGTTGTTTCAGCTTATAGACATAATTGGCCATCGGTCATCTGGGTACCATTGTTCATTGACACCTCAGGATCATATCTCAGCCATCTGAACAGCAAGGTCCTGGTTTCTGATTAATCTTTGACTGGTCATTGACTATACCGAAGAAGCTCTTGGTTAATGAGACCATTTGTGTCTAACCTCATCCATTTTCTGGATGTACTAGGAGCAGAAGTGCCAGCTTTTCCCAGCACAGCCCTGAAAATGCACTAATCAATCAGTCTTTGTGATTTGCTAGGGGTTTCATTGTTCCAGTTGTCGAAATCAAATTGTAGTGAGAAGTAATAAGTAGGCATTTTTATCCCCAAGTCAGATATATACATTTATTGAAAACGGTGGACCTCATACAGTAAAAGTACATAAAGAAGCAAATAGTGACATCTGAAGCAATTACTTATATGAGGCAAATGCACAGAAAGGTGGTGAAACAGAAACTGGGTGGAGATGAAGTCCGCATTCTGATGAAGATTGAGGTTTCTGACTTCAACAGTGTTGTGCCCATGAGCAAGGAAGATGTGACTCAGAAACTCAGGCTTCTCACTACTAAGTGAAAATACTATTAGTGCTTACAATATTGTAGAAATTCTGTACAATAGCATTGCATATGATGTCCCAGGGTCAAACAATGTATGGTGATTATATGACTCTAGAAAGCCAACCTCTCCCAGCTCAAACTAAGAAACAATACGCTTTTCTGATAATTCATATTGAATAATAGCTTCTATTGGAAGTCAGGCTACATTCAAAGAGAGAGAAGGTGAGCTACTTGCACCTGGCTTCTTTAGGCATGTTTAGATGCACGGTGTTTAGGTCAACACACCCAAAGATAATGGGAAGCTGGAAAGTAATGACCTTTATACCCCCAAAGGATATAGGCTTCTCTTCACTACCATTGCCTTTGAATTTTACAAATAATAACTTGCTTTTAAAAATTATTGCTGAAGTGCTACAAAAACACAAAACAAGTCAACAATAGGCATAGAACAGGCATTCTGAGAAATTTGAAAAACATTATGGATTGTTTTCCCCACTGAGGTACAATTCACATTTTGCTGGGGGCAGGGGGCAGGCAAAGAAATAAAGGAATATTCTAATGATTGGAACAAAGAGGCAGGTTTATACCCTTCCATTAGCTTTCGCAGCTGCCCCATATTCCATACCTCCCACAGAAGAGATTTAAAAACACACGAAGTTGTAGCACAGGGGCCTGTGGCATCTTCTCCAAAACACATGTGCCACTAGAAGCTATAAAATGGAACTTACTTCAGGTAAGTTTATTTCCAATTTTCTGAGGAACCACCAGATTGATTTGTACCAGTGGTTGTACCAGTTTGCAGCCCCACCAGCAATGGAGGTCTGTTCCTCTTTCTGCACATCTTCACCAGCATGTGATGTCACTTGAGTTTTCTTTGTTAGCCATTCTGATTGGTGGAAGGTTGACTTTCAGGGTTTGATTTACCTTTCCATGATGACTATGGACTTTTGAACATTTCATTAAGTGCATCTCATCCACTTGAGATTCCTCTGTTGTGAATTTTCTGTTTAGCTTTGTACCCCGTCTTTTAATTGAGTTGTTTGGATTTTGTAAGGTTAGCTTCTTGAGTTCTCTAAGACATCCAGTTGCAACTGGAAAACCATACAAAGGAGACAGGAAAGAAGGGTTCCTGCAGTGCTCTGAAACTCATAGATGTACAGGTGCTGCTGGTTCTTGGGGAGTTGGGAATGGAGTTAGGGGCCACGGGGCGAGGTTGAAAATGAGCTTGGGGATGGGGGACAGGGAGAAGTCAGGTTTAGCTCATTGGTATAAGTCATAGCTTAGCAGAAGTTATCTGCAAGCTCAGACAGGCTTCTTCAGGAGACTTGAGCAGCATGACTTTGTAAGTGAAGGTTTTCTCCATGCTCCCCACAGTGGTTCTTGTTGAAAGAGACAAACTGTCTCCAAACTGGTTATTGATTGTTCGTCGTCGAAAATGGGTGCATACCAACTCATCATGGTATACCAAAGATTAAATATCTCTTGCAGGGAGAAATGTACCAGAAGGGAAGCTTATTGGCCACACACTCAGGGCCTCAAGATACTTCATTAGCGGGGAGACCTCGGTTCTGGGTTACTAGGGCAGTATGGTCAAGTGTTCCGAGTCAGGAATCTGTTAGGCATCAGGGAGATGACTACCATTACAGATGGGTGCCCAGGTACCAGTTTCTCAGACCCACTCAACCTTACTGACTTTCCTGTCACTGTCCACTGTCCTACACCCACTGATCAAGTGTCTGTCTCTATACCAATACCATATGGTTTTTACCACTTTTGCTCTGTAGTACAGATTGAGGTCAGAGATGGTAATTTCCCCAGAAGTTCTTTTATTGTTAAGAATTGTTTTTGCTATCCTAGTTTTTTGTTTGTTTGTTTTTCCATATAAAATTGAGAATCGCTCTTTTTGTGTCTGTGAAGAATTATGTTGGGATTTTGATGGAGGTTGTGTTGAATCTGTAAATTGCTTTAGTAGGATGGCCATATTTACTATGTTAATCCTACCTATCCATAATCATGGGAGATATTTTAATATTCTGAGTTCTTCTTTCATTTCTTTCTTGAGAGACTTGAAGTTCTTGTCATACTTTCAGTTGTTTGGTTAGAGTTATGCCAAGATATTTTATATTTTTGAGACTATTGTGAATGGTGTTTTTACACTATTTTCTTTCTCGACTATTAATTTTATATGGAGCCACTTTGCTGAAGTTGTTTATCAGCTTTAGAAGTTCTCTGGTAAAATTTTTGGGGTCACTTATGTATGCTTGAGCATATACCTAAAAGATACCCCACCATACTACAGAGACAATACTCCACTATGTTCACAGGGCCTCATTTGTGATAGCAAGAAGCTGGAAACAATCCATATGTCCCTCAAATAAAGAAAGAATGAATCAGAAAATATGGTTCATTTACACAATGGAACACTATTCAGTTATTAAGAATGATGACAACATGAGATTTGCAGGTAAATGGAAAGAGCTAAAGAATATCATCCTTAGTGAGGCAACCCAGGCATAAAAATACATGTATAACATGTACTCAGCAAAAGGGAATATTAGCCAAAATTACAGAATAGCTAGGATACAACTTAAAGAACTTAAAGTAGTTTAGCAAACAGAAATGCCCAATTGAGGATGCTTCAGTCCCACTGAGAATGGGGAAGAAAATAACCATGCGAGTAAGAGGGAGGGAGGAACCTGGGTGAGAGAGGGAATGGAAAGTTGAAAAGGGCAACAGGATCAGGTATGGGGGTAGGAGAGAAGCTCAGAGGGCCAGTAGAAGAAATGGAAATATGCAGCCTCAGGGGCTGGGAGATTGGGGTACCCTCTAGAAAGGACCAGAGACCTGGGAATGTGAGAAACTGTAAGGACCTAATGAGAGTAACCTTAGATGAAATGCAAGACAGTGGTGAGAGGAAACTTGAAGAGTCCACCTCCAATCTATAGACAGAGTCTCAAGAGGAGCAATGGGGTTATCAACTCACAGTCAAAATTTTTAACCCAGAATTGTTCCTGTCTAAAAGAACTACAGGGACAAAAATCTAGAGGAGACTGAGGGAAAGGCTATCCTGTGATCTTCTCAACTTGGTATCCATCTCATAGGGAGGTACCAAAGCCTAACATTACTACTGATGCTATGTATACACACAGAGAGTAGCCTAGCATGGATGTCCTCTGAGAGGCCCAACCAGCAGCTAACTAAGACAGACACAGATTCTTACACCCAACCATTGTACTAAAGTTGGGGACTTCTGTGATTGAATTAGGGGAAGAATGGAAGAAGCTGAAGAGTAGGATGACCCTACAGGAAACACAGCAATCTCAAGTAATGAGAAGCCTTGGGAGCTCCTAGACATTGAGCCATCAGCCAGACAACATACTGGAGCTGGCCCAAGACCCTTGACACATATATTTCAGAGGATTGCCTGGTCTGTCCTCAGTGGGAGAAGAGAAGCTTAACCCTGGAATGACTTGAGGCCCCAGGAAGTGGAAGGCCAGGTGAGGGGAAAACATTTTCTTGGAGACATGGAGGAGGAGGAATGGGATAAGAAACTCTGGAAGGAATGGTATAAGAAACTGGGAGGGTGGGCAAGAGATGGAATAAAAATTTTTAAAAAAGAACTTACTTAGGAATAAATAGGGTCTTATAAAAGTGATTACTTAAAGGTCTTGAGATGAAATCATTCTTTACTTTTGTGTGGCCTGAAATGCAATAACCAGAATCTCTAACAAAAAGAAAACCTGGTTGGGGGAAGGGGAGCTGTTGGTTATGGTAAAAGTGGAAGTCCAGATTAGGGTGATCCATATGAAAGCTAAGAAACTCAGGTAACTGATGGCAACCACGAAGAGAAGACACAGGTATGAGAAATTTATTCCTCAGAAATTCTAATGAGAACTACATCAAATTCAGATGGGTAGCACTTGAACAGAGAGATAACAAATTAATTATTTAAGCCACTCAGTCATAGTGGCTTAAACAGCATCCACAGGAATAAATGCTATCTATTTACCTCTATCTATTCATCTATTATCTCTCTATCATATATCTCTGTGTATATGTGTGTATACACACAGATTATGTTTGTATATATAAATATATGTACATATATTTATACACACACAAATACTTAGATGGCTATTTTAAATATGAATATGTTCTGTCTATTTTGGACTGGCTCTGTTTGTTGGTGCTTTGAACCCGAATTTGAACCTGGATTCTGAGGACGACAAACAAGAAGCATTGACTACTAAGAACTGAGTTGAAGCTCTTGCTTACATCTAAAACCCATCTTTATTGCTTTCTTTCTTTCTTTCTTTCTTTCTTTCTTTCTTTCTTTCTTTCTTTCTTTCTTTCTTTTTTCTTTTTTCTTCCTTCCTTTCTTTCTTTCTTTTTTGCTGTTTTGTTATTGTTTTTGCTTTTTTGTTTTTGTTTGTGTCTATTTCCCCTTTCTTCTTGTCTATACTATTATTTGATTCTTTCGAATCATTAGTTTTTAGGAAAAGCTTAATAAACAACTTTGTTCATAATACTAAAAAAAAATAAAATAAATTACACACTATATTCAACAGCAATATTTATTCCACTGAAGTCATTATTCTTGCTTTATATTGGAATCATCATGGCAAATAAAAATGAGGGTTTATTTTTTTCATAGGTTAAAAGCTGAAGAGAAATCTGTTTTCATCTCCTGGTTTAGGTAAACAAAAAGGCAAAGTGTGTTTTTAATTCAGTTCTTTAGCCAGTAAGGATTGTGCCAAGATTGAATCCAACAACATAGGGGGAATAGTGAGAATGGATTCTCTGTTACATTTCTGATATAGCCATGGAAATGGTAAGGTCAAGATAGATGAAAAGCCAAAGGAATGTGGCACTTTATTCTTTGACTTGGAAATTAAGGACAAAATAGCTTTCTTCTAACTCTGAGTGTTCTATGGCTAGGGGAAATGAGGAAAGAAGCAGGAGGTAAGAACAACAACAGCAACAAAACCATCCTCAAGTTGGAAGTTTAAAGGCAGAAATTTTTTTTAATTGCTTTTGGCAAATTCTTATTGTTTGCCCCTGTTAGCCTCAAAGTTTAAACCCTCTTGGGCATGCTGCTTAGCTCCTGAGCCTACAAATGTGAACTAAAATAGCTGTTTTAGCAAGCTTTGTATTTGTAGTTTTGACTATATTGAATTTATTGTGTCAGGAGCTTGGGATGGGGATGGGTATTCAGGTACTTCGCTGGTCTTGTGGTCCAAGGACAACTCTCTTTCCTCTCCTCTCTGCATGTGGTTTTATAGAAGCCATGTATTGTGTGTACGTGTGTGTGTGTGTGTGTGTGTGTGTGTGTGTGTGTGTGTGTGTGTGCATGCATGTATGTGTGTGTACTTGTATTATTTGCATCTGTATGATGTGCAAGTAGATACCAGTGTTTGATGTAGTCTGTCTTCCTCTTTTATTCTCCATTTCATGATATTGAAACAGAGTGGGTCATTTGCAGGCAAAACAGGCTGCAACCTCCTTCCATTGGTTTAGATATAAATTAATGCCAGTGATCAAAGCACCCCAAACTTGAATCTCTCTATATCTAGGAATTCAATTCTGTAAATTCCTGCCGAGAATTGATTCTCAATGTGTAAGAAACATGATTTTTTTTGTTTTGCTTATATTACAGGAGAAAACCATAAACATACATGAAGAATTGTGCCTCACATTTTAAAAAAGAGATTTTTTGATGAAAGTTAAGTCTCACAAATTAATAAGAGAGGATGTTTATTTTACATTGTTTTGGGGAAAACACTACCAGTGGAAACTTTAAGGAGGCCTGGTAACGAAGACTAGTACTTGAGGTGTGCATAGCATCTGCAGTAGTGGATGTAGATTCAATGCTCAGTACCAATTATTTACGTTTAATTTTGGAGAAAATATCAACAAATTAAAATGTATTGATTTCCTGACAATTATTTTTAGTGGGCAAAGTTGAATGCTTTTGAATTACCATTCTGAATTTTGTAAATAATCTATATTGAACATTTATAATTTCTATAATAGGTAGAAATGAGCCTTAATCTTAAAATCTGTTATTTGTTTGAATAAACTGCGTCTGTACAAGTGTACTGCCACATATTCTTATTTTATTTTTCTCTGTGATGAAGAGAATTGGAAGAAGTGTTTGTGGAATAGAAAGAAAAGTAAAACATGGGTAAGAAGAAGAAGGGAAAGCCTGATGCATCCCTATTTGTGTAAAATCCTGACAAAGTCAATGTTATATCATGGAGATAATGTTTATGTTCAAATACTGAACCGGCAAAACATAGAAACAACAACAGCAAATCAGAGCTGTTGGAACCTTGAAGAATAAACAGAAATTTCCAAGGTCCTCTCCCGCACGGAACAGTCTTCCTGCTCATCAGAGAAATATAACGATCTTTTGTTGATTATGAGTCTGAAGAAAAATTAAACCCGGTCTCTGTAAACTATCCTCGTCATCTAATGTTTATACTGGGGAGAAAACAATATAGCATAATGAATCAGAGGATGCTACTTCATTTTCTTATTTCATATTCGAATTCAGTCTGGTATAATTATGGTGTTTATGAAGTTTAAAGTGATGTATGTATCAAGAGGGAAATAGAGAGAATGCATGCTCTGTTATGTCAGTAAGCAGCCCATTTTCAGATAGGAGACAATCTTTAAGAGCATAAGTAATATATGTTTTTGTTATCAACCAACGATTTTCATGTGTAAAAACAAAATATCTTCATAATGAATAAGAATATATATACATATATATATATATATATATATATATATATATATATATATATATCTCCAAATGAGGATGGCAATGGCAGAAACATTTTATACTTAGGGCAAAATAGAAACTCAACAGCAATCACAAAATATCCCTCACTCCAGCAGTCTATGAGAGAAGAACTCAGAAAAAAAACAGGAAATTATAAATGAGCAGATCTACCCTTGGCTGTAGGCAAATTCCCTGAGACAGTACTAAGGAATGAGGTTACCAAACAGCTAGAAAGGTATAAGCTGATAAAACTTAATCAGGCTAGTTTCACAAAGAACAAATCTTTTCTGACAAATTTGGTGACATTTTGCCTGGCATAAAGGGCATTAAAATGAGGACGTGCCTGGCATGAGCAAGAATGCACCCTGAGACGGCAGGAAGTGTAGATGACATCCATGGGAATGACATGCAGCCGGAGCTTGTGATAGGATGCAATTTGGGTGACATATAACCTCAAATAACTGACTTTGTTAAGACATTCATGCCAGCCATAAGCACCAAGAAACACAGTAGATGAAATGGCATTCTTAGCTGAGGGCCATGCTACAAAATTACATGTCTATTGTCTTCAAATGCTCCCCTCTGTGGTACAGATCTGTACTTGGGTTTTGTAGTTTATTTAATATTTCCTCGGTCATTTATTCATGTTTTTTTAAATGTCTGTTTTCCAATTTCTGTGGGTATATGCATTGGATTCAGTGACATTTCACAGATATATACATACCCTTGTCTCCCAGAGCAACTACTGGGAAATGATAATATCTGGATAATAATAATGGGTTTTGTGGGTTGTTGTAGCATCTTTAGTCTAGGACATTTTAGAGGAATGCATTTAGGTGCTTAGTATACTTGACAGCCTGCTGCTCTTTTTCAAAGGTTAATGTTGAAATGCTCTAAAATTTGGCAAGTAATAGGGTCAAAGACCCAGAAGTTCAAAAGATGAAATCTGAGTCTCCTGCTCAGCTACCCCACTGGTGTCAGTCTACAAATAGGCTTGTCTCTTTCACTCTAAAAATAAAAGTAATCAGAACTGAAACACACACATACAAACAACTTGTCCAGGTCCTGCTGTGCTTTTCACTCATCTCTTTTCTTTATTGTATGATTTTTCTGCACTATTTCTCCATTTCCCCTGATTTAAGCATGGCCTGTATGTCTCAATCCATTGTAACAGTGATCTGGCAGTTTCTTCCAAAGAACAAAGGGGAGATTTCTTGATAACAAACCTGTGTTTTATTGTTGTTCTTGGGCTTTTGTTTTCATTTTTCAATATTTAACCATTTTCATTCTTAACATGTTCAACAAATATTACTATTAATTACATGTATCTTTCTTTCCTTTATCTGTATTATGATGGATGAAAAAGATATAAAAATGCCTCAAAGTCTCCATATACTATATACACATATATAATGTATTTACAAAGTAAGAAAGAATTAAAGTCACATATACACACAAATATACATACACACACACACACATATATATAATATATATATATATATAATATATATATACACACACACATATACATATATTGAGGTTAGTTATATTCCTTTAGAAATGAGAAGAATAACTTAGAATATCTGGTTGGAACAATATAATCACAATATATTTAAAGGTGAAAGAGAGTAAGTGAAGAAAAGAGAGTGACAGAACTATTGATGTAGTCAGTCAGCCAATTGAAGGTGGAGAGAATGTGGTTCTGCCAACAGCAGAATTAGAGAAAATTGCCTAAATCAATGAATAAACAAAGTGTAGAGATCAAGCATTGAGCCAGTGAGATGCATGAGATCTACAATTGCCAGAAATCTTAATTAATTTTTGATGAATTATTAGATTCTTTTCACATTATTCTAATACAATATCTGACAAAAGAAACTAAAAGAAGAAAAGCGTTGGGCATGTCGGATTGCATAGTACATAAAAACACTTGCCACATAACCTGATGATCCATCCTATAATCCATATGTCAGAAGGATAGATCTGAGGCTACCAAGTTATTTGTTGACATCTACATGCATGGCCTGGCACATAGTGCACAACCACATAAATTTAAATGGATGGATAGATAGATAGATAGATAGATAGATAGATAGATAGATAGATGATAGATAGACAAACAGACAGACAGATAGACTAATGTAAAAACAAAGAAGAAAAATTACTTTGACTCATAGTTTGAAAGGCCAGACCTTCATGATGAGTAAGCCATGGCCACAGGAGTATGAGGTAGCTGTTGACATTGCGTTCATCTTCAGGAAGAAGTACAGAAAATGTTTTTACTCAGTTCACTTTTTTATTTAGTTCTGAACCCAGCCCTTGAGGGAGTACCAATACATTCAATAGTACTTTCTTCTCTTCTCACTTAAATCTTGAAACACCCTTATAGACACCTCTAAAGGTATCTTTGCTTGATGACTACAAAGTCAGTAAAGTTAACAATGAAAATTAACAATCAAAATTGCCATTAAGTTTGATGTGGTTTGCTAAAACCATAAGGGAAATGAATTCAGTGGCATCTTAAAAGAGTGTCTTTTTACATGTCTCCCCCCCCCTCTCTCTCTCAGTGTCATAGATATTGAAGCATACTGGGTTATATTATATAATTCCTCCTATCCATGTTACCACTCACTTTAGAAAACAGTAACACTTCCTTAGCCATCTGGCTTCTTGTAGCTAAGCACTCTGTGGTCTCCATTTCATATACCCTCTGGCAATTCAAATTTTACATGATCTAAAGATATGTTTTAAGGCACCATAATCATGAATCTTAAATGCAAATGAAGAGAAATGAAAGTGATTTTGTAGTATATTAATTGAGGAAGAAATCAGTTAAATGTTGTGACTTGTACCAAGACAAGTAAAGACAAAGAAGCATCTATGCACAGCCTGTAAAGGATATTAGAATGAATTTATAAAACAAGGCAGGTTTATCATGGCTAAATCTCATGACATGTGAATTATGCTTCACTGAAGCTGTTACAAAAAATAAACCAGTAGCCTAGTTTATCCACAAGGGAAAATGATTAAAAAAATCACAAGCTTTTCACTGGGCATAATTTATATGTTTTTTGATGGCTAAGAATCATTTTTATTCTTAATAGTTTTCTTCTCATCACATTCTGGTGAAGGAGAAGACATTGGAAACCAGAATTAATCAAAACAGTACACTCAACAAGGACACTCTGCAATCTTTTTATGTCTAGATTGTAATCTTTCTCACATTTTTCTGGAATGTCCTCTTACCATTCGCTGGTATAAACCTTTTTTGATTTTTCTGATAATCATTTATTTGACTGTTTCTTTGAGATCTTCCATATTTCTTCCTTTTTCTGTCTCACCTACTTTCAGAGGAGTAAAAAAAAAATAAAAGATAATTTGACAAAATTTCAATATCATATGCAATATGACCCAGCATGTTCTCTGATTGTAACTATGTGTAGTTCCTGAGTGTGACACCATGTTTTCAGTATGTGGCACCATGTTGTTTGTATGGAAAAGCATGCTACCTTTATGTGATTAGTTACTCTGTCATGCTTCTTAATATTCTACATTACCCTCATAACTCTCTGTGGCCTCACCATTGCACAGTAAGGCAAAACCAGGTCACTAGCTGACCCTTGTCTTCACTCATCCATTCACTGTATTAAGTGTCTGTTTAAGTCTGGCACTCAAAGCATGGGAACACGCTCTAGATCTTCATCTTGGTAAAGTAATTCAAGATGTCCTCATTCCTCCAATACAAACTTTATTTCTTACATCAGAATCTAGAGATCCATGTTGATTTATTTTTCCTTACTTACTATTTCCAACTGTTTCTTTATATTCTTTCTTAGCCATGTGCCTTCCTAGACCAATATAGAAGTCTTTTGCTTTTTCTATTTTCACAGAAACATATTCTATATTGCTAAATAATATACTTTAGTTCTCTTTCATTTCACTTACCCTAGGATCTACGGAGCAATTAGCCTGCTTCTTGTATTGGAAACCCTCCATTAACCATATATTCTGCCTATCACTAGATCAAGACCACTCCATTTGTTACTGGCTGTTTCTTGTCAGTACCTTTAATGTTCAACATGGCCATTTTAGTTTTTAACTGTTGCTTTGCTTAAAGCTCCCAAGATATTTTTCTTATAGACACTTATCCTAATATATCTGTCTTTAACCTGTTGTTCTCTCATGAATTCCATGCTCAAATGGAGAGTTCCATCTTAGCCACTTTTGGCAAGAGGTCTAATAGGAATCACAAACAACATTAAAAAAGAGAAAAATACTTGAGCTAGTAGATAGCTCAGCCAATAAAGTACTTTTCTGATAACTATGAAATTGATCTCCACAGTCCACATAAAAAAGCTGGAAATGGTGGTACATGCAAAGTGAGTACACATGTACATGTACATACATGTCCATATATGTACACATACATAGGAATAGGTATCTGCTATAACATACAACACACACACACACACACACACACACACACACACACACACACTTATTTCCTACTTATACATCTAATCTGACTTATTATAGTGTAGGTTTGTTCCTAAATGAGGGCATACTTACCCCTGGATATGTCTGTTTTCTGAGGCTGAAAACATTGCTTTCTATTATCTTTGGCTCACCATCACTTCTAAGGAATCACAACTATTATTTGTCTCAGTCTTCAAAACAAGAAAAAACAAAAACACAAAATTTTCTGTGATTAAGTTTATTAATCTCCACTAGGGGCACCTGCTCTAAGCCCCTGATATATCACAATTAAATTATAGAAATATTTTTCTTTGAGCCTTGGGGTCTTAGAATAAGCTGTTTTTCTATCTATGAGTTTTCTGCATACATCTTTTGATATATTCACTTTTAATCTCTTCTCTGATATCAGCAGATCAGTGGTAGCATCCTTCATCATTAAAAATATAAAAATCACAGTCCACTCCAACCCAGATTTTCTGTCTCGCTAACTCTCTTTCCTTCAAGTACTCACTGCAGTCTCATACAACATGCATTTATTTGCTGATTTATCTTATCCCTCCTCCAATTAGAATACAAGATCAATAACAGCAGCAGTTTTAGCCAGCCTGGTGACTGTTATATTTCCAGCACATATCAAGCCCACTAATAAATGTTTGCTCAATAACTGCAAGGAAAAATGAATAAGACTACTACTTCCTCATTTTCTCCCTGCCTCAGTGCCCCTTCATTTTCCCCTTCTTCTTCTCTTTAGTGAAAGACTCCAGTGTGCATGCATGCCTAGATGCATCTATCTGTAATACCTGGCTCAGAGTCATCTTAATATTGTCTTTTCCTCATCCCTCACATCCAATCAGCTTTTCTAATTTGTTGGCATTCTAAATGCCTGAAAATAGCTCTCTCATCATTTTTGTTTGCTTCCTTCCTACTGTCAATGCCCAATTATCTCAATGTTTTCAAATGTTGGATAAATAATCTCTCTGATGTGTGATTTCTCTTCCTTTATCTTTGCTGCAATGAATCATAGATCTGATCATGTCATAATCCTTCATAAAAAGAACACTCCAGTGCCTTCTGTTTTCAAATCAGATACAAATATCTGTCATGTCATTTAAAGTCATCCCTTCAAAAATATTCTCAACTAATTGTTACAATCCTGTACCCAGGGTTCTTTTAGCTTCTTATTTTCCAAGCTGTATGTATGCATGCATGCATGTATGCATGTTATATATGTTTGTATGTACCTACATATGTATGTATGTATGTATACATATCGAGGAATATTCCTTTCACAACGTTTACTCAAACCATGTTTCTCCACAGAAACTATTCCATATACTTTCTCTTTCTGAAGTGTTCACGATGTTATGCTTGTACAAACACATGGCATAAATATTTTTTCTTTTGGCATTCTTCCCTAATCTCTTGGTCAAATTAATTGCTTCCTCCTCTGGAATCACTTGCTTTTGGTATAATATTTACCTGGTAATATTGTAGTTATTTAATTATTCTCCTGTTGCCATTCCTTCCTGTGGTGTATCTCATAATGATTTAGAATGTGGGTTTGCAGCACAGATGGCTTAGGTTCAAAATAGGTCTCAAACATCGCTCACAAATTACTGAAGCTCTTTACTCATCAATTTCTACATCTTTACAGCAGAATTATTAAAATATACCTCACAGAGTCATTGTAAGAGCAATAGTCAAAGGTCATAGTCATTCACATGCAAGTTCAATTTTAGCCTTGGCCTTTGCTCTGTGATGAAGTTGTTTTTATTTGATCTTTAGCATGAGTAAAGCCTATTAAGTTATTAATATTTTATACTATCAGTTAACAAAAAAATTCAGCACAGCTATAACTAATAGCTGTCAGCTGAATTTTCTTCTGGGTTCTATCTTTTGCTGGGTTTTATTGCTTTGAGAGAGTAACAACAAAACAAGCAACAGTGCATATTATTATTCTCTTCTGTCCTAAATTGGAAGGGATTAACAAAATGTAGAATATATAGTGAATGACCCTTATTATGAGTTATTATTTTCTTTGCTTTTTTTTCTAATGACCCATATGCTTTTCATGTAGGTTTAATCTTCAACTTGCAATCATTACGTCACCATACCCTACATGTTTGAGGAACTGGAATACTGATCTCAAGTTTTATAGCACATACATGATATGATTTGTTCTGTTATAGTAATACACATAAGAATCCAATGAATTATTCTATAATATTAAAGGAAATTGTTCAACTATTATTTATCTCCTCAAATGTCAACTGCATGAATAAAATTTCAAGAATGACCAGCCATGTAGCTGTATACTTATTCTTCTTAAGATCTTCACTGTTAGCTTGAATGAAGAGACACTGATTTCATCTATTTACATTTGTACCTCGTAGAGTAAACATTGATTTCAAAGCATATCTTCAATATAGTTAATGTTTGATGTTCAAGATATTTCAAATGATATTTGTTAACTATTTTCTAAAACACTTGTAGAGCTTATTGTCATAGAATTATAATAAAATAATTATTCTTTGACTTAAAATTGAAAGGAAATAGATCCCCAAATCAGTGGCTTACTCAAGATTTTACTACTGAAATATATTAGTGTGTGTCAAAGTCTATATGGAACGTCTAAATTGATGAATTTAGTAATAGAAATCTTCATTTCTATGTTTGTATTTTCCCCTAATACAAGTCTTTTTCTTTATATTATAAAAATATCCAAATCTAAGTAATTCTCTATTATTTTATTACTCATTAAATATCTTTTCAAGTTCAACTACTTGGAGAATTATCTGTACTTTTGCTTTCAATCACTTTCTTGGTGTGAGGCATGTCTCTACTGGTACCATCCTAAGTCTAATTTTTTCATATTTATTTTTGAATATATGTGAGAATATTCTTGTTTTCCTCCTAAAAATATAATCCTGATAAGCCTCCCATACATAAAATCCTTTGCAAGCTACACATCAATGCACAGTAAAAGGGCCAGTTTATAGCTTGGGGGTTTTTTATTGAAGACTTAAATCTTCTTTTAGTTGAAAGTTCACATTTAGGGATCTGATTTCCTGAAATCAGTTTTCCTTCCTTTGTAAACTTTTTCTATCTTAAAATTGGATAACTTGCCTGGAAAACCAAGGAGCACTGAGAAAATATCAAATAGAAAACATAATAGTGAGAAAGACAGAGGGGAAGATAAAATGAGAGAAAGAGAGAAATTATGGATAGTGAAAAAAATAAATGCAGAGGGATGGAGAGGAGACAGAAAAGAATGGTTCTTCATATAACTTAAATTTTGATAAAAATGTAGTTGAACTAATCTGAGGCTGGATATTTTTAAGTGAAAGAAATAGAATTTAGACAATTAAGAAACTAAGTATAGTAAAAACAAAAGTTAAGAAGAAAAAAGTTTTTCAGTTATGTAAGTGTCAAGGCCTGTGCCCATGCCTTAGGCATTGCAATGATCACATGTCTGAATAGAGAATTGTGGGGAGCTGACAGAAGGCAGCTATCATCCTTGCAGCCATCTTGAGCCATATACCCTGACAAGAGACTTGATTACAATAGCCTACAACAGCTGAGCACACTCCAATAATATCTTGCTTTAGATACCCAGGATCTTCCCTTGGTTGTGTGAGACTTAAAGATGTGTGACTTAAGGGCATGCTTTAGAGATCAGATTTAGAGATAAGACCTAAGGGTGTGACTTAAGGGCATGACTTAGAAGTGAGACATATAAAAGGCAAGAGGCAGACAGAAGAAATTAGTTAGTTATTAGGCATTAGGTAAAAGACACTTGGACTAGAGAAGAAGAGGTATTAGGCACTTGGCACTTGGAGAAAGAACTTTGAACTGGGAAAGAGACTAGCAACTGGAACTAGGATTAGGTGCTAGGAACTAGGGACTTGGAACTAGGGACTTGGAGAGAAGAAGAGAGACTGAAGAATAAATGGGATTGAATCACAGTCTGTCTGGTCTCCATTCTTCGAGTCCATCCTCACTCTCTCTCTTGCTGAACTTCGACCTGCAACCAGAGAAGCTTGGTGCAGTACAGGCTAACAAGTTAGTCCCCAAGGCTTTTGGCAGTGTGAGTTCCAACATTGATAGAGTGGTCCCCGACATTTTGGCCCCCAAACGCGGGGTAGTACGGTTCTCAACAGAGAATGTGGGGAAGAATGATTTATTTTGTTCATGTTTTTTTTATTAGTAGGTTGTATATTTCTTCAATTACTTTTTACAGTCTATTCGTTATACCCCTCTTAGATCACCCTCTGACTTTTCCTCATCCCATTCCTCCTCTCCCACCAACCCTGTCTAAAGAGAATGTCCCTACCTCCCTCAACCACACCCTACCAAACCTTCCTACTCCCTAGGGCCTCAATTCTTTCAAGCATTAGGTGCATCTTCTCTTACTGAGGCCAGACCAGGCAGTCCTCTACTGTATATGTGTCAGGGGCCTCATATCAGCTGGTATACACTGCCTGATTGGTGGCTCAGTGTCTGAGAGATCTCTAGGGTTCAGGGTTTTTGAGACTGCTGGTTTTGATATGAGTTTGCCCTCTTCCTCAACTTCTTTGGGCTTTCCCCTTATTCAATCACAGGGCCCCCCCGATTCTGTTCATTGATTGGGTGTAAGCATCTACATCAGACTCTTTCAGCTGCTTGTTGGGCCTGTCAGAGGGCAGCCATGCTAGGCTCCTGTCTGTAAGCACACAATAGCATCAGTAATAGTGTTAGGCATTGGTGCCTCCCCTTGAGACGGACCTCAATTTGGACCTTTCATTGTACTTTCTTTCCCACAGACTCTTCTCCATTTTTGTTCCCTCAGTTCTTTCTGACAGGAACAATTCTTTGTTGCTCCTGATTTTAAACATGTCATTTTCTCATGCAGGGAAGGTGTGGCAGAACAGCTCACAAAATAGCATGCAGAATTCTAGTACAAGTTAAGAGAAATGTACAAAATAAACTACCCACCTAAGGATACATAATCAATGACCCACTTCACCCAATAAAACTTCATCTTGTACAATACTATCATGTGTACTCTATTTAGATATTTTCTGCATTTGACAGTTCTAGGTCAAAGTCTAGGAATAAATGCTACTCAGGGCAATAAAATGCCACAAATACCCTTTCTGTTTTTGTGATGTGTCTTTTCAACTATAATAAAGTTAAAATCTGAAATGTCTCCCAATAACCAGTGTGTTCAGCCTGTGCTACTAATAAGTTACAGAATTATAAATGGGTTGTGCCTAGTGGGAAGAAGTAAGGCCAGTAGGAGCATACCCTTTAAAGAGCTATCAGAACCCTGATACTTTTTCTGTTTCCTAGCCACCAGAAATTATACTGACATGATATGTGCTCACTTTGTCCAGTTTAAGCACAGCATGCCAAAATATGTATGGATAAAGAAACATATTATCGTACAATATTTACAAAAGAAAATTTTAATTTAAGAAGAGCTAATAACATTCAATAAATAAAGAACATTACAGCAGAATTCTAGTACATTTGAACAACATGGCAGATTTTATTTTAATTTTTTGTTGAAGTGTTTCTTTTTGGAACTCATCTACTGTAAAGGCTTTGCCTTTATACTGAGTAAAACACTTCTTAGAGTACCATTATAATCACAGGTGATTTTATAGTGTACAGTATCTTCCATACAATTATTTGATCACTTATTGTTACAGAAGCTCAAAATATCTACTCTTCTTATCCTGAAACACTCTTAAAGCAAAGTTACTTGAGAGCTATTTTGATTTCTTGATGCTAGATCATCACATATTTCCGCTTTAAAAAATAAGAAAACCAGCATTATTTTTGAAAGAATAGACAAAACAACAAAAGCTTGTTTTACTTGTTTTGCTGTAGTATGAAAAAATTCTGACAGGCACATTAAAAATAGTACCTGAAATCCTAAGTTTAATTTATTATTTGGTATGACTTTAAATTGTTGAAAATTGACAGGAGTCAGAGGATGAGTACTTAGGCATTTCTGAGGACAGCAACACAGAATGGCAGGTTTGGAAAGATGAGAAGTCACGGTAGAACAAAAACTGATTCAAGTCTTGCCATACAGTGAAAAGACATGAGGAAATAGTAAAGATCAATATGAATGAATGGATCATCTCATGGGAAGCCTCTGACCCCTAAATCCAGAGTACAGATTGAGAAGATCATTCTACCATGCTTGGGGTCATCTCTAAACAGCTAGCATTTCCATCTGTGATATGCTAATCTTAAGGTTCACCAGCAAGGGACAGCTGAAGCTCAGGTCTTATATCTACCTGCCAAGATAATCGGGTTTTACATTACATTTGCCAAGAGGTACTGTGAGGTGCGAAGGCAAAAACCCCATCTCCTGTCCTTTCCTACATGATGATCATTAGTTGACCTGTAATTGCATTCTCTACATTTGTATGTTTTTGTTTGAAATAGATGCATATGTGCTTTACAGAAGTTGGAGACATTAGCCTTAAGTTCCTCATCTATTGAACTGAAATGGCTACTTTCCAAAGTAGATCATGGGATTTATGGCATTTGGTGTATATAATAGTCATTTTAACACTGCCAGTCACTCCTTCAAATGAAATGACTTACAAAGTTGAGATGTAACTCATTTGGAGGACTGCTGCTAGTATGCATCAAACACTGAGTTCTGTCACAAGCAACACATAAACTGGGGGTGGTAGTTCATGTCTATGATCTAATCACTGGGAAATGTATACAGGGAGGTGAGTAGTTCAGGGTATTTTTCCAGTTTGAACTACATATTGATTTCAGTGCTAGCCTTGGCCCCATAAACATATTTTTCCTCAGGGAAAAAATAACTTATATATAATCTACATTTGGAGTCTCGCAAGTTGGAACAAAATTTTTGTCAAAGTAGAAGTAAATAATTTAAGTACATCAAAATTTTTATGAGTCTCTTCATACTCCAATATTTATGAGATTATAGGCTATTATTCTTTGTTGGTAAATGATAGTAAGAAAATATTTGTTGAAAAAAATCTAACAAAAAGAAAAGAAAAGCTGTTCTATCCACTTACTATCTAATGGTTGGTTAACATATCAGTATATCATTTGAAAATATCCACTCTTTATTTTTAAAAGAAAAAATTTACTTTTAAAATGTATTTTAAATCTTTGAGAATTTTATACATTGAATTTTGATCAAATTCTCCCATCCTATAAATCCTTTTATATATAATGCTATTTCATAACCACCCTTCCTTATTTTTTCAATTTTTTGTTAAAAGCCTATCTAGTCTAATTAATGTTTCCTATAATGTTTGGGTCTGTGACCATCCAGTTTAGTATGTTAGATCAATCAGGGACTACACCCTTAAAGAAAAAGAATTGTACTGTTCCAGGTAGATAGCTACCAGTCACCGCAAGCATCTCAGCAAGGAAATGGGTTTCATTCTTACCTCCCTTTTGCATGCTAAAATGCTGAAGATGTTTTCTTTTTTTTTTTCCAAAAATAACATTTACTTTTTATCATTATGACAATATTTTTATTTATTTTTTATTGGATATTATATTTACATTTCAGATTGTATCCCCTTATTCCATTCCCCCCACCACTTAGAAACCTCCTATCCTATCCCCCTTCCTCCTGCTTTTATGAGGATGGGTCCCCACATAGCCCCCTACTACCACCTCTCTGCCCTCAAATTCCACCTCCCCACACTTGGTGTTCAACCTTAATGGGACCAAGGGCATGCTGAGATTTTTGTCTGGCTTAACCTTGCACAGGAATTTTTCATACTGCTACAAGAGCTGTGAGTTCATATGTGGAATACTATGTGATGTCCAGGTAACATTATTTTCTAGAAGTCATCTATCACCTCTGGCTCTTGAAATCTTTCATCCCCCTATTCAGTGATGATCCCTGTTATTCTTTTAACATCTTATATGTATTTTGATCATTCATACTGAGAGAAAATAGCCAAAACATGAAAACCTTTTTTCCAGGTAAATTTCTCTCTAATATGAACATATATCATTAACACTTGGTAAAGTTACCATCATCTTTTCAGGAATTTGAGAAGCTATACTAGTATGTTGATAGCTAAAGATGAAGGATAAATATGCTTTTATACAAATAAATCCAGGAGCTGATGAACTGGCTCACTAGATAAAACATATGTACTTCAAGGGTAAGTACCACAGTTCAAATACTGAGCACATGCATAAGAAGACTAGAGGCAGCCTTTCCAAAATAACAGTGTTTGGAATCCTCTAAAGACAGAATATCGCTGGATGAAGCTGACCAACTAGATAGCTAGCATTGGTGAGTTCTGAGTTCAATGAGATATCCTGTGGAGATTGACCATGGCAAGCATCTGATACCAATCACTTGCTTCTACATGTAAATGTATACATGTACAAAAGCAACGAACACATTTAAACAAGCAGGTATTTACAACACACTCTGCTGTACGTGTGTGTGTGTGTGTGTGTGTGTGTTTATGTACATTTATACACACACATACATACACATACACATACACATACACATATACATCATATACATATACAACAGCGATATGTACTTGGGATCCTAGCATTTGTGAGACTGAGCAGGGGGAAAGATATATGAACTAACTGTAAATAGTCAGTGTGCATAGGTGTGTGTTTATTTACCATATTCCATCACATTTTAATTTTATTTGTTTATTTTACTATTTATAAACATTCTTCAATTTTATGCTACATTCTGAATAATTAATGTACTTTAATCTTATCTGAATATAAATACATGCATTAGGTTTTCTATATTGTTGAAATATTTGTACTCTTTATGTCTGATGTTGTTTGTATTTTCTCATGTCTTGGATATATCATAGGTCCAGGAGAAAAAGACCTTCAAATCTTTCTTTTTAAACTAGACTTTGTAACAACCTTGAAACATTATATTTATATTGCATTTATCAGATGAAAATTTGGAGTACTGAGATTACTGGATAATTGATCCAACATTGTGGAACTGGTAGCTGACTATTAAAATTGAAGCTTTTGTATGTCTATCCTGCTATGCCAAAGAAAATATACAGAAACTAAAGCATAAAATCACTATTGAAGGTATTTATTTTACTTGTGTAGAAATGTTTTAGATATACAATGGAAGTGAAATCAGTAAGTGGGTCCTGAAGAAAGAATATGAAAATTTTGATTTAATTTCATGTCTTTTCTTAAAGTAGATAGAAATTTGGAAAATAAGTTCAAATTGCTAGACTTCAATTTCTCATCTAAAAATAAAAAGAATGATGATAATATTGATGGTGGTAGTGGCTGTGGTGAGTACTATCATAGCTTACTGGCTCACCATTTGCTTGTAATTACCACAATATGACATCATTTATAAGAAGAATAAGATTAATACCAAAACAATCATAACTAATGATGTCAAGAGTGTTGGTCATTCCTGTTAAGTCTGCTTTGATTCCAGGTTACAATCTTCTATATGCTGTCTCTGCTATCTTTCCAAATTGAGAAGTTTGCCTTACATGGTAAGAGTTGGATTCCCTGGCACTATACATATAAACTTGGCATCCTATGAATGAGACCTACTGCCAAACTTAGAGTTTATAATTCATTTTGTGTATTCTCATATAAAAACAAATGCATCTTTCCACTCTGTAAATCAATTCTTTTTCTGCCTTTTCCCCTTGAGATTTTCCACAGTATTTCTGTCCATTGCACTAATATAGGACTAAGCAAGGAAAATAATCTACCATATTAAATGTGGGAGCAGGAACTCTAGCAGCCTAGTGCTACATGTTGCAGCCTCTGAGGAGTAAAACATGAATTAATGCAGGGATAAACAGGGCAGGTCTGGGCCAGAATGAGCTGTCCATTACTAATCAATAGTTATTACATGAAAAAGAGACAGCAGACACCGGTGGACTGATCAGCCAGACAGCTGATCTGCTACCTCTTGGGAACTGCATCTGGCGGCATCCTAGCCAGCTCAGGGACCATGGAGTTACAGGTAGGAACAGCTGCTCAGCGCCCTAGGCCCCAGAAGCTCAACTGGCTGTAGGGAGATCCCAGAGTGCACCTGGCACCCAGAACCCGCTCCAGCAGAAAACCACGCCCCTTCTGCCCCTTGCCCAGACCCCAGTGGACTGAACAGCCTCACAGCTGATCTGCTCCCCTGAGGAAACTGCGTCTGGGGGCATCCTAGCCAGGTCAAGAACCGCAGAACTACAGAGCAGGGGACATCATATCCTGAAGCATCCTAGAGGAGCAACTACACTCAGAGCAGCAAACACCTAGCTGGTCTAGTGCCATGGAGACACCATATCCCAAGATAACCTAGAGGAGCCACTGTACACAGAACAGCTGGAGCTCAGGATCATAGAGTCATCCAGACCCCGAGGAGTTCTGACACAACCAAGATATCTGGAAAGGCAGACTCCAGTCAAAACCAGTGAGTGTGAGTAGCACTACAGTTAACCAAATGGCAAAAGGCAAGCATAAGAATGTAAACAACAGAAACCAAAGTTACTTGGCATCACCAGAACCCAGTTCTCCCACCATAGCAAGTCCGAAACACCACAGCACACTGGAAAAGCAGGACTCGGAATTAAAATCACTTCTTATGATGATGATGGAGGAATTTAAAAAGGATATAAACAACACTCTCAAAAAATTTGAGGAGAACGCAGGTAAACAGGTAGAAGCCCTTAAAGAAATACAAGAAAACACAACCAAACAGGTGAAGGAATTACACAAAACCATCTAGGATCTAAAATTGGAAGTAGAAACAATAAAGAAATCCCAAAGAGAGACTACCCTAGAGATAGAAAACCTAGGAAAAAGATCAGGAGTTATAGATGCAAGCATCACCAACAGAATACAAGAGATAGAAGAGTGAATCTCATGTGCAGAAGATACCATGGAAAACATAGACACAACAGTCAAAGAAAATGTGAAATGCAAAATGCTCCTAACACAAAACATCCAGGAAATACAGGACACAATGAAAAGACCAAACCTAAGGATAATAGGTATAGATGAGGGTGAAGACTCTCAACTTAAAGGACCAGTAAATATCTTCAACAAAATTATAGAGGAAAACTTCCCTAACCTAAAGAAAGAGATGTCCTTAAATATACAAGAAGCCTACAGAACCCCAAGTAGACTAGACCAAAAGAGGAATACCTCCCATCACATAATAATCAAAACATCAAATATACAAAACAAAGAGAAGATACTAAAAGCAGTAAGGGAAAAAGGCAAAGTAGCATATAAAGGCAGACCTATAAGAATTACACCAGATTTCTCACCAGAAACTATAAAAGCCAGAAGATCCTGGACTGATATCATACAGGCCCTAAGAGAACACAAATGCCAGCCCAAACTACTATACCCAGCACAACTCTCAATCAATATTGATGGGGAAAACAAAATATTCCATGACAAATCCAAATTTACACAATATCTTACCACAAATCCAGCACTTCAAAGGATAATTGGAGGAAAACTCCAACACAAGGAGGGAATCTGCAACCTAGAAAAAACAAGAAAGTAATCCTCCAACAACCCAAAAGAAGGTAGCTATACTAACATAACTCCACTGCCAATAACAAAAATAACAGGAAACAACATTCATCTTTCCTTAATATCTCTTAATATCAATGGACTCAATTCTCCAATAAAAAGACATAGACTATCAGACTGGATACATAAACAGGGCCCAACAATCTGCTGCATACAAGAAACACACCTTTGTGTAAAAGACAGACACTACCTCAGAGTAAAAGGTTGGAAAACAATCTTACAATCAAATGGCCCCAAGAAACAAGCCGGAGTAGCCATTCTAATATCAAATAAAATCAATTTTCAACCAAAAGTAATCAAAAAAGACAAAGTAGGTCACTTCATACTTATCAAAGGAAAAATGTACCAAGAGGAACTTGCAATTCTGAACATCTATGCCCCAAATGCAAGGGCACCCACATACATAAAAGAAACTTTACTAAAGCTTAAAGCATACATTGTACCTCACACAATAATAGTGGGAGATTTCAACACCCCACTCTCAGCTATGGACAGATCATGGAAACAGAAACTAAACCGAGTCACAATAAAACTAACAGAAGTTATGAACCAATTGGACTTAACTGACATCTATAGAACATTTCATCCTAAAACAAAAGAATATACCTTTTTCTCAGCACCTCACGGTACCTTCTCCAAAATAGACCATATAATTGGTCACAAAACAAGCCTCAACAGATACAAAAAGATTGAAATAATCCCTTGTACTCTATCAGACCACCATGGATTAAGACTCGTCGTTAACATGGACAAAAACAATGGAAAGCCCACATACACATGGAAACTGAACAATGCTCTACTCAATGATAACTTGGTTAAGGAAGAAATAAAGAAAGAAATTAAAGACTTTTTAGATTTAAATGAAAATGAGGACACTTTATATCAAAATTTGTGGGACTCCATGAAAGCAGTACTAAAAGGAAAAATCATAGCTCTAAGTGCCCACAAAAAGAAAATGAAAAGAGCATACATTAACAATTTGATAGCACATCTGAAAGCATTAGAACAAAAAGAAGCTAATATACCCAAGAGGAGTAGATGGCAGGAAATAATCAAACTCAGGGCCGAAATCAACCAAGTTGAAACAAAAAGAACTATACAAAAGATCAACAAAACCTGGAGCTGGTTCTTTGAGAAAATCAACAAGATAGACAAACCCTTGGCCAGACTAACCAAAGGGCGCAGAGACAGCACTCAAATCAATAAAATTAGAACTGAAAAGGGAGACATAACAACAGAAACAGAGGAAATTAAAAAAAATTGTTAGATCCTACTACAAAGGCCCATACTCAACAAAATTCGAAAATCTGGATGAAATGGACAGCTTTCTAGATAGATACCAGGTATCAAAGTTAAACGAGGAGCAAATAAACCATCTAAACAGTCGCATTACCCTTAAACAAATAGAAGCAGTCATTAAAAGTCTCCCCACCAAAAAATGTCCAGGGCCAGATGGTTTTAGTGCAGAATTCTACCAGACCTTCCAGGAAGACCTAATACTAATTCTCTTCAAACTATTCCACAGAATAGAAAGAGAAGGAACAATACCCAATTCGTTCTATGAAGCTACAAATATGCTCATACCAAAGCCTCACAAAGACGCAACAAAGAAAGAGAACTACAGACCAATCTCTCTTATGAATATTGATGCAAAAATACTCAATGAAATTCTCGCAAACCAAATCCAAGAACACATAAAAGCAATCATCCATCATGATCAAGTAGGCTTTATCTCAGGAATGCAGGGTTGGTTCAATATTTGAAAATCCATCAATGTAATCAACTACATAAATAAACTCAAAGAAAAAAACCACATGATCATCTCACTAGATGCTGAGAAAGCATTTGACAAAATTCAACATCCCTTCATGTTAAAAGTCCTGGAAAGAGCAGGAATTCAAGGTCCATACCTAAACATAGTAAAAGCAATATACAGCAAGCCAGTAGCCAACATCAAACTAAATGGAGAGATACTTGAATCAATCGCACTAAGATCAGGGACTAGACAAGGCTGTCCACTCTCACCCTACCTATTCAATATAGTACTGGAAGTCCTAGCTAGAACTATTAGACAACAAAAGGAAGTCAAAAGGATACAAATAGGAAAGGAAGAAGTCAAAATTTCTCTATTTGCAGATGATATGATAGTATACTTAAGCGACCCTAAAATTTCCATCAGAGAACTCCTAAACCTGATAAACGATTTCAGTAAAGTGGCTGGATATAAAATCAACTCAAACAAATCAGTAGCCTTCCTATACTCAAAAGATAAACAGGCTGAGAAAGAAATTAGGGTAATGACACCCTTCACAATAGTCACAAACAATATAAAATATCTTGGAGTGAACCTAACCAAGCAAATGAAAGATCTGTATGACAAGAACTTCAAGTCTCTGAAGAAAGAAATAGAAGAAGACCTCAGAAGATGGAAAGATCTCCCATGCTCCTGGATTGGCATGATTAATTTAGTAAAAATGGCCATCTTGCCAAAAGCAATCTATAGATTCAATGTCATCCCCATCAAAATTCCAAATCAATTCTTCATAGAGATAGAAAGAGCAATTTGCAAATTTATTTGGAAGAACAAAAAACCCAGGATAGCGAGAACTATTCTCAACAACAAAAGAACTTTGGGATGAATCACCATCCCTGACCTCAAACTGTACTACAGGGCAATAGTAATAAAAACTGCATGGTATTGGTACAGATACAGGCAGGAAAATCAATGGAATAGAATTGAAGACCGAGAAATAAGCCCACATAACTATGGTCATTTGATCTTTGACAAAGGAGCTAAAACCATCCAGTGGAAAAAGGACAGCATTTTCAGCAAATGGTGCTGGTTCAACTGGAGGTCAGCATGTAGAAAAATGCAAATAGATCCACTCATATCCCCTTGTACAAACTCAAATCCAAGTGGATAAAAGGCCTTCACTTAAAACCAGATACACTGAAACTAATAGAAGAGAAGGTGGGAAGGCCCTCGAATACCTAGGCACAGGGGAAAAGTTTCTGAACAGAACACCAATCGCTTATGCTCGAAGATCAAGAATTGACAAATGGGACCTCATAAACTTGCAAAGCTTCTGTAAGGCAAAGGACATTGTCAATAAGACAAAACAGCAACCAACAGAGTGGGAAAAGATCTTAACCAATCCCACATCCGATAGAGTGTTAATATCCAAGATATACAAAGAACTCAAGAAATTATACTTCAGAAAACCATACAACCCTATTAAAAAATAAGGAACAGTGCTAAACAAAGAATTATCAACAGAGGAAATTCGAATGGCTGAGAAGCACCTTAAGAAATGCTCAACACCCTTACTCATCAGGGAAATGAAAATAAAAACAACCCTGAGATACCATCTCACACCAGCCAGAATGGCTAAGATCAAAAACCCAGGTGATAGTAGATGCTGGCGAGGATGCAGAGAAAGAGGAACACTCCTCCATTGTTGGTGGGATTGCAAACTGGTACAACTACTCTGCAAATCAGTCTGGCGGTTCCTCAGAAAACTGGACATAGCATTACCTGAGGATCCAGCTATACCACTCCTGGGTGTACACCCAGAAGATGCTCCAACATATAATAAGGACATATGCTCCACTATGTTCATTGCAACCTTATTTATAATAGCCAGAAGCTGGAAAGAATCAAGATGTCCACCAACAGAGGAATGGATACAAAAAAATGTGGTACATCTACACAATGGAGTATTACTCAGCTATTAAAAATAACGAATTCAAGAAATTTATAGTTAAATGGATGGATCTAGAAATTACCATCCTGAGTGAGTTAACCCAATCACAAAAGAACACACATGGTATTTACTCACTGTTAAGCGGATCTTAGCCCAAAAACTTAGAATAGCAAAGACTCAACCCACAGACCATGTGAAGCTCATGAAGAAGAAAGACCAAGAGGGGATGCCTCAGTTCTACTTAAAACCAGTAACAAAAATACTCAAGGGAGCAATTATGAAAACAAAACATGGGACAGAAACTGAAGGAGAAGCCATCAGGACACCATTCCACCTGGGCATCCACCCCATGTACTGTCAGCTAAGCTAGACATTGATGTGGATGGCTGGAAATGCATGCTGTCAAGAATATGATATAGCTGTCTCCTTAAAGATCTGCAAGAGACTGACACATTCAGAGGACAATGCTCACAGCTAACCACTGATAAGATCAAAGGTTTCCCAATGGAGAACTTAGAAGACTGAAGGAGCAGGAAGGATTTGTGACCCCAAGAGGAAAGCAACAATACCAAACAACCAGAGCCCCCCAGAGTCTAAACCACCAGCCTGGGAGCACATAGGGAGGGACCTACGACTCTAGCAGTATACGTACGGGAGGACGGCATTGTTGGGCATAGGTGGGAGAGGATATACTTGGTCCCATGAAAAACGAACACAGAATGGGGGGAATGTGAGGGTGAGGAGGGAGTAATGGGGGGGGTAGGTGCGGATAGAGCCTCATAGAAGGGATATAAGGAGGGAGGATAGGATAAGGGGTTCCTGGGTGGTGGGGGAAATGGGATAAAAGGATAAAACTTGAAATGTAAATATTATAACCACTTACATAAAAGGGGGAAAAAGTTGTTAGAACCAACATCTTTAAAAAAAAAAAAATGTCAGCCCTCTAGGAAAAAATTTTTTTTTTCTTGATACTAAAACTTTTCCAGAGAATTGTATATTGCAGAATACACAGCCTTGGTGTATCTACTCATCAAGCAAAACGAGCAGACCTATTCAAACCTCTGGTGTCTGGGAATTCCATCTGGGTGCATTGAAGACACAGCGTCAGAAGCTTATCAATTTACTCTTCTCCTCCACTCCTCTTCAAATATCTCAACGCCCGTAATCAGCTTTAAAAAGTTAAAGAAGTGTCAGCGCCCCTATTCCCTGGGCTTGGGGACTAAGGTGGTTAATATTAGGCTGTCTCTATGGGAAAAAGTAGTGGTTTTGTTGGAACAGGGAGGATTAGCTAGGATTTATGACATAGCCATAACCTATTGGTAGAAATCTGTATAATTTAGTATCAAGATGAAGTTATAATTTCTTAAATGGTACAAAATTCACTTGGATTTCAAATTTAAGGTTTTCATTGGTATAAGCTCCTTACTGATATGAAAGTGAAATGAATATCGATACTCTCCTAGGCATTGTGCCTGTATAACACATTTAGAAATACAAGGCTTAGACCCAGTGTCCTTCTTTAACTTTTTTTTAAAACTGATTTGGGATGATTAGCCTGTGAGTTAAGGGACTATAGCAAATTCATGACTTTGAGTTTATTTTTAAGGTGTTTTCTATATTTTATTTAGAAATAGCTGACAGGAGTTAACAGACAACAGTCCAGGTTACCTTACATGGATAGTTGGATTTCAAAACGTCAGAAATCCATAGAATTGACATCACAAATATTTCTATATTAATGTTCATCTTGATTAGCGACCTGTCTGCTCCTGACAGCTTCCTGTCTTGGATTCTAAGAAGAAATTGAACATCCTTGGAGTTACTCCAGTTGTGGTGAGATAGCCACTAGGCAAGAATTGCCTCTCTCCATCTACAGACAAATTACTGTCCAGAAAAGAACACACTTGCAGTATAGTCGACTGATTATATCTGCCTAGACAGAGTAACCGGCCCTTAATATTTCTCTAGCACTAAGGTCTGTCAGATTAATTTGGGCCAGAAGGCTGAAGATTTGATGCTCCAATGTTCAGTAGTATAGGGGCTGTCCAGGTGTTTAGTGGTCTCTATAAATTGGCTAAGTTTTAGAAGCTATGCTTAGTGCTTCCCATAACTTCAGTTAATATATTCATTCTGGAATTCTGATGGCGTTGAAGACCTATAGATTCATAGCCAATCCTGGCTATTTACCTTGAGAGAAAAGATCTGAGTGGATGGTTTTCAGCTGACATTCATTCTAAAGCCAAGAAAAAGCCAGGTTCAAAATTAAGAGTTTTAGTCAAGAGAGACAACAGAGATTCTGGTTAGTCAAAAAGAGGAGGGTCTGGGTATTAAGACTATCTAGTACCTCACTGGTACAAATAGGAATAATTATGCTCTAATTGTATTTTGTGAGAAAAGTTTTATTTTAACGGAAAGGGTAATATGTAGGAGGAGCTAAGGGGGAAGGAGCACCGAGAGGAAAAGATGGAGTAAGGAGAGGAGAAGATGAAGTAGATGAGAAGCTAGGTAATGAGAGAGAAAAAGAGAGAGAAAGAGAGAGGGGGTATGGAGGCAGAAGTTCACTTGTCTCCACTAGTCAAAGATAGTTTACATAGCTAGATTGGGTATTAGGTTCCACTTCTGATTGAGCATTACCATACTTATAAAGCCTTTGATTAATATTTTAAAAAATTGTATAAAAGCAAAATGGAAAAGGGGGCACGGGATAGGGGTTTTCTAGGGAGAGGAAATGGGGAAAGGGGTTGGCATCTGAAATGTAAATAAAATATCCAAGAAAAAAAAGAAAAAAAAAAGAGCCAGCAATTGAATGAATTAGGATCGCAAAATGTTTTATTTGGAAAATGGTTAAATAGAGTAAAGGATTAGATGATTAAGCGTTATTAATTGCTTAATTGTGTTGAGTTGGTGTAGAGGAATACTCTTTTATTTGTTTTGCTTTGTTTAGTATTCCATTTGCCCATTTTTGGTTTTTTTTTTCTTTTTTTATTATTTAATCTTTTTTTATAATCAATTTTACTGGAAAATAAACTAGTAAATACAGGGTGAAAGGGGTGCCATTCACAAAATTATTCTACACAGTTCAAAAAATAATAATTTTTAAGTATTTTTTGTATTAATTTTAATGATTACATATATATATATAATGATTTACATTTATATAACTTAATATTATACAATATTATTTTCAATATGTATACATATATATGTAAATAATATTATGTATAATATTTATTTATATATTAAATATAAATGTTAATATGCTATATTTTATTATATATATACATACACATACACACACACACACACACACACACAGATACACACACACACACACATGGGAGCACAAAGGTCAGATGACAACTTTTAGGAGCTTGTTCTTATTTTACCTTTTGTCAAGGCAACCTGTTGTTTCTGCTGCTGCTTCTTCACTACATAATCTAGCCTATATTCTATTGTATTTAAATTTTCACATGGATTCTGAGACTCAAACTTGTATCAACTTTGGACAGTTTGCATGTTTACCTGCTGAGCTTTCTCATGAGGAAAGAGAAAAAAATAAATGTTTTTATATTTCTTGAAGAATATTCTCTAAGTTCAAGCTTGGCAACACACAACATTTTTTCTAATCTGTGTAGAAGTGTGATTTAAATCAAGTGTGCTCTCAGCCAGAGACAAGTACCTCAATGAATATTTTCTTTTTTATCCCCAGGTGAGGGTCGTTTCAGCCGTCCTATTTTTATCCAAGAGCCACAAGATGTCATTTTTCCTTTGGATTTATCTAGATCTGAAATTATTCTGACTTGTACTGCAAATGGATACCCTTCTCCCCATTACAGGTAAAATGCTACTTCTCTGTACCACTTGTTATCTCTTTTGTGGCTGCCATAATATTCACACAAAATAAGGATTCTCAGATATACCCTACATATTCAGAATAGACATCAAGATAGTGTTTTGCCCCATTCAACTTTATGTACACAACTCATATGAACATTTGTACATCTTCAGAACCCCAATGCATTCATTAATGCTGTAATCTAAGCATTTTTCTGGATAGCCACTAATATACAGGCATGTTGTTTATTTGACATTTATTCTTGGGATTAGTGGAAGACAGAGCCATATGTACCCAGAAATGAGAAACACTAAGAAAACACAGTAATATAAGAAGACAGAAATGGGAGGGAAAAGATTTAGTTTCAGAACTTGGAAAACTATGAGCTTATTTCTGCATTCAGCACTACACATCTACTACTTCAGTTTAAAGGTAGTGCCTCAGTTTCCACAATACAATGACTATGAAAATAGCCTTCTATAAAGAAGCACTCAAAGTAAAAACTTCAATTTATATCACAATATTAAATTCTGAATCTTTCCCAGCATCTCCCAAAAGCCAAAAGTACTTATTTTAGTAAAACCATGTTGAAGGTAATTATTTACATTCTAAGGCAAAGAAAGAATTTTTATTACAAAAAATTATGCTTGTTTCTCATACAGAATTTTATTTTGAAAACTTTCATTTGTATATTTCAAATTCATCTGGCTTGTCTCACATGTGTCTTTCTAAAGAAAACATGTGACTGAAGATACAGAGCATTCCTTGGGGACTTTATAATATCAGGAGCACAATACGTTGATGTAATCCAAGCTTTTAGGAAAAAAAATATTTAAAAAAGAAGAATAATAATTTTCTCCTTTGATGTCCTTTATCTTTAAAATAATTACAAAGAAATAAAGTAAAGAACATGGAGGAAAGATGACTTCTTTTCTTGATTGTTTGTTTTAGTTTTTCTTATTTATACAGTTGCAGTGTGGGTAGAATTTGAAGATGTATAAATTTGTATGGGTGTAAGTTGTAATTTTATATGAAATGATGTTTTGTTGGTAACAACTATGTGCAGTTGGAATGTAGGGAGAACAAATAAAACATCAGAATGACATTTGGTGATTTGGATTTTAAAAGAATTTCTCCAAAGTGCTAATTTTAGACATAGAATGGAATTTACATGCACAAAAAGCAACAATTAAGACAACGTTTACCAAATTGAGCTGGCTTTCCTGACTTACACATTCTAATTAAATACAGCCTACATCTATATAATTACCAGAGGAATTAGCTCAATTATTTAAATGGACAAAACTAAACCCATCTCTGCATTAAGTTGTATTTAGCTTGCATTTCATAGAACAGCTTTCTCATCATTCACTCATAATAAAAATGTTTAAAAGCTAAACCTTTATTTCTAAATAAGTTCTTAACCCAATTCAAGTCAATTGATTAGGGAGACCAATCACATTTTAAATCATTTTGCTCAAAATCAGGCTTTTTGTTACTTATTTTTGCTGCTCAAAAAAGAAATGTCTTGAGCTTGATGAAAAAGCTTAGCAGTGAATGCTAGTTGCTCCTCTCATAAAGGACCAAGTTTGAGTACTGGGATCCATAAGGTGCTTGCAAAAGCTTGTAACTCCAGTTCGAGATATCTGACACCTTTTTCTGGCCTTTTCTAGAATTGCAAACACAAGTTTCACAGGCATACATGTGAGATAAAGCACCCTTACACATAAAGTAAGCATTCCTAGAAAAATGGTATTACTTGATTTAAGGTAAGTTTTCTTGAGGCAGTGTCTATATGTCTATATATTTTTAAGTTTGCTAAATACAACTAAAATAAGTAAAGCACATTTTCAAAACTTATTTTCCTCCAATAATTAGAAAGGTGTAAGCTAGTGGTTATAAAGACAACTTTTCAGTACACCTCAACAAAGACATAATGAATGTGGTTAGAAATTTTAATAGTGATAAATGACTTACGTACCTCAAGTATTTGTGAACTAGAAACCTAAAGACAAACAATTTAGCTTCTTATGTCTTTATCAAGTTCTTCAATAGATACCTAATATTACATAAGAAACTCATTGATAAGAAGCTTAGGAATGAGAAAAGAATTGAATTTTTTAATACCTAAATATCAGACTTTAACCAGTTTTCTTGATAATAAAGCAAAGAGCAGTAGTATTTCACACGTTGCATTCTAGAAATACAATGAAAAAGTTTAGTCTTCCTGATGCGATTTCTGTTTTCATTTGTTCTTTTAGTATGTTTGCTTGTTACAATTTGCTAACTATCATATTAGACTAAGATTATTTGGTAAAGTTATACTAGGTGAAAGGTCTTTATTATTATAGAGTTCAAGGTTAGATAAGTTTATTTAGGGAAAATGAAAAACAGTACAATAGGCTTAAAAATAAGTAGCGGCAACTCTGTCCTATGAATAACCCTAAGATGATCGTTTTGGAGTGAGAGTATACTTCCTAAATAGTAGTTCAATAAAAGATTTTTAAAAAGAAGAGAGAAAGAAAGAAAGAAAGAAAGAAAAAAAGAAAAAAGTGAGAGAGAAATAGGGAGGAGGGAGAGAGAGAGAGAGAGCTTATAAAACAGCCATTCCTATAAAAGTTCTGTTTGTTGTTCTATTCAGGATTATAGCACCAAATTCATTTTATTTATTTATTTTGTCTTCCAAAATATATTCTTACATTGGTTCTTCTGTGGGGAAAGCAAGTGTTTATATCTTTGTTGTTGTTGTTGTTTTATAACTTTAATATAGCAAATAGATTCTCATGGGAGGAAATAAACATCTTAAAAGTAGTTCTGTGGAAATAAAGAGTAATTTGTGTAAAGTCATATTCAGTGAAATAAATAGCTTTATCACCAATAGCACAATTAAAGTCAGAATACAGGAAGGAGTGCTTGTATAGTTTCAAAGCCCAGAAAACAAATGAGATGATAAAGTTAGATAAAGGATCTTTGCATATAGAAAAGAGAAGTGGGTCACCCAAAGCAAATGATAGGAAAGCATTACTTATAGCTAGAATCTCTAGGAAAATAGGATAGCAGAGAACTTAACACCAAAATGTCCTATTTGATAAAAAGAGATTAAGACACAGATATATTGTTTCTCCACATAATGCACTTTCTCTCAAACAAAAGAATTAGAAACACCAGTTCTGCTACCAGGAGAGAATAGATCAATTGATTAAATGGTAGTCTCTCATAGAAAATAGAGGCCATGAAGTCTTAGGAGATGCTGTCCTCTCTTCATAAATTTCTCCATGTCATATTGTTAATGCATTACTGTGACCAAGCAGAGTATATATTGTAAAAGTTTTATAATGGATGGACACAAGGATGCACAGGACAGTAATGACAGAGCAGACAGGAGGACTCTTTCCATGGAGGCAACAGCCTTCAATTTATTCTGTAACGTGATCAGCCAACAAACTTAGAATGTAGATTTTAGTGGTTCCCTTTAGTGATCGAGGAATGGGATAAGATGTGGTACTTGTAAGAAAAGCTTAAAGCAGAGAACTGATTTGTTAGACATAACATTCAAAGGAATGCATGGATGTGCAGAATTAGGGTAGCAAATAGATCCCTTCAGGCAAACTGTCCAGCCTTGTCTCAACTACTTAACTGTGAAAATTATTCTCCAGGAAAAGGATCACATTCCAGTTCAAATTCATCACAACTCCTAGAACTGATGTGTTAGCTCATATGCTTGAAAATATTCACTCAACACACATTTTCTAGTTTGTATCATAGAAATATTCATTTGGATATGTAATGTTATCAGTAAAGTATGTCTGACAAGGATGTGCATGAAGTGCAACTATTTCTCCTTTTATTTAAGCATGTTAATTAAGATAAAGCCCACACCCAGGGATGAACTCCTGTTCTATATGCACAGTTTAATAATAATTGCACCATAGTGATTAGAATGATTATGGGGCTAGTGTGAAGAATTCATTTGCTGCAGCTAAGCCAACAACTTTGAATTTGTGTTGAAAAACAATTACTGCGCTTAATTAGGAGCATGTAATGATGACAGCAGTTATTTCAGTGATTGATTCCAAAATTAAAGAGAGCTGGCAAACTAAGTGTGGTATACCCTTCTCTTGGAGATGATAGAGAAAACAGAGGTCTGAGACCATGCCCTGTAAACAAATTATAAAAGACAGGTTTACAGGGAGAGCCAGGCCTTCCTGTCTTGAGACAGGCCACTGGGAAGAGAAGTTCCCTGCTTTCTCTCGCCTAAGAGCTCAGACGTGAATCATTATATACAAATTACTACTGGAAAAATGGGGAAAACCCAAACCGTGTGAATGGATTCTTGCTGAAGAATATCCTCATTTTATTAAATTATTTTTATTTTATTTATTTTATTTTATTCTTGTCACATACAGAAGGTGGGAAAATCATTTTAAATTTGACAGGATTGACTCAAATCCTCTGATTGATTTGATATCTGAACCATGATTTCCTATCTTTAACAGTGTGGAGGATTACCTAATGCTGTAGTTCTTTTCTATTTTAGTAATAGTAGTCAGATTTTCTCCAATGAATCTGTCGCAATGTCATCCTCCAAATCAATAATATTCAAAATAACTTTCAGAATGCCAGTCCTTTCTCACAATTACCAACCCTGACAAAAACACCTCGAATATAATTTCACTACGAATAGAAGATTCACAGCAAGGCAACCATATGCCCTGAACATATGGCTTGAAGAAGCATTTGGTGTTGGGCACTCAAGAGGTGCTTCTCAACCTATGGCTCACAACCCATTTAGAGGTCAGGTGGCCCTGTCACAGAGATTCCTAAGATCATTGGAAAACACAGATATATTCATTACAATTCACAACTAGCAAAATTACAGTTATGAATTAACAGCAAAAATAATTTTACTCTTTGGGGTCACTGATCCAACTAGAAACTGTATTAAAGAGTTGGAGTGTTAGGAAGGTTGAGAAGCACCACCCTAAAGCCTGGAGATCACTGAAGAAGCAGAAGGTCTCACCCAGCTTCCACTTGCCCTTCTGTTTTTTAAGTTAAGAACATTATATTCCTTTCAGAGGTCACTTCTAAAAACTCTAAGCAACTTACCTTTCCCCAGAGAGGTGTTATCAATGAGAACATGAACAGCTTGTCGTTGTTAAGTTCTCAGATTGTGAGCATCATCTCTTACTTGCTCTCCTTTTTACCCTAATCACAGGAAAACATTAATTATACCTAGTAATAAATATGTATGTCTGTCTGTGTTTGGGGATTTTGTTTCTATAAACTCCAATAAAGGCTACAGTCAATGTCTGTATATGTTCTAATCTATCTTCTGCTATGTACAGCCATAACCTTTACAGTGGAGAAGGGGAAGTTTTGCTTTATTCTTTCTGTATTATTTCCTCCTGTACAAATGCTAATTGTGATCCACGATATTAAATACATTTTTTTAATAAATGCTTTACACGACAACATGCAACTTTCAAATTTGAGATAAACCTCATTAGTGTGCATTGCATATAGTCTAAAATATGAAGTTGGAGGATGTCAATGAGAGAAATAACTCCAGTAAGAGGTGGTGATTGTATATTCACTGATCTTGAAATGAGCAAATAGAGACTTCTTGAGCTGTATGTGCATCCTTCTAAATATTGCTGATGCCCACATTTAGATAGATTTAACTCTGGCACCAAAGGGTTGATTAATAGCTACACTG
This sequence comes from Rhabdomys pumilio, assembly GCA_030674055.1. NCBI lineage: Eukaryota > Metazoa > Chordata > Mammalia > Rodentia > Muridae > Rhabdomys > Rhabdomys pumilio. The sequence continues at coordinate 40,625,484 of JANHMN010000008.1, forward strand.
AGAGAATTTGGCTTCTCAAGAAAAAAAAAAAAAAGTTCGCAATTCAATTCCATTGCTCTACCTGCCTGTCTCTGTACCAATACCATACAATTTTATCATTATTGTTCTTTAATACAGCTTGAGGTCAGGGAGTTGATTTCCACAGAAGTTCTTTTATTGTTAAAAATTAGTTTTCACTATCCTGGGTTTGTTGTTGTTGTTGTTGTTGTTGTTATTACAAATTAATTTTCAAATTGCTCTTTCTAACCCGATGAAGAATGGGTTGGAATTTTGATGGGGATTGCATTGAATGTGTAGATTGCTTTCAGCAAGATGACCATTTTTACTATACTAATTCTGCCAATCCATGAGCATGGGACAACTTTTCATCTTCTGAGATCATCTTCGATTTATTTTTTCAGAGACTTGAATTTCTTGTCATACAGATCTTTCACTTGCTTGGTTAGAGTCACACCAAGGTATTTTATATTGTTTATGACTATTGTGAAGGGTGGTGTTTCCCTAATTTCTTTCTTACCCTGTTTATCTTTGAGTTGAGGAAGGCTACTGATTTGTTTGAGTTAATTTTATATCCAGACATTTTGTTGAAGTTGTTTATCAGGTTTAAAAATTCTCTGGTGAAATTTTTTGGGTCACATTATTGTACTAACAAATCATCTGTAAATAGTGATATTTTGACCTTTTTCTTTTCAATTTGTTTCCCTTTGATCTCCTTTTGTTGTCTACTTACTCTGACTAAAACTTTGGCCAATATTGAATACTATATTGAATAGATAGGGAGAGAGTGGGAGGTCATGTCTAATCCCTGATTTTAGTGGAATTGTTTCAAGTTTCTCTCCATTTATTTTGATGTTGGCTACTGGTTTGTTGAATTTTACATTTGCAATGTTTACTTAGGTATGATCTTTGAATTCCTGATCTTTCTAAGACTTTTAGCATGAAAAGTTTATTGAATTCTGTTAAATACTTTCTCAGCATTTTTGCATCGATATTCATGGGAGGGAGATTGGTTCTCTTTGTTGGATCTTTGTGAGGTTTAGGTATAAGTATAATTGTGGCTTAATAGAATGAATTGGGTAGTATTCCTTCTGTTTCTGTTTTGTGGACTAGTATAGGTATTAGGTCTTCTTTGAAGGTGAACCCACACATCTATGGTCACTTGATCTTTGACCAAGAAGCTAAAACCATCCAGTGGAAAAAAGAAAGCATTTTCAAAAAATGGTGTTAGTTCAACTGCCAGTTAACATGTAGGAGAAGGCAAATCAACCCATTCTTTTCTCCTTGTACAAAGCTCAAGTCCAAGTGGATAAAGGACCCCCACATAAAACTAGATACACTGAAACTAGCAGAAAAGGAAGTGGGAAAGAGTTTTAAATACTTGTGCACAGGAAGAAACTAGCAGAAAAGGAAGTGGGAAAGATTTTTAAACACTTGGGTACAGGAAAAAAACATCCTGAACAGAATACCAATGGCTTATGCTCTAAGATCAACAATTGATAAATGGGACCTCATAAAATTCCAAAGCTTTTGTAAGGCAAAGAAGGGACACTCTCAATAGGACAAAATGGCAACCAACAGATTGGGAAAACAGCTTTACAAATCCAACATCTGGTAGATGGCTAATAACAAATGTATAAAAAGAACTCAAGAAGTTAAACTCTAGAGAATCAAATAACCCTATTAAAAATGGGGTACAGAGTTAAAAAAAGAATTCTCAATTGAGGAATATCAAATGGCAGAGAAACACCTAAAGAAATGTTCAACATCCTTAGTCATCCGGGAAATGAAACCAAAACAACCCTGAGATTCCACCTCACACCAGTATGAATGGCTAAGATCAAAAACTCAGGTGACAGCAGATGCTGACGAGGATGTGGAAAAAGAGGAATACTCCTCCATTACTGGTGGGATTGCAAGCTGATACAACCACTCTGGAAATCAGTCTGGCAGTTCCTTAGAAAATTAGACACAGTAGTATTACCTGAGGACCCAACTATACCTCTCCTAGGCAGAAAATCTTCCCCACTTCCTTTTCTGCTACCCAAAATACTCTCCAGCATATAATAAGAACACATGCTTCACTATGTTCATAGCAGCCTTCTTTATAATAGCCTGAATCTGGAAAAACCCTACATGTCCTTCAACAGAGGAATGGATACTGAAAATTTGGTAAATTTACACAATGGAATACTACTCAGCTATTAAAAACAATGAATTCATGAATTTTTAAGGCAAATGAATGGAATTAGAAAATATCTTGGGTGACGTAACCCAATCACAAGAGAACACACGTGGTATAAACTCACTGATAAGTAGATATTAGCCCAAAAGTTCAGAATACCCAAGATATAATACACAGACCATATGAAGCTCAAAAAGAAGGATGATCAAAGTGTGGATGCTTTAATCCTTTTTAGAAGGATGAATCAAATACTTATGGGAGCAAATACAAAGATAAAGTGTGTAACAGAGACTGAAGGAAAGGTCATCCAGAGACTGTCCCACCTGTGGATCTATCCCATATACAGTCATCAAATCCAGACACTATTGTGGATGCCAAAAAGTACTTGCTGACAAGAGCCTGATATAGCAGTCTCATGAGGGGTTCTGCCAGAGCCTGACACATACAGATGCAGATGCTTGCAGCCAACTACTGGATTAAAAATGGGGTCCCCAATGGAGGAATTAGAGAAAGGACTGAAAGAGCTGAGGTGGTTTGAAACTTAATAGGAAGAACAATAATATCAATCAACCAGAACCTCCAGTGCTTTTAGGGGCTAAAAAACCAACAAAGGAGTACACATAGAGGGACCCATGTTTTCAGGCGCATATGTAGTAGAGAATGGCCTTGTTGGGCATCTGTGAGAGAGGTCCTTGGTCCTGTGAAGGCTTGATGCCCCAGTGTAAGGGAAGGCCAAGGTAGGGAGGCAGAAGTAGGTGGGTGGGGAACATCATCATAGAAGCAGGAGGAGGGAGAATGCTAAAGGGGTTTTCTGAGAGCAGGGGGAACTGGGGAAGAGATAACATTTGAAATGTTAAATAAAGAAAATATCCAGTAAAAAGTATTCTCAAGCTTTATTTGTTTGGCTAGCGTATAATTTAAGTTTGCCTTTCTTAACTGCCATTGAAATCGTTTCTAGGTGATTAATTTAACAAGTGGCAGACTCGCAAAGACAATCACATTTTGGAACTGTCGTGTTCTTATTGTTTTGTTATCAGCCTTGAACGGGTTTTTTCAGACCTTTGCTTGGTGCTGGGTGCAATGTAGCTTTCTCGGGTTTCTTTCTCTAAATCATTTCTGACATTCTGTTTTGTAGTGTCAGTTGTGGGGATTCGGGTATGGTATACATTATTTGAAAGTCTCCAAGAAATAGATGTCAGAATTATTGACTGATGTCGGATTTTTATTTCTCATTAAGAGTTCTACTGCCTTTCTGTTTTCATGTGAGTGAATGTTTGTAACTTTTAACCAGTAGAGACCTTCCAAACAACTTACCAGTTTGTATAGCTAACCTCAGAACAGTTGTATATGCCAGGCCTGATAGCATAGGCCTGTAATCTCAGCTTGTATGAGAGCAATATAGTAGGACTGCAAGCTCAATGCCAGTCAGGTCTGTAGAATGTGTTTGGAATAAGATCGGCAACTTAGTAAGAACATGTCTCAAAATTGACAGGAACCTGACATAGCTGTCTGCTGAGAAGCTCTGCCAGAGCTGGACCACTACAGGTGTGGATGTATGCAGTCAAACATTAGACTTAGTGCGGGGACCACAAAGGGGAAGTTAGGGCAAGGACTGTAGGAGCTGAAGGGCTTTGCATTTTCGTAGGAAGTACAACAATATCAACCAACCAGGAACCTACCTCTCAAATCTTTCAGGGACTAAGCCATCAATCAAATAGGGGGTACCCATACCTCCAGGTGGTTATATAGCAGAGGGTTGTCTTATCTGGCATCACTGGAAGAGGAGTCTCTTCATCCTGTGGCAGCTTGATGACCTAGGATAGGGGATTGCTAGGCTGCTGAGGCAGGTAGAGGAAGGGGGTATAGGAGGTTTGTGGAGGGAAACTGGGAGTGGGGTAACAATTGAAATGTAAATAAATAAAATAACCAATAAAAATAAATTAATTAATTAAATAAAGCAAGTCTTTATTTAAATAAATAAAATAAATTAATAAAATAAATTAAATAAATCCAGTGGTATAGCACATAGGTAGAGTGTGTGGTCTTAGGTTCAAACCCCAGTACTACAAACAACAGCATATTTTTGTCCTTAATGAAACTACAACTGAGATCATCCCACAGGTAATCATGTGTTTTGGTTTTGACTGTTTGTTTATTTTACTCTTACAGGAATTCAAACATTATTATATTTGTAACAAATAGCATTCAGTTCTTTATATTACATATGTAACTTTACTTCTCTTTTTATTCTTGAAGGTGGAAACAGAATGGTACAGATATTGACTTCAGCATGACTTATCACTATAGGTTGGATGGAGGCAGTTTGGCCATCAGCAGTCCCAGAACAGATCAAGATATTGGCACATATCAGTGTCTGGCCACTAATCCTGTGGGCACCATTCTGAGTAGAAAAGCAAAACTGCAGTTTGCATGTAAGTTCGTGGAAAATCCATACTCAATATGTCCTGGAAAACAGTCTGCTGATGTATCCATGTTGGACCAAAAGTACAATGTTCTCAGTAACATCCACATTGAAATCAAGTGGAATGCTATGTGTATAAAAAGTTCTGACTGTGCATTTTATAAATCTATCTTCCTGAGAGTGATAGAAATATTTTTGTTTAGGAGAGGAGTTTTCTAATTATATATATTGTGAAGTATTCTTGGAAGCATCTCTAAAAGTACTACATATCAATATTAAGATGCATGCATATAATATCGCTGCCCTTTCTTTCTTTCTTCCTTCCTTTCTTTCTTTCTTTCTTTCTTTCTTTCTTTCTTTCTTTCTTTCTTTCTTTCTTTCTAAGTATTAGTGTGAAGAGCACAGAAAAGAACCCCAGGGCACTGGTGTCATGTGAGGCAGGTTGATGTGGCTCTAGGAGTAGCGATCACACACACCCTCAGTGAAATGGAGGTGGAAATAAAGTGGATGCCAAAGGCAGGCTTTATATTAACTGTAACAATGTCCAGCTGCATCACATAAATGTCATCCAAGTAATTACCTTTGTGACATTTGGGGACATTAGCAGATGAACAATAGACGCTGCTTCTTATATCCTTTATATATAGTGTTTCTAGGGACTAAAATGCTTCCAATTGGATTCAGTGAAAGCCTTGTTTGAGAGTAATTATGGCTCACAATGTGGACAAAGTAGAAAGCTTGCATTTCCCTCTTGGATAACTCCCTGCACTTAGATAAGTCAGGGAACTAGAATGTTAGATGCTTCCTTCTGGGAGCTCATGGAAGTGTCTGTGAGGTCTATAACTTTCATAATACAAATTGAAAGATTTTGTTAAGAAATATGTGTCCCCTCCCATCCTGGGTAATAGAACTTTAGTCACCTGCAGATATATGAATTAATAATTGGGTCTATTTCTCATTGTAGTTCTTATGGTTCCAAGCTTTTTCTGTGCCAGAGATCCCATGGTCTACACAGGTTGCAGAGAATTCAATGTTTTTGAGATAGCCCTGCTCTTGGATACATGTAAATCATGGTTGCAGTTGATTTCTACATTGAAGAATCACTTGAAAATATAGCAGTGAGAAAAGTATAGACACATATCCTACAGGAATGTGCAGTGAAACAATCCCTCTCTCTCCTCTTTGGAAGGAAGATTTCCCTAGAACATTGGAATCAGATTATACACTGACAAATTCTAAAGGGAATTCTGTACAGCATATAATATGTATTTGTAATGCTCTTGAGTTTCTATTGCATTTTCTATCAAGCATCTGGCCTTTGCATAATGGCATAGACTTACAATGCCACTGCTTAGGTGCTGAAACTCTCTCCAACTATACAAACTAAATAAATCTGAAGTGTCTACATCAACCTGTGCTTTATATAGCCACATATTTCTTATCCTTAGTTGCTTACACTTTATAAAACGCTTTAAATTATCTCCATGATTTTGATTTTTTGTTTTTTAATTTGCCTAAAAGAAATACTTACAATCTAAAACTTTTTCAAACTAAAATATAATTTTATGTTACCAAAAAAAAGAAAGGTACAAGTTAAATTAAAAGGAAGTTAATTTTTTTACTTGCATGTGTGTGAGGTTATAGCTCTTCATTATTTATTTCTCTTCTGTGGTCTAAAATTTTATGGCTCCTGTGCTTGTCACCCAAGCCTGAGGATTTAAGTTCTAACTCCTGCACCCCTCCCCCAAAGCTAAGGGTCACGACAACCCTATAATCTCTGCACTGGGGGTGGAAATAAGACAATTTGTGAAGCTTATTAGTCAGCTCATCTAGTTCGTTTGGTCAGCTCTATATTTAGTAATAATATGAAAAATAATTTGGAAAGTAATTGAAGAAGAAACCTAAAGTTACCTTCCAGCCTTCACAATCATGTTTGCACTCCTTAACACCACACGAACCAACATATTTTCACACAATCCATGCATAAACTAGGTCTGCCTATATCAGTACCTGATCTTTGTTCTGAAACACAAACTACCTTAGGCACTAAAACTGACATTTTGCAAAGCAAAAAAGAGTCCAAACTTTCGGGCTCCCTGTACAGCACATATACTGATGCTTTGTCTGAAAAGATTCATATTGTATTCAGGGAAAGATTCGCCAGAGTATTCCACAGAAGAAGCAGTCTAGATGTACGCCATCCAAACAGAAAGTTCCTGAACTTCATGACCAGTACCTTCACTCTGGAATACTTCACTATCTCCTTTTAAAATTAACAATGGATATTTGACTGAAAATTATATCCAACAGAATGTAATTAGAGCATTTCTTACAAAAACTCTCTGTTGAGAAATTTATTGATTGAAACTCACATCAACATTCACTGTATAAGTCAATGGCAGGGATTAATTGGAATAGGAATGTAAGGGCCTTCATTCATATAGATGCTCGAGAAATGATATCTCTAATTCTGTTTCATTCTTTTTCTAACTCAGCCAACATATTTCACATACATTTACGTATTTCTAATTACTATTGTTTTACAAATTTATGTATAGTTTTCATGGATAGAAATCTCTTGTTTATATCCAAAGCTTTCTTCTTATTTTGTCAAGGTTTATTTTGTGTTATTTGCATGTGTCAATTAAATAACATAATAGCTTTTAATTTGAGATTCATGCATATGTATAAAATACATTTTGATCATATTTACTCCCCATTCCTTTATTTTGTCCTCCTGTACCCCTGTTGATGCCTTTTCAGTCTCAACTAGTCCCCTGTCTGCTTTAAAATCTTTGTTTATAGCATAATAGATTTCATTATGGTTGCTTACACAAGCATAAAGAAGGGGTTATTTATTGTTACATGGGCAACTTACTAGGATTTATGTAACTGAATCATTCATTTCCACCCACCAATTGCTATAAATCTTCAGGAAATGGTGGTTTAATGATAAAATTTTGATGTGTCCAATAGTGGCCACATCTTGCATAGAAAATCATGACTCATAAGTGTTCAAGAGTTCTGAAGACAGAAGTCCAAAAGTTCTTCAGTCAGAAGACAGCATTGCATAATTCTCCACCTCTTCTGCTGGCTCTTACATTGTACTTCTCCCCTTTTCTATGATGTTCCCTGAGCCTTTCAGGAGGTGTGATACAGGGGGTTCATATATGGCTGAGAATTCAATAGTCACTTAATTCTCAACACTTTCATCATTTATGAGTCTTTACACTTATCCCTGCCCACTGCAAACAGAATGTCCAAGAAACATGGCAGAAATACATATCTATGGGTATAAAGATGACTAATTTAAAAAAAGTTTGACAGATACATCATGTCTATTTAACAAAGCAACGGCAAGAGCTTCCTCACAAAGGCCTATGATCTCTTCAGCCACAGTGGCTTTTGACTCAGTTTACAGTACCTATGTAAGAAGTTTCTATTTCTATTAATGAGTGATAATCAACAAAACAGGCCCAGTATTATTGATACAGTAAACAAAGAATTCCTAGCCATTCAGTATCATTATGCATAGGGTCCACTTTGTGGGGACATGTGTATTAGGGTATTACTATCTAGTCCTTGCTTTCCCCACTCCTTATTTATAATGTATGTATTGAGTTGACTAATAATAATATAGTCTGATATTACTGTCAACCCTATTTTATAGACTAGACACTTAAAAGCCTAATCAGATTGTAGCTTTTCTAAGGATATATTGTTGGCAAACACATTTTAATTACATTTACTTAGAAAAACCAGAGCATTTATAAAATGAATGGTCTTGATGTTTAATAATAAAAACCCTTCTACAACACTGCCTAGATGAGTCATGGGAACTGTTCTTTTTCTTCATGTCAGTTCGAAGTGATGCAATTTATTCTCTAAATGAACATGTAGGCAGTATACATCACAATAACCTTGGGGTTGGTGTTGTGATGCCTAGCCTATATGTCAATTTATGAAAATACATCTATCCCCAGCTGTACAGCTTAACTGTCTGTGCTTTCAGTTCTACAGATCTCTTCAGAAAGCGAGGTGAAACCTAGTTGTCAGCAGATACACTTGCCCTTGTTCTATTCTTTCCATTTCTGCCTTCTTCTGTAAACTTCCCCTCAATTCATCTCTTAAAAATTGAGTTGACTTTCCTTTTACAAGAATTATTTTTTGAGAATGTCATTATTATTTTCCAACATTATTTTTGTTATCACAGGTAAATCTAAATAGCCAAGCTACTAAGAAGCTAACCCCTAATCGTGTGCCTTTTCACTTCTCTTTATTTTATACAATTATGTATGTATGTATGTATGTATGTATGTATGTATATTTTGAGAACTTCATACTGGAAACTCAATTAATCTTATTCATACAAATCTCTGCCCCAGGCTCAGATACTTTTATGGAACCCTAAGAAAAAAAACATTCACTATAAAATCTTTAGACTTTTGATCTTCCATGTTAAAATTTGTCCAGAATTCCTATTTATACAAATTCTCTAAGTTAAAATAACGTTACACATAAAAAAAATGTTTGAACTCTGGTGAATTCAATTGTCTTCTTGGAGTTTCTTATAGTATTGCTTTGATCTTCAAAAACAATAAAGACTTATGAATACTTTTTGTGGACCTAAGTTCTCCACACGAGCTTTTTCTGGCATATATAAGGTAACTGATTACTTTTGTTTGTGTCTTTTATCTTGGCATTGAAATTCTGATGGTATACCCTAACATTTTATTAGGTATAGTCTATAAGTCCTCACCTTATGACTTATAATAGATCCTTCCTGATAATGTGGCCAATGTGTAAAAAAAAATACTTATGAAATAGGTCAAATGTGTCTGATCCCTTAACAAGTCATTCATGTCTCTATTTTTAAGGCATGTTTTAAATTATCTGATCACAAAGGTCCCTGGCAAATGATAGAATTCTGGTATCTCCTGTACTTAGGCATAGTCTGATTTAACTCCATGCCAAACCACCCAAAATTAACTGAAAAGAAAATTTCGTATCTTATCACCCACCTCTTGTCATTCATTTCAGAATTTTTGAGTGATAAATATAGCTTGGGTTTTTAATTCACTTGTAGATGCATTGAAATTTCTTTTATTTCTCAAGGACTTTGGTAGGAAAGGCAGCATGTGGGTTTGCTTCTTTTATGTGTATGTTACTGAATTCCTCTGTAGTATTTCTGTGGAGCAATCTGCCTCTGCTCCTTAAAATGTTGTCGCTGAGAAATTGAGGTGTTTGGGAAGAAACCTCTAATTTTGCTAAGCTATGTTTGGGAGGCTTTTAGTATGTAGAACTCTGATCACAAAAACAGACACTTAACATGAAAGTCATGAATAAAACTTTTTGATTATGTATATTTTATATTGAATCATGGATGATATTTCAAATACATGTCTTGTATTGGTGCAGAATGGAAGGCAGCTTTAAAAGTCTTCTAATTGACTGTAAATTTAAATTTAAGCATACTTAAGCATGGTGCTAGGTCCGAAAGATAAATGGTAGAATTAATTCAGGCAGATGCCTTCTATTTTAACAGAGCAAACAAATAATCCTTTAAGTAGAGGTTTAAGCAAAATAACACAAAAGAAAATATATTGCCTATACATAGTAAATACTTTTGAAACTTTTTAATGTCAACCATCTTGTCCCTAATAATAAAGCCTCTGATAAGTTCAAAAGTCTCATTTTACTTAGGTAGACAAAATATAATTTGCCTGAAGTCACAAAAATAATAAATGTCATGATTAATGTTCAAACTCAGGAGTGGAATATAATATCCCCTCCTCCTGCTGTCTGCATTTTCTTGAAATATTTATAATTTGAAATAAGATGTGGACTTGCCGAAACCACAGAGTAGCCTGAGTAGGAGTGAAGGAAGTTTGAGGAAAGAACAAACAATAAAATCTTATCCAAAGGAGGTGTGGTTTAATTTGAGCATTGAGATAGAAGTTTTTGTTTTCAACACAGAAACTAAAGAAAGTGTGAACAGGACCAGTTACCATTGAAGGGTCATGGAGGGACAGAATTGGCTGAGTATGGTAAAGGGACAGAAGACTGGCATTAAGAAATGACTACTCTTCTGGGCTGAGACTAAAAAATAATTTGGTTCATCTTTATGAAATGGAATTTAATTAGACTGAGATTCTCAAGAAACTTGGGAAAGTCGAAGTACAATGCAGTGGTCCAGAGGCATCAAGGCAAACCACCTCCTTTGAAAGGTCAGTATGCATTCAATATGACATTGTGCACAGTGTCAATTCATGTGCAAAATGTGGGTGGTGAGATTGCCCATTTCACATAAAATTGATAGAGGACTGGATAATTAATACATACAGAGCAGAGGGCAAGGACAATAGATAGATTGTCGTGACATGAGTATAAAAAGGTAGGCAGAAGCCTAGACCTGTACTGTTAACAGGACAAGATTTGTATTTTATTATTCATTCGAACATCAAGTATTTGATTGATGTCCAGAACTTTGAAGTTGCTTATAAAAGGCAATTTGAAATTCACCACATGATTTCTTTGGATATGTTAGCTTTATATATTAAAATGATTAATACAAAAATTATGCATATTTATAGGTATTCTAAGCTTTAGTTCATTTAATGTACAAGGGGAGATTATACAATTCTGCATCATATTGTAGGGCTGATTTTTAATGCTTCAAGGTTAACATGTAATAACAGTTCATTTTAAAGCACCATAAACATGGAGGCATTTACAATCAACACCATTTTTCCAGAGGAATGCAAAAAAGTTATATCCATCATGCCATTCATCACTATTTTGAATCTGTAAACTATTCTCAACTATATTTTGTAGTTAAAGAAATTCAAGGTGATACAATTATGTTCCTTGCCCAAGGACACTCAAACTATACTGGTTCTTAATTTCTACTGTGTATATCTTCAGATTTTTTTTTAATAATTTATGTTTATTTTGAAAGTAGGAGTCTCATAAATCAAAGAAACACTGAGCTGAAAAAGTAGCTTAATAGGTAAATCCTTGTCTTTTTAAGCATGGGAAATAGAGTTCTAATGTAAGGATCATAGAGGGAAAAAAATACCAGCGTGTTATAACACCTTCTAACAATAAAGATGCAGAAACAGAATGATCGTTGGGCTTTGCTGGACAGCTAGCAAAGTGTGCTTAGTGAGTTCTTGGCAATATCTCTGTCTCATATATAGGTATAGAGTTCCTGAGGAATGGCCACTTGAATTAGCCTGACTTCCATATCAACAGACACACAGCCACATAAGCATTCATCTGTACACACACACATTAAACAAAATAAAAAATTATACCATAATAGTGGAAGTTTTAATGTAAATGTCTTTTACTACTTACCTAAGAATTCCAGTGCTTGAAAATACTATATCTCATTATTTCTTAAACTAGAGGACTCTCAGATTGATAAATAAAAATGAAAAGCATTTTGGAACCTGAGCATTCCTGAATGTCATTGAAATGAGCCCAAATTACACATGATCTTGATGGTGATAGAGTGCATTTAGATCTGCAAAACAAATTAAGTCCCGGGAAGGGAACTTTTTAAACATAACACTTAAAAATGCATTTGGAAATCTCAAAGACTCTGGTAATTGTTAAGGGTGCATTAAGTGGGTAATACATACCTAATTATCAATGAAAATGCCAAATGCCTTTTAGCATCATTTGTGCAGAAGGAGAGAATGACATAAACATGTACTGAAAAAGAATATTTCTCTCTTAAGTTTTTAAGTGGAGGCAAGTTGTCCAATTAGCTTTGATTTGCATTAGCAGGTTGTTGTGGCACTGGAATGTTACAACAGATCTCGAACTCTAACTATTTTAATGCTACAATAACATTACCACCAGTTGGTGTATAAAGGAGAAATCTTCGATTTTAAAAATAATTCTTATCTTAAACAAATGGGCCGTGAGAGCTGCACGGTTAAATTACAGCTAGCTCCTATCATATTTATCTTAAAAATCAACAGGAATATAGATTATCCCATGTGTTAGCCTCATTTTCCCCCATGTCAGCACTGCTGGAAATCTATTTATGTATCTTATCAAAATGATACTCCTCTATTTTTTTTTTTTTTTGAAATTCAGCCTCTCCTAATGCCTTCTTCTACTTATGTTCAGCAGGGCCTAATCTTTTTGGTTCATTTTAATAAAATTGCACATTTAAACTGCATGTGCTAAGTGTCTTGGTAGGAGAGAAAAAATATTACAAAGTAAGAGAGTCATCTCATCAAAACTGAGACTATCTTATTTGTAAAGCTACAGAAGATACAAAGAGCCAAAACAGGCTTGTTGATAATTGATTGTAGAAATGGCATTGGTCGAGCTATGTACACAGCACTGGAAAATGTTGCTCTGTGGACTGATGAGATGGTTTATATTAATGAAGTTCTTATTTGCATGAAATTATTGGATGAATTGTTTCCTGGCATTTGCTTTGAATAAATATATATTCTATATTCTCTAAATTAGCATATACTGTTTAAAAAACTATACAGAATAGAATAAAAATCTCATGGAAATGTTTGTTAGGTTTAAAATAATTAATTTATATGCTAATATCTTAAGAAGTATAATGTGTACGGAAAATACAAAAAGCACAAATAGCTCATCACACTAAATGATGCCGTACTAAAAGAAGTTTAGTGTTAGAATATTACTAACACCTTGCACAACATCCCCTGTACTCTTTTCCTTCTAATTCTTTCTCCTTTTTTTATTCTAAGAGATGATTCAACTCTTCTTGTCAATAAGAATTTGTCAAACAATTTTTAAAAGTCCCTTTCTGTACATATATGATGAATTCATACATACATATGATGTATTCGATATGTGTATGGGTGTTTGTTTATGTATGTGTGTGTTCCTGAGTGTGGAGGTCAGAGGATGAAGACAACCTTGGTACCAGTTCTCATCTCCCACCTCTCTTTGCTGGAGACAAAGTTTTTTTATTGTTTGATGCCAGTAAACTTCCAGGGATGAGCCTGTTTCATCTCCCATCTTATAGCAGGAGTACTGGGTTAATAAATTGGCTTTATGTACTCTCTGATGATTCAAACTCAAGTCTTCATATTTGGTGACAAGTGTGTTGCCCATTAAGTTAAATTCCTAACCATTATTTCTGTCTCTATATAAGAGTAAATATTATATGTTAAAGATTGGCCCTTTAGACGGCCATATTTGTAAGTTGAGTTGCTTTGAAGGGCAAAGATATATTATTTGTGTATCAACAATATTTCCTGTATTACTTAGTTTTCTCTTTCCTGTAGCGAAATACCTAACAAAAGCAACTTGATAATGTAAGGGGTTATTTTTGCTCACAGTTAGAGAATACAGTCTATCATGGTGAGGAATGTGTGTTGGTAGTCAAAGCCTGAAGCAGATGATCACATTGCACACACACTCTGGAATCATAGATAGGTACATGCTGATGTTCAATTTGGTTTCTCTCCTCTTTACTTAGTCTAGAATCCAACCCTCTGAAATGGTGCTATACATATTTACGTAGGTGTCTCCACCTTAACTAAGTTAATCTAAAGAATTCCTCACAGACCTGTCCTGAGGTGTGTCTCCTAAATGATCAGATCTAAATCTTGTCAAAGTGACAGTTAATACTAACTTTGACACCTATGTTTCTTTTCATATATTCCTTCATACATTCTTGTATATATACATAAAACAAAATCACAAAACATGGGACTGTACATAGTCAATTTTAAGCATAACAATTACAGAGCCAGTTTGTAATGTCTATAATACTACTGCTCAGAATACAGAAGCAAGATTACATGCTTGTGTATCTTGTAGTGC
>JANHMN010000008.1:40644918-40674992 GCA_030674055.1 Rhabdomys pumilio
AAAACTCATATTACAAAAACTAAAACTACAATAAATTGTATATGTATTTTCAAGCATATAATCTTATTTAATTCTCAAGATTGTCAATACAATTAAAGTTCTTGTTATAGCACTAGTTTTTTTTTTTTTTTTTTTTTTTTTTTTGATGGCAGAAACTATTTTCAGGGAAGTAAAGTCATCTGTCCTAGAACAATAGACTAAATAAACTGTACTTTGGTTCTTGGCATTCTATGTTTTAACTATACTTTCACAAACTAATTATACTTTCATAATTCTAATTGATGTTTTTAAAATATTAAGGCATATGATGATTCTCAGCAACTCATGACAAGCACCAGGTTTCTAAATCACCTGATCTACAACAGGACCTAATGTTAAACATCCACAGTTCAGTTGTGGAACTGATGTTGTCAGCATTAATTCAAGACTGTGAGTGGTAGACATTATCATCAAGAAGTGATATAGGCCAGTACCTAGAGAAGCCAATTACCAGAATCATCAAAGGGTCAACAGGAGATGCTGAAGAAAAGCCTCCTGTACCCAAATGGAAAAGCAAATTGAAATCTGTATTTCTGGATTTCAGAATGACCCTTCAACACACTCATCTGCCCATTTCAACAATGTATATTTACTGAGGTACAGCTTTCTTTGTAACACAAACACAGGCAGGGAAAGCATTGTTCATTCGCTGTATTTTTGTGTCTGGTCATATATAAAGTCAATCTCAACTAAAGAAATAAGCAAACCCACTGAATGCTATGAGAATAAAGATCATCAGAGGACTGGGCTTAAACACTTGCCAAAGAAATAGGTTTCTAAAGTGTAATCCATTCTCAAAAATAACTGCCTTCCTATGCATTGCTTCTAGTCAGGACAGAAAACACAGATGAGAGGGAGCCTAGATCTATAGGCCTGATTTAACAAGACAATTACTGGGTATTTTGTTTCTTCATGAGAATTGTGTAGTCCAGATCTATTTTCACATGCATATTAATGAGTTGTTTTATATAAATCACTTCTGTTTGCTTATGAATGAACATTATATAACCTTCCCTTAATTTGTTCAGAAATTCCAAACAAGCTGCTAGAGTTCTTAAAGAAGTAGCAGGAAGGACTTATAATTATTTCATCAAGTTGAAGTAAAAGTTATTATTTTTTGTTAAACACAAACAAATCTGTTTGAGGTGAACACCCATTTCCTGTTCTCTCTGAGCCTTTTGGAATCCTCTCTGCTTCTGTAGAGCTCTCAGTAGAGCTGTCAGTATCCATTTACAAGGTTACCCGTTTCATGTGACAAGAAACAAAAAGTATCTAGATCACAACATAAAAATTATCATAGGTTTTTGGTAAGCTTAGCTGGCTGCGAAATGTGACTATTTTATTAGTGTAAGTATTACTATTTATAAAAGTTAATATGTATGCATTCAGCCAGATGACAGACACAGCAATCCCCCCAGCTTGCTGAAATTCTCACAGTAGAGGACTGTCAGACTTAGAGCCTAAAGTTGACTGGTAACAGAAGTCAGACTCTGAACCTAACTTTGACCTTCCAAAGCATTTGCAGCTGCAGATGCCCTAACAAGCTAGCTCACTCCAGTCCGTAAGTCTAGCTGTGTCCTGTCTGTTCTACGTCACAGGAAAAAGTGTCAGAGCAGGTGATGCTCTGAATAAAACCATCACTCCTCAGCTCCACATTTTTATAGTAGGACTAAATGATAAGTTTGCCCAAGAACACAGACCTTAAACTTCTATTTGGACCTCATTGTGTTCAGGACATTGGCATCATTGATTCTATGACTACTTTGCTCCTATATATATGTAAGGCATTATAATAAGACCAGAATTCCAAGACAGCTCTTATTTCTCAATCCTAGTTTACCAGAACATTGCATTCTGTATCAGAACTCAATTTCTAATGTCCTAAAAGTTAAAATGTATTTCCAGGCTTCTCTAACCAAAAGCCAGTCTTTAGCAAAGACTTGTACATTCATTCCTACAGTGCCAGGGATTTGACCAGCCACTTACCGTATTCAGAAACTATATGTGTTTTAGTTGAATTAAACTAGAGTCAGCTTTCTCAAATATCATCCCAGTGAAACTGTAAACACATAGAATTTGAAACCTATCTTCTTTCCTTCACAAACTGATCTATCTTCACCATTAGATTTTTTTCCTCTGTAACAAAATCTTTAAGATTCTAGCCTATTCTTTGTATTTTATAACTTAGATCAGCTTTTATTTTGTATGACACAGCCTGTTTTGTTTGTTTGTTATTTGTGTGTGTGTGTGTGTGTGTAATTCTGTTAACATCAAATTTCAATAGATATAGATATAGATATAGATAGATATAGATATAGATATAGATATAGAGATAGAGATAGAGATAGAGATAGAGATAGAGATAGAGATAGAGATAGAGATAGAGATATAATATATACAATATGTAACCCTCAGATCAAAATATTTTTGTAGTGCTAATTATTTTCAAATATAGCAGAATTGTTATAGCCAAAAGTTACTTCTCCATGCTATAAGGAACAAAACTAGCTCCTTTTCTTTAGCAGTGGTATAAGCCCCTCCCCCTTTCTCTTTAATTTTTGGACATTTGGACCAAAGTTGTAGTTCCCCATGCTCCTGCTTTTTTCTTTTCCCAGACCTTCCCCCAACTTTCCTCTGCCTGTCCTCAGTCCACTCTTCCTCCTTTACTCATCATAAAAGAGCAAGCCTCCCATGGATATCACCCAAACATGGCATACCAAATTGGAATAAGACTACATACCTGCCATCCTATTAAGACTGGCCAAGGCAACCCAGAATGAGTAAAAGGGTCCCAAAAGCAGGCAAAAGAAACAGAGACGCCTCCTAATCCCACTGTTACAAGTCCCACAGGAAGTCAAAGCTATACCAATGTAACATATGCTGATGGCTTCAGTCAGTCCCATGTAGGCTTCATGGTTGTAGGTTAGGTATCTTTGGGACCCTATGTATCTAGATGAATTGATTTTGTGTGCTTTCTTGTGGCACCCTTGACCTTTCTTGCTCCTACAACCCATCATACACCCTCTTCAACAGGATTCTCATAGTTACACCTAATGTTTAGCTATGAATTTCTGCATATGTTTGCTTGATGAAGCCTTTGTGATGACAATTGAGCTATGAGTATAGCACAATATCTTTAGAAATTATTCCATTGAGATTGTATAGTTTGTTGTTGTTTGTTTGTTTTTGTTTTTATTTGCTTGGTTGTCCAATCTCAAGATTTCTGGGCCACCTTTACCCCAGTCACATCATGTAGGAAGGACAAATTTTAGGTCAAAAGTTTTGTGGCTAAGTTGTGGTCCCAATTTCTCCATGGAATACTTGCTTGGTTACAAGAGATTGTCTGTTCATGTTCTGTATACCCCATTATCAGGTTTCTTACTCATTGCTGAGATTCTTTTTGTAAGTATATTTTTAAGTTTATATTATTTTAGCTTAAAATTTTATATGACTATGTATGAGTAAATATATTTTTAGGTAAATATATTTTGTATATTCATGGTTTATACTTAACCAAGTTTCTACTTTACTTAATAACTTTTGTTTCATTGTTTTGTTTTGTTTTGTTTTGTTTTGTTTTGTTGAAACAAGGTCTCACTACCTATCCTTGGCTGGTCTGAAATTGTCTATATAGATCAGATTAGCTTTGTTCTTGAAGATATTCTTGCTTCTGCTTCTCAAGTGCTGGCATTAAATGAGGTGCCATCATACCTGGCTTCTAATTATTTTGTTATTGTTAAAAGTTTCTGTATAGTATTTCATTTGGTAAATAACGTGGGTTTCCTAGTATCTCCAGTTATGGATGGAAAATTTCAGAAACATTATATTACAGTGACATTTTCAGTTATTCATTCATACATTTTATTTTTTTATATTTGGGCATTGTTAAATGTCAGACACTATTGTCCCAGAGGTACAAGGCTTTGTAAAGAATGAACATTCTGTATGTTATTTAGCCACGGCACAATGAAGATCTCATATATAGAGACAGTATGAAAAGTTTAATAAGTAACTAAAGAGACTCTGAAAAATTGGAAAGGTGTTTTTGTGAGAACTCAGAGACTAAAGTTCAAGATGAATGAGATTTTCAGTAGATATACATTGAGGGGTAGTTAATATCAGTTATCTAATTTATGTCTTGTATTATCTGGGCTCATAGTGTTACACTGTGGACATTTTGAAGATGATCACTATTGCAGCTTTAGGTTTAGTCTCTAATCTCAGGTGATATTTCTTTAGGTTTTGTAGAAACTTATATAGAATATTTTTTTCTATTTGGTTCTCATATGTGTCATGGCCAAAACTAAGCCAAGTGAAATGACTCATTTCCCCTTTACAAGTTCTAATATTCCAGCTGAGTAGCCTAAGCATTTTCCACAGTAGCAGAATGTGTTTTCAGCAGTGAGAGTGCAGCGGACTAACAGGCTACTCTAAGGAAGTATGCTCCAAAAGTTCACATGTCACCACTGCTGTCATGTGCTAGAAACACCAGATTACATTTCAGTGGTGAGGTTGGCTGTATCTCAGATGGAGAATATTGTAATGCCACACTGTACAAGTACTATCGTACCTAAATTCAGACGTAAGATGTGAAACTAGTTTGCACTGAGTCTTCCATGAGAGGTAAGTGGAACAGGTTTGAGAAACACTCCATAAGCATAGAAACACTCCATAAAGCATATTTAAAAGATGGAAGTTCAATAGAAAATGAAACATTTAAAACTCTAGGAAGGATAAAATGAGAGAAAAGCTTTAGAGGAAGCTAGGGAGATAGCAGGGAACAAATATAGTGACATTTTGATCTTGTCCAGTGTTTGTATCATGTTCTAAGAAAAGACTACCTTAAGGAAGGGTCTGTGTGATGCTGTTTTATATTTTTGTGTTAGTTATTTTGTCTATAGCTTGGGAAGGAACTTTAAGTGTATCAAAGGCTTGATTTGGGATTAACTGGATAGCTTTGATTACCTTCAGATACAATGTTCTTGTCTTAATCTCCCAAATGCCAACATCACATGAATTTGCCATCACACATCTTTTATGTAATTCAATCTATTTTATGGGTTAGTAGATCATATAATCTAAATTTCTCAATTACATATTTTGTTATATTATTACTATTATTATTATTATTATTATTATTATTATTATTGTTAATTATTATATGTAGTTTTGATTTTAAATGAAGTTCTTTGTGCTAATTATGATAAAGTATGAAATGTAGATGCGAAATAGTTTGTAGGCTTTTTAGCCATTCACATATTATGTAATACAGACCTGCGAGGGACAGCTTGGAGGCTGAGGGAACTAAGGATTATATAGGAAATCTTAGATGTCAGATCTACATCAAATGCTTCCAAGGAGTGTAGCATTTTTATGGCAAGAATGATACCTAATATCTTCCAACAAATATATAGTTAAAGTTGATTCTTTAATTTGATGAAGATTTGGAGAACTATTTGGAAAAAAATAAATAAGAATCCATTTTCAGGAAAACTGCAGGGCAGAGAGAAGCTTCTATACTGTGCAAGGAATATCTGAGCTAAATGTTTAAAATGAAGAGTGTTCTACATAGTCAAGTTATTTCAAGCCATATGAGATGTATTAAGTCATTAAGTGTAAATATTTCAGTCATGAAGAGAGGAATGTCCTGAAACAAATATAAAATAATCTTAGATCTTAGACATCAATAAATGCAGAGATTTGCTCCTGCTTTTAAACAGCTACTAGTATTTTCTCATGTAGTTTGATAATTTCATTAATTAACTGCTGCTGAGGATGAATTTTCTAAGATGTCATTGGAGAGCTGAATAACAATTATCTATTTTTTAAAGTACAACCTTGTTGTAAATACCCGATAGCTACATTTTTTTTTCAGGAAAATATGTTACACATTTTAAATAGCAGTAAATTAGTATCCTTCAAAATCTAGTTACATAAGGGTTGCTTGGAAGCTCACTGCCAGGACATGCTCTCACTACCTCTTGATAAAATACCTTATTTGGGATTTATTTTTAGCAATCTAATGAATGGTAAAGTATTGCTTTTTTTGCCTTTGGATTTCTTAATTTATTAATAAAACTGGACTTTATTCCAATGTCCACTGGCATTTGTCTCTTCATGAACTTTGCTGAGTTTTCTGTTGAAGACTTCAGAGTAATTCCTAAAAGTACTTTACAATGAGCATTTATATTTTTCCATCATACGTACTATGAAATGTGACTACCTTTATTTCAACTTGCTCCTAGTATTTTTATCATATAGAAATTTTATTATGCAAACCCAGAACTTATTAAATTCAATTTATTTCATATTTCCTTAGAAATTTTAATTTGTGTTGTGCATAAGAACATTTTCCTCAACTCTGTGTTATAGGGCTATTTCGTACAGTTCTCTTCTAATTTCATTTCTTACATGTATGCCTTGGATCCCGTGGGAACTTATTTTGATTCCAAGCCTGAGGTAAATGCCTAACTTTACTTCCTCAGGCACCCTACATGAGGCTGTCTCATTTGAATTTAGTAAGTAGGCCAGTTTTAACACATCCCACTTTCCAATTAAATGCTACTAGTCCTTTGCTGTGGTCACACACTAGTGCTACACACTAGTAGCTCTGAGTTAAGACTCTTACTCCCCTGTAGAATTTCTTCTGTGCTGTTCCTCCTGGCAGAATGAGACACTAGTTGGTTAAAGTGAATTATTAAGTGCAGATTTGCACAATAGGATGATAGTTCTACTGTAGTGAAAGCTGATTATCAACTAGAGGCAAGCTTTTAAAATGGCAATCTTGCCTAGACTGCAGTGGCTATGGTTCTTTTTTTCGTCCAGTGAGTAAGTCAAACACAAAGCATTCAGAGGCATCATGGAGACATTATATCTGAACTTGAGAAGGGGACTGAGGAACGTCTGTTGAGTCCATTCGATCAATTTCATTTTAATCTGATTTATTTTGGCTATATGTCTATCCCCCTCTGCACTTCCTGTGTCAGCTTTATCACAAATCACTCCCCAGAAAGCTGTATTGGAAAAGCAATAAGTAAGATTGAGATATTGTTAACAACAAAGACTGTTCTGCTTTCAGGGCTGCTAGATTCTGGCTGATAAAATTTAATACTTGGAAAGGAGGGGAAAACATTATTCCTACTGTTTCTTTGCATTGTGGGAGACCTTCGTTGTGTTTTTTCTACTTTCATTGTAACTACATGACTAAGATTCCAATAAATAACAGACCACAGTATCCACATGTCCAGATAAATTTTGGTATTGTTGCTACTGAATTGAGTGGAGAAGAAAAAAAAAAGAAAATGAGTGAAAATTCTCTAAGAAGCATTCAAAGCTTAGCAATAAAATAAGATTTTGTCATTGATCAGAAAATCTAATAAAATCACCCAGTTTGTGTCTCCTGCACTGTCCTAAATCATGTAAATTTTCCTTCAAAAGAGCCATGAAGCTTGAATGTGCTGTGGCCAAGCTAGGATTATGTATAATATGTGAATGAAAAAATAGTCATAAATACTTTTAGTAAAAAAAAAAATGTGTGGAGTAAAGCAGCTTGGGTTTTCAAATAAAGCAAGTGTCATTTTTGTACAGAGATCAGAGCTGGTGAAAATTAACCTTTTCCATTTTCTTTTGCAACTAACATCTTCATAACTGTAGTTCCAGGTCTTCCTGGTGTCCTTTATTAAGGTTGTTTCTCCTGTACTAAGCAGCCACCTTTTATCTGCTGAAAATGTCATTCCTTCTACAGAAATGTTTGGTTTTATGGTTAGTTTCAATTGTTAACTTGACCCTATCTAAAATTACCTAGGGTTTAATCAATATATCAATTAGAAACTGTCTAGATCAAGGTGGTCAATGGATTTATGAATGAGGGTGGTTGTCTTAATTAAGTTAATGGATGTTGGAAGACCCAGCCCATTGTACACAGCACCATTCCCTGGATTTGAATCCTGGTCATTGTAAGTGTAGAGATGGGGGATGAGCCTAAGTGAGCATACAGACACCTGTTTTGCTGTACTCTTGACTATGGATATGATGTTAATACATGTTCCCAGTTCCAAGTCACTTTCTTGGACATGTAGGCTGAAAACCAAAGCAAATCAAACCAACTTCTTTCCCTACATTCCTTTTTGTATGAGAATTTTATTAAAGCAACAGAAATGAAACAAGTAACCTTGAGTTATTAGTCTGTAGAGCCAAAAGGGTAGACTACAGGGGTAGCAAATATTCCTTTCCATAGATACATTACTGCAAAGTAAAGTCAGTCCACAGTTATATTAAACAAAGAGTTGTGGTTATGTTCCAATAATCCTTGTTTACAAAAAAAGTTGCTAAGATACTAGATTAACCTCATGGGTTGTAAAATAGTCCTAGAGTATTTTTCACAAATGTGTTTCCAGTGATGACAGCTATTCTCTACTGAGTGTCTACTAAAAATTCCACGAGTCTCATTTCCTAGGACATTTAGTAAAACCAAAAGTAAGTTTCATTGTGAGGCTACCATACTCACTAGAAATAGGCAAAGATCAAGAAACTTAGCCAGTCAGTGGTGGCGCACGCCTTTAATTCCAGCACTTGAGAGGCAGAGGCAATGCAGATTTCTGACTTCAAGGCCAGCCTGGTCTACATGAGTTCCAGGACAGCCAGGATTACACAGAGAAACCCTGTCTCAAAACCCCCAACCCCACCCCCAAAAAAGAAAGAAGAAACTTATTAGAGAATAATAGTAGGACAGCCTTACAACAGGAACAACACTTATAAACACTCCACTACAATTCTTTTCAAAGTAGTTAATAGGGAAGAGATTCTATGAAGAAATTTTTGTGAAATATACTATATATAAATGTAATTTTCATTTTATATTTAAAAATGAAGTATAACATACATTTCTACTAATATTGACTACTAGATTGGTATTATTTAAACTTATTTGCTTTAATTTTTATGTTTATAAAATTAGAAGTCTCCTGTCAAGTGTGAGAGAGAGCTAATGATGAATATAGTCCGCAAGAAATGATTCAAAGAGGTGATAACCTATAGTCAAATTGTGACAGAATCTCAAATTTTGGCTCTAATTACAGGTTCTGGAAATTGACCATTTATATTCTGAATCATTATTTTTATATTTATGCAAATAGAGGGAATATATATATATATATATAGAGAGAGAGATAGCCCCATGGTTAAGAACACTTTTTCCTTTTGCAAAGGATCTGAGTTCAATTCTTAGCATCCTCAAGATTACAAGAGGCACCTTATAAATTTGTCAGATTTATGTTCATACACAAGCATAAGCAATACCACACATATCTCAAAGTGTAATTTAAAATTATTTCATCTTTTGTGGAGTAAGAAAACTCTCATGTTTGGATGAGCTAAACTAAAATTACTTCGAACTAAAAATTTAGAAGAAAAATGCCCAAGGTTTGAGGCATAACGATTGTTCAGGGTCAACGAGGTTATTCCTCTGTCTTCAGGCAGAAATATTTTTAAGCCAATGCAGATCAGACCCAGTCTATTTCTTTTGGAGAAGCAATTTAGTGAAAATGCCTATATTCCATTTTCAGATAGAAAGAGAAGCTTTTGAATACAAATTGGCTCCCTGCTTTCAAGTGACTTTGTAGTGACAAGCAAGAGAAATTTTTTTTTTAATGCAGACTATCAAAAACATTTCTTGTTGATGTTTTGGTGGTCAGATTGCTATGCATGCCTGATACTTGGAAATAAGGACTCATATTCAAAACAGCCAGGAGTTCTGTAAGTCCTTCCTATGCAACAGGGTACCTCTTAGAGTCAACAGGTGAAGTCTTTGTATTTTATACTATTAGATGTGAAGTACAAAATGTGAATTAAGGGCAGATGTTTAATGTTGCCACATGTTAAAACTGCTGAATACTGCAGAGTTTCCCTGTCTGACGTTTTCGCTGGATAACCACCACTATGAATGTCTTCATGCCATTATGCCTGAAAAGTGATAATTCAAGGAAATAAAACAAACTTCATGCAGTTCTATATCTCATCATAGTCTCTGTTTTATGGGGAAAAAAAAGAAAACTGATGTTTCCTCCAGAGGACAGGCATGATAGGTCCCTTTTTGAGAGTGCTCCATAGTAATAGTGACAGGCCTTGGGACCTCTCCTTGAGCCGGATCCCACTTTGAGCCTGTCACTGGACCTTCTTTTCCTCAGGCTCATCTCCATTTCCATCCCTGTAGTTCTTTCAAACAGGAACAATTATAGGTCAGAGTTTTGACTGTGGGATGGCAACCCCTCCCTCAATTGATGCCCTGTCTTCCTGCTGGAGGTGGGCTCTATAAGTTCCTTCTCCCTACTGTTGGGCATTTCACCTATGGTCGCTCCCTTTGAGTCCTGAGAGTCGCTCACCTCCCATGTCTCTGGGGTATTCTGCAAGGTCCCCCTAACCTCCTACCTACCTAGATTGCCTTTTCTCATTATTTTTGCTGGCCCACAAGGCTTCAGTCCTTTTCCTTCACCCAGTAAGATCAGTTTCCCCTCTCACCCCTCAACTCCCATTCACTTTCCATCCCATGTCCCTCCCTTCCTCCCTACTTGTGATTGCTTTCTTCTCCCTCCCAAGTGGGACTGAGGCATCCTCACTAGGGCCCTACAGCTTGTTGAACTTTTTGAGTTCTCTGGACTATATCTTGGATATTCTGTACTATTTGGGGGGCTAACATCCACTTATTAGTGAGTACACACCATGCATGTCATTCTGGGTCTGAGTTACCTCACTCAGTATGATATTTCCTAGTTTCATCCATTTGCCTGCAAAACTCAGGATATGTATTCGTTCTTAGGAGCCGGTTAGTATTCCATTGTGTAAATGACCCACATTTTCTGTATCTATTCTTCTGTCGTGGGACATCAGAGGGTTAGAAGGGGGAATAAAATCTGTAGTGTAAAAATATAATTAAATAATTTTTTTAAAAAAGAAAACAGATGTTTCTAATTTAATTTGAAGCTTCAGGAAACTCCATGTGTTGTATGTGAAATAAATTAGAGAAACACTCACTTGCCAATATATATATATATATATATATATATATATATATATATATATATATATAAATTGTACCCTCAGTTTATTGCTAGATATTTGATTTTAGGGGATTGCTTAGTAAATAGAAATTGCTCAATAAATTTGGCAACTAAGACTTGCTTACCAGATATTACAGATGCCTTTTATGCTCTGAAATTTTTCCTGACCCTTCTGAAATGTCTAACATCCTGCACTTTAACTAACTACCAACATTGGTGCTTACCTGTACTTTCATCACTTGGAAGGTAGAGACAAAATGATAGTGTAATAAATAGTACTTCTGAATACTAGGTCATTTTCAGCTTTGTGTTGATTATTGAGATAAAATGACTGCATAAACAATTACCTAAATAAATTAATAAAGACATAGCTTAAAATGTAAATGCAAAAATTAACCAACACGCCATTTAGATAAACTAAATCTGTATGAGATATAATTTATTTAAGGTCATTTAACAGTATATATTGAACAAGTTATTTATATTCTCTTGTTCAAATAGTAGACTACAAATTACAATGATTTAAATGTTAAGAATTTAATATAGTCCTCTTTCCCATAGTATTTCTTGATTATGCTTTATATATCAGACACAAAGACATTAGAGAACACTGAAGAGTAACACTTTTAGTAACAGATGAAATTATATTTTAAACTTAGTCTCAAACACAATGTTATGATTTTGAGGTAACATGTCCCCAGATGATGATGCTCTTTTGAAAGATTGTACAAGGTACATTAAGAAAGCCAAGTTGGAGAAAGTAGAGATTTAAGATGACATAATTTGAGATTTACAAACTATCTTTCCTCTTTGTCCATCTCAGCTTTCTATGCCAGTACAGAAATAAGAAGAGGAGTTGCAACCATTGGTTCCAACATCATGGTGCCGCTATTACCATACCTTCTCACTCTAATTAACTATGTGCATTCAAGTCAGAAGTTGACATCAGTCCTTCCTCCCTTCAGTTATTTCAGTCATGTATTTTGTAAAAGTGATAAGAAAAGCACCTGGGATATATAACAGTCAAATATTTCTGTTGCATTCTGTGATAAATTTGATACAAAAGCCATTAGGATAAAAACCTTTTTAAACTCAGAATGTTTATATTTAAAAGGTCTCTTATAGCATGCTTTCACTTCCTGTTCCTTTGAGATACGGAAGAGCCACCTATTCATATGTTACTTTACTCTTTCCCTATCATACTTCACACAAGTCACCGATTTTCAAAGCTACCTGATTAAATCACATTGATTAGCACAAAGGTCTGACTGAAGGTCATGGTCAATACAGTGGTTCTCATGAACCACATTTACCAAAGATCTCAGCCTCTGTCCTTATAAATCACTCTATTTAGCTCCATGAAGAGTCAGAGAAATGGATCAGAAGATACTGCTGATGCTGTTGCTCCCAGAAAGTCACATTATCAGTGTACCACCTGAACCAACACTTCCACTCTATGTGCTAATGATCTTTCATGGTATCTAAGCATGAGTGAACTTCTACCTGTATTCTATTAGACTCTTGGGAAGCCATGGCCATACTGACACTTTCTGTCTCCAAATAGGACCAGTTAAAGCTACCCTGCATTTTATAAAGAGATAGGACCTATAGCTCACAAAACATGACATTTCAATTAAATCTTCTTCCCTCATCTCTGTCTCATTATTTTCACTTCTGTTTTGGGGGGATAGGAAGAGTCATGGCCTAGTGTCTGAAAATGTTTTAAATTAGTGCTGGAGAGGGGTCATTATGTTATTCCTCTTTAAACATACAGTCTTGAAAAAATTACTTAACTTTTATGAACATTAATGTTTAAAATTATAATAAAAATAAAAAATGCTCACATATCATTTTCTTTATAAAATTCAAAGAATCAAAAAGGGGATCAGTAAAGGTTCTCCTTCCATCTTGCTATAGGCTTTACTTTCATGTATTTGATGCATATTTAAAAATACACACTGTCCTTTGGTTGGTGATTTTATTGTCCACTGAGACCACCAAAGATACGTTTTTATCCAGCATTAAAAGATTCCTTAATAGAATCTTTAAATGCTCTGATAGAAGACACAGCCCCTGATGACACAGTGTCTGAGCTATATCCTCCCTCCTATGGTTGATCCGCCTGAGGATGCTGACTTTATACCTACTCTCAAGTACACTTGAGTGATGCTTGTATCATTTACCCATCCTGAGATGCACAAATAGCCCTAGGAAATCTCTCCAGAGTTTATTGACTTAAAAGAGAATGACACTGTTTCTCTTGTACAACAAAATATGGGAAAAGTGAACATTCACCCAAAGTCAAAGCTTATGACCATGAAGAGGAGCATTCTAGGGTTTTTATTCTGGCTACTCAAACACCAAGCTAAGAGGTTGCTTCAGCTTCCAACTGAGATGGATGGCTTTTCTGGCCAGTGGGGATTCAATGACCCTCTGTCTAACAATTTGTGTCAAGTTGATAAAACAGGCTCTGGGATAAAATAAAACATGGTGTGACTGTGCTTGGAATAAGATTTACATGCTTTGGACTTCAGGCACTCTTTTCATTTTCAGAATATTTTAGCTAGCTACTGGAAGGTAGCAAAGAAAGACACATACAGGCTTCAAGAAAATGTATGGTTCAAACATAGTAAAAATAAAGGTTATGAAACCAAAAGTTCATTGAAATTTGCTCAGCATCTTACTAGGCTGGTACATAAGGAGTTTTCATTCATCATAGAATTGGTTTTCCTCACCTCCTTTGATTTTCCTTTATAACTTCCATTGCACCCTTTGATCCAGTCCCATGACTCTCCTTAGATTTAAACAGTGCTTTACAAGAAATGGAGCTCTGCTACTTAAGGATGGCTCAAGAGAACCACTGTACTAACTATGACCTTCCACAGAGTTTGTGATAATCCTCTAGGGTGTCTGGGATAGTGTAATCAGATAGTTCTTAAAATTTTGACTTTTGTAAGCAATTAAAGATAGGGTTAAAGAATGTTGTGCCCCTTAAGGAGACAATATTACATTCATTTGAAGTCTGTGCTAGAATTTACTCCATTTTAAGAGTGGAGAAAGGTTAAGTAAAAAGAAAGATTTATTAATCTGCTAACAATTAGCACCATGTGGGGCACATTTGGATACATTATGTGGTTCTACAGTTGTAAATTGACCATTTAATGCTGTCGAAGAGCTTTGCACAGAATTAACTAGGAGCTGTGTAAAACCTATTTTTCATGCATATATTATATACATTTTATATCTAATGTTTATTTAATGTATGAAATATATATAATATAAATTATATAATATATACGTTATATATTGTAGATAATATATTTATATAATGCATATATATACACACACACACAATGTGTATGTACATATACAATGGGTATATATGTAAATATAATGTATATATGAATAATATATGTCCATATATTATTTTCTTATTCCTCAACACAGGAATGATATACTAATATTTTAGATGAATTGGCATCTGCAATTACCCTAAATTATCAAGGCTCTCTTCCTTTTGGTTCTTCTCAAGTAGGTTTCTTTAAGATGTATTTTAATGTACTTGCTCGTTTGTGTGTATGCCACATGTTTGTGTGTGTCTGCATAGGTGAGAAGAAGGCTGTTGATTCCCTAAAGCAAAGTCATTGGCCACTTGCAGCTTCCTGACTTATGTGCTGGGAACTGAACTTGGGTCCTCTGGATGAACAGAAAACAGTCTTAATTACTGAGCCTTCATCTGTTTTTAATTGAAGATAATATTCAAAATTGTGGTTCAACAGGAAGAATAGCCCATGGGTAGGACTTGCCTAGTTTTTCATGTATGTAACTAGTATTATCATTATTCATCAGATAAATAAGCTCATTAGAGTAAAACATATGTAACTGTCCATCTGTATTATAAAAGAGCTGTTAGCAACTTCAAATGCCTTCACTTTTCCTATTTACTAAATTCATATCTCTTTGAAAATCTATATACGGAATTGCTGGAGAAGAATCTAGTGGCCCTCTCTGATTATTTTTTTATTACTTTAATAGAATGTCACACAAAATAGTTCTCTGTCAATTTATCATTGCCAGAATACCAGAAAACCACTCAATTGGCCTTACACTTATTTGTAGATTCCTTATTTTTATTACATTTGGTAACATGTGTGTATGTTCACATACATGTGCACATGCACTTAGTTGTGCACACATGTGGTGCATATGCTACAAGTAAGCATGTAGAGAATAGAGGATAACTTTAGGGAATCTAGTTCCTCCTCCCACCAGGGCCCAGGGATTAAATGCAGGTTGTGAGCCTGACAGCAAGCACCCGTTCTCACTCAGTCATCCTGTGGTTCTATTATTTATTTTTGAATTTTAATATAAATACTTTCACATCAACAACAAAAAAAATTGGAAAAAAATTTTAGTTGGAATTTTAAGTGGAATCGACACCAGAAGCTCTTAAAATAGGTTCTTACTTCCTGCTTAGATATTAGCATTCCAGATTTGTGTCTAATATCAAGTTTTAGCTATTGCTTCTTTTACAGGAGTTGACAATAGCATTGCACTTTATTAGGTTATGTCATGTTATGTTACTGAGTTAAGCTAGGAAACACAATAATATCAGGAACAATGTAACTGAGTATATAGCATCCAGAGAATGAGACCAGAAAATGAAACTGGGCTAAGCAGAGATATTTTTGTATGGCACTTAATAAAAGTCTGAGAAAATTAATAATAGAACTAAAATCCTCTACTTATTCAAACCACCCAAGAAATAGAAAATAGAGGAGAAGAAAAGAAATATGGAGAAATATGAATTCAGATTTGAGAGTTTTAAATAGTTTTTTGTTTTCTTAATTCTGACATGTCCCTGTATTTATATCTGGGAATTCTGTGAGAGCAATACTGAATTAAGGGACTTTTCTTGGTGTCTTTCAGCACTTGGGTTTTGCTTGGTAAGGTATCTGTATTTCACTGCTCAGCACAATGTTTTTGCCTTAGGCCAAAACAAAACACTTATACTCAACCTGGGAGCTGCATCATGAAGGTGAGAGATGTTCAGGAGTCCTGTTTACCCCAGTGCATGCTTCAGCACTGAAACTTCTTCAGACAGATTCTCAAAGGGCGAAATAGTATTTGATTGCTAGAAAGCAAGGAGCTGGATAAAATAAATCTCTGCGTTTAATGTCAGATCTAATGGCTTCAAAGAGACAAATAATTGAAATTGCTTTTAAAGTGTGGATCAAGAGAGAAACTGAGCAATGTCTCAGGTTTGGGAGCAGATTACAGAGTCTGTCTGGGGGAAGGTTTAGTAAGAAAGGGAATTTAGTCTTGCTTTCAAGTATAGACACTTTAACACACTAGTACTTGGAAATAAATTGTTTCCTTATATCCTCTGGAAAGTCAGTGCAGATATCCTAATTTTTGATTTATGGAAGGAGTCAGATTATTTGATTATTCATTTCAATATATACTATACTTATATATCATATATATAATAAATATGAATCTCTTTCTCCTGGAGGACAGTAATGGGAGTAATGTAATATTGAAGAAAGAATAGGTATACTCAACAAACAACAATAGCTAGAGGGATTTAAGTCCTCACCTACAAAATCTTTTGGGTTAAAGTGTTTGAATCGCATCTGAATAAATGAATAAGACTGATACTGGGCATGGTTGGGACATGCCTCTAATCCCAGCACTTGGGAGGCAGATCAGGTGCTTTTCTGTGAGTTCTAGGCCAGCCTGGTGTACAAAGCAAGTTTCAGGACTCCCAGGAATATTATACTCTGTCCCAGAAACAAATAAACAATGAATAAGACTGACATAACCCCAGACTGTGATAACAAGGATTATTCTTACTACTGTGGGGGCTTCACATCTTTAGGTTTGTTAAAATACAGGTTAAGTTCAATCAATAGAGTTCACGTCAAGAAGCAAACAAAGATTCAGAAAAGTCAGAGGACCTGAGATGGATCTAAACACAGTAACACAGCATCCTTCTGTCTCTTCAAGAGTTTACATAAATTCATACAAAAAATGCCTTTTGTTGATTGGCTTATTTGAGCCTGGTCTGGCAGGTTAATGGCATTGATGTCATGACTGAAAGACTCCAGTTGGCATCTTCAGTAAAGAACATCATGCATTTAAGAGCATGTGCCCAGGAACCACTCTCATTCAATCTTGTCCTGTCACTTAGGAGCCAAGGAGCCTTTAAGCCCCAGGTTTCTTCACAGCTCAGTGTGTGTGAAAGTCTCAGATGCATTTCTGGCAATTATGAGGATTCATTTACCATCCTCAGGAGAGTAAGTTGCCCATGGTAGCTATTCTTGATTTTTGAATGAGAGAGAAGATAAAGAGAATGCTCACAGTGTTGAATTAAACTATTTTCTACATATTAAATGGATTAAATTGTGATGAAAGACTATTCAGATTTTTAACAATCCATCTTTGCATCTACTGTCCACATTTTCCTGGACCATATGTATTTTCCCTTATCCTCAAAAGTTGAAGTGTTGTCTTCTTGATTCTGGTTGATGGACACTGGGTACTCACAACCTTCCTTCAAGCATATGAGACTTGGCTAGTCACTGGCCTCCTTTGTTCTCAAGAGCTGGCACTGCCAACATATCTGCTGAATGTGATCCTCAGGCCTTGGCATCAAAGGCACAGTTTCTTGTTTTAATTAAGCTGAGATACATTCCTAAATGTGACAGATGCAAATATGTATTCTCCTTCCAATTGAATATTGGAATACTTAACATTGTGTGGACTTCATTTTAAGTACTTTTCTTTGTGGCCCTTGTCCCTCTACTGTAACGTGGTGGTTCCAGGAGAGAGCATATGGCCCAGTAATTCTTTAAAGCTCATTTTATGGGCCATTTTCGGGCACTTCCTGCTGGGCTTTGGAACAGAGCCTTGTTTGTGACTGCATTTTTGCTTATGTTTCTGCCAAAGGAAAAAAAAGGCAATAAAACCACAGGTCCCTATAAGCTATGGTCATCAGGATAGCTTAATGAAAGCAACCTCAACAATTGAGGAATTTACCAGCAACCAGCACTGCAGGGCTTAAACCTTGAACACAAGGACAACCTATGCAGGTCACTTTTGTGGTTTATAGAATATCTCAAACTGTTATAGTGTTTGAGACCATCTCAGTGTGACCTAACAACAAAACAATTTCTTTAGCAAATAAAATACATAAATAAACACATAATTACATAAATAAACACATAAAAATAGAGATTGGTAGTTTTCCCTGACCTCTTTTTGGAGAAAGATTAATCTAAATTTTTTAAAGGTATTACAAAGCAAATAAAATATTTGTTTTATTTTATTTATTTATGTAAAATAAAATATAATCACATTTTGTAACAGCTATGTTTAAATAGCTAGCAAGATGCTCGTAACTTTGAAGAGACGTTGGTTTCCTTCATGGTAGCTAATAGAAACCTCACTGTGATCACAATCCCAAAGAAAGGATGCTACCAATGGGTTCCATTTACCTGGAAGTGAAAACAGTGGCTAGGTGTCAGGGATCTTATCAATATGCTTATAATGACTTCTGATTAACACTAAAAACATGACTCCTGGTTCTGCATGTAAAAAGATGATGATGTGGCACCAATCTAGAGTTTCCTAATACCATGCCACTAAAGTCCTCATTACTCACTTTGACAGTGTTTTTCTTTCTTGACCACTAAAACGCAACAATAATTTAATGATACCTGCCAAATATAATAGTGAAGAGGGATAAAATCATTCTTAGATTAGCCACCTCTTACGCCTATAATATATAGAAACATCAAAGTCTATGTGTTGAGTTTTAGTCCTGAAATATAGTTAGGGATCATTTCACTCGAAATGATACAAAGCTAAGTCATAAAGACATCACAGGTTAAGCCAAGAGCTTTATTTAATTCAGTGCTGGACATTGAACCTAGCACTCTTGCACTATTAGTCAAGCGTGTACCACTGACTTATGACACTAACTATATGATTTCATACTGATGGCACCAAAATACACATGGCCACTTCAGTTTTTGCCATAACCAAAGAGGAAATAGAATGGATTGGATTACTAATACTCCACAAAATACATGCCCCACATGCCTTATTCTCAGCTAGCACTCAGCTCATGAACATTGATCAAGAGTAAATGAAAAAAGGGTTTCAATTATAGGGGATCATTAGACTCCATTTTGGGAAAACTTTTCATTTTTACAAGTCTGGAGCAGGTGTGGGAGAAATGGCTAAGTCAATGAAATATTTACCTTGTGAGCAGGAGGGCCTGGAATTCATCACCAGAATCTCTGTAAATAAAGCCAGCAGTGATGGCTCAAACTTGTAATCCCATCCATGAAAAGGAGATAGGCAAATTCCCAGGTCTTGCTGGCCAGTCAAATTTCACTCAGGTAAACTAAGGCCAATTACAGATAGTTCCTAAAGAGGGAGACTTCGGTGTGACCTCCAGCCTTCATGCGCACGTTCACGCACATGCTTGCCCACTTGCACAAACATTCATGCCATGTGCACAATCATACTCAAGAAAAAAAATGGCAAGAACAGATGTATTCCTAAATATACATATTGTATTTCATGCATCTCTTTTTCTGAATACAGTAATTTACATTTTGAAAAGCAAATCATATTTATTTAGGAAATAATGTAATTAAAAAATGGTATACTACAGATGCTTTAAACAGAGATATCTACCTGTTCAAATGTATCTGGAAGTCAAATGTTAAGTTGTGTTTGTAGATGAGGGTGTGTGGACATAGTGATGATAGAAATACAATGGTCTTCTCTCTCTTCCCTTCTGCCACTCCAGTCACAGCCTATATTTCTTATGTTTTGAGTTTCATTCAGTTCACACAGCAAAAGCACTGTATAGTTATCTTTCTTAAAAATTCCTGTCCTCTCAAATGACCTAGCAAATACAAAAATCTTTTCAGTTTTATTAGGAGATTTGGAGCCACTATCTAAAGCTCTTTATTCTAATCAGCAAACACGCTATAGTCCATATTATTACCACTACACAAGATTAGTTCTCCTGATTCTACTTTCTTACAAAGGACCATCTCTCCACATGTCCTCTGATAACTATTCTCCTAGTTTAACAAGCAATTAATTGGTCTAGTCTTCCAAATCCTTCCATGGTCTTTCTAAATATCTCCTCCTCTATAGAGTTGGTGTGTATACCTTTGAGACACACGCCTTCATTTACATGTCTTTGTACCAAAATGCCAATGAATTTCTCTTGCCAAGGACAAATGCGATTAATAACTTCTCTCTAGTCTTTTTCTACATCTTCATTGCTGTGTTCTGTGTTTTTTCTTGTCCCTTGATTATTCTCTCACCCTTCTTCATAGCTCACTGTCTCTCCTCCTCTAAGAAGAACATATTTTCAGTATTTGAATCTGGAGACATATTTTCTAAACTACTCAACTCAAAAATTGGAGTGTCATTCCATGTCTGTTTCTATAGCTTTAAATAGATTATTTGCTGACAAATACTTTTCTTATACATCAGGGTGGTAGCTTTCCCCAACCAGGGATAAGGTGTTTCATAGATTTTATGTCACTACTATATACTTCTATTTGTCCAACAAACATAACTTTTAAGATTACACTATGGTAAGGTGTTTAAAACCTTAAAAATTACTCTCATGTCATATACACTATGTTTATGAAATCTTCACAGAACAATTGACACACCCGAGTTATTCTTCTGCTATAAACAATGTGAATAATTTTAAAATATCTATTTCTAAAATACTTTATAGCGGTTTAATGAGTTGCTCATATGTAGGTTTTATATTGTTTTGTAATTCAGTAGTGGCATAGATGTATTCAGAAATATAGCTTTCTTCTATTTTTAACCATGTGACATTAAGGTATTTATTTTTAATTTAAAGAGAAATGTTTCATAGTCAAGTCTATCTTCTAGTCTCTTTGTCTATCAATTAACAGGTGCACATCTCCATCCATGTCATATTATTTATTTTCCAAATCAACCTACTCTGAGTTTATAGCTACTTGCTAAGTTACAGAAGTGGATACAATTTTTGTAATAATTCATTATTACCATTAACCAAATATTCACCTTGTATTTATTATAGTAAATATGTATACAAATTTCAGAACCCAAAATCTAGTCACAGCAGTGGTTTCTTTGCACTATGAAATCAGTATATTTAAAATTTTAGTCTCATTTACTTTTTTATGTAAGTAATGGCCTCCCTTTCCCAATGTAGGCAAATATAAGACCTCATATTATCTATTAGATATGTATTTTCTTTATTTCCTTTGAAGGATGCCTAAGAGTAAAAGGTTAAACAACAATAATAAAGAGATTATTCCAAAAATGCCTCCAGCACAATAGAACTTTACTTGTGGTTCTGAGTCATACAACCAATTTTTAAAACTTATTTTTAATATACCATACATTTTTACAACATATACTGATCATATC
Organism: Rhabdomys pumilio; assembly: GCA_030674055.1. Taxonomy (NCBI): domain Eukaryota; kingdom Metazoa; phylum Chordata; class Mammalia; order Rodentia; family Muridae; genus Rhabdomys; species Rhabdomys pumilio. Next base: position 40,666,479 of record JANHMN010000008.1, read on the forward strand.
CTCTCATCACCATCACCATCCACCCCCTCCTAGAGCCCCTTAGCCCCTTAGCCCATCTCCTGCTCAGCTTCATTTTAGTTTATTATGTTATTATTAATAATTATATGTTATTATTATAGTTATTACTAATAATGCATATAATCAAATTAGCACTCGGTATAACTGTATGTGTGTGTGTGTGTGTGTGGCTATCAACTGAGTCATGAGCCACCTACCAGTAGCCAATCCTTAAAATATAGTGATTCTTTCTAAACTCATTTGTATTAACTACCAGTAGCTCCCTAATTGCTGCTGGAATTTTGACCATGTTGATGTTACGTAGGTAAGCACGTTTCTGTGATTTGATGCATAACAACCATGTTATTTGGAGAAGTCTTCAAGTCCTGGCTGTTCTCTACCTCTCTTCCACAATATTCCCTAAGCTTTGTTTGGGAAGGTTGATACATGACCACCTTGAAGTGAGTGTTTAAAGTTATTTAAACTCTACTTCAAAATGATGGTCATGTTTTGTTAGCAATGTGCTTCTCTTTTTATTTTTTTCTACAAGTCTTCTGGTTTCCTTTTATATACTCAACAAAATTAGTGACTCAAGCTTTTGTGATTCTCTGTTAACCTTAAAAATATACCTTCTGTGCTTAAACAACATTCTTGCCCTTTACAAGGTTTTTGCACTAACCACTAATCATTAACAAAGAAAATTCTTTGACCAAAGTTGACAGACGCACAGGTCTATGGTAAAAATAAATATTTAGAAGGCACTTTGACAGCATGACCACTTAACAAAACAAAAGAATATACTTCTTCCTTAAGACCTACGGTATCCTCAGTCATGGGTTTTGACCCAGGTTATAGTTCTTCACATGAAATTCTCCCTGTAGAGAAAGTCTCATATTAACTGAAAAAAACACTAGTTATTCCACAATTACCATGCCATTATTGTGGCAATACTTATATTTTGTCTGGGTGTTCCATATTGTGGCATGCCGTATAGAGTGGTCATGAGACCACTGACATCTTTTGTCCGTTAACTGTCTTCAAAGTAACTCCTGGTTACACAAGGCACCTAGGAAGAAGAGTTGTCTGGTTAGGTCAAGATTAATTTCTCATGTTCTAGAACCAGAGTGAGGGGTGTCTTCAGCAATAGGCTCTTACCATGTAGTTATGAGTCTTTTCATTCAGATCTAAAATGTAGCTTCTGAATGAAGTGGCTTCCATTTTATTGGCATGTTAAGGGGTAGTGATATTGAATGAAAAGGAATCATGGCTATTTGTAGAGATGCACTTTCAAATACATATGTTTAGGTTTTTTGGTACATGTGCTACAAAGAAATCTGAAGAATGTATCAGTAGGAGAAATATATTTGATTCCAACCCTACCACTACAAAAGAAGGGAGAACAAATCTTCATAAACAGAGCACTCTACTTCAAAATGGTGGTCACGTTTTGTTAGCAATGTACTTTTGTTTTTTCTACAACGGTTTTGATTTCCTATTAGATTCTCAGTGAGTCAGGCCTTTGTGATTCTCTGTCATTCTTACACATACACCTTCTGTGCTTAAACTTAATTCCTGTCCTTTACAAGGGGATCTTTTTATTGAATGAATGAATGAATGAATCAATGAATGAATTTATTTTACCAAAGGTGACATTGATGTTCAGAGGGAATTGAACATTTGCTCGTTCCTGAAGGCTACTTGACTTTTTACCCAGGAATATTAAAGGTTTATGTACCTTAACTAGATGGTTTATGAAGGTTTCATCCATCTATGAATTTTCTAGGGTGCCTTGATGTAGGAAACCACAACATGTCACCTAAGTTCAAGAATCAACTTTATGAAGTGATGTAGAGAAAATACAGAATAAACTTTCTGTCTCCCTGTTTCTGTCCATAGCAGCTTTGTCTCTCTGCTGATATATTCTAAATTGGAGACATCATCTAACCATCAAATGGCAGCTGATAACCTAAGACATTAGACTTCAGCATGTTGGCTGCATATCTTCTTAGACAAAATATATTTGGACATACAAAATATGTATTAGGCTTAAAGTACAATCTACTGAGTTACAAACTTTCTGAAAGAGTAAGAGTAGGTAGTTAGTGAGTAGTTTATTACAGATGCTACTGAATTATATAAAAATTAAGATAAAAAGAAATGCAAGACTTTGTGACTGAATCATCACTGCAGATAAATTAGCCATTCACTACACTGGTAAGCCAAATATGAGTAGCTGTTAATCATAACAATCACAAGTTCTTACGATATTAATATTCAGATTCTGTAGGTTTACTTCTGAAAATAAGGAATTCTGAACCTATTTTATTTGTTTTCCAAGATATTGAAGACTTTGAAACTAAAACCAGAAGCACAGTATCTGTCCGAGAAGGTCAAGGAGTGGTACTCCTCTGTGGCCCACCACCACATTTTGGAGGTAGGTTATGGGTAGTGTATATCTACAATTCCATTAGGCTCCATCAAAAGATGGAGGGTCTTATAATCATTGACATTCCACCATACACTCAGAAGAAGTACCAAAGCCCTGAGAAGTTTATCAACCATATAGGCATTTCTGCATCTCAATGTTTTTATTTAAAATTACCTTGTCATTTAACTACGGAACAAATATGTTCATGAGAAGATGAAACTGGGAACTGTAAACAGTGATGGTGTTGGGAGTTTGTATGAAACTTGAGTGCATGGTGGGAGGCTCAGGTCTGCAGCTCATGGCAATACAGAAGGCAGGTAACACTTTTTGAGCCTCAGCTTCTTCAGTGTAGAATTAGGCAAACATTCATATCAATGGTTGATATTTGGTTTATATAATGGCTAGTACCTTGCTAAAATTGAAAGCTAAAATTATTATTTTATTTTTACTTTTGACCTGTGTATAGAGGTAAATTCTAACACTCTTCTTGGTCTTTTTTTTTTTTATCAGAAAAGAGAGTTGTAGTAAGTATGCATTCTAGCTCCCAGACCTTCCTCACACAAGCTACTACAACATATTCATATTAATCCTCATTACAAAATTAGAGAGTTTTGAAAAGAAATAAAGCAGATATTTTAAAGCAAAAAGCAAACTTGTATTCTTAAGGTTAAACTGAATCTTATTTATAAATATTTAAAATATTTCATTTTTTTTATTTCACATAACCTTTGTGAAATGCTAGCACAAAATAAAAATAAAAAACCATTGTTAGCTAGAGGTTAATACTGTATTATTTTTTTCCTCACTACTAACAAATATGACATTATGCTTACCTGAAGTGTTAGAGAAGACTTAGCATTCACACAGTGCTGTCTCAGCATAAAGTTATATTCTTGCTAAGCGCACAAACCTAGCTTAGGTTTTTTAATCGTGTATATTTTCTTTTAAACTCGTGGAAAATTCTGTTTTATTGCTATAATCTGAGATTCAAAAAATAAGAAAGCACTAGGTCCTTCGGTACTCTGATCACATTCAAAGATTTCTGATGGTGTTGAAAACCTATTCTAACTTTGTTTAATCAAAGGTGATAGAAATGTCAAACAATTGTAAGTTAACTGGTTATTTATGTGCAATGAAATTCAAAACAGAAGCTTAGAAAGACAGATGTTCTCTTTGTCAACTTCCAATGAGAAATGATTTGTTAATTTTGTAAAGCAAAATGCTCTCACTGTCATGTCCTAAGTTCTGTGAAACTAAGTCAGTGGATAACAAAAATGCGTTAAAGTAAGAACTTTGTAAAGACCAAGGCTCTTGGATGAAAGTGAAGAAAAATTTGCCTTTTTCCATAGAGAATCATCTGCATAATTCATGGATATCTCTTAATAATGATGTCTGCATATCATAATGGTTTCCTTCTGAATAGGTTTAGCACTCACCAACAGTGACCTCATCTCTTTGAGAATAGGTATGAAGGAATAATATTCTTTGGTCTTTGCTGTAGATTTTAACGTGTCTTTGTGTCTTTTCCTGTCTTCTGCTATATCTCTCTCTCCACTGTCATATTTTCATTCAGACCTTTTTTATTTCCTTAAATAGATTTACTCCCAAGTGTCAGACGTTTATTTGTTTAAGATTTCCCCCAATGGAAAAGTTTTATCTGTTCCTTTATTATTTTATAAGAAAGCTATTGATTTTTGTGTGCTGTCTTTTGCTACTTTGGCAGATTTGTTTATTGGTGCTAGAAGTTTTTTTATGCAATCTCTTGGGTTTTCTAAGTATAGAATCATATGATCTGCAAAGAGGAATAAATTAAAATCAACCTTACTTGTTTTCTTCCAGTTTTATTTATTTCTCCTGCCTGATTGCCAGGACTGCTATTTCATACTATACTGGATAACAGTGGTGGCTTTCTTCATAATGTTAATGGTTCTAGAGGAGAGAATTTTTCATGATTTCTCACTAAGCATGACTTCAGCTATAGGTTTGTCAATTATGATGAGCTGTGATACTTCTAAATGTAATTTATTCAAGTGTTACACAAATACTATATTTATTTGGGTATATGTGAGAGTTTGTGGACTTTTGTGAGCTAAATTATTTCTAATTGTTATGTGATGATAGCAATATTACGTCTCTGAAAAAAAACAATTATAGACTTCATAGTGACAGTAGGTCATAAAGGCTGGTGCTTTTTAGAACAAATTGCATACAACGTAGTTTTGTGTCTTTCTGACGACACACAACTAGCACAGTGAATATAGATGGTAGTTCTGTAATAAAGAAGAAGTCACACTATTAAGTTAGATTGCTCATCTAATATGTTCACACAAATATATTCAAAACATCTCTTAACAATAGAAGTCTGTGAAATAAACTTCAGTGAGTTTTATAAAAGAAATATTCTATGAACACAAGAATAAATAACATATTTGAATTCTATAAGTCTGTCTGGCAAATAAGGTGTGTAAATGCAAAAGGAAGAAATAAAAATGAGTTTGTAGATCTTCCATGTAAATGTGCACTAGTAACATGGCATCATAGCAATGTAGGAATCCTAGCACGTAACCATTTAAGCAGAACAGCTGGGATTCTCATTAGATAATCTGTACCTGCTTGCCATAGATCATCATGGCTGGACTATTGACATTATCTCATAAAAGGAGTGGTTTGAGATGGTATTGGACTTTCATCTGAGATTACATCTACTCCTCCCAAACATTTATATGCAACATTGCCCTCATTGCACATGGTTTGCACTGGGGTTATATCCATAGAGATACATTTTATATTCTGAGAGGGTTAATGGAAAGGGGAACCAACTACATGACTGCAAAAGGCAACATCTACATTGGGTTCAGATATTCCCATGTAAGTACTTTGATGTCACTACTACTCCTGCCAACAACCCCTCACGCATACTCCATAAGCATGCACAATAAATTCCTAGGTTCCATAGTGTGAATTTTGGTAGGCTAGTACTTCGATTTGTTTTTGAGATTGTATGAGGAGGAGATTGACAGGGTTTAAGAATCCCAATGAGAGATATCTTCTTCCTTTAGTATTATAACATTACAACACAATATAATATAGCATAAAAATATTAACCTAACATAAAAATAAAACCAAACATAGCATGATAACATAATATCAATAAACCATAAAGTATCATCTTCCTCCAGCTGAACAGATATGATTAAGAAATTATTGTTTCTCTTTCTGAGTGAATAAAATAAAGCTGATTTTTACCATATATATATTATAAAAGCTTTCTATTTACATTTAACACTAATCAAAATTGTAGACAGGCTATCCATCTGGGAGGATGAGGAGTGGACAGTGGAGGATAGAGGGTGGAAAACAGAAGATGGAGGAGGACCTAGAAAAGTTGAAGTTATTCTATCATAGAATGGACTCATGAAATAAAATAGTATTTCTTGTGCTTATATTGAAAGCAATCATGATACAGGTTGTGACTTCAGTACATAATATCTTAATAAAATCAGATAACATTCTTATATACTGTCTCATTTTAAACTGATATCTGTACCTGTAAGCTTCTTTTTTTTTCTGAAGCATATACATACGATAATCAATATTTAAAGATAAAGAGCTTGTTTGGAATCTTACCTTTTAGATTGCTCTCCATTGCCAGATGACAATAGAAGGGGCCATGTTGCATAAATTGCTTTTTCATGGCCAGTATATAAAAAAGGAGAAAGGAAGGATATAGGATTATACTGTCTCCTTTATGGTCATAATTTCTATAACCTTAAGATCTTCCACTAAGTTATATTATTAAAAGGTCCACTACTTCACTATGCCACCACTACATTGTCTATGCTTTTAACTGGATGGACTTTGAGGGGGTAACATTTAATATCAAAACTATCAATATGTGATCCTGAGTTTCGTGATGGTTATATTCTTCCCTAGTTCATATAACTCTCTGTATTCTGACTTTATAGGATAGAATGTAAGAGTACTGGCAATACTTCCAGACCTGGATCCCATCTGCAGGACACAATGAGAGCTTACTACTGTTCTATGGGATTCAACACTATTTTCTGAAAATACATGCAGGCAAAACATTCATACATGTAAAATAATAATGACAAAGTTGTAAATATTTTAAAGATGCAGCTTTAACTGGAAATACTGTAAAATGGCCATAACAAGGACCATGTTGCAGATCCAATTTTAAGGCTTTATTGAGAATTCCTTTTGGACATCAATTCCTTCTCGTAAATCTGCCCACTGGTGGGCTATGACAGTTTTGTCTCCCACATAATCTCTAACGTATATGTCTTAGTTCTGTTCTTCTATGTTGTATGGCCATTTTCATAAAACAAAATTCTCCATTACCTCTTTACTACCTTGTAGTGATTCTCTGAACTACAGTTTGGTACTTGGACAAACATATTTTTTTAAATATATTTCTGGTGAATTCCAATGTCATGATCTTCTACATAGACATATGATTTAGACAGACAAGAATCCTTCCACCCAAAATTCTTACCCCCAGGGTTCACTTTGATTAAGGACATCAGTTATTTGAAACAAAAGTTTTCACAAATCATCCACAATACACTTTAATGTACAATATTCTCAAATATTCTGATTCGCAAGAAAACTCTATAAGACAATGCCCCAAGTTGATCATAAAAGGACAACATACATACATGCATACACATATATACATATGTAAATGAAAAGATGATGATGTACCTCTAAGTTGATTTCTATATATTAATTATATGAAACTTTATTTTAAAATGACAATAAGGAAATAATTTGCTTGAAATAATGAAAAATTATCTTTCAAACAGATAGTAGTTTTCACCATAGCCAAAGGAAATCTTTTTTTTTTTTTTTTTTTTTTTTGAGACAGGGTTTCTCTGTGTAGCTCTGGCTGTCCTGGTACTCACTCTGTAGACCAGGCTGTCCTCGAACTCAGAAATCCGCCTGCCTCTGCCTCCCAAGTGCTGGGATTAAAGGCGTGTGCCACCACCGCCCGGCCAGTCAAAGGAAATCTTTCCCTTCACTTTTGGGATATGATACTCTCAATCCTTCCCTGACAGAAGTTGTGAAATTTTAGTTTGTGTTAAAGAAATTATCATTTAACTTTCTCAGGTCTAACTTTTAGTCAGATAGAAACATTCACTGTGTGCCAGTGGTCCCGATTAACTGTGTCTGTGGAGGAAGATAGTACTGTTCTGGGAGCCTCGTGTTTGTATTCACATCATAAAGATGTTGACAATTTAACTTAAGTGAAAAACCACTCTAAGGAAAGGCTCAAAATCATGCTGTTTAAAAAAAAGAGAAAGAAGAAAATTATACTGAGAAAAGTGGCAAATTTGCATATTCCTTTCCTCTTAGTTGGTATGTCTTCTCTTTCTGGAGCAAAGAAAGTGATGTTGTCTTATTAGGTAGGAAAAAAATACCACAACACATAAATCACTCATGTCAATCTTGGTAAGCATGCCTGGAAACCCAGCACTAGAGAGACAATGGAAGAAGTATCATGAGTTGATGACACCTTGTTTTATAGTGACTCTAAGACTAGCCTATTATCCATATTGACTGTATATTTCAAAATTCAATCCAATTAATCAATTAGCTAACTAATTAATTAACTAATTAATTAATCCTATAGCTCCTTGAATATGCAAAAAGAGAGATGCGATGTTGACATAATAATCATAATCCCACATCATTATTGAGCATGCATATTTTATAATCACTTCACAAATATTTTTGTAAACTTAGTAAGTGCCCTTGATTTTTCTGTATTCTTAGGGAACAGTGGAGAAAATGACAGTCTTTTACTTTACAAATCATATGAGAAGTTAATAAGAATCATAACAGAGATTAAGAAGTAGAAAAATCAACAGCAGAGCATAGGTAATAGTAGACATTAGTAATATTTATCTTTAGGTGAAGAATTAATGCTTGGGTATCTTGGAAGAAAAGTGAAGATATGAGAGAGGCATTTTGTGTAAAGTTAATTGAGGCATATATATGTACATGTATGTGTATGTGTGTGTATGGGTATGGGTATGGGTATGGGTATGGGTATGGGTATGGGTATG
>JANHMN010000008.1:40682352-40746524 GCA_030674055.1 Rhabdomys pumilio
AGAGAGAGAGAGAGAGAGAGAGAGAGAGAGAGAGAGAGAGAGAGAGAAAGACTCTGTATTAGTTATATTTGTGTTTTGTGTTGCTGGGATAGAATAGCTTAAGAAATCAGCTTAGAAGGGGAAAAATTGATTTTGGCTCAGAGGTCGTCATGCATTATATTGAGAGAAGCATGATAGTAGAAAAAAGAAGGCATCCAGGAAATCAGGAAAGAGAGATAGAGTAAAGGGGGAGGGGAGGAGGATGGAGGAGAAGAGGAAGAGGGGGAGGGGAGAGAGAGAAAAAAGAAGATGGAATCATATATAGTCACCTGCTCACTTATTGCTGACTTGATTTCTTGACTTCATACAATTCAGCACATTCTGTCTAGTAAAACGCTCCATTCTCAGTCGAATGGAACTTCTCATATTAACTAACATAATTAAGAGATATCTCTCTACCCTAGACATGATCACAGACCAAAACAGTTACTGAGGCATCTGAGACCTAAAAGGACAAGTGTGATATGTACTCAGTGATAAGTGTGTTAGCCAAAGAGTACAGAATACCCTTGATACAACCTACAGAGCATAAAAAGCTTAACAAGAAAGACAGCCCAAGTGAGGGTGCTTCAGTATCACTTAAAAGGTAGAAACTAATCATGGAAGGCAGAGGGAGGGAGGTACCTTGTTGGGAGAGGGGAGAGGAAAAGGAAAAAGGGGCAAGATCATTATAGGGGGTGGAACAAGAGAGAAGCTCAGAAGTCCAAAATATTGATTGGAAATGTGTAGCCTCTGGGGTCTGTGTAGGAAGACCCTCTAGAAAGCATCAGAGACTTGGGGGCTGAGAGACTCCCAGGCCTCAATGGGAGTAACCTTAGCCCAAATGCCCAACAGTGGGGAGAGGAAACCTGAAGAGACAACCTCTAGAAGGTAGACAACTCCCCAAGTAGAGAGAGTGATTTACCAACTTCCTGTATAATCTGTGACCCAGAATTGTTGTCTAAAAGAAATGTAGGGACAAAAATGGAGCAGAGACTGAAGGAAAGCCGTCCAGTGCCTGGACCAACTTGGGATCCATTTCATGGATTGGCACCAAAACCTGACACTATTATTGGTGCTATGGTGTGCTTACTGACAGGAGCCAAGGATGGCTTTCCTCTGAAATGTTTTACCAGCAGCTGACTGATACAGATGCAGATACATACAGCTGACCATTAGAGTGAGATTCAGGACCCCCATAGAAGAGTTAGGGGAAGGATTAAAGGAGTTGAAGGGGATTCCAACACCATAGGAAGACTAGAAGTCTCAACAAACTTGGACCCTGGTATGACGGCCCAAGTAAGGGTGCTTCAATGCCTCTGTTCTGATGCCCCTGGTGCATACGTAACAGAGGACTGCCTTGTCTGGCCTTAATGTGAGAGATTGTGCCTAATCTTCTAGAGACTTGAGGCCCCAGGGAAGGGACTCTCTCAAAGGTAAAGTGGAGGAGAAATAAAATGAAAAACTGTGGAAAGGGGAATCAGAATGAGGGACAACATCTGGAATGTAAATAAATAAAATAATTATTTTTTAAAAAGAGAAAAGGTAATATCTTCTAGTTGATTCTAAATTGTGTCAATTTCACAACTAACCTTACCCATCACCATGATCTTAGTGGAGGAATCCATATATTTTTAATATTTCTTCATTACAATTTCAGCTGGAGTTTTCACTATACAGACACTATTTAATTGAAAATCACTGTTAATAGGTACTCATGTCCCCCCCACACACACTTGAGACTTCTAGGAGACTATAATTAATAAAGATCTCCTTACAGTTGAGAAAGACAGCTGTCATATATAGTATCTTGATTCTACATCAGGATTAAACATAAATATATACTATTCACATGATGCAAGATCTCTCTCCGGACAAGAGGGCACTGACTGCATGTACTATTCTTTGGTTACCCTGACTTTCTTTTGAACAAATATTCACATGAGGATATTTTATTTGCCAAGCTGTAAAATGTTTTTCTTCCCCACTCTGTCACTGTGGACTTATTTCCCTAATTTGAGAAATCTCATTAAAACCGAATGTATTTTTCTATTTTCTTAGATGATAGTTCTCTACACATTTCCTATATTTTTCCTAATTTCATATATTCATAAAGCTATAATCTACAAGAATATTTATGTATTATCAAAGACTTACAGACATAATAAAAACATGACAGTTAGCTGTGTGTGTGTGTGTGTGTGTGTGTGTGTGTGAGAGAGAGAGAGAGAGAGAGAGAGAGAGAGAGAGAGAGAGAGAGAAATAAAGCTTTCTTTAGTTGTATGTAAATAAAGATATAAAGCTGCCTGAAGCTGGGATACATTTTAAAGTTACTTGTATAATTAGTCATATAGTTCAGGTCTAAGAACTTCTCTCCTAAGTTAAAAATGAGCATAGACAGTCATAATAATTTTCAATTAACCCTAGATGATCCAGACTAGAAAAAAACCTCATAAACTCATCAAATACAAGGTGGTATATTTATAAAATGAATGACCACTTAGCAATAAATAGACTATGTGGATAGTATGGTAACACAGGTAAATGCTTACAATACTAAAGAAAACAAACAATCGCAAGTACACATCTAAAGTCCATTTTCATTAACTATAACCAATGGCAAAGTTAATCTAATAGTTTAAATCAGGATGTGATTCCTATAGTTGAAGATTAATCTGACAGAAGCATGAGACCATTTCTAAAAGATTCTAATGGTGAACATTTTAGTTTAGTGTCATGTGTTCTAGATATATGTAATATTTATACCTCACATAACTGAACACTTAAAATCTGTGTCTTTTTTATTCATTACATGTTTATTTATGAAATTCAAATTTACATATAAACATTTCAAAGAAATGATGTTTAGAGAGTAATACATGTGATTCATATTGTCTTTCACCTTGAACTTCTTGCTCTTGTTTCTTGCATGCTATATTCATTTACTTGTCCATTGCTCTTGCAGTTCTCCTTCATGGAGGGAATTCTGCTGAAATGACTTTTCTGAACACACTTCATTAGAGTACACTTCTCTTATTTCCTAGCATCATTTCTGTTGCTGTTATAAAATTAATATTCTAATACACAATGTAGGCATGTGTATCAGTCATGGTTCCCTAGAGTAATAAAGAATGAATCTCTCTGTACATAATGAAAAGGAATTTAGGATGCATGATACACAGGCATCCAATGCAGCAATGGCTGACAATGAACAGAAGGAAGATCCAAGAATGGAACAGCAGTTCAATCCACGTGAATGGATGGTCACCCTGCTGGTCTTCAATATACACTGGAATCCCAAAACAGTAGTCTCTAATGCCAATGAAGGAACAGACTTACTAGGGATGTGAGAGCAATCAGGCAAAGAGAATGGTTTTTATTTCCCCATGTTTTTGTATAGGTTTCCAGCAGAAGGCATAGCCCAGATTAGAAGTGATGGTTTGTATATTCTTGTCCTAGGGAGTGGCACTGCAAGGAGGTATATGGCTTTGTGGAAGTAGGTTTGGCCTTGTAGGAAGAAGTGTCTCACTGTAGACATGAGGTTTAATACCCTTTTCCATACTGCTGGAAGCCAATATTTTCCTAGTGGCCTTCAAATAAACGTATAGAATTCTCAACTCCTCCTGCACTGTGCCTGCCTGGACACTGCCATGCTCCTGCCTTGATGATAATGGACTGAAACTCTGAACCTCTAAGTCAGCCCCAATTAAATGTTGTCATTATAAGAATGGCTTTGGTCATGTGTAATTACAGCAGTAAAACCCTAAGACAGAAATTGGTTCTAGGGACTGGGGTATTGCTGTAATAATGCTGACCATTTTTTGGTTTGGAAGAATATAAAGTTTGGGAGTTGGGATTTGGAAAACAGTGGAGTACTTTAAATGAGGTTTAATGGGCTATCATAGTGGGAATATGGAAGACTTGGTTGCTGAGAGTATTTTGAACTGTGCAGTCCTGGCCCTAGAGGTTTCAGTGGAGAAGAATTTCAAAATAAGGCATTTCAAAATAAGACTGTTTTTTGTGTGTGTGGTTTATTTATTTTTTTTTTTTGAAGAATGTGGCTTCTTTTTACCATTGTCTGAAGAGTCTGCCTGAGGCTAAGGTGAAAAAATTTAAATTAATTGCTTTAAAAAAAAGAAATCTCAAAACAGTCTGGTGTAAATGCTATTGTCTGGTTACTAAAGTTTATTCTTATGAAGATCATTTTAATGAAAATCAGCAAGCTGAGAAAGAAAAAATACAAATTGCATGTTTAAAGTATTAAAAGAGTACCAGGAGGTAGATGGAGCTGAATCCTATGTACTCGGAGATTTCAAAATAAGGGAGTGGGAATTTGGAGCACAATCCTACCCAGCTGAATTTAGGTCTAGGCATGGTGGTCCACACCTTTAATTCCAGGAGTAAAGCCATGCAGATATCTGAGTTCAAGTCCAGCCTAAGGAATGATGTTGCCCAGTATACTCTGTCAGATAACAATTAATTATCCACTGCCATGGCAACAAACTAAACAGATCTAGATACTTGGTCAGCTGACACTCTTCATCCAATTGATTCTAAGGTGTGGCAAGTGAATATTTAAAACTAACCAGCTCGTCTAGGTTTCCTATAATGCCTCTGTCAAAACATATGTCATTTCAGGTTACAATTAGCCACACAACTCACTGTTAGTAGGAACTTCTGTGTCCATAAGCACATGTTTTACTTTATTACAGGATCATAACACAGTTACAGAAATCTGCCCAGACATTATATTCCATTCACAGAATGAACTCAAGATCTAGAGTATTGCAACTTAAAAATTTTAATTAAAAAATATAATCAAAATTTTAACAACTCCTAAATGGCCATAATCCTTAAAACATACTGCAAAACAGTGCTTTGAAATGAGCAGCACTAAAGTATTACCTTGACCCTAATTACCAGGAAAGCTTTATATATTCTGTAAATTTTTCTAAGGAAAATTACCATTTATTCTCTGAATATCCTGTCATTATATCCTTAACCAAAGAAAATGGTGATGGAGAAGGAAATTTTGTATCTCTCAAACTACGGTTTAAATGAATATAGGGAATACTCTACTTACTCTGTTTTGAGTAGCTGTAAATGAAATGAATATAGGCAGATTTTTATTATAATGATTAAACATAACATTGAATTTATCAATAAATGTATAAAAATTCATATTGCTGAGAAGATAATGCATTTTTCTATGTTTCAGAATTATCATATGCCTGGACTTTCAATGATAACCCTTTGTACGTTCAAGAGGACAAGAGACGATTTGTATCTCAAAACACAGGGAACTTGTACATTGCCAAAGTAGAACCATCTGATGTGGGCAATTATACTTGCTTTGTCACAAACAAAGAGGCCCATAGAAGCGTCCAAGGTCCACCTACGCCTTTAGTGCAGCGCACTGATGGTAAGAACATAAATTATCTTCAGACTCTACTCTGGGACTCTTACATTGTGGGCAGGACTCCATAGCCTTTTGTTTTCTTCTTTTAACTGGAACCAAAAATCACTGGAGTTTAGATGAAATTTGCATGCACAATGGAGATGAGGCATTACTAAAAATTAAAAAAAAAAATTGTAGTTCAATACCCACATAGTACAATTTACATGTTTCTGGGTATACCGTGCCATTTCATTTCTGGCACCAGAAAAGCTTGTCTTCTCATTGCTTAAGGACTGGTGTGTAAAAAATGATGTTTGTCTGGGGGGACTTGGCGTGTGTGTATGTGTGCATGTGGATGCTGCCAAATTGTCATACTGAATTGATGAACACATTTTACAACCTCTCTTATTGTCCTCTTTCTCTCCCCCCCCTCCCTGCCATTATTTTGCTGCTGCTGTTCACCTTTTATTTACCTGGCTGGCAAAACAAAAAATAAATACTGTGACCAAGGAAAGCAAAACATTTCAAAGAGTGATGGCATGGAAGATACATACCAAATTATGTCTCTGAGGAATGGAACTCAGATTGGTCTCTGATGAGTTTTGTAGCTTAGTCAAGTCAGAGCTGGTGCAGATTTAGAGGACTAGAAAGTCATCTAAGTGGAAAAAATCCTTTAGTTGACTCTCTAATTAAATGTTCACAGTGGGATGTGTAAAGATAAAAAATCTGTTAGTTCATTTTATTATCAGATTTTGAACTTGAAAGGCAATACCTCATAGAATTTTGCCCCCTTCCACTCCGAAGAGTTTAAGACAAGCAAGGATATAATGATAGTCAAGCTAACATAACTATGAAGCAGCTCCCCCGAGTTCTCATGGCAGTGATTTCAGAGCCAATAACTATTCAAATATTCCTGCTAGGGTCTTATTCAGATATCAGCAAACATTAGATTTGTGAGTTCATTTTCTCCCGTTCTGTGATTACTCTGCTCATGAGTGAGAAAGTGCGTAAGCTAACAATTTACATAGAGATTATACATTTTTCCTGTTTTATTTTTGTTTGCTATTTATTTTTACTTCCCCCATCTTAATTCCTCTCTTCTCCCACCTCCTTTTCTCTCTTCTTCATTTTAGTGGTAAAAGTACAGTGTAAACATTGTGTATAATATAAGTCAATTACCTTTAAGATTTGGCATGCAAGAGCTACCTACCACTTGTTCAGAAAATGGGGAAAGCAAACTAAAAGCAATCAATTTAGCTTCAGAATTAGCATTGATTGGGACATTGAAATAAAGGTTTGGAAGTTAGATACTTATATTTTTTACGTTTATGTTGTGATTTCTGCAATTCATAAAGTTTCAGTGACCATTCAAATTTCATTTACTTATGGTAGAAATATTTTTCTTTGAGGTTTATTATACCACGTTATAAAATAGTTGCAGTTTTAAAATGATCCCAATATAGCATTGATTAATTCAGATGAAAATCATCTAGAAATCTTTTTGTTAGTTTTAACTCTTCTGACAAATAATGTGTTTATGACATCTGAGAACAGTGCTTTATTCTAACCATAATTTAATAATTCCTATTGAAACCTTAAAACAGTGAAAGTAGAACCTTCACAAATAGGTTAAAAACTTTGCTATAAAACCCATTGCACTGATTATAGTATAGATACTTAAAATTCAGTTGTGCAGTTACTTTATTGGTTTTGGTGAAGAATAGTGGTATTTTGGATTGTGGTGCTGTATCAGACTTCTGATAGTGTTAACTAAATCTTCCTCCCTTCTGTCCAATGTGTCTGGCCCTATGAGTTCTACAAAATGAGCATGGAAATGGCTGTCCCTAGAGAAGGATCTTTGTTGAAAACTCAGAAGCATGCACACATCTCATTATTGGAACCCTAACTTTGTTTAAAATCCAGGAGTCAAATTTTGGTTAATGAAGCATTTACTTCATAGGAAACTTCTCTTCTCCAGAAATGCTGCTAGCTGTTTTGGTATTTAACAGGTGTCATGGGGGAATATGAGCCAAAGATTGAAGTGCGTTTTCCTGAAACAATACAAGCTGCAAAGGATTCATCTGTAAAACTGGAATGCTTTGCCCTTGGAAAGTAAGGTTATTTTTTTTATGGTTGATTTAATTTTTTTCAAAAAATCTTTTTTATTATTCAAACATTGCTCTAAGGGAAATTACCAAACAGATTGCAAGTGCCGGGCTTGGAGGGGCTTTCTGATTGAAATTTAAACAACAACAAGAGCACAACAACAACAAAATGTCGAATATTCTGATAGTGATTGGGACTGGCGATTTATTCTGAATAAATTCTGTTCCTTGTACAACACTCATCACCAGAGAAAATATGCACTTGTATAAGATGGTGAACAAATCATTGAGCATTTGACATACTCTTTATCCTTCTCTGACACATAGAAATCGACTGCTTGGAGTGTCTCTATGCCTAATTAATCAGCAATTCTTAAAAATAAAAAACTTGCACTGCTCCCTTCCAAAATAAGATTAATTAACATCCAGTTGTTCACAATGGATAATTAGAATTGAGCCCAGCCTGCCTTAGGTAGTTGGTTTTATTCAGATAATTGTGTATTAGTAACAGGTTTGGAAACTTTTAAGCTAGCAAAACCTCTTGGCTTTTGGCACAGAACATCAAGAAAATTCCTTTGCTTTCCATGATATTAAAATTTTACTTTAATGCCTGTAAATGGTAGTAAACACCAGGGAAGGAGGCTGGCAGATAAGTCAATTTAGCTGTTTTCAAACACTAGCGTACACATGAGTTACCTGTCTATTCATTGCATTAAATTCTTATTATTGGCTCCTGTCCTGGTCAAAGACAAAATATAATTTACCACTTTTCAGAAAAACCACTTCATAGCTGTCTTTACCATCTCTAGAATGTGTCCTAAGTAATATGAGAATGATTTTTGAATATGAGCAATAAGGGATTATCTTTGATCCAAAGAATTTTTTTAAGGTGATACTCACAATGATACAATATAGATCCCTTTACCAGACACTGAAAAATAGCCTTAAATATACAGACTCTTTTATTAACTCCCTATACTCAGCAGTACATAAACTGTCTGCTGACTCTTAGGGTTTTTTTCCCTAAATAACATTGCATACATCTGTGAATTAGACATATTATATGATCAATTTCTTATAAAAATGAAACAATTGTACTTTATTTTATACAATATGTTTTATCCAATGTCTTTTCAAAAACTAGCCAAATTAAATTTATCCAATGAATACCTATTGATTGAGCAGTAATACTTAGACAATACGTAAATAATTTTTGTTTGTATGACTCCTGAGACATGATGACTTCTAGCCTTATAGACTTTCTCAGAATCATAGTGACACCATTCATCAAAAATATGTCAATAATATCACTCTAATTATTTTTAAATGAAAACCAGTGGAACAGAGTACCAGGAAAGAAGACTAGTCTGTCATATTTGTCCAAAAAATGTTTCTTTTAAAGATTAATTTGTTTTTATTTTACATGCATTTGTGTTTTGATTTCATATATGTCTGTGTGAAGATGTTAGAATCCCTAGAACTGGAGTTACAGATAGTTGTGAGCTGCCATGTAAGTATTAGGAATGGAACCTAGAGTTCTTTACTGCTGAGCCATTTTTCTAACACTGGAAAGTATTTCTTAATTAAAGAAATTACATAATAAAAGCAAAACTATGAAATTGCTTGAGGCTACTCCTCAAAAATCTGATAAAAAATAATTTTATTTCTCATCCCCTATAGCAAAATTTTTATGATATAAAATTGTCTGTCCCTTCAAATTGTACCAAACGATAGCTTTTATTATATATGTGAAACTGAAACTTGGAATAGATAACTAAGTAACCTGCCTTCAAAGTTAGGAACATTTGAGAAAATAGTAGGTAATTGTTTTTGAAACAATTAAATAATAAAATTAAATTCCAAATTTTCTCAAGAGCTATACAACCATTAGTACATATGTTTATAACGTTTGTGAATCTTCATATTCTCATCCAACAGGAATTGTTAGTATGTTTTCCTAGAATGTTGGCAGGGGAAGTGGGAATGGATGATACATATAAAATATTTAGTTCAACACCATCATTTAGCCAGTAAATGTTCACTGGATTATTCTAGTGCCATGGTGTGAAATCCATTCCAATTTGGATAACCAGTATTTCACTGAATGGAGGTGTTCCAACTACAATATTATTTTCAGTGTTTGTGGTTTATCCTCTCTCACCAACACATTAGTCTTTCTGTCTAGCTGTCAGACTACAGAAAGAAAGAAGGAAAGAAAGAAAGAATGGGAGTCAATCCTATAATAACAGGAGAGGAACCAAAGGAAGGCAATGTGTTCCCCATAATGCCAGGATTGCTTTTGTCATTTTATGTTTCTCTGTAGTGTTTAAACAAATTGAAAACTTAAAAACTGATAGTTGGAAATGACACTTTATTCCATGTAAACCATTACCATGACCATCCTTCCTTTTCTCTTTCAAGCATCTTAGTTTTTTCTCCTCTCATTTCCTTTTCCCACTCCTCTCTCCCTCTCCTAATGTCTCTACCTATCTCCTCCTAACTTCTTTGCTTTTCTATTTTTCTCTCTACCTATATCATATAAGCTCTCTTTTCTTCCAACTTTATTCCTCTCTCACCATTGCATATATAAATCAATGGTAAAAGAACAACTTTACCTGTATTTATACGTAATATTTCATCAATGTAGAATAATGCTAAAGGTCTGTATCTCTTTTCAGATCATGTTCTTAAGAACTTAGGAAGTAGGCGAATACAATAAGTTAGGCAACAACTGTTGACCTTGCCTCTTAAAGTAACCATTTGGCTACATGATTGTGATCTTGTCATATGTTAATACTAAAAAATTCATGAGTAATTTATACAGGAAGTAAATTTAAAATACATAAAATCATGCCAGTGAACTCTTGGAGTATAAGTTTCATAAAACAAATTTTTTAAAAATCTCACTTTTATTTGTTCAAGGAGTTAAAAACAACATTTTTAAAGCTAAAAATGTAAATGAGATAAAATTTATAATGTTAAAATCACCAGAAAACACCTAAAAATTTTATGCAAAAATAAACCATCAATACTTAAGTTAGAAACACCGAGTTGAAAACATTATATTATCTTTTTTGTTGGATACTTTATTTATGACATTTCAGATGTAATCTCCTTTTTCCATTTCCCCTCCCTAGAAACCCCTTCCCATTCCTCCTCCTTTTTGCTTTTATACCACTTTAATTACATGCAAGTATTAATGCCAGTTCTAGGTTGAGGAACTAGCAATACAATGGATTCAAACAGTCAAATAACAAGCAAGACAATAAACACAACAAATAGTCAAAGAACAAGCAAGGCAATAAACAAAATTCCATGAACAGTCCCACGATCACTGTTTCTAAGGGCTTATCAGAATGACCAAAATATCTGACCTAATGTTCCTGTTCTAGCCGAAAGTAATCTTTATGTCTGAAGTCTACTTCCTTGTTCTAGCCTAAGATTTAGATTTCTACCTGAAATTACTTCTTTTTTCTTGCCTAAGAATAGAACAGAGAATCAAAAAGAGAAGTTATAATAATGACTCTTGTACTGTTCTTAAATGTGACCAGTTATTCAAACTGAATTGTGGACTGGTCTAGAAATCAATCCAATATTGGAAATAACAGTCTTCATTTGGAAGGCTGGTTCTAGAAATTTTCAGAGACATGTTTGGAAGTTAGCTGGAGTTCTCTATGATGTTATTTCAGCAAGAGATAAAGTTGGGTCATGATTTGGATTTCAAACAAGTGTTAGTACATGTGTTAAGGCTCTTTTAATTGTCAAGTTAAAAATACTTTTGTTTCTTCTGCAGTATTTAATGTAAGTTGCATTGATTGTACACTTTCTGAGTATGTTAGTGTGTTGAAACCTGGCATGTCAGTTATGGAGGGCTATCAACCAACTTTTGTTTTATTTCCCTGAGTATCACAGAAGCTTGGTCCTCTGAAAAAAAAGCTTGCAAATACTGGAAGAAGTGAGTCAGGCTTTAAGCAGAAGCAAGAGGGTAGTGGGCTTGATTATTGCTGATATAACAGCTTTAATTACATTATTGCTGGCATTACTTTTTTTTTGACACAAGAAGTTAAACAGCTAATTCTGTTAATCACTTACCAAACAATGTAACTAATGTGTTAAATATATCAGAGGATTTTGATAGGCATTTGGAAGAATGGATTGATGCTCTTTATCCTATTCAAATTATTGGAAGGAGGCTTAGAGTTTAAGAGTAAGGAGCCATCTCATGTACCATGCCAAATACCATTGGATTCATGTTAGTTCTAAAATTACAGTGGTAGTCATTATAATTATGAAAAAGTTTAAAGATACTTGCAGTGTATTTGGCATAATTCTAACACCTCTCTGGATGTTTTCATTTGCATAGTGAGCTTATAAATTTGCATAGTGAGCTTATAAAAGAATATTCCTCTGTTGAGTGTTGATGCTGTAGATACTGCTGGTAAAATTACCCATGGACTGAGGTCAGTATTTCTATTTTGATCAAGTTCAAGAATGGCATTTATAGCTTGATTATGCTAACCCTTTCGGTCCTGAGAATACTTTTATTCCTTCCCATCGTTTTAAAGCTTATCTTTAACAACATCAACATGTTGGCAGCCAAAGTACATGGCTTGAACATGAAAATGGACTCCCAGACAGAATTATTAAATTAACAGGCTGGCAAGCCAAGGAAAGGTAAGACTCTACACAGAGCCTTACCAACCTAAGACAGAAATACATTGCTTTTGATAAAGCATATTCCATATGGGGAAGAAAGGCATTCTTGTCAGAATGACCTAAGACTGGCTCAGGCTTATTTATGAAATAAGAAAAAGGGGAAGAGGCAGGGAGCTTTTGAGGCTGATTGGCAAGAATCTGACATGGGCCAAGGACAAGAAAATATGTGCTTGGCAGGAATGTAACATTGGCCAAGAACAAGGAAGTGGGCTTCAGGCAGGAATCTGACATTAGGCTAGAACAAAGAAATAATTTCAGGCAGGAGAAAATTTTATTTTCATTATAAAAATTAAAAATATGTTTATATAGAAAGAAAATGATGCTGATTGAGAAATTAGGGTGATTGTTAATCAAATACAAACAAAATAACCTGTTTTCACATGAAAAAACATTAAATCAAAACTGTAAAGATGGTGAATATTTCTTAAGTATACTTCATAGAATTTGTCATGACAGAATTGGTTTTATAGAGTACACTTCGACAAATTTTATTTGATGTGATTTAACAAGTCCAAAACTGTGTTTATTAAAATGTCATTAATACTAAATTGAAGTACAATGGGATTGGAACCATAAGTTCAAAACATTCTCTGTCTTGAATGAGAATTTAAAATGCCCTGTATGATAAATGTGTAACATATAGTTTTGAAAAGTAGTATTGTTGGTCATATTTTAGAATATATTCAAATCTGACTTTCTAGTCAGTGGTTTGTATATGCTTGTCAATTGTTTTCAGAAAAGTTGTATTTATAAAATATAACAAACATTTACAAATAATATGCTAACTTCAAAATGCATAGGCATAAATTTAACAAATAGTGCATTTGTTCAAAGGAAGGTAATTTGTTACAATATTTAAGTGTATATATTTATCTGTTAATAATTAATAATTAATAATTAATAATCTGAAGAGAAAATCAACTTTCTTAGCATTTAAATTAGATTGTATAATTATAGGTTTCCTCTCATTTTTAAATTAACTCTCTTTAAAAGATGCCTTATAAAAGTAGTCCATAATGCAATGAGAAGAGTTTGCTGGATCAGACAGGAATGAATTCAGTTATTTATTATTGAATTTGCTAAGTCAGTACTTACAAGTATGTATTAAAGAAGATGTATGATTGTGCATATGTGTGTGAGAGAAAGAGCAGAAATAAGGACATAGAGAGCAACAACTGGACAGGATGAGCAAGGATAAATTAACAAACAAAAGAGAAAACAAAATATCATTTTTATTACCAGTTATTATTCTTAGAAAATAATCTATGCTGTAAAAGAAGTGTGTGTGTGTGTGTGTGTGTGTGTGTGTGTGTGTGCGCGTGCGCTCATGCGCACACACGCACGTGCTCATGTGCATGTACCTGTGTGCACACATGAGGGAAGTGTTTTGGAATGCCCCATATTAACTTACACATTTATGACATTTCACTCTTATCTTGAAATATCGTTCTCTTCCTTTGCCATACTTAGTGTGCTGTCAGCTGGGTGACCTACAGTTTAGTATCTATAAATAACTTTAAAAGTATTTAGGCATTATGTAATTTTTTTGTCATTCTGGCCATTCCACAACTTATTTTTAGACTATTAGTCATTGTTCTATCCTTATGTTACACTGTGCTTTCTGGTCTTTTCCTTTTGTATTTCAACCTGTGACGTGAGTCCTCTGCTGCCCCTTCTCATTTCTTTCACTTGGAAATTGCTCATCTACGATCCACTTCCAGCCCCTTTCCCCTCAAGGTTTTCCTCCTTTGCACTAGTGTATTATATGTCCAGAAATGTCCTGTTGTTATTTTTAACATCTTCCTACCAGTTCATGAATGTTGTGTTTTTTCTATTATTTACTTTTACATTTTATTCATAGTGATTCAAGATCACTGTTTGATAATGGCACAAAATGAAAATCACTAATTTATATTAAAATTTTCTGTCTAACAATTTAAACATGTTTTTCATATTTGAATTTTGGTTGCTTTCTCTCTGGATTGCATTTTTGATATAACACATCCATTTTTCTTGACACTAGATTAGATCCATACCCTGAAAAAAAACTATGTGAGCAGTGATTTTCTGAGTGTGAATTTTACCTTTGTTATTTGATGACTTGGACTTGCTGGTGATTTGCTGCAGCTTTGCTGCCAGCACAAGCACTTGTCTCTTCTGTGCTTGTCTCTGTGTCCTTTATTGTTATTATGTCTCCTGGACACTTACCTCTTCAAATAGACTATGCTTGCTGAGATTTTGATGACAGAATCTTGTATGGAATTTAGTCTTTGTTTACTAATTCTAGCATCTTGGTTATTTTTACGTCTGTTGTTATGAACTAGATTTTTTCCTACTCATATTTTTTAACTGTTTTAACTTACTGGAAAAGGAATTATTTTAGGTTGTATAATAAGCATCATGAGTACCATGTTAATGAGTAGAAGATTCTAATGTATTTATATAAATATCCAGCTTTACTCCATAAGCAGTTTATTTCACTGAATCTGCTTTTGTTTTTTGTGTTTTCATATTTTGATTTCTATGTGGAACTACATAGAAAGGAAGAGGAAAAATTACAGAAACACAGCAGAATTCTATGTCTCTATGAATCTGAAAACAAAGTCAGATGTACTCGTTCAAATGAAATGCAAATTCAGGGTAAAATGACCAGAAACAGTAGGCATAACCAAAGTAGATTTGTATTATAGAGCAATGGGTGCAATAAACCCTATTATATAGAACCAGAGGAAATGAAAAGGCATTGGGAGAGTTCCCAACCCTACCCAAATAGGACTTCCAGCAAAGCAGAGAAAGAAAGCTTATGGAATACCACATGTTCATCAACTGTAATTCTGGGGAAAAAAAAGTTTAAATAGAAGTTCTGCATCCTATACAAAAAGCAGATAGCAGTATAGCTAAAATCATTATCTCTGTGTTGAAGGTAAATAATCTCAAGGTATTTTACAATTCAAATCTTATTGGCCACCAAAAGTAGAAATGAAGAATTTTATATTTTAAAAACCTCAAATCCTTCTCCTTTTACACTGGTGAAATAAGTAGTCACTTGGAGAATCATTTTATGTCCAACAAATCAAATTTCACTTGGAATTAGATTTGCTAAAAAGTTCTACTTGAGTTAGAAGCACAAATTTGCTTCAGGTAAATGTGTTTAGGGATCCTGCAACCCAAACTCTGGTAAGAGGAACAAAATCAGCTGTGAGTGAAGCTGAGTTGGTGTGCTAAGAGAGAACTGTGTGTTCAAAACACAGAATGGCTCAGATTCTATCCTCCACCAATCTAAGGAAGATTCACCTGGTCCTCGGAAGGAACTGTCATCCCAAAGTCAAAGACAGTGGATAGAAAACCAAGGCTGCTTGGAAATGTTCTATGCCGCATTTGCACAGAAGGAATGCCTTTTATACTAGGTGACATGTCTTGGGGTTCTTGGGCTCAAGTTGTCAGGAAAAGTTTGACGACTGCTCATGTGTTTCTTGTTTGAACACCGCAATATGCAGAAAGAATGAGAAGAAGAAAGAAAGAAAGAAAGATAGAAAGAAAGAAAGAAAGAAAGAAAGAGGGAGGAAGGGAGGGAGGGAGGAGGAGAGAAAGAAAGAAAGAAAGAAAGAAAGAAAGAAAGAAAGAAAGAAAGAAGAAAGAAAGAGGGAAGGAGGAAGAGAGAGAGAGAGGGAAAGAGAAAAGAAGGAAGGAAAAACAAAACAAACATAAAAACAAAAAAATTAAACAAACAAAAATAAAAACTAAAACTAAAACAAAATAAGAAAACATTGATGAGCCATCACCCTATCACACTGTTAGAGAAACCAGTACCTATTTCAACGTGTAACTAGCCATTTCTTGTCACTAACAGGTTTTGAGTTCAGAACCTGTTTAATGGTGTGATTCTCCACACCATTAAACAGCAGAGGGCATGCATGGAGATTGAATGTTTTTATCCTTTGTCCTCAAGAGGAAGAAATAATAGCCATTTAAAAATTGTCATTATTTTTTCTATATTTACTTTATTGTGGCTTAATATCATAATTTTTGCACCTATTCAAATAAAGCTAGCTTCTGGGGGTAGAGAGGTGGTTTATTGCCAAAGAGAATTTATTGCTTTTCCTGAAGACCAGAGTCCAGTTCTCAACACCCGTATTAGACAGATCACAATAGTCCGTAATTTTTCTGGCACTTAAGTGCAGCTATATATACAAGGAATCTGCTCACAAAGATGCATCACACCTTGCCTATTAATTCTTAAACCACATTGTTTTCTCCACAGGAAATCATACCAACTGGATCTCTAATAAAAATCTGTCAGTCCTGAAAAAAAATACATAAAAATAAAATCATGCAGATTGGTCAAGTTATATTTAAAAATATGAGCATATAAATAAAAACATGGATTTGAAAGAGAACAAGAAGAAGTAAAAGGTTATACAGGAGAGTTTGGGGGGATAAAAGGCAAGATATAATGTTATATTTATCATGAAAAACAAGAAATAAAAATAAAGTCTATCATACACTAAGTACTATAATATGTGACTTGTACATGAATTATCTCTGTGTAAGTAATGGTTAAAAGAATGATCAAAGACTAGAGTGAAATCAATAAAATTATTAATCAAGACAAAAACAAACACAACACATTTTTTCTCTTTGCTTGTCTCTGTAACACTTTCCTTTTTCCATTTATTTCTTATTAATGTCAGCTATCATAATTTTTAGCTTCTTCTTTCAACTGTAAGTATCTAGTCACTTTATTGTTTTTAGCCTTATTAAAGACTGAGCTTTTTTTCCTACTTTTCACATTAAAATATTTGGCAGAATTTTCTTGTTATTTTTATTACTACTCTCTCTTGTGAGTGATAAAATGCAAGACTACCTAATAAGAAGAGTCCACTAAAATTTATTTTTTACAGATTTATTTATTTATTTTATGTGAGTATACTGTTACTCTCTTCAGACATACTAGAAGAGGACATTGGATCCCATTACAGATGGTTTTGAGCCATCATGTGGTTGCTGGGAATTGAACTCAGGACCTCTGGAAGAGCAGACAGTGTTCTTAACTGCTGAGCCATCTCTCCAGCACCCCATAAAATTTAAAGGAACATCTACTCAATCTAAATTTCAAAGCTGAAATGTGAAACAGAAAGATACTCTACCCCTTTAAAACTCAGAACTCTTTAATGGCCTAGTCCAAAGTTAAGAAAATGGTTGAAATCCCAGACAAAGTGCTCAGAATGTGTAGTTTTGAAATGAGAAACAGGAGTTTCTAATGAGAACAATAATACAGCCTCATGAGTAAGTAACGCAGCAAAGACACTGAAATTAAGAAAAAGCTAAAACTCAGTTAATGAAATAAAATTATTATGGAAGCCTCATAAACAGATTAGAAGAAGCAGATGAAGTGTCTAGCAACTGATGAAATGACCAAATAATGATCACATTCAAATAGTAAAAAGAAAAATAGGATGATACCAGTTTGTAAGAATTCTGGGATATACCAATGATGCTGTGTCAAAGAATCCATGTGGTATAAAAAGAAGCTTATACAAAAACTAATGCAGGGGAAACCTTGAAACTGTACTAGAAAATCTTTGAAGTCTTCAGGGATGTATAGGCATTCATGAATAAAGTGATGGCTCACTTGTTGCTGCTCTTATACATGCAGCTTTTCTTCACACACATCAATTGACTCATAACTGCTTGTAACACCATATCTAGGAGATGTGACGCTCACTGGTCTCCATGGGCACCTACATGCATGTGGTGAGCATCAACTCATAGAGCCCCACACATGCACTTAAAAAAAAGCTTTTGTAAAACAAAAAGAAATAACCAAACAAAATCTTTCCACGTTTTCCTAGAGTTAATATACAGGGTATAGTCAAAGTATATTTGAAAGTTATAAGGGGAAAATGGCAACTGGTACCAACGAGAAAAACATTTGATGGGACTCTCAGTAGACACACTAAAAAACACAAACCAAACCAAACAAAGCATAAAAAAGCTTGAAGTAAAGTACTTAATAACTTTCAGGTTATCTTTTAAAAATTCTCTAAGACTTTACTCAAGAAACCATGGCCATCAAATCCTCAGTCACTCATTACTTCTCTCTTGGATTTTTTTGATGCTAATTTCTAAAGTTGTAAATTGAGGTTTTTCTTCATAATTCACCAAGTTTTTTGTTTCCAACATGGAGATAAGACAAGACTCAATTGTCATTTTATGGCTAGAAATCCGATAGTTTTTGTTGATGATTTTGAAAGTAAACACAGTCAAGTTTAGAAACATATCATGGCAAGCCTCATATTAGCTCATGGTCTGGGATTGATAAGTATGCTTCAGCAATTTTGACTTCAACACTTATTTTTGTAACCTTTTTCACCTATAGGTCTATCCCTTGTATCCATCTCCCTCTTCCATAAATCTTTTACTAAAAAGAAAATTGTTTTTTTGTTTTGTGTTTGTGTGTGCAGGAGTAGGTAGGCTCTTACTGTACCCCAAGCTATCCTCAGACTCTTGCTCCCTGTGCTCCCACCTCATACATGCTGGGTATACAGGTGTGAGCTACCATGGCCAATGTTTGTATTCCTGATGATTAAATTCAGGACTGTTTGAATGCTTTGTCAGCACTTTTTCAACTATACTACATTCCCAGCCATTTAAAACAAATTGTCAACAAATATCTTGAGGAATAGAACTATGAAATTATTCGTCATATATATTTTGTGTTGATTACTATTAACTCCAACAAGCAGCATTTTATGTTACATGGTAAAACAACAAGCAACCAAAAAGACACACTTTCAAAACTCAAACGATGCGTTTAATAAGAATAAATAGTATTAAAAAAAAAAACACTCACAGGCAAGGGAGATTAGACTTCACTGATCTGTTTTCAATAAAAGAAAAAAAATCCTCCCTAGAGATGATTGGGAAGCATTCTGAATACATAATTCAAGTCATTACATCCAACCTAGAATGCTGTTGCAATCAAGTAGATATGATACGTAGAGACACACATGTCTACAGAAGGCTAGCTGAGACATTGAGTTACAAATCTTATCATCTCAAACCTCAAGATGAAAGATCTAATAATTAGGACGGTATCTGTCTAAATGGTAATTGCTATGACTTGGGGACATGTAACTTACTTTCTGTGTTGGGATTTGAAAGGGAACATGATCTCAGCTTTCATCTCTCAGCTTCATCTCATTTGTTTAACATGACAGATTCTTAATTGCCTAAACTGTAAATTAATTGTATTGTGAAATATCCTGAGAAACTTCAATTGCGTTGGTGCTCTGCAAATACAGTGTGTGACAGATAGGTCTATGCAGCTCTTAAAAGAAAGATTTTCTCTTAGAGGAAATAGTAAAATGATGCACGGTGGAACTCTGTTCTGCTTCTTTGATAAGCAGAACAAAAATAAAACATATAAAACCCATTTTTTTCTGTGTTTTTAAAGTTAATTTAGTAACTTTGTCTTTAGAGCTCTGTAAGGTAAATCAAATTATTAGCGGTACTGAATGTTCGTATGCATTCTGAAACCTCCTCAAAGAGAATTGCCTTTATCCATAAGTGTTAAACTTTTTTCTAGTTTATGACAAAAAATGATACCCAATTTCAGCTATTAATGTCACACAGTATATCTGATATTTTAACACAAGGATGTTTGGTTTTTAGGAATTTCCAGATTTGAGAACTGTTTCCTTACTGTTCGTTCTTTTTTCTTATACATATGGATATCATTCTACATTATTTTGTCTTAAAAATTTTAGTTCAGTAAGATGACAGTACTTCCATTATTGTACATGCATGTATGCATGCATGCATGCATCCATCCATCCATCCATCTATCCATCATCCGTCTTGCTATCAGATCTCTATACATATCTCCATCCTTCCATGTGTAATATATCTACCTACCTATCACCTATTTATCAATAGTCATCTGTCTATCTGCCTGCATACCTGCCCTTTTAACTAGTATAACGAGGTCTTGTTATTTTGCCCAAGCTGGCTTTGAACCTGAGATACCAACTCTACCTCAAACTTCGGTATAGACTACCATACCATGTTTGACCGTAGCATTAAGTAAATTTAGAGACTATGAACCTTCAAAGGTTCTTCACAGCTGTTTTTCTTTCTTATTTGACCAGCTATCTTTATCATTTCTAGTGTTGACTTCTTACCCTTTGCCTTCATATCACGTTAAATAAGTGGAGAACAGAATATATTCTTTGACATGGTATGTCCCGTTTTGCTCAGAATGTATTCTCAAATCCTAATCTTAGGTTTTTGGTCTTTGTTGTGCATTACAGGGTGACATTGTGTTGACATAAAAAATTGTAAATTCTACAGAACACTCACTTCTGTTGACCAGGTACACAAACCTGAGGATTGACAAATCTTCAAGGCTTTCATGGATAATGACAATACCAACTCCCCACAAACACATACATATACATCCACCTAGATATCAATAGTGCTGAAGACTATGGGGCGGTGGACTGTGAGAGGAAGCGGGGTACCCAGTTGAGCTTGCTTCGAACCCCGGAAACCCTAAAGGGACGGTAGGAGTTTGGAGGTGCTCCTGGCC
The DNA here is from genome assembly GCA_030674055.1 of Rhabdomys pumilio. Taxonomy (NCBI): domain Eukaryota; kingdom Metazoa; phylum Chordata; class Mammalia; order Rodentia; family Muridae; genus Rhabdomys; species Rhabdomys pumilio. Next base: position 40,703,180 of record JANHMN010000008.1, read on the forward strand.
TCCCTAGTTCCTCTCACTTAGCTTCAACCCTCCTCAGTCCCTCCCACTGAGAGGTCTATGGCCATCAATCATGTAGGAACAGTGCCTCAGGCTCTTCCACATGTAGATGTCCGAGCACTCAGACCAAACCAATAGGAGTTACCTGCTTCCAGACCCTAATCCACCCCAAAATTGTATATAAGAATCCTATTCAGGAGAAGAAAAAGTATGTGTGAGAATCATCCCATTGTCTGAGAGTTTCTGTTGCAAGAGCTGTAACACTACCACTTGGGAAGAGCTTTGCTCTCCCAAAGCGCCTTCAGGACCTTTCCTGTGATCCTTGCTAGCTAGCCAGCTTCTCACCGGTTCAGCCCAGACTGGCTCAGCACAGATGGACAGGAGCAGCACCTCGGAGAAACTGGGTGGTAACAGCGGAGACATGGGTAGAGGCAGCAGTGGAAGTGATTCCTCCTCCCTGCGCTCACTCTTATCTTCTTGGCCAGAAGCCACCCAGGCCAGAGATCTTCGTGCAAAACCTTCCGGCACCAGGACCCACAGAAGACATTTTTTTTTCTAGTGCTGGGTTCAAACCCAGAGCCTTGAGGATATTAAGTAAGTGCTCTGATACTGAGTTATAATCATAGCCTAGGAAATGGGATATTTATTAGTTTCTTTTTTTTTTTTCTGATACTGGAAGGTAACATGGTGTCCTGAACACAATGGACTTAGAACTAAGTGATATTTGCTTTTACCCATAACTTCCCCAGCTATGGGGTGACTGAAGGTGATCAATTTTCTTCAAAGTAAAGAAAATAGATTCATTGATAGACAAATACAGCAGAATTTTATAAGATCAAAGATTCTATTAATTTACCTGCTGAATTGAGTAGCCCATAGTAGAAATAATAATTAAAGATATTTGATATTTATTTGCTTTTCTATTCTCTTCCTTCTTTGTTTGTTTATTTTAAAGCCTGGGAACCTGAAAGCTACTTTGGCTGAGGAAGCAATTCAAGCATTCATTAGGAAAAAGAAATAGGCTGTATTGTGCTTCACTATTGACAGTTTCTCAGGATTGTTGGTGAATTATGAGGTCATCACGTGAAATATTCGTGTTTAATCTTCGTTAACAGAGATTGCTATTCCCTTATTCACTCATTTGACAAACTGAACACTGGTTCTCATTAGCACAGCCATCATGTAGCAGGGAATATCTCATTCCATTTATAATTCTTTATTAGTCAGTGGGTCAGTCAAGAGGATATCCCTGTGCACTATGTGTGTGCCTGGTGCCTGTAAGGCCAGAACAGGATGTTGCCTCATTGGGAACTGGAGTTATTCATGGTTATGAACCATGATGTGAGTGTTGGAAACAAAACCTGGGACCTCTACAAGAACAGGACCACACTTAGCAGCTGAGTCATATTGCCTGCCCCACGAGATAACAGATTTTAGTAAGTAGTATTAGGATACAAAAATGGAACATTTATTGCAGAGTAATTCCATGTAAATCTCAAGAACTCACTTCTCATTAATTACTTACATTACTGTGGATGTACTTGTGACAAATACATAGCCAATATTGATGTGCTGTTATTAACTAAAGTGCACGTCTATCAACTTGTCTCAGTCTTTACTTCATGTTTTTGTAAGAGTCATTAGCACATTTCAAAGTTTCTTGGCTAAAGCAGTAGCTCGGACTCCTCCTGCTTTGGATGATATTGAATGTTTAAGGAATGATGGTTAGTTTTATTATGGGCTATCTACTCCTTGGAAGAGCATGCTAATTGGATTATGTTTGCAACTTTCTAGGAGGAAGAATATGGATGAAAAGTGCCAGTTTTATCTCATAATGTCATGGGCATGTTTGTAGCACCATGATTTATGAATGCCGAAGCTGGCCTTCATTACTAACTGAAGTCATTTTTATGAGGTTTCTCTACTGCAAAATGTAATTTTTTTTTGGTCTCTTTTCATACCGATTCTTTAAGGAAGGTTAATTGTGAAACTTACAGCTCATGAATATGAAGGTTTGTTTCACATTCCATAGCGGCCCTTAGGGGTCCAGACTCATCTCACACTTCCCAGGACATTCTTACACTGCAACCCACATCCCCACCTACACCCCCTGACACTCATCAAACTCTGTCCTGTCTTCATCAACTCTTTCATACTAATAGCCAAGCATTGTCTTATTTTGTTAAGATCAACCTACAGCCTACTCCTAAAGACTTAAGTTTCTTAAAATCTATCACTGCTTCTTGTAAAACCTGTCAGTTGTCAGATCCCAACTCAAGGTATCGTAGTACCCCTTTTCCTACCCATCAGGCTAGAGGTTCCCTTCCTGGAGCTGACTGGCAACTTGACTTTACCCACATGTCTGCTGTTAAACGTGCCAAGTACCTCCTGGTCTTGGTGGACACCTTTTCAGTCTGGGTAGAGGCTTTTCCCACTACTAAGAAAAGGGCTCAGATAGTCTCTGATCTCCTCAGAGAGCTCATCCCCCGATTTGGTGTCCCAGCCTCCCTTCAGTCAGACAATGGTCCTAATTTACTTCCCAAGTTTTTCAAATTCTATCTAAGGCCCTAGACATCCCCTGGCATTTTCAGATTCCCTACCACCCTCAATCTTCAGGTAAGGTAGAAAGAACTAACCTCTCTTTAAAAACCACTCTTGTTAAGCTGTCATAGGAACTTCATCTCAACTGAGTAAAACTTTTACCTCTGGCTCTTTTCAGGCTACGAGCTCACCCCAAGCCGCCTCTCCTCATCTCACCCTTTGAACTCATGTATGGATGTCCAGTTCTAACTCCTGGTCTTTCACTTAAATGCTTTCCCCTCCCAGACCATGTACTCATCCCATTACTTTGCCATCTCTGTTCTCTCTTGTGGAACTTTGCTGACCACCATCTACCTCAACCACACACTGTCTCCTGTTCACTGCCTGTCAGCATTGGAAACCAAGTCCTTCTCTCCCCTCCAGATCACCGGCCCTCACCCCTCTATTCCAAATGGCAGGGCCCTTTTAAGGTAATTCTTATGATCCCTACAGCTGCTAAACTTGAGGGACTCCTTCATTGGGTCCACTTGTCTCACCACAAGCCTTTCATCTCTCCACCTAAAATCGACTCTTCATACACATCTATCCTAACAGGACCGTGCTCTATTAAGCTCCAGAGGACTAAGAAATCACCCACCTTGTCCTCAATCCCAGAAAATGAGACTCTACTCCGGCAGCCGAGCTTGACCTTACTGGACTAGACATGGGTTTCTCGTCCTCTCACTGCTACTTGTTTCTATCCAGGTCAGCCCTTACATCTGGAGGTTCGAGATTCAAGAGACCCCCACAGATAATGGTCTTTCCAAACAGGGTCAGGAACCTGCTCCATAGCCGGATTCCAGGAACCAATCCAAATTGCTACCATCCCTATATCTGTTGTCCCATCTAAATATTATGTTCTCTATACTTGCTTTCTCTTTGACCAGATAGAAGATTATTGTAGTAACTGGCTAGACAATTATGGGGGTTGCCCATATTGGTCTTGTCGGATATATGTGCTAGGGTCATGGACCAACCACTTCTACCAACACTGCAAGAGACTCTTTTCTACATACAAGACCCATGGGATTCCAGCTGTGGTGCTTCAGAACTGACGGGGGCCAGATGTCCTGACAACTAAAGAAAATGGCCTTCGCTGGTTCTTCCTCCAAGAAAAATGCTGTTTTTATGGAATGTGAGACCTCCAGTTTTGAGATTTTTAAAAAATCCATATAAAAGTAGATACTCTCTTTTGCAACACCCTTTTTAGTCATCCTCTTGGTGTTATTATTTCTAACCAAACTATTAATCAGTTCCTGTTACAGGATTACCAGCTGCTGCCTACAGAGGAACCTGATACACACATCTACTGAGTGGACCCCAATGGTGAAAGCTAGCTACTCCCCACAATGAACTATGGCCCTACAGAGCAGGAAGTAGTTTAAGAGACACTGTGCCCTGACTCCCCTTTCACCATCGGCTTCCTCTCCCTCTTTTTTTCTTCTCTTTATAATAAGAAAAGGGGAGGTATGTTGGTATCAGGCTCTGAACCCAGTGACATCACATCTAGGCTACCCTCACATCGTTGCCAAGGCATCCGTCATACACTCCCAGCATCCAGCTGGCTACCTCACCTTTACCTAGGAGATACTACATCACCGCCCATATAAAACAGGCAGAACCCCCTGACCTCCTCCTCTTCTCCCATATTCTTCCATCATCTTTCCCCCACCTTTGTCCTGTCTCCTGAATAAACTCCGCCCCCCTTTGGAACCGTTTGATCTGGAGTGGTCTGTTCTGAGCTGCGCACATGTCTAACGCGGACATCTAACAATTGGGAGCTCCTTTACTAGCCCCTATTCTTTGCCAAAGCTTCTCTTCGTATTTTCAATTGTGTGTATGGATGCATGTTTGTGTGGGATTGTATGTACCTGTGCTAACTTCTGTTACTTCTGCAGGTACTTGAAAAGGAAGAGGATGTGAGATACACTGGTGCTTGTTTTACCAGATGTAACATGGGGGTGGGAACTCAGCTCAGGACCTCTGGAACAGCAGAAAGAATTTTTTATTTTTTTTTGCATTTTTATTAGATATTTTCTTTATTCACATTCCAAATGTTATATGTTATCCCCTTTTCCGGTTAGTCCTTCCTGAAACCCCCTACCGTATTCCCCTTCCCCCTGCTTCTATTGGGGTGTTCCCACACCCACCCACTCCCACTGCCTCCCTTGGCATTCCCTCACACCTCTATCCTCATCTTTTTTTGTTGTTGTTGTTGTTTTGTTTTTGTTTTTCGAGACAGGGTTTCTCTGTGTAGCCCTGGGTGTCCTGGAACTCACTCTGTAGACAAGGCTGGCCTCGAACTCAGAAATCTGTCTGCCTCTCCCTCCCAAGTGCCAGGATTAAAGGCGTGTGCCACCACCGCCCTATCCCCATCTTGTTGGGGATATATAATAGACACATATTAAGAGGGCTAGATCTATCTCGACTAGCTTATATGTGCTTTGCTTTGTGGATTCAGAGGCCTTGTACTTCTGTTGTCCTTTATCCCCTCTGTCCCTAACTAGTACTCTACCTGCTTTTCCAAAGGCGCTCCCTAAATTCTAAGGGGAGGAATTTGATGGAAACCTCCACTTAGACTCTCTCCCCACATCATATCTGGCTGCAGGTCTCTATATCTGTTCCTATCTGCTGCAGGAGGAAGCCTTTCTTACTGGACAAGGTACTGATCTATGAGTATAACAGAATATTAGTAGAAGTCATTTAATTGATACAAGTTTCCATCGATTTAAAGTATTTGGTTTCACCTTAGGTTTCTGGGCTATCTAGTCTCTGGTTCTTGGTTACCCAAGCTATGTTGGATATTAGTTTGTTCCCATGGAGTGGGCCTTAAGACAAATCAGTCACTGGTTGGATACACTCACCAGTTCTGTGTCACTAGTTTCCTAGCATATTTACCTGTAGGATAGATTACAGGTCAAAGGTCTTAAGGCTGGGTTGGTGTTGAGGTCTATATTTTGATAGTCTACTGAGTATCTTCTTGCATGAAAGAGACTAGAAGATAGGATGGAAGGCTCGATGTAGGCACGAGCTCATTTCTCTATGTTCAATGAGTTGTATGGATATTGTCATCAGCTTTGGTGTACCACTGTCAGTTAGGGAGAAAACTGTTTGTCATAGCAACACCTGGAGTTGTTTGGAGATATCCATAAGACCCCCTTGACCAATAACTCAATTGAATGGTGTCTAGTCTCTTCAGTGGAAGTTTTGCTTGGCAACAAGATGTAGCCAATTCTATATGCTGCCACTTTGTCTGATTTATAGTGCCCTTTGCCTTACAAATTCTTCTCCTTTTCATGAGGTCCCATTTAACAATTTTTTTCTTGGTGCATATGCTATTGGTGTTCAGAAACATTGTCTCCTCTGCCAATGCACTCAAGTCTAATCTCCACTTTATCTTCTATCAGGTTCAATGTATCATGTCTTATATTCGGATCTTTGATGCGATTGGACTTGTTCTGTGCAGGATGATAAATATGGATCTACTTACATTCTTCTATTTAAGAAGATCTAGTTTGACCAGCACTACTTATTGAAATTGCTGTATTTTTATCCAGTGTGTATTTCTGGCTTCTTTATCAGAAATCAGGTGTCCATACACATGTAGATTTCTCTGTGAGTCTTCAATTTCATTGATCTACATGTCTGTTTTTATGCCAATGACATGCTGTTTTATCACTATAGCTCTGTAGATCTTAAAATCAGGAATGGTGAGACCTCCAGCAGTTCTTTTATTGTCAAAACTATTTTTAGCTGTTTTATTTGCTTTGTTTTTCCATATGAAGTTCAAAATTGTAATTTCAAAGTCTGTAAATATTGTATTGGAATTTTGATGGGAATTGCATTGAAGCTGCAGATTACTTTTGGAAGGATGGTAATTTTTATGATGCTAATCCATCAATCCACAAGTATCCATCATCTAATGTTTTCTTCAATCTATTTCTTCAAAGATTTCATGGGTTTGATGTATTTATAAACAAGTGTTTTATTTGCTTGCTTAGAGTTAACACAAAGTATTTTATATTACTTGAGGCTTTTGTGAAAGGTGTTGCTCCCCTGATTTCATTCTCAGTTTATCTTTCCTTGGTATACAGGAGGATGACTGATTTTTGTGACTTCAGTTTCTATACAGCTACTTTGCTGAAAGTGTTTATCAACTGCAGGTGTTCACTTATTTATACTATTAGGGTCACTTATTTGTACTATTATGGCATCTGCAAATAAAGATGCTGTGACTTCTTCTTTTCCAATTTATATCCTCTGGGTCTCCTTCACTTGTCTTATTGTTCTAGCTTCTATTTGAAGAACTATATTGCATAGGTATTGAGAAGGTATATAACCTTGTCACTCCTGATTTTAGTAGAATCACTTTCAGTTTCTTTCCAATTAATTTGATGTTGGCTCTAGGCTTTTTGTAAATGTCTTTATTGTGTTTAGATATATCCATTCTATCTATAATCTCTCCAGGACTTTTATCATAAAAGAGTGTTGGATTTTGTCAAAAGCCTGTTCTGAATTCATGGCATCTTTTGATTTCAGGTATTGAGCCATCCCTTCATATCTGAGGGGAAGTTCACAGTAGATGATCTTTTGATGTCCTCTTGGATTTAGTTAGCATGTATGTTATTGACATTTTTTGCATCTATGTTCGTAAGTAAAATTGGTCTGTAACTCTATTTAGTGTTTATGTGGTTTGAGTCTCAGTGTAACTGCAAACTCATAAAATGAACTTGGGCACTGCTCCTTCTGTTACTATTTTGTGAAATAATTTCAGGAGTATTGCCAGTAACTGTTCTTTCAATTTCGTTGAATATAAGTACAAAAGTATGTCCTCATGATTCTCTGAATTTTGTTTTCATATCACCCTGTTACCTTTGGGGGTTTTGTTTTTTATTTTTGTTTTGTTTTTATTTTTGTTTTTGTTATTTGTCTGTGCTGAAGATCACTTTGTAGGCCAGGCTTGCCTGGCATAGAAGTTGGTCTGCATGCTGCTGTCTCCTGAGTACTGGGATTGAAGGTTTGGGCTGACATTGACACACCTCCTTTTTCATTTCTGATTTTGCTAAATATGATATTCTTCTTTCCCTACCTGTTATTTAATTTGGATAAGGGTTTGTCTCTATTGTTGATTTTTCTCAAAGAACTAACTCTTATTTTTCTAATTAATTCTTTGCATTTTTTGTATTAATTCCTCATGGAATGTGATGACTTCTTTTTGCTCTATAGCTTTCAGGTGCTAGTATGAGATCTCTTCAGTTATTTGGGTTTTTTTTTTTTGTCTTATTTTGTTTTGTTTGGATTTTTGTTGGCATTTTGGTGCTATGAACTTTCCTCCTAATAGTGCTTTTATTGTGCTTCATACATTTGGAAATGTTGTTTATTCCTTTTCATTGAATTCTAGAAAGTATTTCTTCATTTCTGCCTTGAACCATTTTTATTCAGTAGATATTTGTTCAGTTTCCATGGGTTTGTAAGTGTTCTATTGTTTCTGTTGTGTATATCCAGCTTTAATCTGTAGTGGTCTGATAGGATGCAGGATATTATTTCAATTTTCTTGAGAAAAGACATTCTCTTATCAATGTCTTTCATAGAACTTCAGGTTTTTGCATGGTGGAGAATTTTGGATTTTTTTCTAGTTATTGTTGGTTTTTTTGATTGTTTAATTTTTGTTAAAGTATCCTGCTTTTGGTTCAATGGGAAATCTCATTCACACCGTCAAGATCACATAGCTTTTCAAAATTTGCCATCTTTAAGATGTTTTAAATTTTGTGTTTTACACTTTTGTTTATGATTTGTTTTCCATTAAATTTTGTGAAAACCTTCATTTATTACCTATGAACATCAGATTACTCCAACATCTGTTGAAAGCTGGTGATTTCTACACTGCATAGTTTTTACTTCTTGGCAGAGATATGTAAAACACATAATTTCTTTCCCTGAAATTATAACATTTTAATGGTTCTCTTTCTCCTCCTCTTCCTCTTCCTCCTCCTCCTCTTCCTCCTTTTCCTCCTCTGCCACCTCCTATTCTTTTACTTCTTTAATGGTACTATCTAGCCACTATATCTGTGGATAATGCTCTGTCAGAGAAATTTGGTATTCCTGGTATTTTCAAATATACTACTTATTTTGATAATCTGCTGGTTATTCATTTTGTTTTCTTTAATTTCTGCATAAACTTTGGGATCTGTTTATCTATGTCCACAAAATAGCTTGCTAGGGTTTTAACTGATAGTTGTGAAAAACTCCTGATCACCTTGAAAAACTCACATATGAAAAATATTAATCTTCCAATAGATGTGCATATAGAATTATTCTCATTTAATTAGAGCTTTTCTAATAGTTTCCATGATTGTATATGTCTGTCTTCATATATATGTATATACATATATGTGTGTGTATTTAATATACGAGCATGTACATATGCATATATATGTGTATATATGTATATGTTTATATCTGCTTGTTCTTTTGTTCTAATATAATGTATATTCATAGTTCATTTAAATTTGGATAGGCATTGGTAATTTAAAGATACTAATGCTCTTCATTATATTATTCTTGCATTTTGTAAGATTTATGAAATTCCTTTTAGTTAGATTGTTTTGGCTTATTCTTTGAAAATTTTGTAATATATAAGCAATAATAAATTCATTGCTTCCATATATTATATGTAAAATCTTATGTACACATACATATTATTAAATTGCAACTACAGTAATATAATATTATATTATTATTTTCTTACATGAGATTGGGTCTATGACAGGATGGGACCATGCTATTATCTATAAATGTGAAAACAAGAGATTCTCATAGTGATTTGATTTATTAGATTATATATACATGGGTAGTGAGATTTTTCTACATACTTTTTGTGTGTGCCACCTGATATGATTATATTAGATACTTTCTACTTGATAAAAACTTCAAATTTTCACATATTTGGTCTGTAATATCTGTGAAAAAAAAGCCTTGATCAATTTTCTACAATGGAGTGTCAATAGGTTTTCAACTACAAGCCAAGTTAGGCCCTATGTTCAAGAGTAGTTGCTCAAAAGCAAATGGACTACATACTATTTTGTTGTTTTTTGTTTTATGTTTCTTTTTTGGGTATTTTACTGTTGTTGTTTTTTGGTTCATTCTTAGGTTTGATTTTAATTTTTCTGCTTTGGTTTTGTTTGAGGCAGGCAGCATTGAGGGATAGGGAGGAAAAAGAAGATTGGAGACTAAGATTCTTTTCCTCTAAAGGTTGCCTAATCCAATCTTGATATGAGAGTATGTGCCTAGTCTCAATACAACTTGTTACAGCATGTTCATACACATTTGAGTCTTGTTCCTTTCTGAAGGGGGATGGAGGAGAAGTTGTAGATCTGGGGGAGAGGTGATGTGTGGGAAAGGAACTAGGGAGTGGAGGGAGGAGAAAATGTGGTTGTAATGTAATATATGAGAGAAGAATAAAAAATAAATAAACAATATGATCAAAGTATACTGTATGAAAACATTTTAAAGAAAAAAATTGATAGTACTTGTTCCATAAAATACATTTGTAATTACTTTGTTTTTATTTAATTAAAGATGTAGAAAAGTTGTGATTATTTATGCCTCTTCTTTGTAATTTCACCAGTCTTTGTATGATGGGTTAACTACTGATGATTGGTTTGCCCATTTTTTTTCATTGTTATGATTCCTCATTTTGCAAAGTCTCTTTGAGAGAATTTTGATAATTTCTACTTGTAAAAAAATATGTCCATTTCACTTATATATATTCACTGTCAGTGAACAACCAAGTTTTAATATTTATTATAAATCTTCTCTCATTGCTTTTCCTTACTGATAATTTAAAAGAACCATACATTTCACTCAGCTTATTTCTTTGTCAGTGTACTAGATTTTATTGTAAACATTCTAAGTTGAATGACAATAGATTATTTTCATCCATAGTATATTATTATATTATTATAATTGCTTTGTCACTAGTAACTATTAATATTATTTTAACTTATTTAGAAAATAGTCTTTACAACTATGGGTATGTTTATTAAGGAAAATTAAATATATTTAGTTTTAGTACAACTTACAGTTTTAAATATCCATTGTAAATTAAAGCTGTAGTTTGTTTTCTACAGCATAAAGTACATTGGTGAAACCTTCCTTCCTTCCTTCCTTTCTTCCTTCCTTCCTTCCTTCCTTCCTTCCTTCCTTCCTTCCTTCTTTCCTTCCTATTTTCCTTCCTTCCTTCTGTTCTTCCTCCTACCTTTCTTCCTCAAGAAAAGGATCACAGTGTGTGCCAGATGTTATTCTGGAACTTCCTATTCATCTTAAATTCTTACTTTCTTAAATGTTGTGTTTACAGTCATGTGCTCCATAACACTCAGAGACATACTAAGTCTTTGGATAGTCTGTAAGGGCTTTTCCATAGATGACAACTAGATCATGAGAGTTATGATCTAATCAATGGTTTAATCTACAAATGGATTCATAATTGATCATTTAAAAAGAAACTTTTAATCTCTTAAAGTAATTGTTGTCTCTTAGGCTTACTGCTGAATAAGCTCATCCTTTCCAGCTCTTAAGGAATTCTACCTGGCTGGTTCAATTCAACTGCTTTTGCTCAAACTCTTCTCCAAGCTGACTGAATCAAACTGGCTTATCTCAGCTTCTGACTGTATTGCTCATCTTGGCCTCAAACTAATTCTAGCAATCTGTTCTAATATTCTGTCTCCTTTTTATTCTCTGGCTTCAACTGCCTCTGCTGACCACTGAACTGCACAAACTCAGAAAATAACTCAAGTCTCAATAAACCTTCAATACACTGTACTCACTTAAATGAACTGAACACCAAACATAACAGAGCACAACTGACTGAACAAAACTGACTGGCTAGACCTCAGATATCTACATGCCTCTCTCTCTTGAGTGCTGAGATTAAAGGTGTGTACCACCACAACAGAACTTAAGCTTTTCTTTGTCTGAAATTTCCTCTATTCTAGAATGGCCTTGAACTCCAAGATCTTCTGACCTCTAACCTAGACATGAGACTAAACATGTATACTAAGGGCTTGTCTGTATTCCAGCCAGAGCAGCCATGTTGCTGGATTATAAAAGTCCTCTGTAGGTCATAGAATTAGGTGGAATGATGAAATCATATGTAGATGGACTTTGTTGAAAGAATTAAGTTTCTAAATGTATGTCTTTGTAGGGTATATCTTTGTTCTTGACCTTTTATACGTCCTTATTTCAGATGGGCTATAAGGTGAGGAACCTCTGCCACACACACTTACTGTTACAATGTTCTGCCTTACTTTAAGCTCAAGAACTAAAGCGTGAAACTCAGAAGAAGAAAAGAAAGAAAAAAATCCTTTTGCCCGTAACAAATATCTGACTAATAGGAGAGTATCATTGCAGCTCCGTGACATACATAACAAGCATCCAGTGGAAACTAGAAGGAAAAGCTTTAACGAGAGAATAGACTAAGGCCCCAAGCCAGGAAGTCTGAGGGTAGTCAGTTTTATTTCTGGTCTACAACAAAAACAAACTGGAAACGAACACCTATAATATGTTATAATGTAGTTATTTCTTAGAAAGGTTTTCAACTTTAAAATGAGACCTCAATGCAGACCACCTGAAGAAACGAAGGAAGAGTTTGACTAACTCTGATTTTAAACAATGTGAAATGCCTCATGAGCCTTATTTTTTGTAGTTATTGCAAAGAGCCAATTTTTTCATTTGAGATGGTGGGGTGCTCCTCTAGTGGTCCTTAGCCATTCTCAAGCTGTACACTATTTCACTTTCTATTGTGTTGTTTCCAGTTTTCCCATCGTGAACAGTTATATGCCAACTATTCTTGCAGTTATATTTTGATCACATACATATTAACACCCTCTATGTTTAGATTTTAGTTACTGAGAAAAGAAACATAAAGCACTATATTTCTAGAAATATCTTGTTAAATTATCCTCAACAATAATTGTAGGGAAATTGTTCAAAGACCACAGGCCGATTCTATAAAGAACTTCTTTTTATTTTAAAGACATATTCTCAATCTGACTTCAAATATGCCTGTCCTTTTTTTTTTCAAAAAGAATAAATTGGATATTTTACAGTACTTTTTCAAAAAGTAAACTAACTTAGAGGCTATAAAAATATCCAAGAAGAATATATATATACTTCTGAAAGTAAAAGAATATATATACTTCTGGAAGTAAGTCTCCATTCTTTTCATGCTACGTTACGGCTGCCACTCTCAAAATTCCTGTTGTTCTTCCTCTGAAGTAATTGGCAGTTCCCAGAGATAAAAATTCCACATCTATTTTGGAAGTGATATGAAAAAGAAAGAGTAAGTTACTTTATTTTGTTCTTTTAAGATAGTCATGAAGCTCATCACACAGGGTTACTTAAATTTAAAATTACTATATCCAAAGCTGAACGAACATTTGCCTTCAGGTCCTTTAACAAGTCTGCCTCTTGATTGTGAAACACATTGAGCAAAGAACACACTACTCATCATATATTGTTTGCCTTAATATGTTTTGGCCAGGGGCCAGCTCCAGTAGAATCTTCTTTCTTGTAGATTCTCCATGTGGCATTGAATGGGGAAGAACATCAGTAAAGGGTAAGACTTTTATCTTATGAGATATTTAGGGTTGCTGTACAATAATAAAAGTTTACGTATCTAAGTTTAAGTTATTTTGCTACTGTTATTGACCTGCCTTCTCTGTTTCTCTGAGGCCATAAATGGCAAGTCTCTGGCACTTAGCACCTCATCCTAAAACAACAGGAGATTATGTAAAGGATTAATTGCTAGAGCCTTTTCCCTTTTCTCCAGTTGCTTTTCAGGCTAGGGAGAAGTTTGAAGCAATAAACTTCTATTGAACCAGGAGAAGAGAATCACACTGGCAGAAGGAAAAAAAACCTTTTACATAAGCAAATATGCATAACCTCACATAACTTCATATATATTCACACATGCATATTTATAAATTTCCATTTAAACCAGTTGGGTCCAGCTTGCATTCATTCTCATAACTACATACTTACACACACATTCATACTTACACATGCATTTTGAGCAAAAGACCAAGCACCAGTGCAGAAATAACTTACTCATACTAGATTAAAACTGAGCTCCAATCTTTATAGCATAGAGAATAAAAAAGTGCCTACCCATTTATTTCTAAATGAATTAAAACCAAATTTGTAAGAAGAAAGCTTTATCTCTTTAAATAAGACTAAGCTTACCTTGTTATTAAAAAAAAAAAAAAAAAGCATGTTCTGTCCCATGGTAAAGAGAAGTCTGCCTGCTCCTTCTGCTCTCTACAGCTTCTTCTTTTTTTTTTGTCCCTCTTTTTCTCTACATTGTGCATATTTCTCTCTCTTTTTATGTTACCTATAGTTTCTCAGTTATCCCATTGCATTCTCCTTCTAATCTTGTTCTCTTTTCCTCCTCTGATGTCACAGTAATGTTCTTACTATCAATGCCTTTTGCCCCAATGCTATGCCTTTACTTCTAATTTCTTCTTGAGTTCGGTTCTGTCTGAAAAGTTGTGTCCTGAGGGAAAAATATCTTTAGTTCTGTTCTAAAAAGTTCTGGTCAGATCTGACTAAAAAGTCTGCTGTATAAAAAGTTCTCCTTGTCCCAGTTCTGTAGTTTCTCTTTGTCCTCAAGACATACTTGTCATTCAGAATACATGTTCACATGGTAAAAAGTTCACCATAATTTTACATATAAATTAAAATTATAAATTGGAAAAGATGTTTACAACAGAAAATGTTTACATCCATATCCATTAGGAGTAATTATCTGGCTTAACATTCATCACCTGTCACAGCTCCACAGGTTCATGAAGAGTCAAACAACATAACTAAGTTGTTAGTAAAGTTTTGTATAGCTAAACCCAGTCAATATTTTATCTTCTGTTTTAGCACCCATAATAAGTTGTTAGTTCCCTTTTATGTTAATGGTTTAAAAATATCCTGTAATGTGCTCTGAGTAGTAGAATGTCTGCTTGCTGTCTAAAGGGCAATTAACTGGTGATACCTGGGAGACTGGCAGGGATCTCATTGCAGTTTTGACTGTCAGAAAGAACCTAATAGCAGTCCCACTATAAAAGAACTTAGTAGATACTGATATAATTTTAGGAATTTTTGTAGGACCATCATTAAGAATTAAAAAGTCATCTATTTGCCTATATAGCATCACTACAAGACAGTACATCTTCGTTGTTCTGCAGAGATCTATTCAAAAAGGGTGGACTAATACCTAGAGATTGTTATATATGTTTAATAATAACAGAAAAAGCATATTAGTAGCAGGAATCTTTCTTAAAAACTATTTTCTCCTAGGCCTTGCCTCTGGGAAAGAATCTGTTACAGATTATTTATTAATCCAAAGCAGACTCACCTCAGGAAGATCATTTGCTAGTTATTATCTTTTCCTATGATGGCTCCTGACACGTTTTGAATTTATTTTATTGTTGCATAGATTTTGCAGGAGCAATAGAAGCATAGTTCTTTTAATGACTATAGAATACTTGATGTTCAATTTAGATAAGTACAAGTGAATCACAGGCAGAGTCATAGTGACCTGCCCCCTGAACCTTCACCCAGCTGATACCCTGTTCTGAAAGATATCTGTACTCCCCCTGAATACCTATGTTCCTGTGTCATCCCCTTCCCCACATCCTGCAATTTTGTGTTTATAAGCCCTGTGTTAAAAAGTAAAAATTATGATTTGATAATAAAAAAGAATACTTTGTGTTGCACTTTATTTTCTATTTTACTGTGAAATTTGATTACCTGCAAACTCTCTATTCATCTATTTGTCTTCATGTTGACAACAGTAGTTTTGTTTTTCCAAGTATTTTTTAGAGTTTCCAATACAGATAATATATACTAAATAAATGTTACTTATAATATTAGAATAGTTAAATATTAGCACATCATTTTATTGTCACTGTCTTTATATGAATGTTTACAATCAATTAATTGAGATAAGGTAAAAAAATAAATCGAAAGAATCCAAGTTCCTGTTTTCTATAAAACATGACAATATTTCACTTCCTCTAGAGTAGCAGAGGTAAGAATCTAGAGCTATTGTTAATCACTAAAAAAAATGAATTGATCATTCTTATGCTAAATGTGGTATCATTTTCAGCTCCATCACATTTTAAAATGATGGAGATGTTTATAATTTATATGTAAATTAATGCTGGCTTTTCTTAGATATAAATCAGTAGAGGCTAAAATGATGGCTCAGTGTTAGTACTTAAAAATCACTGTCAGGCTGAGATGATGGCTCAGCAGTTAAAAGCACTGGCTGCTCTCCCAAAGATCCTGAGTTCAATTACCAGCAACCACATTGTGGCTCACAACCATCTGTAAAGGGATCCGGTGCCCTCTTCTGGTATGTCTGAAGACAATGACAGTGTACTTGAATAAAATAAATCTTAAAAAACAAAACAAAACAAAAACAAAAACAAAAAACTGGCATCTCTTGCATAGAACTTACGTAAGTTTCCTGCTACCATATCTAGTGGTTTAACAACCACCTATAATTTCCTTCGCATATAATTAGACACCATTTTCTGATTTTATAGGCACCTGCTTGCTTGCTTGCTTGCCTTCATCTTGTATACATAAATAAACTCAGTCAAACAAGCACACAAATAAATCTTTTAAAAGTATCTGTTGGTCCCGTGAAGGTTGGATTCCCCAGTGTGGAGGAATTAGAGGGTCGGGAGGTGAGAGTGGGTGGTAGAGGCATATTCTCACAGAAGCAGGAGGAGGAGAGATGGGATAGGGGGTTATTGGATGGAGGGGGAAATGGGGAAAGGAGAAAACATCTGAAATGTAAATAAAATATCCAATAAAAAAAGCTTAAAAAAAAAAAAGATCAGTGATGAAATTATCGACTCTAGACAATGACCTCTTTTGAATCCTGTCAGTAATATAATCTTGCTAGTTGATTTATTTTAGCTCTATTTGTTTCAAACTTTATATTTAAAAATCTACTCTTACCGTTATTTTCTATTGTTTTTATAGCCTAATTCAATCTTCCTATTTACCATTTAGAATCTCAACTGAATGTGTGTGCAAGAGTAGTGATGTAATTAATACTAAGATATAAACATTTCTTACCTGATATTTCATTGCAAGTGAAGGTGCCATTTTTTAACTACTGTTATTATTAACAAACGATTTGTGGATTTCAAATTTTAGCTACTGTGGATTAATAATGCATCCATAACATTTCCTTCCCAATAAAAACTAGTGTTGGCACCCTCTGATTACCATAACAAAATTCTAGTCTGCGTGGATAAAAATTTCTAGAAATGCATTTTTCTAATTTCTGAGGGAAAGAATGTCCAAGAATGAGGCAGTTGGAAGATTCTGTGTCTGGTGAAAGCCCACACATTGTTTCATAGCTACTCATTTGAAATGTGATCTTGCCCAGTGAAAGGCCACTAATCTCATTCATGTGGGCTTTTCCCTCATGGTCAACTCAACTCTCCAATTTTAGAGAATGGAAACCTAGGATATATAGGACACAAACATTTTACCAAAACAACCACTGAAGAGTAAGTACAATCATCATAACATTTAAACCACTCAAGAAATCTTTCCAAAAAGGTCATATTGCTTTCCTTGGAGAGAAGAAATTTAGTGACATTATGTCCCCAAAAGAGATTCTTACATTTCAGGCCTTTTTATAAATATTTCAAGTTGAGGAAATGAAAGCAGGTAGCTGCATAGCTTTAAAATTTAACAAAAGCATTCTTCAGTGATCTTGCCATGCTGCTTTACTGTCTGATTGAAAATGGTCACTGGCAGAGTTTTCTGAAATTAGGTTTTAGTTAAGAATAATCCCAAACACAAGCATTTTAGGAGACTGGCTGACTGAATGAGTCTCTAGTTGAAAACTTGGGATGGCCTGGATTTAAGCTACGAATAACTAAGTTTGAGAAATCCAGTAGAAATATAAGCTTTCTCAAATAGCACTAGTAATGAAAATTCTATTTATGGGCTAAAAGTATTGGATTGAAGCATCGTTCCTACTAGCATGTGAAAAGCTTTAATTTAACTTGCAATTCAGGTTAAACTAGGCCAGATGGTTAACAAATGCATTCTCTATCTTTGGATAAAATTAATAGGCTGCTCACTCTGAAAAAGCATAACTATGTGAGAGAATGGAATGGGAAGGCTTCGGTTCTGGCACTGCTTATTTAGGAAGCACAAACAGAGAGTGGAGAAAAGAAGAAAGAAAGGAAGGGCTTGCTTTTATATCTTTGGCATTTTAAAACTGTTAAAACTTACATTATAGGCAGATGGCTTATAAAATAGGAAAATGGGGAAAAAAGGCTTTAACAATGCTCATTGTGAACTACAAGGTGAAAAAAAATCCTTATCATGGTACAAGCAAACATTGGAAGAAAAATTCATTTTTGGCTGGTTTTCTTTATTATTAAGATTTGCATTGAAGATTGAATTCTTTATAATGCATGGAAAGAAGCACGGGAAGGTTTATAACTGAGAGAGGAATACAGATAGAATACTCATCTCTGTAGATAGA
Organism: Rhabdomys pumilio; assembly: GCA_030674055.1. Taxonomy (NCBI): domain Eukaryota; kingdom Metazoa; phylum Chordata; class Mammalia; order Rodentia; family Muridae; genus Rhabdomys; species Rhabdomys pumilio. Next base: position 40,721,328 of record JANHMN010000008.1, read on the forward strand.
GTGATAAGTAAAAGCATGGCCAGCTTGACTCCTAAGAAATCTAGTCTAATATTAATCTCCATTATGAGGAACATTCAGATTTCCCTGAAACCCCAAGATATTCTCAAGGAGATTAGATTCCAAGTGTGCATTGTTTTAACTTTGAAGATTTTAAATTAACTTCATTGTTTATGAAACCATTGCTCTAAATTATGTGGGTGTTTTTGATATTTTATTGTCTTTGAAACTAAAGACAACATTTGGCATCTTTATTTTGATGTTTTATGGTGTTAGACTTTACTTTATTGACTCATATACCAAATACTTAATTCATATCATTTTATCGATAGTGAAATGATTCAGCAGATAAAGGTATTTGCTATGAAGCCTGATGGCGTAGGTTCAATCTCCTGCAACCACATGTTGAGAGAAAACACTCTTTTCAATCTATATAGCTTCTTCCACACACATATGATGACATGCACCCCAGCACGCACATAAGTGCCTTCGTGTACCTAAAATAAAAAGTAAGAATGCAACAAAACATTCGAGAAGTCTACTTTGATTAGAATAAAAGAGCCGCCACTCTACATGGCAGGGCTAGTATCATCAACATAATCAAACCAGGTAGAATCTAAAGAAATGGCTGAATCTACAGAAGAAGAGAAGAGTCATCTGTGCTTGTAATTGAAAGGGTGGCAACAGAAAAGGATTAGAGGGTGGATCACAATTAATTAGCCTCCACTGGAACTTCAAGTCAAAGAAAATTGGCAGGTAATAATTTAGTATAAATTATCTGTCTAAACGTGAGTACCATTCTGAACAGGTAATTAGCATTGTTAGAAGCTTCCAGCTGACGATTTAACTCAGATGACATATGGAAGCCACCTGTCATAGTTCCTGGTACATAGTAATTACTCAATTAATGATTATTATTAGTATTACTTTTATTTCACAGCTTTTTAAACACAGTGTTTCCTTTCTTTGATGAACAGTGTTGAATTTCTTTTCTATCTATAACAATAGTCCCTTGACATTGAGAAAGACTTTTACAAAGGATCTCCAAAATAAAGTATGCCTTCATATGAATCTGTGTACTTGTCAGCAAGGCTTGAATATGACCAAGTGGTATCAGGGTTATTGCCTATTAATTGAGGGCTAAGAGGCAAGAAATGTACTTTGAGGGGTGTACATAGACCAGTGCAATCATTTAATTCATGGTGTGGAGTGCTAAACTCAGTTAAGGAAATATTTATAAATTAATAAATTTTAAATTTCTCATCACATGGATCTTTAAACACACACACACACACACACACACACACACACACACACACACCTCATTGTTATTTTTGATATGGCAAATTTATTATTGAATTATTTAACTGTATATTGATAGTTCAAATATATGGCTTACTATGTCTTAGACTGTGTATTTAAAACAAATGAGTGTTTGATATTTCACAACAAGACTTTAAATAATTGTTCACTCCCATTCTATGATTCCAATGAATCACAAAACAACTTACTTTTCAATATACTGCAAATATAGCTCAATGTAGAATCTACATTCTACTCTACATCATATAAATAACATACAACATTATTATCATTATTATTAGAATGTGATGGTATATTTTAGAAAAAATACTATATTAAAACTTTAAATATTACTGTTAATATGTTTTCAGTTTTTATGATTCTGCTTTTGCTGTCAACTCTCCATATTTCATTTAGATTCTTGAAAAGGTTATAAGATAAAATGAAAAACTCATCAGAATTATTTTTTCAATAATTAGTATTTTGCATTTCCTCTCTGATTCTATATCTTGCAAAATTACTGTTATCAAGGACTATGATGTCTGAAACAATGCAAATTTTATATACTAGCTATAAAATCTTCTGAATATATTGGGCAAAATGGTTTGTTATAATGAATATTTCAAAAATAAAAAAAATTGTTTTTGAGAGGTTTTCTGTCAAGAAGATTATAAGTACTTAAAATACAAAATATGCACAAAGAATTTATAAGATAATATAATTTAAGCACACTGGTGTTAAACAAACATAAATCTCATTGAATTCGGGTTTTAGAGTCTATTTAGTTTTATTTATTTATTTATTTATTTATTTATTTATTTATTTATTTAGGAGTAGCATGAAAATACCCCAAATGGGCCAAAGACAAAAAAGAAATGTACTAATAAACTCACATATTAAAAAGAAATTTGGATTTTTTGGGTTTTTTTTTTTTTTTTGGTAAGATTTGTGAGTTTGTTTATTTACATGTTTGTTTTTATGTTGGTCCATACAATGTATGAAGATTTAGATATTTTTTCTTGTATGTAGCTTTGATTTTCATGAAGGTCTTGTCTATTTGCTTTCCCATTGTTGACTAGAAGCTAAAAGTTCCATCTTTTTGGATTGAAGATTGAACTTTAAACTTTAGTGGAAGGGTATGTTCTCTTCAAGAGGGCTCCTAAAAGCAATGCTGGTCTCAAGGGGAATTCTTACTGGCATGACCTAGTTCCCATGTGCTGTATACCAGCCTAGGATGGTAATATCTGAATGGTGTTGTCTCTCCTAAACTTATACATATAGATGCCTATTCAATTTGGATCTATTGAATACAGAAGAAAATTATGACATAAGCTAGTAGAGATTGAATGATGGGCACTCACTCACACAAGGAAAGTTCCTAACAATGCAGTTTCATCTATAGCATTTTATTTTATTTTATTTTATTTTATTTTATTTTATTTTATTTTATTGAGATTTTTTGAGACAAAACCTACTTAAAAATTTGAGGCTATCTTTAAACTAATATTGGATCCTAACTAGCCTTAAACTGATTCACCTACAAAGTCTCCTGAATAACTGGGATTCCAGGCTCGTGCCACTTTGCTCAATTAAGACTTAGTTATTTTCAAAAAGTAACTAACTTTCTTTTTAAAGTAAGTAACTTAAAATAACTAAAGAACTAACATTACTTGGAGATACGAAATTCAAGACTCTGATCATTTTGTCCTAAGAATTGAAACTTATTAAGAAATAATGATTTCTAACCCAGTGTAGTGGCCCACACCTTAGTTTTAGCATCCTGGGAGGCATAGTCAGGCAAATAGATCTCTGAGTTTACATAAGAAGGTCCAGGCCAGCCAGAAAGAACCTGACTCAAAAACACAAAAAAACACTAACAACTAAGCATAAATTACCTGTGCTATTGTCTTAAAACCTTTTCCATTATTTGATGTTCTGAGAGATTTATTTTCCCAATTACAAGTAAGATAAGAAAAAAAAAAAGATTTGTTTTTGTCTTTTGGTTTTTAACCAGAAATTTTTCTATATCTGCCCAGTCTCATACAGTCACATATTTCTTGCTTTTGTCTGTTAGTTTAGTATAATTTTGGTCTGCTAGGACAGTAAGTTCTGAAAATACATTTCCTGATGCATAGTTTTGCACTAGGGTTCCACTGCTTGCCTTTGACGTCATTTCTGCTTAATTTTACAGACTTCCATTCCTGTGCAAATGTAACATCTAGAATAGGAGCAGCATTCTGAGACCCATTTAAGGATTCCTTGCCATTGGTGTTTTAACTGAAGTAGCACATGATTGGAGTGGAAGGAGATTTTAAGTATTTACTCTTCTTGGAGGTCTACTTTGAAAAGAAAAGTTTTTTGAACGTGACAGCAATAAAACTTCTTAGGAAGTACCCAGAAGAACAGGAAGCATGTAGTTAGAGAAACAAGGTAGAGAGCAGAGTCAATACAGAATCAAACAAAGTTCTAAATCTACTTTAGTTCACTAAGTAATGTCTGCAGAAAATGAAGTCACACCCAGTGTCATCCTGCAGCCACAGACTCAAGCATCAGTGAAAGGTGGATTAGAACTCTTCTTAAAGACACAGATATATCTAGATTCTTTCAGCTTTCTGTACAGCTATAATTGACTACAACAGTTTGACAGCATTTGAAATGAATGTGTTCTAGCTGTATAGGCTGCTGTGATGGGATGCAGGATCTGAGGGCATAAATGCTAGAACGAATGACTGTGGAGAACTGACTGACAGCTGATACTTTTTGCTACACTGCACAAAACTGGAAAGCTATGTCCATATGCTTCTTTTCTACTATCAAATAACATTTACCAGTGAAAATCTAACGTAATCACTGAGGTCTTGGTCTTTGTAAACTCAGGATAGTTGGGATACGTTGAGCTCATCATGTTTGATACCACACAGTAGGACCACTGAAAATAGGGACCCATTTTTTTGACACTATAGCTCCCTAAGTTGCAATGTGATATTTTTTGTTTGTTTGTTTGTTTGTTTGTTTGTTTGTTTTGGGCTGTGGGGTGTTCCAAACAAGGTTTCTCTGTATAGTTCTGGCTGTCCTAGAACTCACTTTGTAGACCATGCTGGCCTCGAACTCAGAAATCTACCTGCCTTTGCCTCCCAAGTGCTGTGATTAAAGGCGTGCACCACCACTGCCTGGCTTTTGGTACTCTTTTAATGTAAGTATTTCCTTGTACTTAATAATACAGGTTATAAGAATATGGTCAATGTGGAAAGGAAAAGTCAGTAGAAAGGAACATAAATGATATTTGTTCCACAACCATCCCAAAGACAACATTACTGTACTTACGCAGACAATGACCTTCTATTAGCAATTGAATATCACATATAGTTTGAAATGTTTCAGACATCAGTAATACCTTTACATCTAAATATGTTTTTCTGCAGAACTTCATTTTCGTTTATTAGGAGCCAGAGAAACTCAGTGATTAAGAAAAGCAGTTAACTTGTATGGAATAAGCCAATTTACTAAAATGTCAATCTAAAGTTGTGGAAAGTGACATTTTAAAGAGATAGAAAGTAATACTAGCAATTTTTTGTGTTGAATATATTCAAATTATTACTGGAAAGTGTATATTAATTTTGTGGAAAAGAGACAGCTCAAGCATTGATTTGGAGAATGTTTTCTGACCTCCTCGTGGAAGTCTACAATAGTTTTCCATGTAATTTGTCTTTGATATATGTCACAGGACTATCGTACTGTTTAGCCAGTATGAATTCCTAAAGCATATGAAGGTCAGCGGCTATTCTAAAAGCTTCTCTGAAACCGCCACTCATTTTCTTCACTTATCTGCGGCTCACATTCTACAGATCCTTATCTGTCAGCTATTGTGCTAATGATTGGATGGTTCTTCAACATCACTCTTCCATCTTTGACAAGACTGATAAATGGACTTTGCAAAAGGACTTACTATTATCATTGTCCATAAAAATTGGAAATATAACTAGAGTAGAGATATTAAGGACATCTGAAAAATCTATATGGGAAGGAGTAATAGCTTAAAGGTAGAGAAGGTATGCTTGCATCAACACAATGGAGTTTCATTTTATAGATGATGAGTATTTTTGAATCTCATTGTGTCTTTTCCTAGAGCTGTGTTTTCTTCTGCATATGATTATATGGCCTTTTCTACCAGGGAATACCAACACATTGACTATTGTTTGGAATTTAATTTCACATAATTGTTCTTATTTTAAATATATCTATGTTAGACTAAAATATTAAATTTCTATAAGTAGAGATTCTATTTATAAATATTTTCTAACAGGGCACAGCTATAACAAAAACCCATTATAAGTTACAATCTTTAGAGGACGTGGAGCTTTGGGTTCCAAATTTATTCAGTTTTCTTTTATGTTATCTTATATTTTTAGCAATCAAACTCACCTATCATGCATATTTTAGAGTAAAATACTAATTTACCAATAGAGTATCATATTATTGTAAACTAGAAATACATGTAGATTCTGCCTTAGTCTTAAATGTTATATTCTCAAAGGAATTTTCCATGATCAACAAATTATTGTTAATCAAATCATATTACTCTCTGCATCATACTACCTTTTTTTCAGTTATTACAATTTGCAAATGTATTTATTTTTACACTCTGTTTATAATGTTTCTCCATTAATTTATGAGCAATATGAGGATAGATAGTATATGTATTCTATTACTACTATGGTCTCTAATCATAGCACAATGCCTTATCAATAGAAGGCAAGGTAGCAAATCTTAAATAGGTGGCTGAATGAGTGAGTGGCGAATGATTGTGTATAATCATACTATAATAGATTGAATTGTTTTCCTGAGAGTTACTTTCAAGGTTTCTTTTATTTTATCCTGATGTTGTATAACAAAAACCATCATCTATCCTAATGAAGTGTAACTGTTTAGTCCAGTCCCTGATATTAGTTGGAGGAGGTTGGATGGAAGCCCGATGCCAGGGAAAGTCAAGTACAGCAAATCTCAAGCCATCCTTGAAATCCCCAAGTTCCAACAAGAGGATGAAGGCTTCTATGAGTGCGTCGCAGGTAACCTTCGAGGAAGAAACCTTGCAAAGGGTCAACTCATTTTCTATGGTGAGTAAATAGAATTATGTTAGTTTTTACTATGCTTCAAAGCAAATAAGGCAAGACATTGACATACTATTGGCATGTGTCATGAGAGAAATTGGAAAGGCCCATTTTCAGGTACCCCCTCAACATCTATCTCTGCACTCCACATGTATATGTTTGCACATGAACACACATGTGTACATATTCATGAATACAATAGATAGCATTCTTTGTTATATTTGACTGGAGAATGTTAGTCATTTCATAATTAACAACATTAAAGTTTATCATACAAGATATTCATTATTACACCACATTTACTAGAGAATATTCATGAGGAACGTATGGCAATCTTAAAAAGAATACTGAACAGGATTTACAAACAAAATGGAAAAATAAGTAGAAAAACTGACTGAATGGTAGTTTGTATTATTTATTTCTATTTATTAGTACTTGTCTGCCCATATGGAGATGAAAGAAAAATCAGTTCATTGCCTCATAATACACTGCTACCATAGCTTCTAGAATATCATTTGAACTAGATACTTTGTGGTATATGAATGGATATGTTGCGCAAATATTATCTTTATATTGTTTCTTCTAGACCAAAATAAGAACATCCTTAAATTTTTCTATTATTATTTTTATATGTGTGTTTTTCTGTGTTCTATCCTCCTGCAAGCTGCCTGTGTATGCTGCCTAGGATACTAGAAAAGGGTGTAATACAGGTGCTGTGACTCAAGCACAGGTCTTCTAGATGAGCAGCCGATGCTCTGATATGCTGAGCCATCTTTGAAGCACCAAAATTCCTTCTTAAAAATATACTAAACCTATAAAATATAGAAAGAAAATATTAAAATATTTGGAGATTCTAAGATATATAACTCCCGGGAACTGTATTGTTTGTAGCTGAAATATTTTTTCTATATATCCTGATTTTATCACTGAAGACATTATTAAAAATAATGTTTGGATAATTTGAAAGTTTATCATAATTATCTCACAACAGTAATGACTGGATATCCTGTGAGGAGAACAGCTGTACCTTTGGATACATTGCTTTTCAAATTATTTAGAATTTTCAATTTTCTCCTGAAGTGAAAGTTACTTCCTATAAATAGAATATAATTTCCCTTTTATTACTGTTCTACAATTTTACTGATGCTTGCCAAGGAAAGTAATTTGTTTTTTTTTCAATAGTATCACTTCTTAAAGGACAGTTTTTGTCAGCTGGCATCTTTGGCAATGTGTTTAGTAAGAAACAACTGAAAGTTTTACAATACTAAAAATATTACAAGTTTTGGCTCAGTTTTAATAAAAAATATTTTATGTTTTTTATATAGTAGAAAAAGCAGCCACTAAGTGATGGACTAGAATACAATTATCTAAAACTATGTATTTATCAAGAGTTAGGTTACATAAATTTTAATATAAATTCATAATTTCTAGAATAATAATAGGCATAAATAATTTTCAGTGATGTTATAGTTAAGAGATTTCAGATTAGTTGAAAAATTTCTCACAGGTACTGAGTCAAATTCAAGGTCAAAGTCTTGAAGAATCATCTAAACTTGGACTCTTCCTACTCTATCATAATTTTTGAACACAGGGTTCTAAGTCCATCTCACCAGAGGTAGTCAGCTGTTCAGTGGTTATGAACAATCATTTGGAATAAAAAGAAAAAAAACTGATGGATTAGATAATCACTATTTATCATGGTCATGTATTGATTTACATGTCACAAAATGAAGAGAAGTTGTCTTATGTCAGAGTCAAGTAATACCTAAAAGAAATCAAAAACAAGAAATAATACCTAAAGGAAATCAAGAGAAAGTTTTTATCATTTTTTATAATGCTAAGCTTAAGTTACAACTCAGGAATAGTGACATTGCCTATCCTATATTTTGTGTTTTTACCCCTAAAATTAACCTTTAATTTATCACTATAATTACAGAAATTATAGTGTGTTTATAGGAGTTGGAGTTCTATAGCTAGTAGTAGGAGAAAATGGTAAATCTAAATAATTAAGATAATTCTTTTCTGTATATCTTATATACACAAACATTTAAGACTTCTCATAAGAATGCTAAGAATATAATTAATATACACATTAAATAAATATGTCTTAATGTTGCAATTATTACATTAAAAATAGCATGCAGGTATGTATTAACTATGTATGTATGTTGTATTTTAGACTCCAGGTAATGTTTAGATTTAAGAGCATGTATTGCTGTTGCAGAAGACATTATTTCATTTTCCAGACCATGTACCTGGCATGTCATAACAGTAAGCCTGTAGATACAGCTTCCTGGGGATCTGACTCCTCTTGCTTCTTCAGAAAATTCACATACCCATTTATAGACATAAAAATAGACACATAAGCACACACAAACCACAAACACATACATATATGTTCATATGTGTGTGTGTGTGTGTGTGTGTGTGTAATTTAAAATAAAAATAAATCTTTTAAACTTATACCAAACTTTATAAGCTATAAAGTATTTTTCTCAGGTCAAATATATATTGTAACAATTTTAAATAAACATTTACAAATTATTTTGTTAGTAGCACATAGAAAGAAGATTGAGTTTTGTCAGTGCATAGATTTCTCATAAACCTTGTTATGATCTATTTCTCAAGACCTCAGGAGGGATGTTCTAAAATTGGAAATCGAGCTGATTTCCACTGGAGATAATCATAGGCTAAGTCTCACCACCCAGGGATAACATGATTCCTTCTATTTGGTGACCAGCTCCCTACAGAGCCTTAATGGGGGCATGCATCACAGTAGAAATGTCTGGAAATCAGACTCAAAGGTTTTGTGGTACATAGTATTTTAATTCCACATAACCCCATTTCCTTCTCTATTTGGTGTAGTGAATACAGCATAACATGTCACAGGACTAGGCTGAAATAGTCTGCTATCAGGTGTGAGCTAAGTTTTGTTTCATAGTTTTATTTGTATTTCTTCTTCAACAACCTATTCAATACCATTGCATCTTTTGATAGGATGTGCAGAAGTTTATCACTGTATAACTGTTAGGCAGGAACCAAGGAATACATGCCTTCCTGCATCCCTTAGCTTTCCCTAGCTCCTGAAGATTCATTAGAAGATTATTTAAAACAAGATACCCCTTGCTGTTGACAATCAATTACTCCTCTTTCATTGACTGTATTTCTGTATCACCTGAAAAAACTTATCCTCAAACTTCTCAATTATACTAGAACTCACCAAAAGTACTCACCATAATTTGGCTTCTGATTTCTTAAAACACCATCTTGAAGTGGTTTTCAAATGACTGTAAAATACAGTCATAAGAACCTGTAGCAGCAAGAAATACAGGCATTTGTGAGATTAGGATGTGAGTTCTGTGATGTTAAATAAATTCAGTGCAACAGTGTGAAACCTCTAACTAGCCCTATCCAGAGATTCTGAGATAAAGACAGGTACTCTTCCTTCTACAAGTATACAAGGACAGGACTAAATAAAGGAGAGATGAGATCAGTAACTGTGTGCAGGTGCCAAATACCTGTAGTGAACAAGATATTTATGTAATCCATTTAACTATTTTCCTGAATGACTGTAAGGTAACCAATTCCATTACACTAGTTTGCAACTATGAAAAACTTTTTTATATCAGAAAACGAATTTGGTCAACTTCCATTTGTATGTTTACAGTTAAGTATTTAATACATCTACAGCTCTCAAAATCTGCATTCCTTCCCAAGAGCCAACAGAATATTGGACTACCCAATAAGGAGCGAAGGATTACATTTATATATGTCAAGATATGGGCAGAATAATTTCTAATTAAAATACATTTACTTTTTGTAGGCTTTAAACATGTATGCTTAAAGAAAATTTGCCCTCAAAGGATTAGGACTTAGTTTCTCCCTCTTAATTAACGTTTGTACTGTTATTTAGCATGGCAATACTCTTTAGCAGTTTTCTGTATTTTGACCTTTATTCAGAATTTACAAGTTGTTGCACAGGTGCAGCCAAATGACAGACAGCAACCTTTAGCTCGAGCCAAATATGGGGTGATAATTGTGACGGTTGCCCCTACTAGACTCCTGCAGTCCCCCTCCCCTCATATCACATATATTATAATGGAAGTTCACCTGGGCCCAGTTAATCTCCTAATCACTAAGAACTTGGAACACATTATATCACCTTGATTGGCTTGCCAACAAGATATCCTTGATCTGTTTTTTTGTTTTTTGTTTTTTGTTTTCAAATAGCTCCTCCAGAATGGGAACGGAAAATCCAAAATACATACCTTTCTATCTATGACAGTTTGTTTTGGGAATGCAAAGCTACTGGAAATCCAAATCCTTCGTACACGTGGCTAAAGAATGGTGAACGTCTCAACACAGAAGTAAGGAACTAGATGTTAGAAACTCCTTGTTTATAACAGTCGTTTTCAGTAATAGCTCATATCTATGGAGCGTTCAGTGTGCTCCAGGGAAAGAAATTTCATTTTTTAATCCTTAAAGGAACTAAAAGGAAGAAAAGTGAGCTAGGATAGAAAACTTGGACATAGTCACACTAACAGTGATGATTCCACCCACATTTAGATGTGGTCATTGGCATATATTCAGGCAGCATTAACTGGATTCAGTGGGAAAAGAAAAGAAAGGAAAGGAAAGGAAAGGAAAGGAAAGGAAAGGAAAGGAAAGGAAAGGAAAGGAAAGGAAAGGAAAGGAAAGGATATAAGAAAAAAAGGACACAGAGAGAGAAAGAGAAAGAGAGAGAGAGAGAGAGAGAGAGAGAGAGAGAGAGAGAACATAAAGTTGGGAGGAGATGCTTGGGATTGGTTGTAGAGGGAGTTGGTGTGAGAAACTAGAGGTAGGTCTAATCAAGACACACTGTAGAAATTCCTCGAGGAAATAAATAAAATATTCTAAACAGTAATATATTAAAAAAGATTGTTTCATCATCAAAGCTAAATTTGATGTGTCCTACTGTGACTCAGGTTTAATTTTCTACTTCTTTTGTAACATTGTTTTGTTCTCAAGATAATGTAGGAGAAAGAGAGGAGGGAGGGAGGAAGAGAGGGAGAAAAGGGAGAGAGAGAGAAGAGAGAGAGAGAGAGAGAGACCATTCCTTCAAATAGATGAAAGAATGTGTTTCAGAGGGGCTGAGACATTTGTCAAACAGAATGCAGTACCTACTACAGGTAAAATTAATTTTCAGAATAGTACTTGTGTGTAGGACCCACACGAGGAGCATTTAGAGAAATGAAAACGTTTTCCAAGGTTATAGAACTGTGAGTAGAAGATGTAGCCTACTAATTTGTCTACTAGGAGGATACAGAATCTGAGTTCACATCACTGTCCCTGCTACATAAGAATGGACATAAGGTGAACATGTTTCCTCTTATGTCTATCTCCTGAGAAAACTTTCCCCTAGCAAACTCTCTAGATGATCATATTAATGATGCCTTTTATTTTTCAAATGTAGCCATAGACAGTCATATTTATTTGGAAGCTAAAAAACAGTGTATTTTTTGTGTTTGGTTTTATAGAACTTTCTTCCAAGATGCCTACTGAGTGTGTACTCTTTTATTTGTTTTTTTTTTTAATCCGTTTATACATTAGAGAACACTAGTGTATACATCAAAATGTTTAGTTTATGGTAGATTCATAATATTAACTACTTTACTATGTACACTTAATACTGTATTTTGTTACTCTAAATGGGTCCTTGTAGCAGATGCTAGCAGCTGAGGCAGGCTGTCTTAGAGGTTACCAAACTGAAAGCTGCTGCTTAGAATTCAAGCAACATATTGTAAATTTGTCATATTCCAGAATGGTGGAATATGCTACATTATTTTCAATATCATCAAACAGACAATTGCATATATTCCTTAAAGAAAAGACCAGTTTCTCCTGAAATAAGTTAACTTGGATAATTCTGGCCAAAACCTTGTTCCACAAATACACCATATACATATATATGGTATATATATATGTATATATATGTATACATGTATATACATATATATATATACATATACATATATATGTATATGGTGTATTTATATTTTATATATATGAAATTTTTAAAAACTTTAGAAAACAACTCAAAACCTTGAATTAAAGACCCAAAACACTTTAGTTCTCAGTGATAGGCACAAATGTTGTTTATTAATATATTTTATGCAAGAAAATTAACAATGAAACATCTCTTATATTAATATAATAGCACCTTTTGCATGGCTATTCCTTTATTAGGAGAGAATTCAGATTGAAAATGGGACTCTAATCATCACCATGCTAAATGTGTCAGACTCGGGTATCTACCAGTGTGCTGCAGAAAACAAATATCAGACAATTTATGCAAATGCAGAACTGAGAGTTTTAGGTGAGTCATTCACTTATAACCAAAAAAGTTTTGAAGTCTGAACATGATTTTTTTCTGTGAAGTAGAAATTACTTTCCTTTAAAACAGTGAGAAATATTTCATTTAGCTTTTTACATAAAACATTTTAGACAAAAGGTGTTTAAGTTATTCTTCTGATTTGTCAATATATTAATATCTATTAAATATTCTCAATTCTAATGAGATTCAGCTGGCTAACAAGATTCAAGTGGGTGGTCTTGGAATACAAACCAATAGAACCCAATAAAAATCTTTTCAGCTACAAATAAAACCATGAGAAATAATTTCAACCTCACCGGCATAAGAATGGCAAATGACAGTTCATGGAGACTTAAGACAGAGTGACCTGCTTTATCTTCTTTAACGTGTGCATTGGATGTCAAGTAGGACATTGTAGCTAGCCACTAACCCTGAAAACCCTTCCTGGAAGATGTGTAGATGTGTGTGTTCATTATGGCCTCATGTAGCTGTGGACATCAAGTCGGTATTCAAGGCAGGAGTAAAGTGAGATGACATCCTGCCATATCGGTCTCTGTGATTAAGAAACAATAATTTCTTAAGCTTCCATAGAAAACTCCCTTCATTTACTTACTAGCATTCTTGTCACATTGCCATGAAAACACTGAGAAAAGCTTGGAACAAGGAAAAGAGTACCTTTTTGTAGAAAGTACTGCGTTTGGAACAGAGAGAAATTGGTACCTCATGAAATTTAAGCAAACATGTCTGCTTCAATAAATGAGTTTCAGGCATCATAACCTATGAGTTGATTATTGATAGGAAGGATGGTAGGAAAGTTGAAGATAGAGAACAAATATCGGCTTTTGAGTGTCAGGAGTTTGAACAACACTACCATCCCACTGAACATTGTTATACACCAGGATCCAAATATAAAAACAAATACTCAAATGAGAGCGATCCTTACCTTTGCTGAACTTACACTGTAACTGAGAAAACAACTAAACGTAAAAGGTGGCTATTCATTTGGTCAAAAACTGACCGGTTGCTACCCAAACACAAGACAAGGCAAATAAAACCTTAATTGAGGACACTCTTTCAATCTGGGATCACAAAAGAAGGTTGCACAGGTCAAATGAAGGCAGAGAAGCAATTCCTGAAAAAACAAGAAGCCAGACAGCGTGACCTACATGAAAACTCAAGTTCACTCGAAGTTTAGAAATTGAAATGAGATACACACATCCACCTTTCGGGAACATGGAAGATTTAGGTGCTTCCCGGGCTCTTTGTTTATTCTTGCTTCAGTATTATATATCCAACTGGGTTGGAACACAACCAAGACTGACAAACATAAATTTTCTAAATTTCACTTACATGATCTACTTCTGTAGAAGACAGACATAGTTTTCTTCGTTACATTTTCTGAAAGAAATTGTGCAGAGTACAAAAGACTTCTGATTTGCTTCCCTGATGTAAATCATGTATATACATATGTTTTTATCTATGTATATATTGTGTGAATGTATGTGTGTTGTGAGTGTGTGTGTGTGTGTGTGTGTGTGTGTGTGTGTGTAAAACTGGCCGTAAAACAACTTGAGCTTATTAAAAGTAATTTTAACACAAATGTTAAGTTTCATTCAATATATTGGTGTAAGCTTAATTTACTCAATGTTAATTGAGTGATTTAACAATTCAATTTTTAATTTTGGTTTTAGCCTCACCTCCAGATTTCTCAAAAAGTCCCATTAAAAAAATTTCAGTTGTTCAAGTTGGTGGTGATATTTCTATCGAATGCAAACCAAATGCTTTCCCCAAAGCATCTATTTCCTGGAAAAAGGGAACAGAGAACCTGAAGCAAAATAAAAGGTAAAAAAACAAACTTATTTTATATATACTTTTTAAAATTTTATAATCTGCCATCTCCTAAACCCACCTTTTTTCTTCTGTAATAAACTTCCTTTGGGGTACCCCAAGATGCCAGTAGTTTGCACATCCTATACATACATAAGTAGCTGTAAAGCTAAAGTCTGTTTGTATAATTTGGCTGCAATATTTTTATTGCACACACTTATAATAGAGGTATATTTTTAAACACCTTTAAGACCTTTCTCTATATTCAGTTTGAAGCCTTTTTCCTGACCCAGCCTGCTGAGAAACCACTGAGAACATTACACAAAGGCAGGAGACACTCATATTCACACACCTGGTACTGTGGTTTTTAAATAGTCACACAGGTGTTCACCCCATGACAAAATGAATTCACCACATGAAAAAATATGTGGAGAGGTTCCTGTAGAGAAGCAAGTGAGGTTTCTTTGCAGAATGGATGTAGTTGAGAAATCTGAAGTCAGCACTTAAATGTTTTCTAGGACACAGCAGCAGAAGAGAATAGTTATTTTTTTGCCTACATATAATACTCTATAATACATACCTATAATACATATTACATTGTTGTATATATTCTTATGTATTCTTGTGTATAGAAGACAGTAAGGCCACAGTTGGCAGCTCTATTTGAGTGATCCCTACATATGACTGAATATTGCTGCTATGAATGAACCATTGTGCATGTATGAGTTCATTGAGCTTTTCAACATCATATTAAACAATGATCATCATCTGGCAAGACGGGACACATGAAGAAAGAAGTTAAGTGAAATGTGAGTGACTTAAACACAGTCAAAGGATGTACAGTTGACAAATACCACAAGCACTATTTGGGCAGGGTTTTCATAGAAGGTCACTGTAAGAATTAGAGACTGCTGTTGGCTTCTCAACTCAGGTACGTGTATGTTGGCATGGGTGAGTGAAATCAAATAGTTTCCTTTGCTGTCCACAGTTGGCCATTGCTAGAAGTTAACAGTGAGCACCCAGTTAAGGAATATCAGGTGATGGGTGAGTATTAATTGCTGAATGGCTTTTACTTAGGGCCTACAGGGCAGGGAAGGCAAAAAGCAGAGAATGAACACAAGTCTGAAAAGAAGATTACTGTAGTTAAGGGAATTGTCAGAGTTCAACTAAAATGGAGGAGCTTTTACCCAATGGATTGGCCATGGCTAGCAGACAATTGGCAGTTTTAAAGAAAAGGACCAGAAAGACTGGTATATGAGCTGTCACTACACATGAACAGGTTACAACTTGATTTCAGTCATATGGATACTAGTAAAAATGTCTGAAGCTAGGGAAGTAAAATTCTCTAAACTGGATATGAGAAGCTTGATTGGATGTTAGCAGTTCTAATACTGCTTTTGTGGCCAATGAAAAGATAATAAAAGAGAAATAATAACAAATACCAGAGATTTGCATTAGTTTGTCTGACTCTCATGGTACTGTCTGCTGTTTAGAGATATTTCCAAATATATGATGAAGTGTTTAAAAAGTAAGTATCCTAGTGCCTTCCTCATTTTTTTAGTCTTGCATCTGTAAAAAGGTATTTTTTTTAAATAATATCTCTTAATTAAAGCCTTTCTATAATAAAAATTCCCAGGAGGACAGTCATGGTGCGTGCCTTTAATCCCAACACTTGGGAGGCAGAGGCAGGAAAATTTCTGAGCTGGAGGCCAGCCTGGTATACAGAGTGAGTTGCAGAACAGCCAGGGCTATACAGAGAAACTTTGTCTTGACAAACCAAACAAAAACAAAAAAAGATAAAAGAAAATAGAAATTCCCTTGACTTTTGAATGGATGAGTCAGAATAGAAGAATGGGTCTTTTAGGGTACTGGTGTCTTAGGGAGGGGCTTTACTTAAGGAATTGCCTCAAGACAAAGGGACAGGTGCTTAGAACAATGAGAAAGAAAGGCGAAGCAACCTGCTGCCAGAGTCCAGATTGGCCCTCTGGGCCCCTTGCAGAACACTACACAGTTGCTGTCCAAATATTTTCTTTCATACGTAAAATTGAGTCAAACCCTAAACACACTGATGTGGAAGGACACTCCACATATCACCTACTCTTATATAGCATTTTATTTCTGTAGATTTGGATGGACTGATTAGCTCAATTATGATGGATAAAGTGGCTCTAAACCTGTAGGGCAGAAAGAGATGCCAGTGACCTTCTATGACCTTAAAATGCCAAAACACAAACTGTATGAGGAGACAGAAGCTCACCAGAGAACCTGCAAAAGTTGGAGGTGAAATAGTTTCCTTTGCTGTCCACAGTTGGTCATTGTTAGGGGTTAACAGTGAGTACCCAGTTAAGGAATGTCAGGTGATGAGTGAGTAGCATAACCCAAAAAGCATAAGGAACTTTTTATTGTTCTTGTTTGTCTTGGGTTTGCCCAAGATAGAATCAGTCTCAGCCTTGTAGCAGTTACCAATGGTCATATCAGATTCAAGCTCTCCTGACTGTGATGACAGGAACAGTTCCTGTGGCCTCTTAACCTACAAAGAGCCTTCCAAATAACATCTTCTGCTAGTTCAATGATTTCATTACACATTTTAACAATAAAAACCAAACAAATTACTTTCCGGATGTGCATTCAAATAAAAAATAATGAAGAAGTAATTGAGCCCTAGCAGGACATAGTAATTACAGGCATCTGTGTCTCCCTGGTATGATGAATGCTGAAGTAATTTGTAAAGGGCATGGAGCTGGCTTCATGGGACAGCATATCACTGCAGGCTTTCTGCCCTGTCCCCTCATCTATTGCCTCTGACCACACTGGTTTCATTAAGAGTGTGACTTCATGCTGCTTTTTGGAAAACAGAGCATCATGTTGCCATTTGTATTGGCTTAATGGTGTTTCAGTGGCCTTGCCATAGAGATTTCCGAAAAACTTGAAGATAAAAAAGAAAGCATTATAGAAAGAAAAAAGGAAAGAGTAGGGTAAAGAGAAAGAAAAAGGTGAAGAAAATAAATTGGAAGAGAAGGATTAGTGGATTTTCCTTTTTTCTCATATATCAAAGAAGTTGAGTTATAACCCTGCAATGTTTTATTATGAATTGACTTTCAAGATTCTTTTTACTACCATAGGCCTCCTTATATACAATGAATTTAAAAGTTAACATTGAAAAATTGCTTCTGATGATGTCTTTAACCCATCAAGTATAAGGTAAACCCTTCCTTTTATACTAGTAGCCTCACCATGAGATGATGTCTTAGGGTTTCTATTCCTGCACAAACATCATGACCAAGAAGCAAGTTAGGGAGGAAAGGATTTATTCAGCTCACACTTCCACATTGCTGTTTATCACCAAAGGAAGTCAGAACTGGAACTCAAGCAGGTCAGGAAGCAGTAGCTGATGCAGAGGCCATGGAGAGATGTTACGTACTGGCTTGCTTCCCCTGGCTTGCTCAGCTTGCTTTTTTACAGAACCCAAGACTACCAGCCCAGGGATAGCATCACCCACCATGGGCCCTTCCACCCTTGATCACTAATAGAGAAAATGCTTTACAGCTGGATCTCATAGAGGCATTTCCTCCTTTCTCTGTGACAACTCCAGCTTGTGTCAAGTTGACACACAAAACCAACCATTACTGATGGGAACTAAGCCATTGTTTTTAGAGACAGCACAAATCCTAGAAAAACAATTGTATTTAACTTGAAAGTGGCTATCATAATGGAAGATGATGTCACAAGAAGAAAACATTAAAGTTCTAAGCATTGTCACAGATAAATTATTACATTAATCACAAATTAACTATTACATCTAAAGCAAAAAAATTAAAATTATAAGATTTATATGTCTTTGTCTATGCATGTGTGTGTGATTTTCAGTTCTTGAACTTGGGAGTATGTATAAAAAAACAAATTTACTTTATTTTATTTTATGTTGTTTATTTATTTATTTGTTTATTTCATTATTTATTTATGGTTTTGGTATAGAACTTCAATATGGCACTGTCTTGTTTGAAATTTCATTATCACTAACTCC
Organism: Rhabdomys pumilio; assembly: GCA_030674055.1. NCBI lineage: Eukaryota > Metazoa > Chordata > Mammalia > Rodentia > Muridae > Rhabdomys > Rhabdomys pumilio. The sequence goes on from JANHMN010000008.1 coordinate 40,739,938, forward strand.
TACTGCCAACCAAGTATAACTGCCTGTAGGTGGTTGAGATAGATTTTAAAAAGCCCATTCAAAGTAATCAAACTGTATTACCTACTTCCAAAAAGTGGTGACAATATATATGTTTGGACAATTTCTTTCCTCTTTCATGAATCAAGAGTTTCCATCACAGACGCTGCAGGTGATGAAGCTTCTACTTAGAACCACATTCCCTCCTTTTGTATCCAGAAAGTTTTACCAGTCTGGGGATAAAGGAGAATATTGTGAACCATTCCTTGTTTGAAGTAATGTTGACAAGTGTTTTAATCAATAAATCCATTAACTCAGATCAAGTAACAACAGTTCTTAATATGGTTAACATGAGTCTTATCACCTTATATGCCTTCATTATAGTCTCGGCTACTTTGAGACTTCTGTCTGAACTGTAAGTGTTATGAAGGCAGAAGATCCCCCTTCCTGTAAACAAAGGCTACACAATGTCTGTCTCATTTTTTTTTAGTGACATCACGGAATTAGTGACAATGCATAAATTGGACAGAAGTCAAAGCATGCATTGCAAAGCACTCCACATTGAAGTTAGATCTTCTGATCATTCTCCATGACCCTGAAAGGGGGGTGGACACATCAGGCTAGTGATACTTATTTTAAGTCACTGTATTAATTAATTATTGATTATTATGTCCATATAAATACTGCCTTGTGGTGATTATGTGGTCAATAGCAACAGAAATGAGCACTCCACTAGTTAAAATAGTAACTGCTGGTTCATGTATGTCTTCATGATTTACTCAGGTGTGCAAATGCCCAATCTAAACAGGTTCATGTCTAAGAATCATTAGTCAACTCAGGTGGCTGGGGGGAGGGATTCAAATTTTAAGGTGAATTATATAGTTAAAAGAAAAACCGTAGAACACTTTGTGCTTCATTTGTTCCATCAACCTGACAGACTGAACACTCAACACAAACTAGAACAGAACATATTTGAGTACACATTGTTTATTCCCTGTAATAAATGCTTCCTTTATTTTTCTTTTACTTTTTTTTTTTTAGTGGTTGCACAATATATCAGCAACTTTATTTTTATTGGGAGGGTAACATTTTTCTTTATGAGTTTCATAAACATCATGCACCCAAGTCCTGTTCATCTCTCCATCCCCTCATGTCAACCCTTTGCCCTTGCAGCCTCACCCACAAAATAAAATACACACACACACACACACACACACACATACACACACACACACACACACACACACACACACACACACACACATACACATGCAACAACAACAATATAAACAAAGCATCAAATATATCTTATCATGGAAGCTATAGTGTGACATAGTGTATTCCACAGTATATTTCTCTATCAATGCAATTTTCACTTGCAAATATTCTTTACAGTGAGCCAGTGGTCTGGTTTGAAATCTCTGGCTTCTGTGATAACCATCAATACTGGTTCTTCACTGGGAATCGTCCTGGTTATCCTGTTGTTTCCCTATGTCATGGAAATCCTAGAGCTTTGGGACAGTAGGAAGGCCCTTCTATCTGTCTCAATCATTCACAGATTATATAGATTTTGGGGTAGGCCAATTTAGAACCCTGGATCTGGGTTGTGCCTGGTTGATACCTGAGCTCCTCAGCCTGCTGGCTCTTCACTAGGGTGAAGTCTCTACCACTGCTTAGATTAAGAGACCTAGTGCCGCCATTCATCACCATTTATTAGCAAGATTCAGGGTCATCTTTCCTGCTCACATGCCTATGGGCTGACTCATCCCACCCATACCTCCAGAGCCATCTCCATTGTGCTGCCCAGTCAAGGTTCAGGACCCACTTGCCCCAGTATTGCAGCTTGTGAGGGGCTGGCCCAGGACTCCTGCTCTTGCTCTCAATCCCTTGGGACTGGCTCACCAGTGCCTTTGCCAAAAATACTAAATCCACTTATTTCTCAAGTGAGGTGCAGAGCCCACCCTCCCGAGTGCTACAGCCATTGAGGGGACAGGGCTAGTTCTCCTACTCCCATACCCACAGTGTCAGCTTTCCTGGTCACTGCAGACACCCAGCGGGTAGAGCATCACCCTCACACCCACACCACTTCATACCTGACAACTGGTAAGGCCACCTGTCCTGTGCTCTCACCCTCAGGAGATGATTTACCTGTGCCTCTGCCACCAGGATCAGCACTACTGTACTGCCCAGATGAGGTGCAAGAACTGCTCAATTCAGGGCTGGCATTGGTGAAAGATTGGACCAGCTCTTCAGAGCCAGTGATACACAGAACCTGGACATCCTTATGGTCCCTGGTGGCTTTCCTAACCAGGGTCATCACAATATTCTTTAATGGTCCTCTGAGCCATTGACATTATCACCATCCCTCCATTATCATCATCCCTCCATGGACTCAAACATAGACCTCAGTAGCTGATCAGGCTGGGACCTCACCATCGACCCAAGTGTCAAGTCTAGCCACTCAGAGTCTACTTTCCACTTCTAAGTCTGCAGTTCCATCTTTCTTCATAATGCTCAAGCTGTTCTACTTCTCTATCATTCTCATCTGACCACCACATACACATACATTGTCATGGCTTCCACTGTAGGCTGGCGGGTCCCTGGGTAACACCTTTCACCCATGCTGCTGCCTGCTGTAGTAGCAAGCTGGTGTCTATGGCCAGCCTATTCCATGTACTGGAGGAATGATCTGTGAATGGCCTGGCAGTGTGAGTCTGTCTGTCTTCCTTCTCCTGTGATGCACTGTCTAGATTTGATTTGATTTGGTTTTTATGATTTTCAGGCATTAGACAGCTTGGACTACCATACCTGGTATCATGCTAGGCAGAACAAAGGACTGACATCTACTCTGCCCCTGACTGATATAAGAATACCACCACCACCAAAGAGTCTCTTTGCCCATTGCTAGGGGGCATGGTGGCAGGAATTAATTTTCTATTATAATGACAAAATATCATGGCCAAAAGTAACTGGGGGAATAGTGTATTTGGGATCACAGTTCCAGAAGTAAGGGCCAAATGATGGGCAAGGAATGGTGTCAGGGGCAGGGGCAGAAAGCTGAGAGATCACATCTTCAGCCACACTCAGGAAGCAGAGAGAGAGACAGACAGAGAGGGAGAGAGAGAGAGAGAGAGAGAGAGAGAGAGAGAGAGAGAGAGAGACAGAGAGAGAGAGAGAGAGAGAGAGAGAGAGAGAGAGAGAGAGAGAGAGAGAGAGAGAGAGATTGATTCTAGAAATGGTATCTACTTTTAAAGGCTTCCCAAAATGACATACTTCCTCTAGTAGGCTTCCACATCCTAAAATGTTCACTTACTTCTAAACACTACCACCATCTGAAGTATTTAAAGAGCTGAGCCTGTAGGGTAGATTTCTCACTCACACCACCACATGCAATCAAACTAAACCTTTGAACATCAACACAACCCCAATGTGCTCATTTGCTACCTCTTTCAAGAATTTTACAAATATTCACTCAACACCTATTATATTCCAATTACTACACTGTATCCTGGGGCTAAAGTGTTAAACTAGACAGCTTCAGGTATGTAACATTCTCTTTGTCATTTCTTTTAAAAAATTGCTTTCTCTTAAAGTTATTTGGAGTCAAAGACTGTGGTTCAGGCCTCAATTTTACTTCTCATTTAGTTGATAGCTTTTAGCAAATCCTTCACTTTTTCTGGTTCTCAGTTGAACCACTTTGGAGAAAATAGTACTTGTCTCTCACAGAGGGGGGTCTGAGATACAAATAGCAAAGCCTATGCAGAAAGACAGGAAGTCTCCATGTGCTCTAAGACTTCAATAAGCGTGTCTAGCAGTTATTTGACCTCTGGGCAGTTCCACCGATGCCTGTGTAGAGTTATAGACACAAGAGCAACGAAAACCTCACCTTGAGAGGTCAAGGTGAAAGCTGATGAAGTTCCTGTCTTCAAGGCATTCTCAGTCCACTCCGAGAATTAATCCCACATCTGCTGAGTTTGATTAATCACCTCTTTTCCTCTTAGATCTACTTAGCCAGTGACCTGACAGAAATCAACAGCCCTAAATGCCTCCCCTTATGCCTGGTCAATTCTAGGATAATGTCCTGAATTTAGGGAGAAGTATTAACCTGCTGAACAGACAGCTCAACACTGTGCTCTCACAGGCAACATTAAACACTGTGAATGATCATCTAACTATTAGTGGTCGTGTCCAGAGGACTTGCAAACTACAAAAACAAAGAGAAACAGAACAATAATTTTGTCCTATTCTTGGAAGAATCTCGATGGAGTCCATAAGTAATTCAGTGAATTTCTACCTTATTACCAAAAATATAAAAATGAAATAAAACACAGCTCCAGCCAGGGAAATGTTCAGTAATTGTAAAAATAGTCCCTCAAGGCAACTCTTATTTTCTGTGCAATGCATCAGGCCTTTTACATATCTCAGAACAAACACAATTTTCCATAACAACATATGACTAAGGATCAGTATTCCAACAGAGTACACATTACACTGGTGTCATCTTCCCCTAAGTAATTTAAACATTCCGTACAAATATTTCAGCACCCCCAGTTAAGTTTCTTAGAAAAAGAAGTTCTGTCCCATCGTGGAGGTAGTTGCTATCAGAATGTAACCATTTCTCACAGGCTTGAAATAAGAGAACATCGGTGACTTTGGAGATTAGCTCCTATCAACTCTGCCTATTTATTTAAACTCTATGTTTATGAACAAAGTTCATTGACTCACAGATTTATGTGCATTGCCCAATCTGTAGTGCCACCCCTAGTCCTTGCATATATTCCTATACATTATAAAAGGAAGGAACACATAAGCCTACTAAGTGTTGTGGAACCACTCACTCAGTTACTGAAAATGCTGTTTATTCAGTATTTGTCTTCAAGCACCAAATTTATAATAGATCTACTCTATCTCCATTTTGCTACAGCAACACCAAGAATTCTTTTCTGGGCAAAGCACTGAATTGTGGGAAAAGATTAAGGGAAAGATAGAAAGATGTCAGAGAAAATAGAGAAAGGAGGAAGTTGCAGAAGAGGAAGAAACAAAAAAGGGGACATGTGAGGGCATTATTTGTGACACCCAGTCTCTGCTATTGAGCAAATTATTTCTCAAACTTTTCTCAAAAGGGAAAAGTTAAACATGGGAAGACATGTCTGAAAGCCTATAGCATGGTGCATAACACACACACCACATCCACTCATACATCATACACACACACACACACACACACACAGAGAGAGAGAGAGAGAGAGAGAGAGAGAGAAAGACTTCTTTATTCCTCTCCTGTGTAAAATACCTGGAAAAAGCAGTTATTTTATTTAGAGTCAAGGTCTCATTCATATACCACTGATTTTGTTTCGAGAACTTTTGAGTGGCCATTTCACTTGGATGGCATCAGGTAGCAATGACTACATAGATGTAAGAGAGTCAATTTTTTGATTCTCCCTGCTAGATGCTTTTCTATATTTTACAGGTACTACCTACTGAGTGATTATTATACATGTTTTTCTTTTGTCTAGTCTCCCAAGTGCTACCTTAATAATAAAAAACCCCTTCTATGCACACGTTCTTCTTGCTGCTTTAATCATCATCCAGCAAGAGCAAAGAAATAAAAATAAAAAAAAGCTTCTGTAAATCTTCTTGATACTTACAGATACCTCCTAATAGAAGAAGCAAGTAAACCTAATTTTATTTTGTATCACCAGCTCCTTAATGTAATAGTGTTTAGTCCATCAGGTAGTATGAGTATCAAGTAGGCAAATGAACCATATGTTTCCATGTTTAAGGCAGAGTGGCAGTCTGCATAATGCCAAGCTTATTACAGCCTCCCTCCTCTGCTGCTTCTTTGTAATAAAATTTTAAATTGTTCATCCTCAGCTCCTGAGAGCCTTGTTAAGGTGAGCCTTTCCCGGGGAATACATGTCGGATATGTCAAGAGCCATCTGATACTCTTGCCTTTGTTACAGAACAATGTAATAAGCTAAAATCCCCTGTGCATCCCTGTCCTTCTTGCTCCCCCTCCTCAGTTCTGTTTTCTGATCTTCATTCCTTTATTCCTACTGGCCCCCAACTGCCTAGGTTTCCCACCTTTTTATACTATGCATGCCGAATCACCTGCCTGCTATTGTCTAAAAGTAGCTTTCATTCATAAAAGATATAGAGCCTAGGGCTGGAGAGCTGACTTTCAGAGTAAATTTCTTGCTGCTCAAGAGGAAGGGCACCAATTTTCATCCTCAGTATCAATCTACAAAGCTGACAATGTCAGTGTGAATCTATACCACCATGTTGGGCATGGGGAGTCGAGACAGGCGAATCCCAGTAGTGTTTAGCCAAAGCAGAGAGCTCCAGGCTCAGTAACAGAATTGTTATTTTAAAAGAAAACTAAAAACCTAAAGTGGAAAACAATAGATACATAAGCAAATAGTAGAGCTCTGACCTCTACACATGCATGTACTGATACATGTATGTACACACATGCTTATAACACTACACACACAGATATTCACACACACACACACACACACATACACACACACACACACACAGAGAGAGAGAGAGAGAGAGAGAGAGAGAGAGAGAGAGAGAGAGAGAGA